>CM032453.1:146093508-146288490 GCA_019049505.1 Pachyrhynchus sulphureomaculatus | reverse complement strand
AATATATATTAATATATTATATATATATAATTGTAGCCCTGACTGGTCGGCATGGTAGGCCTTACTTCTCTGAGCTGAGTGTTTTCAGTGGGATGCTAATACTGATATCTTTCATACTATTAGAACCTATTGAGAGTCCCTTTTTTACTACACTATGGTATGGTGTTGTTTTTATTAATTTATTTCTTGTAAGAAACCAGACCAATTGAGAAATTAGTTTCAAAATTATGTTAATTTGACAGACAAATTAAATTATCCCACTTACAATGAATAATAATTAAAAAGGGTAAATTATAAGGATGAGAAAGGGAGAACGATTCAGAAAAGGGGTGAAGCTGTTGAAAATCAGACCCTTTTATAAGCATTCCGTTTTCTTGAAGACTTACAAATGACTGTTGTTATTTTTAAAGATGTATCTGATTTCCGCTTTTTAAAATCTCTTAATTGTTAAAAATGACTTAATTTGACTGGAACTTTCCTTAAAGGCGATGTTACACAATTTTCTGCTTCATATAATTGATAAAATTTATTTTAAATTTTTGGTTTCGTATTATCGGTCCGTACTGGTCAATGGCTGATGATAAACTGAAGTGTGAAATGTGAGTGTTTTTTCGTCCAATAGACTATAGCGCCGATCGGTCGGCGCTGTTTTCCGCCCCCCCCCCCTCCCACTGCTAACACCAATGATCTTGTCGTTGTTCAGCAGGGCCGTCGACTGCAGATGCGTTGAGATCTAGTTTTTTTAGACTTTTCCAAGAGGTTTGAGGGGTTAAGGATAACATCTCTTTTGCTGAAGGTAGTAGTTCTATTAAAAATCATTCCAGAAGCAATCGTCTTTTAAGTCAATAACAACACCAAAGGTCATTGCATCTGGCGTTCCATTGCTGCCAGATGCTGAATATAAGATTACAAGACAGAATCAGAAACGACGGTATGAGACAAAAAAGACCAAAGTGACAGTCGTAAGAGAACAGATAGCAGATTTGAAATGGAGATGGGCAGGTCACACAATGAGCTGTCTCAAGATGAGAGATGGAATAAAAGAATACAAGAATCCGAGGCCATGGTTAGACAAAGACCAGAGGAGGCCCCAAACAAGATGAAAGAAGACCTGAAAAGAACGGCTGGTTAGTATAGATCAGAAAGGAATAGAATCGAGAGGATGGAAAAAGGAAAGGGAGCCTATGTCCGACACTGGATAGAAAAGGCTTATTAGATAGATAAATAGATGGTTTTCTTCCGTCAAGAGGATGGAGTAGTATGTATGTGGTTCCAGTAGTCTACAACGCTGACATAAAATAATTGTTTATAAGCTAAGATACATTAGCCTTGGTTGTTGAAATTGTTTTGTCTGGGAGAAACAAAATTAAATCTAGAGTTTAGATACCTGAAGAGTTCTAAGGAGTGCAAGAGGATATTACATAGTAGTTAAGCGTGTCGTCATTACTTGAAAACCGGGAAATCGCTGTTCCAGCGACCCGAACCAGCTTTAAAGCATATCTTAGCAGCACCAGGTAAACATAACCCTGAAGGAAGGAGAATCCTAATTTATTTGGCGCTAGAAAATCTTAGATATTACAACGTAGTTTACATAGTTCGCGAGAATTATTTTTAAATATAGTATTAAATGGTACTATATAAAATTCTCATTAGAATCGTAACGAATAAAAATTAGACAGTTATCAACAACGTGAACACGCGGGAATTTTAGAACGGGGATACTGCACTGTGGACCATCTCCAAAGAATTTCAGATTAAACTAGTAGAAAAAGCAAATGGATATCAATATGGTTGAACTTATGAAAAAGCATTGTGATTTGATAGAAATTTTAAAATGGGGGGCAGTCCCTAACGCCTTTGTTTAAGTAATAGGCAGAGTCGACAAAAGTTACAACATCTCTTCTTGAACACATATTTAAAAATGCATCACACATCCTATAACACAGGGCAACAAAAAAATATTTTGTTTTGGTGCCTGGATTTTAGAGCTGATTTTAACTATATTTGGGACGCTAAATCTATACACTTGCAATCCGTTTTTCTCTATCAGCTCTACTTTTTTTAGATACATCAACTTATCTACCAATGTGGTTTTTATTCAGTATATTCATTTTATGAGAGTTCTAAAATTATTATATATTCATTAATGTAGGTACAATGGTTTTATTGTCAGTCTGTAATTGAGTAAATTCCAGGTAAATCTATAAATAGTGGAACCATTGCCTATCAGGTACCTGAACTGACCCTTTTAATCACCTAACTCGGGTAAGTCTCGTCAGTTTGTGCGTTCTTACTAATGAGAGTAGATCGAATTCGGCGCGTGTTATTTTATGTTAAGAAAATAGTGTTTTTGTGTTATTGAACAGAATTAAAATGAGTTCAGGTTCCAGTTCAAGAAGAAGTTGTGTAAATCAACCTGATGTGTTTTGCTATAATATGCGGAGAATACATGTTTCAACAAAACAGACAAACTATTACTGACTTTGTAAAGCGAGCGTATCTTGGATACTTTGGAGTTAAGCTTGGTGATCAGGACAAAACGTGGGCCCCGCATCTCGTATGTAAAACTTGTACAGAGCATTTACGGCAGTGGACTACCGGGAAAAGAAAATGTCTAAAATTCGGCGTACCAATGGTTTGGAGAGAACCAAAAAACCACTTCAATGATTGTTATTTCTGTTTAGTAAATACTAATGGAATCAATCGAAAATAAACCGCAGTAAGTGGACTTATCCCAATTTAGACTCGGCAATACGCCCTATCCCGCACTCAGATGAAATATCGATTCCAACATTTCATCACTACCACATATCTCTGATGACGAATATTTTTCCCTCTGATCGCTCTTCTGATGCTAATAAAAGTTCTGATGCTAATGAAACTAACAGTGACTATGAGGGGACGTCATCAGTTCCTCAACGCTTCAATCAAAATGAATTAAAATGATCTCACCAGGGATCTCAATTTATCGAAAAAAGCTTCTGAAGTACTGGCTTCTAGGTTGAACGACAAAAATTTACTGAACAAGGAACCAAAATTATCCCTTTTACCGTACAAGAGAAAAAGATCTGCTACCATTCTTTTCTCAAGAAGACAATCTTGTATTTTGTCACGAAATTAGGGGACTCATGAAAGAAATGGGACTTTCTGAATATATTCCAGATGATTGGCGCCTATTTATTGACAGTTCAAAGCGAAGTTTAAAATGTGTCCTTCTACATAATGGAATAAATATGGTTCAATACCACTAGCTCACTCAACGAAACTGAAAGAAGAATATCATACCATAGCTTTGGTCTTGCAGAAGATAAAGTATTACGAACATCAATGGATGATTTGTGTAGACTTAAAAATGGTAAACTTTCTTCTTGGCAGCAAAGTGGTTACACGAAATATCCGTGTTTCTTGTGCCTCTGGGATAGTAGGGACAAAAACACCACCACTGGGTTAGAAAAGATTGGCCTCAGAGAGAAAAACATGGACGTTGGGGAAAAGAATGTCATTAACGACGCTTTGGTTGAAAGAGAAAAAATCATACTTCCTCCGTTACATATAAAGTTGGGCTTTAATGAAGCAATTTGTAAAGGCTCTTGATAAGAATGGATCTTGTTTTGCATATATAAGGGTAAAAATGCATCAGTTGAGCACAGAAAAACTCAAAGCAGGGATATTTGACGGCCCACAAATAAGACAATTAATTAAGGATCATGCAGGATCTTCATAAATTCAATGAATCAAGTTGAACGAGAAGCTTGGACATCATTTGTTGCAGTTGTAGAAAATTTTCTAGGCAAACATAAAGCTCAAAACTATGTTGAAAATGGTTAACAAGATGCTTAATAGTTTCAAATTCTTAGGGTGCAATATGAGTATTAAAATACACTATTTACACAGCCACTTAGACCGTTTTTCCAGAAAATTTAGGAGACATGAGTGAGGAACAAGGTGAAAGATTTTCACCAAGATATTAAAGTTATGGAGGACCGCTACCAAGGAAGATGGGACATGCACATGATGGCAGATTACTGCTGGAGTTAAAAAGGGACTGTTTAAAAAAACATTCAAGAATGTCGCGGAAAAGAAGCTTTCCAAGTGTTGAGTGACTATTTCATTTCTTCAATGTTTTTTTTTTTGTTTGTAAGTACGACATAATATTGTATTTTGTATAACTAAAATAAAAATTTCGTATCTACTTTTGTTTACTACACTTACGGATTTGAGTTACAATAATGTAACTTATATTTCTCTAAAATTGTATATCTTAAAAATTTGAGCTCCTAGGTGCAAATGAATACGTTATTTGAATTCAGGACATCAAATTGATATAGAATCAGCTCAAAAAACCTCGAACCAAAACAGCTGTTCCCCTGTGTAATATATACAAAATGCAAACGTCTCTCTGTCTGTATGTCTGTCTGTCGGTCCGTTAGTGCGCTTATCACTGGAGTACCACTTATCCGATTTATGTATTTTTTTTTAAAAAAAAAACATACATATATTCTCTGGCCAGGTTATAGGCTATATTTTATTACGATAGGTAGCATAACGAATGAGCTCTGACGATAATAGTGAATAGAGTCGGAAAAAAGTTTGCCGCTAGCGCGTTGTTTTGCAATAGACAGCCTAAACCATTAAATATGGAACAATATCATGTAGCAGAGAGTATCTATAATCTATAATATATATAAAATGCAATGTCCGTCTGTCTGTCCATTAGTCCATTTATCACGCGAGAACCATTTATCCGATTTACGTGTCTTTTTTTTCATACAAATTCAGGTTATATACATATATTCTATAATATATATAAAATGCAACGTCTTTCTATCTGTCTGTCTGTCTGTTAGTGCGTTTATCCCTCGAGAACCTTTTATCCGATATACGTAATTTTTTAAATTCATACATATGTTCTCTGACCAGGATATAGATATATAATTTTATTACATCTATATATATATATTTATATATATATATATATATATATATATATATATATATATATATAATGCAACGTATCTCTGTCTGTCTGGCCAAGGTATAGGTTTATATATTATTACGTTAGGTAACATAAAGAATAAGCAGTGACGATAATAGTGAATCAAGTCGGAAAAAGGTTACCGTTATCGCGTTTTCTTGCAATACATTGTCTAAAACCATTAAATATGGAACAATATCATGTTGCAAAGAATATAATGTATATAAAATGCAACGTCTCTCTGTCTGTCTGTTAGTGCGCTTATCACTCGAGAACCACTCATTCGCTTTACGTTTTTTTATAAATGTATACATATGTTCTATATAATTCGATATAAGCCTAGATAACGGGAGATAAGGTAAGATAATGGAAGATAAGTATAAATAATGGGAGATAAGGAGAAATAATGAGAGATAAGGAGAAATAATGGGAGATGAGCAGAGATAAGCCTAGATAATGGAAATTATGAAGAGATAATGGGAGATAAGGAAAAATAATGGGAGATAAGGGGAAATAATGGAAGATATTTTATTACGTTAGGTAACATAAGGAATAAGCAATGACGATAGAAGTGAATCAAGTCCACGCGAGCGGTTCGCAGATGATGTCACTCTGATCGCCAATAAAAGAAGAATGGAAAAATGCCGATAGAATTAAATAACAACTCTAGAGAAATAGGTCTAAAAATAAATTTCACCTAATCCAAATATTTGACCAACGATACTGAAGATAACAGCCAGGAACTGTTAATAGAAAGTGAAAGAAATAGGAAAGGAACATACATTCATATATTTAGGACAAAAATAGAAATATCAAAAACTAATTTAAAGGCTGACTTGGATAGAAAAGTTTCGTTAGCTTGCCCTGCGTTCGGAAGGTTACTATCCACATTTAAATTGGACATCCCAAATACAATAAAAGCCAGAGTGTATTGCCGATATTAACTTACGGCACTGAAACTTGGGCTTTAAATAAAAGTATAATATATAAATTCCAGGTAACCCAAAGAGCAATGGAAAGAAGAATGCTAAATATTAGACTCCAAGATTGTATTCTTAACATCGAGATAAAAAGAAGATCACAAGTGACCGATGTAATACAACGAATATGTATATTAAGGAGGAATTGGGCTGGGCATATCGCAAGGATAAATGATAACAAATAGACACGCCGTATGGTTGAATGGAAGCCTAGAGAACATAAAAGATGCCGAGGTAGACCACAGACGAAATGAACAGGTGACATAAAAAAATTAGCGAGACCCGTTTGGATGCAAAAGGCAAACAACAGAGCTCAGTGGAGACGACCTGGGGAGGCTTACATCCGACTATGGATGGAATAAGCTAATAATAATGATGACTACTAGCCAGCAACTAAAAGCTTACCTATTTGATGTTAGTTCAGGTTAGAGTAAAACTGATTATTTTTCTAAAGAAAAAAGCACCAAAAAATTTTATTTAGGGTCACTTGGTTTTGTATAATTTAATATTGTTTTATTTTTATTCAAAACGTTCCTACATAAATTCCAAAATGTATTACATCCCTGAGGCCATAGTTCTAATAATATGAGCTGGTATTCATACGGAATTCTATAAATTTTTGATAAAATCCGACACTATTCTTTCGGTTTTATGTCTTAAGAAGTCGTAAATTTACTAAATAATATATATTTAGGACAGTCAAGGGTGTTCTTATTTGCCCTTACAATATGTCTGAAAGGTTAAATGTAGGTTTAGGACATTTGTTGAGAAATATTGGTTTTCTTTATGACTAGGCTATAAAGTAGGGTTTAAGGGTAAATTATTATTTGGTATTGGAAAATATTAAATTCTAAATAAACTCCTGGACAAAATTAACGCAACAATCTGAAAATTAATTTATCTTTTTCTTATGTCAGTTTTAAAGTTTAGCGAGTATTTGAATAGTAGGCTATGCATATTTTGTTTCGTTGTTCATGACAGAAATCAAAACAATTCGTTTAGATTTACAGTTTTAAAGAATTTTTTAGAAGATAAACAATTTTCTGTAATAATGCGATAGATTTTCTCTAAAAGTAAGCTTATAAATTGTTCCCTTTTTCAAAGTAATACGTTTTTGTGGTAGACTGTTTTATTTTGCCTCAGTTTTATTGGACGAGGGATATTGTCAGAGTTATGTTGCCAATTTGTTAGGCAAACATCGTTCCACAATAAGTCGTATGGTAAGACGCTTGAATGAAGTAGGAACTTATTCTAGAAGGCTAGGGTAAGGGCGAAAACGATGCACTAGCGACCTAGATGAACATTTTATAAGACAATATGCTTTAAGCAACAGGCTGTCACTAGTTCTATAATAAGAAACGAACTCGAAGCTGTTCGCAATGTCCCAATTTCTTCTAAAACAGTTAAAAGACGGTTAAATGAAGATGGATTAAACAGTAGGAGACCAGCCACTGCGCCCTAGCTTACTAGAGAGAACATAGTTGCCAGGTTACGTTTTGCTCGAAATCACGAAAACTGGTCTGTGGATGATTGGAAACAAGTTTTCTTCACAGATGAAACTAGAGTTAGTCTAAAACATCCAGATGGTCGTGAGCGAGTATGGCGAAGACCAGGAGAGAGGTTTGCTCCTTGCAATATCTCTGCAAGGATTCCATTCGGCGGTGGTTCTGTTATGTTCTTTGGTAGCATCTGCTTTGATGCTCGTACAGAGTTAGTTCCTGTCCGTACGAGATTCATGAATGCTGACTACTATCTTGAGAATATTGTAATAGAACATGTGATGATGCAATGGCCACCAAAAAAGCCCGGATCTGGATCCGATAGAACATGTATGGGATCACCTTAAGAAAAATGTGAACCGTCATATACCTGCACCTAGAAACCTGTGGGAACTTGAAAATGCAGTTATCACAGAATGGGAGCAAATTCCTCAAGATTTTATCCAAAATTTAATTAGAAGCATGCCTAGGCGCATAAACGCTGTCATCCGAAGTAGAGGAGGCAACACACGCTACTAGTGTGCCAGTTACACCATTAATTTTGCTACTAGTGTCCCAGTTTATTTTTTTATTACATAATTTCAAAGATTTTGTTATTAGGTCTTAAGAATAATTTTAATTCGAATCTTATAGAGAAATTTGGTAGTTTAATTCACTTTTAAAGTATCCGAATAAGTTGTTTCTAACTTTTAGTGTAACCAATGTTCATAAAAAATTATTAAAATTAATTCATTATAGAGATTTGTATGCTTTAATATATTGTTGCGTTAATTTTGTCCAGGAGTGTATGTTTAAAATATTGTCCAATGCAACTGGATGACGGTAAGTTTTAAATGTCTTAACTTGAAGTGTAAATTTTAGACTCTTTTAATAAATCTTGCCCTTGAGATTGAAAAATACGTTAAAAAATTAATAAAAAATTAACAAATTTCGAAAATACTGGAACACATTATAGCCCAGTCGCCAGAGGTTTTGAGCTCTCATTAATTGTTAACAGGCTTTATTTTGGCACAGAGGTAGTTTTTTGGACGTAGAATACGATAAGAAAAAGTTTGTTATAGTTTAATGTACGCTAAGCCCACAAAATCCAAAATAAGATAAAAAAATTCTGTTTTTCGGTTATATCTCGAAAACTAAAAGAAATATCGAAAAAACTAATAGCGCCACGTGAAAGAGCGGGGAATTTCACAAAAAGGATGATATATAGGGTTTTTTTCCAGATGTTTTTTTATGGGTTTAGCACTCGTGCTGCAGTAAAGTCCCTAAAAGCCCTCCAGGAGCAGCATGTGTGCGGAAAAAGCGATTCACGTTGTTCTTGAATCGCTGTAAAATTGTACTCGGTGGGAGACACAGCGCTGGGCAAATTATTCCAAAGGGATGACGTTCTCCATATAAAAGACAGCTTGAAAAGCGTTGTACGCGAAGTAACAAGCTGAACCTCATACGGATGTGAAGCACCAGCGCGACGTGTATTTCTAACATGCACCGCTTTGGGAGGAATTAAGTGGGCTACATCCTTCGAAGACTTTCCATGAAAATACGTGTAGAACAGACTCAAGTCGCCAACCGTTCTTTAATGTTCCAGCGAATCAAGGCCGCCAGTCAATTCCGGGTCCCCAATCAGACGGACCGCTCTTCTCTGAACAGAATCCAACAAATGCAGTGTATGTTTGGGAGCGAAGCCCCAAACGTGGGAGCAGTATTCCATAGTGTGTCGAATTTGAGCTTTGTAAAGAATTAACAGTTGTTGTGGGGTGTAAAACTTTCTGGTTCGAAATAATATTCCCAACATTTGAGAAGCTCTCCTTGCTATGCCTGCAACAAGTTCATGCCAGGACAGATTTTGCTCCCAAACTAACGCTCAACAAATTGAGCGACGATGCTAGGGGAATGGAGTGCCCCGACATAACTATGTCGGTTTGAGGAACGTTTAACTTTTTTAGAAAAAACTGTTTTTATTAGCGTGAGAATTTATTAAAAATTCGAATAGGTGATTCAAAAAGTGTAGAGCGCCAAACAGGTTAATTTGAAGGTCTACTCGCATCGCTCGAAGGTTAATCGATATTTACTTGTTTCTAAGGTATAAAAAAGTTTTTGAAGAGGAGACTTTCACCTTTCCGATAATACTAATAGTTTTTATTTTTTGTTGCTTTGTAATTTGTAAAACTCTTGAAACGTAATTTTTATTTGCAGGATTTTGACGGGCATGCAGTAAATTACAAAGATTTAATAAAATATAGCATTTGAAAAAAGTCCTTATGCATTACCATCCTTATTATACCGTAAGGTTGAATATAAGAATTATTAAAAATACCCACATTGTCTGTATTATTAAAAAATTGAGTTTTAAAATATGAAAATTTGTCTGCTGTAGCCGCCGGCAATTTTACGTTCAAAGTAATACGGAATGGTCACAAAAAATCGGACACTTTTTTTTTGTTACAGTTAAAAATATACTTGATATTAGAAAATCATTAAAAACTTAAAAAAAACTTTCTCTTTTTTTGTAATTTTACTCTTAAAAAGTGTTCATGATAAAAACGTATTTTTTGCTTATTATTAATCATACAACTAACCTTAAACAGAAAATTATTTAAAGGTGAGAAATGAAAGATAAAAGTGAAGCTTTAAGGATGATTTGTAGGTACAATCGGATACAAAAGTACATGAAATTCTGACCAAACCAATATCTCTCAATATCTTTTAAAATACGGCATTTTTTTTCACAAGCTTGTTTTTCGTATCTACTTTTTATTAAAATCGAAATTCGTTCGACTTTAATTAATTTTTCAATGAAATTTTTAATATTTTTAAAAATAATAAAAAAAATTTTGGTTGGGACTGTACCTTGAATTTAACTTAAAAAAAAAAAATAAGTAAAATTTTTACATCAGAAATCACTTTTACAAATTTTCTCACGTGACAACAGCGTAACATTCTAATAGTTGGTAGTTGTGATTTACGAGTATTTAAATGACTGTTTACATTTATAATATGGATTGCCGTTCGAGGTTACTGTTGTATGTACAATTGAAAACGTGTTTATTTATAATTTACCACAATATCGCAAACCGGAAAAAAAAATCGCTGGAAAAGAAAAATAGTCAGCGAAAATGTTTATTTACAACGAGTCAAGCAAAGTCAGCATGGCCAACAACTAACAGAGCTACGTAAAAAATATAAGTTTGATGAGTACATTTTTAGTAATTGTTAATTAGTATGAAAAAAAATTTATAACTTTTATATCAATAATTTATAACATTGATATTAATAAATTAAATGTCACTATTTAATTTTGATCGTTCCTACCTTTAAAGGCATTTTCTTAACATTGAAATTTACGCGGTAACATAGCATATAGCAAATTTTTAATTTACTATAGTCAAGTTTAATTTTATTTCCCGTAACTGTTTGCGAGGTCTCAGATCAACTAGTTTACAACTGTATGAATCGTATTTTCAATACTTTTTTTTTACTTGAATTCGGCCCGATAGCATGTTTTCCATTTAACTACGTGTAAATTTGTTACAACTAAAAAATGCAATAACTTTTGAGCGGGCTTGTAAAAAATTTTTCAGTTTTTTGAGGAGATTTAGGAGACTTATTAGAATAACATATAATTTTTTCAAAGAATTCCCATCGCTTTTAATATACTTACAAAACATCCTTAAGTATAAAGTAATTATATTTCATTTACCATAAACATCCAGGTACAAAGAGTTATTGAAAACACAAAAAATTCCAAATTAGTTGAAGAAATTAAATAAATTACGTACTCTCTGGCCGTCATATTGAATCCGCCATTTTAAATTTTTCAAATCTGTCATGGAATTCTTAATCAGCACCCCGATAAACCCTTAACAGCCAATTTTAAAATATTTGGCGGTATACAGAAACGTTAATTTAATCATAAGTGAGGTTGGAAGCATGATTCCCACGACCAACTGAATGGGGTTAAACAAGCCATTTTATTTTAACTAATTTTTTTTTTAAAATTGCAGTAAAACTAAAAAAAATTAATCTAACACGTAGGTTGAAAAATTTTTGGTCTAGCCACTCAAAACACATTTTTTTGGAAAATTCGACTTTATTCATTAATATAGTCTCCTTTAAGAGCGATAGAATCAGTCCAACGCTTTTTCTAACATTTCTATACCTTTCTTGTAGAAGGATTCATCTTTACTTTCACAATAGGCCTCAGTTTCGGCGATAACTTCTTTATTGGAGCCAAGTCTCTTTCCCGCAAGCATTTTTTGAGGTTTGCGAATAAATAATAGTCGCTGGGGGCCAAATCCGGAGAATACGGTGGATGAGGAAGCAATTCGAATTCAATTCATGCAATTTTGCCATGCAATTTGTGACACTGTGCACTATCTTGATGAAGGAGCACTTTTTTCTGTTCATTTGAGGCCTTTTCTTTGCGATTTCTGCTTTCAAACGCACCAATAACTTTATATAATATTCGCTATTGATGGTTTTTCCCTTCTCGGCATAGTCGATAAAAATTATTCCGTGCGCATCCTAAAATATAGAGGCTAAACCTTCCCAACCGACTGTTATGTCTTTGATTGCTTCGAGCGGCTTTCACCGGCTGCTGTCCACTCAGCTGACTGCCGATTTCATTTCGGTGTGTAATGGTGGATCCATTCATTCGTCACTTGAAAAAAATCCTTTTTATTGCGCTTAAACAGGTCCGAACAACGTTCAGAATCATCAACACGTTGTTGTTTTTGGTCCACTGTGAGCAAACACGGCTCCCATTTCGAACAGAGCTTTCTCATGCCCAAATGTTCATGCAAAATATGACCAACACGTTCTTTTGATATGTTTAGGGTGTCAGCTACCTCACGCAATTTCATTTTACTGTCATCCAAAACAATTTTGTGGATTTTTTTTATGTTTTCCGGTATAACCAACTCATTTGGGCGTACAGAACGTTCAGCATCATTTGTATCTGTACGACCGCGTGTAAATTCAGCAAACCAGCAAATGATGAGTGATTTTCCAGGGCAGAGTCCCCATAATACTAATTAAGCCACTGCTTTGCTTGAACGGTATTTTTTACCATCAAAAAACAGTGTATAATCAACACACGAAATTCGACTGTTTCCATTGTTTTGAAAATAGCCAAAAGTAGCGCCACTAAAACTACTGTGTTTGAGGGTTGTTACTTCCTAAAAAAGATATGGATTTTTTGAAAAGAGCGACATCTATGTGTCAGACCAAAAACTTTTCAAACTACTTGTTTGTGAAATTTTCCGTTCTTTCACGTGGTGCTATTAATTTTTAGATATCTTTTTTATTTTTTAGATATTTGTGAAAAAACCGAATTTTTCATTTTATTTTCGACTAGCCGTGCCCGCGGCTCCGCTCGCGTGGTCTTGATTCACTTCTATCGTCACTGTTTATTCCTTATGTTACCTAGTAATAAAATATCTGTCATTATTTTCCCCTTATCTCCCATTATTTCTCCTTATCTCTCATTTTTTCTACATAATTTCCATTATCTAGGCTTATCTCTGCTCATCTCCCATTATTTCTCCTTAACTCCCATTATTTCTACCATTATCTCATCTTATCTGCCATTATCTCACCTTATCTCTCATCATCTCACCTTATCTCCCACTATCTAGACTTATCTCGACTTATCTCGCAATATTTCTCCTTATCTCCCATTATTTCTCCTTACCTCCCATTATCTCACCATAACTCCCATTATCCTGACTTATCGCTGTTTATCTCCCATTATTTCTCCTTATCTCTCATTATTCATACTTATCTCCCATTATCTAGGCTTATATCGAATTATATAGAACATATATATAAATTTATAAAAACACGTAAATCGGATAAGTGGTTCTCAAGTGATAAGCGCACTAACGGACAGACAGACAGACAGAGAAACGTTGCATTTTATATATTATATTCTTTGCAACATGCTATTGTTCCATATTTAATGGTTTTAGGCAGTATATTGCAAGAGAACGCGCTAACGGTATCCTTTTTTCCGACTTGATTCACTATTATCGTCACTGCTTATTCTTTATGTTACCTAACGCAATAAAATATATCCTATAACCTGGCCAGAGAATATATGTATGTTTTAAAAAAAAAGCACGTAACGCACTAACGGACCTACAGACAGACCGAGAGACGTTGCATTTTATAATATATATTTATATATATATATATATATATATATATATATATATATATATATATATTATAGATAGATCGATAACCTGGCCAGAGAACATATGTATGTTTAAAAAAAAAAAGCACGTAAAGTGGATAAGTTGTTCTCCAGTGATAAGCGCACTAACGGACAGACAGACAGACAGAGAGACGCTGCACTTTATATATTATAGATATAGATTATTATTATTATATAACCTGGCCAAAGAATATATGTATGAATTTAAAAAAAGACACGAAAATCGGATAAGTGGTTCTCGCATGATAAACGCACTAATGGACAAACAGACAGACAGAGAGATATTGCATTTTATATATATTATAGATTATAGATTCTAGATATTCTCTGCTATATAATATTATTCCATATTTAATGGTTTAGGCTGTGTATTGCAAGGAAACGCGCTAGCAGCAAACTTTTATCCGACTTCATTCACTATTATCGTCACTGCTTATTCCTTACGCTGCCTATCGTAATAAAATATAGCCTATAACCTGGCCAGAGAATATTATGTATGTTTTAAAAAAAAAAACGTAAATCGGATAAGTGGTTCTCCAGTGATAAGCGCACTAACGGACAGACATACAGAGAGACGTTGCATTTTATATATATTATTGATTATGCATTAAAAACTAAAATAGGCTGCTTAAACGACACTAAAAAAATGTTTATTTACTGATGTTTCAATCCGCTTATAGGGGTATATAGAAATCAAATCCTATTAGAGATGAAATGTTTCGTATCGAGCCGAAAAAGATTTAGAAAGATTATATTGTTGAAAAGTAAAGTGCCGGTAAAAAATATAAGGAGTTCTTAAAAAAACATATTAACTGAAGAGTGTAAGTTTTTATTGGAACAAATACATTGATTTTTAGTGTTTTCCGTGCGGAACACTAATGGGATACTTCGGTGTCCGTCCGTCTATCACTCACACCCGTTTTTTCTCCGAAAGTATTTGACAATAAAAGTTGAAATTTGTCTCAAGTATAGAAATTGATGGCCTAATCAGAGCCGTGTAGTTTTAAAAGTTATAGGACAGAAGTGCAAAAAAAAAAAATCAAGGTCATCAAGTGGGGTGTCAAATGAAAGCTTGTGACAACAGGAGTTCAAATATATATATGGTGTAATACTCACGCAGACCTACGGATTTTGCAATAAGTTATAAACTTCCTTTTTTTATAAGCAATTTTTCGTGAAATTTTTAGGTGAAAAATGAATATCTTTTTTCAAATGTGCACCATTTTTCGAAAAAACGATATTTTTAATTTTCCGTTTTATTTATCCACTGGTTTTTCACATACATTAATGAAAATTTTTTAGTTTTTTGTTCTAGGTTGATATCTACGGGAGCAATCGTTTGACCCGTTTCAGGCCTTGCATAAAAGATGCCTTGTCCTTTTTGATTCTGAAGCGGTTTATTCTGAATTGAAAAGAAAAAAAATATTTTTGTACACTTAAATATTTATTTAATGAAGTACTTCAAATAAATTTTCGACTGCTTTTATTACAGCCTCTTATTACCTCTTAAAGGAAGGATCAATTTATATTCAATAACCCTGTATATTTTTAACGAAATATGCTTTAATTACTTTTGCTCAACTTAGAAATACATGATAACCATTTTTTTTTCTATAAATTTTTCTATTAATTATTCTTTTGTTGAAAAAGACGAGCAATAGTAAATATTAAATAGGTTATCAGCTATTCAAATACATACGTATACATTATAAACATACATTTTCTTTCCTTCACTGAAATATACTGTAATTTTTTGTAATTATATGTAGAGGTCTACGATTGTGGCGACAGCGTAAATAATAGGATAGTAATAATAAATGCTTTTACTGTCCAAAACAAAAATACTACAAAAAAAAGTATTTAGGTAACAAAAGTATCGAAAAAAACAGACAACATATAGGGTGCTTAGAGTATAAGTGAACCAAGTCCATCATTAACTCCAAAAATTGGCTCTCAAATTTTTTTTTGCTCAATTAATTCTGAGGTGCACCAAAAAACCTGGTTCAAGTTTTTTATAAATCAGATGATGTTAACTGAACCCTAACATTGTTCAAAAATTGGTGTGAACTATCTTTGCATGTCATTTTCTGCAAAAAAAAATACGTAGACTTGGTTCACTAGAGCTGAGAGAACATTCAGAACATAAGACAGTTTTATTAAACAAAGTGAAAATAACTAATTGTTATATTAAAAAGAATCATTCTCCTCTGTTGAGATCTCCCTGGGGGAGGTGTTTGACTGTATGTCCAAACTTGACATAAATAAGGGACCGGGTCCTGATGGTATATCTCCCAGATTTTTGGTTGACTGTGTCTATGCTTTGACCAAACCGCTCCATATGCTTTTTAAAATGTCCCTAGAGAACGGTGTTTTTCCTGAAAAATGGAAATATAGTTTCATTACTCCAGTATTTAAGTCCGGCGACAAATCCGATGCTAAAAATTATCGACCTATTTCCATTCTAAGTTCTATTCCAAAAGCATTCGAAAAAAAATTGTTTGCGACAAATTAAAACCATTCATAAAACCTTTTTTGGTTCCGGGACAGCACGGTTTCGTTGGTGGCAGATCGACGGCTACAAACTTAATCTTGCTGGTTCAAAGTACTATTGATGTAATGGAGGCTGGTGGTCAGGTTGACGTGGTTTATACGGATTTCAGCAAGGCCTTCGACACAGTCAACCACGATATCCTGATAGGGAAGTTAAGAGGTTATGGATTTTGTGGATCACTACTGAATTGGTTGACCTGCTACCTTATATACAGGAAACAGTTTGTTAAAGTAAAGGGCTTTGTGTCGAGTGAGGTATCTGTTGCATCGGGGTGTGCCGCAGGGGTAGCCACCTGGGCCCGTTGCTGTTTAATATATTTATTAACGACCTACGAAAGATGATTCTATTTTCAAGGCCCTTATTTTTTGCAGATGACTTGAAATTGTCTATGGCAATTCATTCTGTTGACGATGCTATGAGACAGCAGGGAGATTTGGATATGGTGAGTGAGTGGTGCAGGAGAAACAAAAATGAAACTAAATATTAAAAAATGTAAGATTTATGTCGTTCTTTCGAGTGAAAGTTCCGCTTTTGTAAGACTACAGTATTAATAATTGTCTTCTCGAAAGAGTATCCTCATTGTGTGACTTGGGTATTTATTATATAACAAATGTACATATTAAACTCTTTGGCTTCGTCTGTAGGAATACTAGGGATTTCCAGACCGTAGACAGCGTGAATATTTTGTACAAGGCCTTGGTGAGATCTTCTTTGGAGTATCTGTCATGTGTATGGTCGCCATCGTATGCTGTGCATATTGAGGGTGTTGAAATGGTACAGAGGAAGTATGCTAGATATGTCTCTTGCAAATTTAAGTGGAACATCACTGCCTATGGGGACCAGCTACGAAGACTTCAGCTGCAATCACTTTCAAGACATAGGAAAGTTGCTGATATATGTTTCTTATTTCGAATTGTAAATGGTCATATAGACTGCTCTGATCTCTTGAGTCTGATAAATTTTCATGTTCCACCAAGATCAACAAGGGACCACGTACTCTTTGCCCCGAGGTACCACAGATGTAACTATGGCCTATACTCGCCGATCACTAGAATCACTAATGGTGCCAGTGTGATTTGAAGCGGATCTTGATTTTTTTTTTTAATCTCCCTTTAAAACGTTTAAAAGAAAAACTGTTGACAGTCCACTGAGTTTTTGAAATAATAATTACTGGTATTGTATTGTTATAACTTTACTATATTATTGAAATTTTTCTGTAAATACTATGTACAAAATGGGTCTGCCCGTAAATAAATAAATAAATAAATATGCTTTTATCATATTCTTTTATAACCTTATGAAATCAGCTGACCAATAATAGCGAGAAGAAGAGATTAGGCAGGAAATGGTTCAAATATATATATATATATATTATATATATATATATAAGGTTTGCTGCTAGAACTAACCTTCCAAGAGTAACTAATCCAATGTAAACGCCAAAAGAATTGTTGGAATGGGCAACTGAGTCTCTTCCTAACATGTTATTGAAATCTGTAGCGAATAAAGAATATATGAAGAAGCAAAAAAATTAGAGCCAAGATTTAAAATGGCTCTAACTATAAAAGAGATGTTGTCATACCATTACGTGATACTAACCACGAAAATAAAGCAAAAGCGAAGCTTTTTCTCTGCAAGAACATTCAACTGAAGTTGAAATTATGAAATAAATAGTTACTTTGTAACATATCGTCGAAAATTATATTATGTGTATTATTATATCACATCCTTGCAGGTAAATGCGCTTATGACAATATTTTATAGTCTTTTGGTTTATTTTAATGCTCCGATCGTTTGTTATCATAAAAAAATCATAATATGCGATTTCAGCACAGTTTATTTCTATTCCAATATTCAAAAATTACATTTCTAAGTTTTCAATTAGTGTGAGTTTGAACATTTATTCTAATAATAAGGATCACTTCCTAATTGTTCGTTTTTTGGATAATATATATATACTTTTCATATAGAAGTACTGATATAAAAGAATGACGTTTCGAACAAGACTCCGTTAGGATCATTTAATATTTTCCGACCTAATAGTGACTCCACTTTTCAAAAATATGGTTTTTTTAGATTAAAACGTAACGATTAAAACAAGCGAAGTATTTATTTTTATATTTTCTAAGTTGTGGGGGCAAGCATGAAAAAATTATTTAAACAATTTCTTTGTTATTATTTTTTATAAATAAACAATTAAAAAATTCCAAGGTTATACTTTGCAAAAGCCAACATAAAGAGCCATAAAATCGCAAAAGAACGAAGTTTATACGATAAATAGAATCGGTGATATTGCTTTCTTAATGTGCAGCCGATTAGTGGACTACGATAATTTATAACATCCATATTTTGCAAAAATATATACTTAGAAAAAAAAATCCCGATACACGTATCGACTAATTTCACGTATAACAGCGAAGTATTTTTTTTATATTTTAAAAGTTGTGGGGGCAAGCATGAACAAATTATTTAAACAATTTCTTTGTTATTATTTTTTATAAATAAACAATTAAAAAATTCCACGGTATATACTTTGCAAAAGCCAACATAAAGAGCCATAAAATCGCAAAAGAACGAAGTTTATACGATAAATAGAATCGGAGATATTGCTTTTTTAATGTACAGCCGATTAGTGGACTACGATAATTTATAACATCCATATTTTGCAAAATATATACTTAGAAAAAAAAAAAATCCCGATACACGTATCGACTAATTTCACGTATAACAGCGAAGTATTTTTTTTATGTTTTAAAAGTTATGGGGGCAAGCATGAAAAAATTATTTAAACAATTTCTTTGTTATTATTTCTTATAAATAAACAATTAAAAAATTCCACCGTTATACTTTGCAAAAGCCAACATAAAGAGCCATAAAATTGCAAAAGAACGAAGTTTATACGATAAATAGAATCGGAGATATTGCTTTTTTAATGTGCAGCCGATTAGTGGACTACGATAATTTATAACATCCATATTTTGCAAAATATATACTTAGAAAGAAAATCCCGATACACGTATCGACTAATTTCACGTATAACAGCGAAGTATTTTTTTTATATTTTAAAAGTTGTGGGGGCAAGTATGAAAAAATTATTTAAACAATTTCTTTGTTATTATTTTTTATAAATAAACAAATAAAATATTCCAAGGTTATACTTTGCAAAAGCCAACATAAAGAGCAATAAAATGGCAAGGGAACGAAGTTTATACGATAAATAGAATCGGAGATATTGCTTTTTTAATGTGCAGCCGATTAGTGGACTACGATAATTTATAACATCCATATTTTGCAAAATATATACTTAAAAAAAAAAAATCCCGATACACGTATCGACTAATTTCACGTATAACAGCGAAGTATTCTTTTTATATTTTAAAAGTTGTGGGGGCAAGCATGAAAAAATTATTTAAACAATTTCTTTGTTATTATTTTTTATAAATAAACAATTAAAAAATTCCACGGTTATACTTTGCAAAAGCCAACATAAAGAGCCATAAAATCGCAAAAGAACGAAGTTTATACGATAAATAGAATCGGAGATATTGCTTTTTTAATGTGCAGCCGATTAGTGGACTACGATAATTTATAACATCCATATTTTGCAAAATATATACTTAAAAAAAAATCCCGATACACGTATCGACTAATTTCACGTATAACAGCGAAGTATTCTTTTTATATTTTAAAAGTTGTGGGGGCAAGCATGAAAAAATTATTTAAACAATTTCTTTGTTTATTATTTTTTATAAATAAACAATTAAAAAATTCCACGGTTATACTTTGCAAAAGCCAACATAAAGAGCCATAAAATTGCAAAAGAACGAAGTTTATACGATAAATAGAATCGGAGATATTGCTTTTTTAATGTGCAGCCGATTAGTGGACTACGATAATTTATAACATCCATATTTTGCAAAAATATATACTTAGAAAAAAAATCCCGATACACGTATCGACTAATTTCACGTATAACAGCGAAGTATTTTTTTATATTTTAAAAGTTGTGGGGGCAAGCATGAAAAAATTATTTAAACAATTTCTTTGTTATTATTTTTTATAAATAAACAAATAAAATATTCCAAGGTTATACTTTGCAAAAGCCAACATAAAGAGCAATAAAATGGCAAAGGAACGAAGTTTATACGATAAATAGAACCGGAGATATTGCTTTTTTAATGTGCAGCCGTGGACTACGATAATTTATAACATCCATATTTTGCAAAATACATACCTAGAAAATAAATCCCGATACACGTATCGACTAATTTCACGTATAAAAGCGAAGTATTTTTTTTTATATTTTAAAAGTTGTGGGGGCAAGCATGAAAAAATTATTTAAACAATTTCTTTGTTATTATTTTTTATAAATAAACAATTAAAAAATTCCACGGTTATACTCTGCAAAAGCCGACATAAAAAGCAATAAAATGGCAAAGGAACGAAGTTTATACGATAAATAGAACCGGAGATATTGCTTTTTTAATATGGAGCCGATTAGCGGACTACGATAATTTACAACATCCATATTTTGCAAAATATATATTTAGAAAAAAAAGTCCCGATACACGTGTCGACTAATTTCACGTATAAAAGCCATCAGAAATTTTCAGGCAAATCGAAAATATAAAGACTTTTCTGTCCTCAAATCCGTACGGTTTGTAAAAGAATGACCCATAAACGGTAGTTAAAAATACCGAAACTAATCTGTATATAAACTACATACTGTATGCGTAAATAGCAGAATATAAATCTAGTATTACTTGGATAAAATTCTACAAAAGAACATCTGTGTGCATTAACTGAAAATGGGACGAACACATTCCGTCGTTTCCCGAACTATTCATGAATCTAACATGAGGTTTAACCTGTCTTTATTCGGGGTGACTCGGTCCAATGCCTTTCGTTAAGAGAGGAAAGAGAGGATAAACCAAAACGCTCTTTCTTTTAAGGGAGTAGAATAGAAAGTCTGGGGTTGTAAAGATCGATTGATTGTTTCCATTTTTTCATAGTTTAGATATTTAAAAATATATTTGCAAATGTATTTAAGCTAAGGATTTTTTATTTGCCTTTCATAGACTTGTATATTGTACTTACCTTTTTTTAATGAATTTTAATAAATACTTTATATATTTCCCAATTTTCAGTCATCGAAAAAGCCTTAACCTATTACTATCAAAATCCCTAACAAATTCCACTGTCCATTTAGAAAATTCCTTATTTTACATGATAACACTATAAAAATATATTTTCTCTCTTCTTAAATTAATAACTCCATAAAACTGACAACTAATATGCAGGGTGTTTCATTTATAAAATATAAAGTTTGCGTCTGATGTCAAAAAACGCGATAAGTGATTACTCTGTTAAAATAATCTCTACAACTCTTTTTAACATTGTTTTCCAACTATTTAAGTTGGGAGTGTGGAATCTTTGGCACAATGATACTACTCAGTATATATCACCACTACACCAAACACTTTATTTTTGCACTCGACGCGCGTTTCGCTAACCTTGTTAGCTTCATCAGGAGCGATGATTGACTAAAGCTAAACTACAAATATACCCTATTTATACTTAGCCTAACCCTTGAATTACTCAAGCGGAACTAATGACATAGGCAAGGCCATCAGTTCCGGTCAAATAACCAGTAGAGAGGACTATAAGGAATAGGCCCTCTGTCTTTATTTAAACTACTTTTACATTTTATGATTTCCATACTTTCGTATGCGTTCAACAATCTCCTATCAGATACATTTTTTATTAATCTTAGATTATCTAATGTTACAGTATGATCAGCTTCAAGGGCATGTTCGGCAATGCTAGACTTTTCTGTTCTATTGTATTTTAAGTGTGCTAAGTGTTCTTTAAATCTTGTTTTAATTGACCTTTTAGTTTGCCCAACATACTTTTTGTCACAATCATTACAACTAATTTCATAAATTCCACTTTTCTCACAATTAAGAATTTTATCTTTGGGATTTCCTAAGATATTCCTCAGATTGTCTGATGAGTTATAGACTAAGGTGAGGCCTACCTTATTAAATACCTTATTGAGTCCCTTGCTATATTTCGGATTATATGGTATGGAGACATACTTGGTGTTATTTTCTTCGCGTGTAAAAAAGGTGAAATTCTGAATATTAAACCTAAACGTATGTCTATTTATTAGCTTATTTACCAAGTTATCGTCATAACCATTAACTCTAGTTATATTTCTAATACGATTCCTTTCTTTATTAAAGTTTACTTTATTCGGAGGGAAAGTGAACAAACGATGAACTAAAAAATGTAATGAGGCTAATTTATGTTGTTTGCAATGAAATGAATCATTAGGAATATATCTATTTGTTACTGTGTCCTTCCTATAGATATCAAATTCTAATCTATTATTATTGTTGAACGCATACGAAAGTATGGAAATCATAAAATGTAAAAGTAGTTTAAATAAAGACAGAGGGCCTATTCCTTATAGTCCTCTCTACTGGTTACTTGACCGGAACTGATGGCCTTGCCTATGTCATTAATTGCGCTTGAGTAATTCAAGGGTTAGGCTAAGTATAAATAGGGTAGATTTGTAGTTTAGCTTTAGTCAATCATCGCTCCTGATGAAGCTAACATGGTTAGCGAAAAAACGCGCGTCGAGTGCAAAAGTAAAGTGTTTGGTTGTAGTGGTGATATATACTGAGTAGTATCATTGTGCCAAAGATTCCACACTCCCAACTTAGTTGAGATGGCTTCACGGTCAACGGAATTAAACCTTTATCGTAAGTACAGTAGTAAGATTAGATTAGTAGGTGCAGATATTTGGTTTTTAAAGTCTTGCAAGAAATTTAAAGTTTTTCCTAATTTTTATAGGTTAATTTACCAAAATCAAACATTTCAGAAAAAGTTTCATTCTTTGCTAAAAATAATGGCTTGACTGAAATCAAGAATTGTACACAAAACGTAGTATGTTAGAAGTAGAATCATACAGCATATTCAAAAAACTTACTTCAGGATTAAACAATATTGAATATGAAGTATGGAGCGAGTTCCAGAGGAACATGTTTTTAGTTATTGATATTCAATATAAAAAGAAATTCTCTATTCTAAGTAAAAAATTAAAAAAGCTCTTGCCGAAGAAAAATAGTCCTCAGGAACTCGTAAATATTGTAGAAAATCATTCATCTCAATCCTTTACACAAAATGAAATTCACATCTTAAACAAAGGTCTTAACTTTGCAGTACCCCCTCCTAGAGATAATTTATCAGAAATAGTTGCTCACATTGAAAGTTCCATTAGTACACTTCCAGAAAATAGTAAATCATTTGTTAGGGAAGCATGTCGTAATCAAATATCGAAAAACATGGTTAACAACACAAATTCTAATTCACGAAAAGACATAAAAGTAGTTAAAGGATTGAAAAAGAAAGATGTCTTCTATTTAAAAGCGGATAAAGGAAATAAGGTTGTTATATTGGATAAGAAAGATTACTTTGAACGCGTAGATAATCTTATCGAATCTGGCCCTTATGAAAAGGTAATAAGAAATCCATTACCGAGAATGATATCAGAGGTTAAAAATTCTTTAAAAAAATGTAAGAACCTTGTCTCCGATTCGCTAAAATTTAAATTAAATGTGAGTAATCTGACCATACCAAAATTGTATTGCTTACCCAAAATTCACAAACCTGGAAAAGCAATGCGACCCATTGTTTCATCGGTCGGATCACCCACATATTTAATATCCAAATGGTTATCAAAAGAACTTGAGAAGTTACCGTTAAATACTTTCGCAGTGAAGAATTCGTTAGAATTCATTAATAAAACCAAAAATCTAGTTCTTAATGAAGATGAAGTCTTAATTTCTTTTGATGTTAGTTCTTTGTTCCCAAGTGTGCCAATTCCACAAACTTTACAATATCTCGAAGAATTACTTAGAATGAATGACTTTGAAGACGAAATTATTCGTGAATACTTAACATTATCTAAAATTTGTATGGAACAAAATTATTTCCAATATTACAATCAATTTTATGTTCAGAAAGAAGGAACAGCTATGGGTAATTGCTTATCACATTTCATAGCCAATTTATTCACGAGTAAGTTTGAAATCGAAGCCAGTCAAGAATGCGAATATTTCCCAAGGGTATGGTATAGGTATGTGGATGATATTTTCGCGATTTTTGATAGAAAGAAAGCAAATATTGATGATTTTATTTCTAAATTAAATAGCCGGTATAATTCCATTAAATTCACTTACGAAGTTGAGAACAAAGGACAATTGCCTTTTCTAGATATTTTAATTATTAAAAATAATAATAGAATAGAATTTGATATCTATAGGAAGGACACAGGAACAGATATATATATATTCCTAATGATTCATTTCATTGCAAACAACATAAATTAGCCTCATTACATTTTTTAGTTCATCGTTTGGTCACTTTCCCTCTGAATAAAGTAAACTTTAATAAAGAAAGGAATCGTATTAGAAACATAACTAGTGTTAATGGTTATGACGATGACTTGGTAAATAAGCTAATAAATAGATATACGTTTAGGTTTAATATTCAGAATTCCATCTTTATTACACGCGAAGAAAATAACACCAAGTATGTCTCCATACCATATAATCCGAAATATAGCAAGGGACTCAATAAGGTATTTAATAAGGTAGGCCTCACCTTAGTCTATAAGTCATCAGACAATCTGAGGAATATCTTAGGAAATCCCAAAGATAAAATTCCTAATTGTGAGAAAAGTGGAATTTATGAAATTAGTTGTAATGATTGTGACAAAAAGTATGTTGGGCAAACTAAAAGGTCAATTAAAGCAAGATTTAAAGAACACTTAGCACACTTAAAATACAATAGAACAGAAAAGTCTAGCATTGCCGAGCATACCCTTGAAGCTGATCATACTGTAACATTAGATAATCTAAGATTAATAAAAAATGTATCTGATAGGAGATTGTTGAACGCATACGAAAATATGGAAATGATAAAATGAAAAAGTAGTTTAAATAAAGACAGGGGGCCTATTCCTTATAGTCCTCTCTACTGGTTACTTGACCGGAACTGATGGCCTTGCCTATGTCATTAGTTCCGCTTGAGTAATTCAAGGGTTAGGCTAAGTATAAATAGGGTAGATTTGTAGTTTAACTTCAGTCAGTCATCGCTCCTGATGAAGCTAACATGGTTAGCAAAACGCGCGTCGAGTGCAAAAATAAAGTGTTTGGTGTAGTGGTGATATATACTGAGTAGTTCCAACTATTTATAACCTAATTAAAGGACTGTTCTATTTATAATCAATAATTTCGTATACAATTTCGGAAAATATGTTATTCTGGTAGGTACTGGTGTTGATTCTCAACATAATTTATCTTCAAGTTTTTAAGGCTGCTGAAAAGTTAATAAAATTTCAGGAAAATCTAAAAATAACTTCAAAGTATCGACATATTTAAGATCCATGCTTTATTATGATAACTATAGTACCAACTAAGTCTTAATAAATAAGAACATTTTTAATATTAATTTTTGTTTTCATTCAGAAAAACTGCAGACATTATGACATCCATGAAGATTATTTTTGACACCCTGTGTAATATTATTTTTTTAAACGATAGGTATTAATATTTTAGCCTCTGTTTTTCCCACAATTTACTAAAATAACAAATGATATGCATAAATCAATCTCATTTTTAACAATTTGTGAACGTCCGGGCCTCCAAGGCCCATACGTCTGAAATTAAACTCTTGTAACTACTTTTGTGTATATGATACAAATTTAAAATTTATTGACATTTAATAATACCACGTCTGCTTCAAAATAGTGGAAGTTTATTTACCTCAGACTGCAATATAATAAACTTAACTATCGTTCCAGACGAGTTGGCCTCTTAGGCCCTTCTATATAAAAACCATATTGCATGTGCCAGGGGGTGGCCCCAGTTGGCAGACAATACATAATTCCACTTTTTTACGATATCAGTGGAATTTTGTTTGTGTGTAAGGATGGGTGCTGGGACCAGACTACGTTCTTGTAGCAAACAATTCACTATATATGTACGTTTCTAAATCAGTTCAACTGTATTGTTCGAGTAAAACTGACTACCTGTGTTTGTTCTTACATAATGTCAAGTGAAAGAAGACTAACTATTGCTGAAATGGAGAGAATGTTAGTGAATAAACTGACCCGTCAGCAAAGTGTTAAAATGTCTAATGTTTTTTTTACGAACTGGCTCTACAAGGAAAAACACCACCTACTATTCCCATAGTGCAGTCAAGGATGCCCGATGTTGTCTTCAGACAGCGTATCATAAAGCGTATTCTGATGAAGCTAGACACCAAAAAGGCTTCTGGCGCTGACGGAATACCTGCCATAGTTCTTAAAATCTGTGCGAGGAAACTAACATCAGTTTTCTGTAGACTTTTCAACCTATCCTACCGAAAGGGAATATTTCCTTCCTGCTGAAAATGTGCTACAGTTCAGCCGATACCTAAAAAAGGCAAGAAGACCTTGCCAAATAACTACCGACCAATTGCACTGCTTTCAATAATATCGAAAGTCATGGAAAAGGCTATCAATCAACATCTTCTAAAATATCTTGAAGGATTCAACATTATTAGTGAACACCAATATGGCTTTCGTAAAAATAGATCAACAGGAGATCTTCTGATTTATGTAACACATGTTTGGAACAATGCAATTGAACACTTTGGAGAATCTCGAGCGGTTGCTCTTGACATATCCAAGGCATTCGACCGTGTTTGGCACGATGGGCTGTTGGCTAAGCTACGTTCTTATGGCATGTCGGAAAAGTTCTGTTTGTGGCTCTCATGTTTCCTCAGAGAGCGTTCTTTACGAGTGGCAGTCGACGGATTTCTTTCTAACACCTTCACTATCAACGCCGATGTACTCCAAGGCTCCATACTGTCACCTACTCTCTTTCTCATTTACATTAACGATCTGCTGGAAAAGACCGAGAATCCAATCTACAGCTTTGCAGATGACAGTACACTTATCTCTTCATTCACTTTGAACGCTCGGACATCGGCTACCCAGACGAATATCCGCAGACAGCAGGAAGTCATTCAACTTAACAAAGACTTGGAAGAAATCCTATCTTGGGGTGACAGTAACCAAGTGGAATTTAACGCTAAAAAAACCCAGGCGGCAATTTTTTATAAAAAAAGTTAACGTTGCTGAACCCGACATAGTTATGTCGGGGCACTCCATTCCTCTAACATCGTCACTCAATTTGTTGGGCGTTAATTTGGGAGCAAATATGTCCTGGCATGAACACGTTGCAGGCATAGCAAGAAGAGCTTCTCAAAAGTTGGGAATATTATTTCGAACCCGAAAGCTTTACACTCCACAACAACTGTTAATTCTTTACAAAGCTCAAATTCGACCAACTATGGAATACTGCTACCATGTTTGGAGCTCCGCTCCCAAACATACACTGCATTTGTTGGATTCTATTCAGAGAAGAGCTGTTCGTCTGATTGGAGACCCGGGACTGACCGTCGGCCTTGATTCGCTGGAACATCGAAGAACGGTTGGCGACTTGAGCCTATTCTACAAGTACTTTCATGGAAAGTGTTCGAAGGATGTGGCCCGCTTAATTCCTCCCAGAGGGGTGCATGTTAGAAGTACACGTCGAGCTAATTCTTCACATCCATATGAGGTTCAGCTTGTTACTCCCCGTACAACGCTTTTCAAGCAGTCTTTTAAATGGAGAACATCATCCCTTTGGAATAATTTGCCCAGGACTGTATTTCCCACCGAGTACAATCTACAGCGATTCAAGAACAACGTGAATCGTTTTCTCTGCACACGTGTCGCTCCTGTAGCGCTTTAGCGACTTCCCTGTAGCACGTATGCTAGACCCATAAAAAAAACAAGAGCCAAAGGATTTGTTAGCTAGAACAAAATAACTCGTTAAGCAATTATGTTTGCAAAAAAACTCGTGATTTTTGTAAAGATCAAGTTCTATTTAAGAAGCATTATAGGAGTGAATATTTTCGATGTAACCTTCACTTTAATTGCAATTCCTAAATATATGATACACATTTCTTCATTTTCTTGGCTACGTCCTATAACTATTTACTTAATGTATTTGTCATACTCGATATACTAAGACCGTATGTTCTTCACAGCTACTGTTCTCGTGAGTAAGTTTGTTTTTTTAGAAGAAATAGCTTTAGGCATAAACATCTTTCGTCCAATGTTTAGTTAGACTACATCACTTTTAATGTTTGACACACATTTTTCTATTTCATAAAATATTAGAACCTTTTAATAAACCGTTGTCGAAAAATTAATGAGTCAAAATTGAGACAATTGTATTTTATATTTTAAGAGAATTTATTAAACCAAATATGAGCCATTTTGTTAGATGATCTACCATATTTCTGGCAACACCATTATCGCGCCATTGAAGAACTTTCTGGGCAAAAAAAAAGTGGTTTTAACAGGCCTCTTTTGAAACTAACTTAAGACCATTAAGGGGGTTCTACAGAGACCTAAACAAATGATGGTCTAACGGTGCAAGGTTGGCCTATATAGTAAATGTCTTAAATATTCCCAGCCAAGCGTTCTCAATTTTTGTCGAGTCATCAAACATGTGTGGGTCTCGCGTTGTCATGGACACCCTTTTAGTTCTCTACTTCTGGCAATTTTTTTTAATCGCTTGCTACGGCCTTATCAATTGCTAATAGTAGAGTACAGAATCAATCGCTTAGCTAGGTGCAGCTCATGATGCACGCTTTCCTTCCAATTCCACCAAACACACAGTAACTGTTAAATAAAACTCCGTGTTTTATTATTAGCCACTTAGAAGGAATTCCTTGTACACAACACACCGGTTAACAAAGAAAACAGTGGAATGTAAAACTTTCTAGCTCGAAACAATATTCCCAGCTTTTGAAAAGCTCTCTTTGCTATACTTGTAACATGTTCATGCCAAGACATATTTGCTCCTAACTTAACGCCTAACAAATAGAGTGACTAGGCTGGAGGAATGAAGTACCCCGACATAACTCTGTCGGGTCCAGCAACGTTACACTCCACAACAAATGTCAATTCTGTACAAAGTTCAAATTCGACTAACTATAAAATACAGCCCCCACGTTTGGGGCTCTGCTCCCAAACATACACTACCTGGGTTGGCTTATATTAAGAAAGAGCTGTTCGCCTGATTGGATACCCGGAAATAGCCAGCAAACTTGATTCATTGGACCATCGCAGAACGGTTGGCGACGTAAGTTTATTGTACAAGTATTTCCATGGAAAATGCTCAATGGATGTAACCTGCTTAATTTCTCCTAGAGCTGTACATGCTAGAAATATACGTCGCGTTAATACTTCTCATCGGTATGAGGTTCAGTTTGTTACTCCTCGTACAACCCTTTTCAAGCAGTCTTTTATATGGAGAACCTCATTCCTTTGGAATAATTTGCCTCCGAATACAATTTACTGCGGTTCAAGACCAACGTGGATCATTTTTTTCGCACACGTGTGGCTTCTGTAGCACTTTAGGGATTTCCCTGCAGCACGTGTACTTGACCCATAAAAAAAAGTTAGTTAGTACAATCCTGAATTTTGATCGACTTTGACGTGTTTTTTTTTTTCTGTTTTGATTCAGTTTTTGCAAGATATTCACTTGACTAACAAAGAAAGCATTTTCCTTTCACCTCAATATAACCATATTTTTAAAGAAAATTCCAGACTAAGTCCAGACAAGGTAACGCACGACACTAGGTCAATTCAATCTTCAAAATTTATTGTATTAATCCAATTGATAATTTAGGAAAGTCTACAAGATCTCTAATGACCAAATGATCATTTTTGAGACTGACTTTGATTTTGTTGATATTTACGTCTGCCATTGCAGTGGATGGTCTTCCAGAACGTAGTTCGTCTTCAACTGCTTTTCTGTCCTCTTTCAACGATTTCTATCACTTGAAAACTTTTAATCTAGCTAAACTTGCATCACTGTAACATGTTTCTTTTCGGCGTGTCGGTACAAAAACTTCGTTTTTAAGATAAAACAGCAAATTCGACCAGTTAAAAAAACAAATACTATGATAGATTGCAATAGAGTTCGTGTTCTTTAGCAAATTAGTACCTTAAGTTTTGAACATAACAGACAATACAAAAAAGGGTAAACATTTATTTTCTCTTTAATTGGAACAAATAATCAACATCATCATCATTAGCTTATTCCATCCGTAGTTGGATGTAAGCCCCCTCAAGTTGTCTCCAATGAGCTCTGTTATTTGCCTTTTGCAGCTCATGGAGTCCCGCTAATCTTTTTATGTGGTCCGCCCATCTTGTCTATGGTCTACTTCTGCATCTTTTATGTTCTTTAGGCCTCCATTCAACCATACGGGTTGTCCATCTGTTATTATTCATCCTTGTTATATGCCCCGTCCAATTTCACCTTAATACACATATTCGTTGTATTACATCTGTCACTTTTAACCTTTTTCGTATCTCGATGTTAGGAATACGATCTTGGAGCCCAATATTTAACATTCTCCTCTCCATTGCTGTTTAGGTTACCTGGAGTTTATATATTATACTTTTATTTAAAGTCCACGTTTCAGTGCCATATGTTAATACCGGCAGTACATATTAATCGAACACTCTGGCTTTTATTGTATTTGAAATATTCAGTTTCAATGTAGATTGTAACCTTCCGAACGTAGACGAAGCTAACGAGACTCTTCTATCCAAGTCAGCCTTTAAATTATTTTTAGATATTTCGATTTTTCACCTTCTATTACTAGTTCCTGGCTGTTATCTTCAGTTTCGTTGTTAAAATATTTGGTTTTGGTGAAGTTTATTTTTACATCTATTTCTAGAGACATGTTATTTAATTTCATCAGCTTTCCTTATAATTCTTCTTTTGTGTTGGCGATCTGAGTGACATCATTTGCGAACCTTAAGTAATTTAATCGTTCACCGTCCCTTACTATTCCTATTTTTTCCCACTTTAGCGTGCAACATGAACAGCTTTGGGGATATTGAATCGCTTTGACTAATTCCTCTTTTAAATTTGATTTTCTCTAATATATATAAAATGCAACGTTTCTCTGTGTGTCTGTCTGTCCCTTAGTGCGCTTACCACTGGAGAACCACTTATCCCATTTACATGCTTTTTTTTAAAAAAACGTTCATATGTTCTCTGGCCAGGTTATAGGCTATATTTTATTACCTTAGGTAACATAAGAAATTAGCAGTGACGATAATAGTGAATCAAGTTCTCTTGCAATACACTGTCTAAACCCTTAAATAGGAACAATATCATGTAACAAAGAATATCTATATCTATAATTTATATAAAATGCAACGTCTTTCTGTCTGACATTATTGCGCTTATCACTAGAGAACCACTTTTCCGATTTACGTACTTTTTTTTTTTAAATATTCATATGTTCTCGGGCCAGATTATAGACTATATTTTATTACGTGAGGTAACATCTATCTATAATATATATAATGCAACGTCTCTCTGTCTGTCTATCTGTCTGTCCGTTAGTGCGCTTATTACACGAGAACCATTTATCCCATTTACGTGATTTTTTTTTTCATTCATACATATGTTCTTTGACCAGGTTATAAGATATATATTATTATCTTAGGTAACATAAAAAATAAGTAGTGACGATAATAGTGAATCAAGTCGGAAAAGTTTGCCGCTAGCGCACTCTCTTGCAATGCGCTGCCTAAATTGTTAAATATATATATTTTTTTATGGGTCTAGCACACGTGCTACAGGGAAGTCCCTAAAGCGCTACAGGGGCGACACGTGTGTGGAGAAAGCGATTCACGTTGTTCTTGAATCGCTGTAAATTGTACTCGGTGGGCAAATTATTCCAAAGGGATGATGTTCTCCATATAAAAGACTGCTTGAAAAGCGTTGGACGAGGAGTAACAAGCTAAACCTCATACGGATGTGAAGTATTAGCGCGACGTGTACTTCTATCATGCACCGCTCTGGGAGGAATTAAGCGGGCCACATTCTTCGAACACTTTCCAAGAAAATACTTGTAGAATAGGCTCAAGTCGCCAACCGTTCTTTGATGTTCCAGCGAATCAAGGTCGCCGGTCAGTTCAGTGTCTCCAATCAGACGAACAGCTCTTCTCTGAATAGAATCCAACAAATGCAATGTATGTTTGGGAGCGGAGCTCTAAACATGGGAGCAGTATTCCATAGTTGGTCGAATTTGAGCTTTGTAAAGAATTAACAGTTGTTGTGGAGTGTAAAGTTTTCTGGTTCGAAATAATATTTCCAACTTTTGAGAACCTCTCCTTGTTATGCCTGCAACATGTTCATGCCAGGACATATTTGCTCCCAAATTAACGCCCAACAAATTGAGTGACGATATTAGAGGAATGGAGTGCCCCGACATAATTATGTCGGGTTTAGCAACGTTAACTTTTTTAGAAAAAACTGCCGCCTGGGTTTTTGTAGCGTTAAATTCCACCTAGTTACTGTCACCCCAAGATAGAATTTCTTCTAGGTCTTTATTAAGTTGAATGAGTTCCTGCTGTCTGCGGATATTCGTCTGAGTAGCCGATGTCCGAGCGTTCAAAGTGAATGAAGAGATAAGTATACTGTCATCTGCAAAGCTGTAGATTGGATTCTCGGTCTTTTCCAGCAGATCGTTAATATAAATGAGAAAGAGAGTAGGAGACAGTATGGAGCCCTGGGGTACACTGGCATTGATAGTGAAGGTCTTAGAACAATATTATGTAGCAAAGAATATAATATATATAAAATGCAACGTCTCTCTGTATGTCTGTCCGTCCGTTAGTGCGCTTATCCCTCGAGAACCACTTATCCGATTTACGTGATTTTTTTTTAATTCATACATATGTTCTCTGACCAGGTTATAGATATATATTTTATTACATTAGGTAACATAAGAAATAAGTAGTGACGATAATAGTGAATCAAGTCGTAATAGAGTTTGTCGCTAGCAGACTCTCTTGCAATACGCGGCCTAAACCGTTAAATATGGAACAATATCATGTAGCAAAGAATATAATATATATAAAATGCAACGTCTCTCCGTCTGTCTGTCTCTCTGTCCGTTAATGCGCTTATCATGCGAGAACCACTTATCCGATTTACATGTTTTTTTAAATTCATACATATGCTCTTGGCCAGATTATATAATAATAACAATAATATGTATGCAATACATATAAAGCGCAACGTCTCTCTATCTGTCCATTACTGCGCTTATCATTCGAGAACCACTTATCCGATTTACTTATTTTTTTAAATTCATACACAGGTTCTCTGGTCAGGTTATAGGATATATTTTATTACGTTAGGTAACATAAGGAATAAGCAGTGGCGATAATAGTGAATCAACTCCCAGCGAGCGAAGCAGCGGGCACGGCTAGTTATTTTATATAATACATTGATATAAATAAAATTTTATTCCAGATACGAGGCTTGTTTTTATTTATATAACATTTCTCTTTCGGATCCTTCCAACATTTTAGTTATACCTTATTGTATTATTTTTACATATTTTGAAATATATTTCATAACTTTTCCCGTAAATTTAATATACATCATTATACATTGTAAAAGGAAGAGGAAAACGAAATGTTCTCTTGACATTTGGAAGGCTTCATTTGCCTTTGAAAAACAACATTAAATGTAGAGTTTAAGATTTATGAAAATATTAACAATAAATTAACATAAAAGCTTTCACGGAATTGGTTATAGAGAAATCATGATTTTTAAAGGTGCTAGGTGACGTTGCGCGTACGATTGAATGAGACATCTTCAGGGATTCTAACCTTTTGAAATTAAAATACTGAATGAGCCCCAGGAATACTATAATGTGGTGTTCTTTCTTTTATATTTTAAATAAATACTTTATTTATTAAATAAGAACCACTTTTTGCCCCTTAAGTGTCTTCTTACTTTTGAAAATATATTGAGTGAATACTAATACTTAGTTTGGAGAACAAAAGCAAGAGACATCTCAGCTACTCGTTTTTTTTTGGAGAGAGCAGGGTAAGAGATAATTTTTGTACGTCTTTTGAAAATAGTCTCTACAGTTGTCTAAAGCCTAGTTTTGTACTGTTTTGGGCACCATTCATTTTGTATTATAGAGAATTTAAATTCACCTCAAAAAATGGAAAAATACTGAAGAGTTATTTAGTTGTTGGTATAAAATTGAATAAAGTACAACCTTTAGGTCCTCTAAGATAGAACGGGAGTTTAGTGAAACATTACGCCATTGCTAAATAAAGTATATTAACAAATAAAAAACATCCTTACATTTATTACACCCTTGGAATTAAATAGACTAGATTAATAACCCTCTATGCTATAAGAGTGCATATGTTCACAGATAGTCTTTAACTTAGAATTATGAAGGTAGTATAGTTTGTCGTATCACTTATTTATTGAGAATAAAAAAAATGGCTTTAAAAAGGCACGAAAGATGGTTCCAGGTTCACTTCCGATAAAACCGACTCCGGGATCATACGCGTTACGTAGTCGTCAGGAGTACACGTTGTGGGAAGGAACTGAGATATTTAACTAGTATAATTATCGACCTACTGCCTGACTTCTCCTCGTGGCTTTTCTATCAACTGTTTGGCCTCTCCTGGTGAGTTTCCTATCAAAATATTGCCTACTTATTTTCATTTAGATAACTGAACAACACTTGACTAAAATATTTAATTTTAGGATTGGTAGGATATTTCTGGAATGACTCGATGATAAAAAAACACACTATAACATGGACGGCAAAAAGGAAGCCTCTACTACAAGAAGGACGGAAAAAGCCATCACTCTGAGACGGACGGAGAAAGTCACTGTTACATGCTGAACCGAGAAAAATCCCAGACTTGAGGTCTGAAAAAAACGGCACCCACTCGGTGATAAAAAAAAGACGCTTCGCTACATGATGGAAGAACCAGCCCTCACTGCATGATGGAGGAAAAAGCCTTGAAAAATCGAAAATGGCTGATTATATACCCTCTCCCATTCTCCACGTCGAAGTGAAGCCTTCAAAATGTACTCGTCCACTTCAGGAGCGCAAAATAAGACAGGAGTGTCAGACTTGTAACTTGATAGACGAGGACTGAAGATGCTCGTCCTAATCATAATCCGTACATATTCAATGCAAATGAAATAAATTAAATCGATAGCATGCGCTTAGTAGAGGTTGAGTTACACTGTTTAATCAAATATAAAAAAGTAATAAAATTTAAATTCACTGCTTAACTCAAATTAGCAATTATTGCATGAATTAAACAAAGAAAAACGATATTTTAATACACTCCTGGACAAAATTAACGCAACAATATATTAAATCATACAAATCTCTATACTGAATTAATTTTAATAATTTTTTTATGAACATTGGTTACACTAAAAGTTAGAAAAAAACTTATTCGGATAATTTAAAAGTGAATTAGCTACCAAATTTTTCTATAAGATTCGAATTAAAATTATTCTTAAGACCTAATAAGAAAATCGTTGAAATTATGTAATAATGAAAAAAAATAAACTGGGACACTAGTAGCAAAATTAATGGTGTAACTGGGACACTAGTAGCGTGTGTTGCCTCCTCTACTTCGGACGACAGCGTTTTATGCGCCTAGGCAAGCTTCTAATTAAATTTTGGATAAAATCTTGAGGAATTTGCTCCCATTCTGTGATAATTGCATTTTCAAGTTTCCTCAGGTTTCTAGGTGCAGGTATATGACGTTTCACATTTTTCTTAAGGTGATCCCATACATGTTCTATCGGATTCAGATCCGGGCTTTTTGGTGGCCATTGCATAATCGGTATATCAACTTGATTAAGATAATCGAGTACCTCCCTAGCCACGTGAGGTCGAGCGTTGTCTTGCATAAACAGGAAATTGGGGCCCACAAAATATTCTCAAGATAGTAGTCAGCATTCATGGATCCCGTACGGACAGGAACTAACTCTGTGCGAGCATCAAAGCAGATGCCACCCCAGAACATAACAGAGCCACCGCCGAATGGAATCCTTGCAGAGATATTGGAAGGAGCAAACCTCTCTCCTGGCCTTCGCCATACTCGCTCACGACCATCTGGATGTTTTAGACTAACCCTAGTTTCATCTGTGAAGAAAACTTGTTTCCAATCATCCACAGACCAGTTTTCGTGATTTCGAGCAAAACGTAACCTGGCAACTCTGTTCTCTCTAGTAAGCACGAGCGCAGTGGCTGGTCTCCTACTGTTTAATCCAGCTTTATTTAACCGTCTTCTAACTGTTTTAGAAGAAATTGTGACATTGCGAACAGCTTCGAGTTCGTTTCTTATTATAGAACTAGTGACAGTCCTGTTTCTTAAAGCATATTGTCTTATAAAACGTTCATCTAGGTCGCTAGTGCATCGTTTTCGCCCTTGCCCTAGCCTTCTAGAATAAGTTCCTACTTCATTCAAGCGTCTTACCATACGACTTATTGTGGAACGATGTTTGCCTAACAAATTGGCAACATAACTCTGACAATATCTCTCGTATAATAAAACTGAGGCTCGCACTACCTCGTGTTCAGTTAAATTCCTTGTTCGATTCATTTATCTAATTCTTCGGGGTCAAAAATAAAACAGTCTACCACACTTTGAAAAAGGGAACAATTTATTAGCTTACTTTTAAAGAAAATCTATCGCATTATTACAGAAAATTGTTTATCTTCTAAAAAATTCTTTAAAACTGTAAATCTAAACGAATTGTTTTGATTTCTGCCATGAACAACGAAACAAAATATGCATAGCCTACTATTCCAATACTCGATAAACTTTAAAACTGACATAAGAAAAAGATAAATTAATTTTCAGGTTGTTGCGTTAATTTTGTCCAGGAGTTTATATGTATCTGTTTTAATAAGAAATGTTTTTAAAAATAATTTTTTCTCGTTTTTTCCTTCCTTTCAATTAGTCAAATTCATTTTTATTCTACAGAATAGGATTTTTCTTAAAAAAAGGATTTTGAATGTTTCAAAAACTCGCGGGCATCATACCAACAATACAGCGGAAGGTGATCATTACAAACTCGAACCTCATGACATCAAAAGTGCCGAGTCGAACTATCGCAACTGTGTTTTATGTTTAGTAGTGCGTAGTGCTCTGCCAGCTATAATAAAATTGTCCTAAAAATCCCAGTCATTTATTCAATTAAAGTTTGCAAATTAAACGAAAATAAACGGGCCCAATGATAATGTTTGACATATTTCTAGTATTTAATTTATGCAACAACATAGTGTGATCGTGGGAAGCTTAATGCACTTGAAATACCGCAAAATTGGGAGGGAATGATTTGCTGACATGTAATATATACTGCAACTTTTATAAAAAAAAAACATTTTTCCATCGTGCGTAATAAACGAAATTATTACTTTATTAGAGCAGTATGAGGTTCAATTTACCAAACACATGCTTTTATATCGGCACAAAATTTATACCTAAAAGATTATTGTAGAATTTAAATAGCATATTTTTTGTTTTATTAATGCCAATCCGCTGGCCTAAATTGATGATAGCAACAGATTGATTTAATGAAAATTAAACCCCTTTAAAACACATTCTTTTGTAATTTTCAATCATGGTGTAATTAATTATTTAGCTTTAGCAGTCGATGCATTACAGTAGATCTGATGTAATTCCAACACACTTCGCGTTAGCTTTCAAAGTTTAAAAACTATTAAAAGTTTAAGGATTTCATTTAAAATTCGGCTTAATGTTGATTTAAAAGTAGCATTACCCACTGGAATTTTTCCATAAAGTTGGTTTAAAAAGTTCTCTTTCATTAAAATTTTTCCAATCCTTTTAGAATATTCGTTAGATATTTTTTGTTCGAGATTCCGAAAGAATTTAATTGCTTCAATAAATATATTTATATATTTTTTAAAAAATATTGATCCATACTCTCTCCTGCTCTCTTTCTCATTTACGTTAACCATCTGCCGAAAAGGACCAGCAATCTAATCTACAGCTTTCCAGATGGCAGTACGTCTATTTCTTCATTCACTTTAAGTAAAGGCGGGACCATTGGCACAGTGGATAATGAAACCCGCTGTTGATCCGGTGGTCGGCGGTTCGATTCCGCCAATCTGCTTGGGTGTTGTGTTCGTCCTTAGGTTAAATTTAGCAATCAGAAAGGTATATTCTTAGGGTTAGTTGGCTAGCTTAGGTTAAGTTTAGTTTAAGTCATAAAAATAGGTTGGCATCATTCGATGTTCAACCGGATCATGCCATATTAGTACATAAAAATTATAGTATTAATGATAGACAGCAATTTGGCTCATAGGATCACGTAATCCTGATTGCCAAAAATAAAAAAGACATAATAAAAAAAAAACTTTAAGTAAAAATATCTGCAGAGAGCAGGAAGTCATTATTCTTAATAAAGACCTGAACGAAATTAATTTTTTGGATGGTTGTAGCTTCTACTTGATGGAAATTCATTATAAATATATAATAAAGACTGTTTTTAGTCAATTTCCACTAGTTTATTTAAATTGCGATGACGCGTTTCGCTGTAAAACCATGAAAAAGCATGAATTTGCAGTATATCACAAACCTTGTCATACAGATACCACAATTCACAATAGTTCTCACCACCCTAACCATCATAAACTCGCAGCTTATCATAGTTTTATACGTAGACTAACTAATATCCCCTTATCAGAGAAAAATTTTACTAAAGAATTAAACTATATAAAACAAGTAGCCGTTAACAACGGTGATTCGGTTACTTTAATCAATAATATCGTTAGGAAAAGACTTAGAAACAAGGCAATCTCAGAAATATACCTACGTTGTAAGGACAAAAATACCACATTTAAATGCTTAACCTATTTCGGCAAACCAACGGAAAAACTGGGGAAATTTTTAAATCAAAAAAATATCAACATAGCTTACAAGACTAACAATACTATAGGGAAATATCTTAAAAACTACAAACCACAAATCAATAAAGACAATAAATCAAAGGTTTATCAATTAACATGTGGGTCATGTCCTAAAACATACATAGGACAAACTGGACGTACATTTATACAGAGAATTACAGAATACGAAAAAAGTTTCATCCATAGAAAATCTAATTCAACATATGCTAATCATCTTTTAACAGAAAATCACACATTTAACAAGAATTTCAAAACTTTACACATCCAACAAAAAGGTTTAAAACTAAACCTTTTAGAGACAATGCAAATAAATCGATTAAGGACTACAGGTACTTTACTCAACGACCAGGTAGATTTAAGCAATTCACCATTATTGAATTTATTTTCCTAATTCCAAATCTGTGTGGGTTTTCCAATACTATCAATGTAATTTAATTAGATGTAATATTATAATTAAGAAATTATATAAAATTGTGAACATTAAACCTAACTTGACAGTGTAAAATGTAGATCTGAAGAAGCTGCATCGACAGCGAAACGCGTGGAAATTGACTAAAAACAGTCTTTTATTATATACAGAAATTAATTTTGTCTTGGAGTAACAGTAACCAGGTAGAATTTAACGCTACAAAACTCCAGGTGGCAGTTCTTTCTAAAAAAGTGAACGTTGCTGAACCCCACATAGTTAGGTCAGAACACTCCTTTCCTCCACCATCGTCAATCAATTTGCTGGGCGTTAATTTGGAAGCAAATTTGTCTTGGTATGAACATGTTGCAAGCATAGCAAAGACAAGCGGTTTCTCAAAAGCTGGAAATAATATTTCGAACTAGAAAGCTTTACACTCCACAACAAGTGTTAATTCTGTCTTCTCCTTCTTCTCATGCCTTCTCCTAATGGAGGTTGGCGACCACTTCTCTAAATGTTTTTCTGTCCCTCGCAACATGAAACAAGTCCCCTACATTAATGCCGATGTATTCTCTGATGATTTTCCAACCAAGACTTTTTCTTTCTTCCGCCACCCTTTCTACCGTCAACTCATCCCTGCATTACAGTTTGAAATAGTGCACAGTAGGATGATTTTCGTACTTTTATGATTGTCAAAAGTTTTCTGCCTTGGCCTATCCTTCGTAGAACTTCCTCATTAGTGATCCTGACTGTATATAGGATTTTTTAAATATTCTTCGATAGAGTCACATTTCAAATACTTCTAGCATCTTAGTAGTGTATTGCTTCTATGTCCACGCCTCGACTCCACACAAAAGTTAGGACCATACTCAGCATTCCAGGAAACGCAATCGAGCGAGGGATAAGTTTCTGTTGCAGAACATTGTCTGAAATGATTATTTTTGCAACCTCTATTCTACTTGTAATTTAAGAGTCTTAGTCAATGTCGGATGTGATATAGGTGCTTAAATATTTGTACTTTTCTACACGTCCTATTTGTTTTTCTTCGAGAAATAATTGGCAATTGTTAGTTCGATGTTTAGAAACGACCATAAATTTTGGTCTTCGGGGTCAAAAATAAAACAGTCTACCACACTTTGAAAAAGGGAACAATTTATTAGCTTACTTTTAAAGAAAATCTATCGCATTATTACAGAAAATTGTTTATCTTCTAAAAAATTCTTTAAAACTGTAAATCTAAACGAATTGTTTTGATTTCTGTCATGAACAACGAAACAAAATAAACATAGCCTACTATTTAAATACTCGATAAACTTTAAAACTGACATAAGAAAAAGATAAATTAATTTTCAGATTGTTGCGTTAATTTTGTCCAGGAGTTTATGATCTTAAAACTAAGGAAAAAATGAATGTTATAGTACAAATAAAGGACATATATTCAATTGGCTTTCATCTGTAATAATTGATTTCAAAGTATGATGCAGACCACAACTCTTCTCTCTATTAATGTTGATTCCTTGTAAATCCCGATTGATTCCGGAATATTTCGTTTATAGAAAAACCATGAACTCTGGTGTGATTGTATGTCCTATACAATGTTAATATTCAGTTACAACTGATTCCCCAACCAAGATACCCTCTCCAAACTAATATGTTTGTAAGAAAAGGTATCAATTATTATGTAAATATGTGGTTTTCACCTCTTTTTAAGAAGAATTAGAGGAGTAAATATGCTGCAACTAACTACCAAATTAAGTCTTAGATGGGCGATAATAATTTCTTCATTTTGTTGGTTGTATAAGGTTAGTAATTATAAATAAATCACTTCTTTAAATCGCTATTTTAAGTAGGTAGACAAAAACTTTGTATGCGCAAGTTGTAGCGTTCGTAAAGAATTTTTAATGGGCTTAACCTACGTCCATCGAACAGTTTCCATGAAAGCAGACTCAAGTCGTTAACCGTTCTTCGGTGTTAAGGTTTCTGAAGAGTTGTTTGTCTCCAATTAGACCAACAACTCTCTTCTGAATAGATTGACCTTGTGATTTGTTGAGTCGTTATTTTTAGCCACAGAACATCAAAGTTTCGGGGCTCCAGAGCGTCCTATCATTAAAAGGAGAGATCGCTTCTGACAAAAAGACCGAATATCCTTCTTTATATTCACATTTCGAATACCTCCAGTTTATTGGTGATTTTGTTGTTTAGCGTCCACGCCTCTACCCCATAGAGCAGAACCGAGAAAACGAAGCATCTACCTAATCACATTCGCATGCAATGTTCAGAGTCTCTAATATACTTCTTCTTCTTTAGCCTGCATTCATCCATTGCTAGATTTCTGAAGTTCTTCCTCTCTTTCTACCTTTGACGGTCTTGTGCTTATCTCATCCACATAAACTCGGCCGTTCGTTTGATGTCATCAGTAAAATGCTTAGAAGGGCATCTTCTCGATCACTTACCCATGTATGGTATCCATTTCAATATATATTGGGATCCTCTTTCATCTCTATATCTGGCAACATGGTCAACATAACTCCATTTAAGTTCAGCCACCATCTCTGCTACATCTCTAACCTAATACAAGTGTTGCTTTTGCGATCTTTCAGGGATAAACCCAGCATTTGTCCTTCCATAGCATGTTGTGTTGTCTTCAGCTGATATACAGAGTGCTTGGTAAGTATCCCTGCTTGGGCTTCGTAAGTTAGGACTGGTAAGATACATTGGTCGAAGTCCGCAGGGATATTTCTGTTTGTTAGTGTTTTACTTGTTTTACCAAATGCTACCCTAGCCAGTCATTTTCTTCTATAAATGTCGATTGTTTGATTTTCGTAGCCCAGTGTTATTCTATTGCCAGTGTTTTCAGGGCTTCTTTACACATTATCTTGATTTTTGCAAATTTATCTTCAATCCGACAGTCAATAATTGTCTCTCTAAGTCCTTCAATATTGCTTGCAATTCAGCAAGGTTGTCTGCAATTAAGAGAATATCATCTACATATCGAGGATGATTAGTCTTCCCCCCCTCTGATTTCCATTTCAATCCAATTTGTCGATTCTTCAAAATCATTTCATGAACAGCCTCAACATTCTCTGGTATAGACTCTGAAACGGGTTTTCCAGCACGGTGTTCATCACTTATGTCTGTTCTTCCTCTTTTAATATCCTCCACCTCATTTTTAATAGTGACATAGGAAGGACAATGTCCTTCCTTCAATATATTAAGCATATCATAAATTTCCTTAGCGGACACTTCCTTAAAAGAGAAATATTTTATAGCCAATCAATATTCGATTTTAGTAAATTTACAGTATTCGCCTGGAATAACCTCTTCAAAAATTTACTATAAATATATATATATATATATATATATATATATATATATATATATATATATATATATATATATATATTTGGGTTTAACTGTATACATTCACAAGTAATATATAACAATTATACAACTAAGTGCTGTGTTCCCATTCGCCTTCTCCAAACCTCTCTATCGTCCGCCATCTCTTCGTCCATTCCTCGTGACCTCATGGCTTGTCTCATATTTTCATTCCAGGATCTACGTGGTCGTCCTTTTTTATTTCTTCCCGGTGGTTTCCATGTCCATAGTCTTTTGGGCCATCTTGTATCGTTCATTCTGAGTAGGTGTCCAAACCATTTTAATCCTCTATTTTCTATTCTTTGTATAATTGTTTCTGTTGCTGCTATTCTATTGCGTATTTCTTGGTTTGTTGGAATTTGGACACTGCGGCGCTTCTTCTCAGGTCGTTATCGTCGTTATTTTTCTTTTATCCTCTTCTTTCATTACCCACAGTTTACTACCATAACTTAAAACCGATTCTACCATTATTCTTCCAATTCTCTTTTTGTTTTGTGTAGTTATGTTTTGATCCCACCATTTTGAATTAAGAGCTCCTATGATCCTCCTGGCTCTTTGTATTTTATTCTGTATTTCCTTTTTACCTAGACCATTTTTGTTGTCAATCAGTACTCCTAGATATTTAAATTCCTTGACTTGTTTGACATGTGTATCGTTGTTAATAAAGACGTCAAATTCTATTTCCGAGTTCATAACCATATACTCCGTCTTTTCAAGGCTAGTCCCCATTCCTTGTAGTCTATGTATAATCTCTTCAATACATATTCCATATCGAATGCATCTTGTCTTATTATTACTTGGTCGTCTGCAAAGTTTAACGATAATAGGTGTTTATCACTACTGGGGATGTCCAGGCTTTGGCAAGTGCGGTTCCATTTCTTTAGAACGTTGTCTACAAGTATATAAAATAAGATTGGTGAAAGACAACACCCTTGTCTTAGACCTTTTGTAATGTGGATAGCTTCCGAGAGATGGCGTCCTTGTTTCACATATCCTATATTTTCATTATATAACTCTTTTATTGTTGTTATCATCCTTTCTTTTATCCCTACTGTTCTCAAGACATGCCAAAGTTTATTTCTCGGTACACTATCGTATGCCTTCTTAAGATCTATAAAGGTCATATGTAGTTCGTCATCTTTTTTGGATCTTCTTTTCTATCAATTGTTGTAAAGTAAACACGACCGGCCCGGAGTAAATCCGCTTTGGTTTTCGGATATATTTCCTTTAATTGTTTCTCTTATTCTATTCTGCAATATTTTACCGTACAGTCTGTTCATAGTGCATATACCTCTATAATTATTAGGGTCTTTTCTACTTCCTTTCTTATAGATTGATGAAATGTAACTTTTTTTCCATTCGGTAGGTGTTCTTCCTTGTGATATACAATTATTAAATAAGCTAGTTATTGTTCTCCACATGGTTATACCTATATTTTTAATCATTTCTGCAGATATATCACCTGGTCCAGCCGCTCTTCCATTCTTCATCGTTTTTAGATTTGCTTGTACTTCCTCCATGGTTATTTCGTCCCAGTCATTTCCCTCTGTGTCTTTTGATTCATTGTCCTCTATACTAAGGAATTCTTGTCTGTTTTCAGTTAGTAATATTTCGTAATAATTTTTCCATTCTTCCAGGGGTATTAAATTTACCCTCTCTTTGTTGTTCGTTTTCATATTGTTGATGGTTTGCCACACTTCTGTCGATTGTGCTTCTCCAATATACGTGTTAATCTGTGCACATTTTCGTTCCCAGTATTCAGTTTTTTCTTTTTTTATTTTCTTACGTACCTCTCTATTTTATTTTTCTTTGTATTCTGCCCGGATAGTTTCTGACTTGTATGTTAAATATTTTTGGTATAATCTATTTTTTTCCTCTATTAGTTCTTTTAATTCTTCTGTTATGTAATATCTGCATGTTTTTTTTTCTTCCCACTTATACTCTCCTAAAGTTTCTTGTGCCACCTTGTGGATCACCTTTTTAATGCGTTCATATTCTTGCTTTATATCTTCGGTTGGTTCCAGTGGAAGTAATTCATTGTGTAATCTTCTTTGATAAAGCTCTTTAATACTTTCGTGTTGAACTAGATAAGTTTTGTATCTTTTCACTTTTATTTCTATCTTGTCTTCGTCTGTGGGATAAGTTTGTAAATTTTTATTATTTTTTGATGAAAAAGGGTACACTATTTTAGTAGTCAATAGATGGTGATCTGTATCACAGCTGGCTCCTCTCTTAATTCTGGTATCGTATATCCTGAATGTGGATTGAACTTTAGTTATAACATAATCTATTATGGATTTCTGATTTAATGATGGTCTCTCCCAAGTAAAGCGATATTACTTTAAATAACCCAATAAAATCTGCACCACAAAAGCTTGTGTCCATATTTAGGCTTGAGTTTATATTGTGGCTTAAGCTTTTCATCTTCAAAAACGTAGCCCGTGCTTTCCCAATTCTCGTTCGAATTTCTTCTAAGATATCGTTATTGTTATTGACACTTATTCCCAAATAATCATACTTATGTATCCGTTCAACGGGATCGATATGAATGCGAGCCTTCCATTTAGTCTTTGATTTTTTGATAACATGATTTTGGTTTTCTTTACATTAAGTGCCAGTCCTTTTTCTTCATAGGCTTCAACAACCCTTTCTAAAATACCAGAGTTTCCACCATTAGGACAGTGTCAACTCCGTATTTAATTCTGTATCTGGCTTGTCATAAATTATTATTCCAATACCTTTTCATGATCTCCTCTGAATAGAGTTTAAAAAGTAGATGCGACAACATCCCAGTCTTACACCACTGCTCTTTGCTGGCTGTAGAGGTTGGTTATTATTCTTATATCACTTGTATATAATTGTTTTGCCTTTAGTATCTCTACGAGTTAGTTGTGTTTAAGTTTGTCGAGGGCATCATTGTAATCCACAAAACAGACTAAACATCCTGGTTTACATCGAAAGATTTCTGAGTCAGGATGTTGAAGGCAAACAATGCTTCGCCAGTTCCAAGGCCATTTCAGAATCTAAACGGTGTTTCTCTTATTTCTGTTTCTAGTTTCCTACAGATTATGTTATAGATTATTTTGAGAAATACTATATATAAACATAAAATGTGTGGTGCTTATTAAAGACCAACAATACACGCTTTATTCATAACGCTTAAAAAGGGAAAAAAAGAATAGTATGAGATTTTTAGGTTTAATAATAATAGAAAATGACTTGCAGAATCCCTCTTATGCCAAAGTAATAATAAAAATTGATGAAACTTCTTTTATATAAATATTCGTAATAAAATTTGGCAATCAGTTTTAATTAGAGGCAAAATATACAAAAAAAAATTCTGTTAATTCCAATTTTTTCCGGTACATTCCGACCCATTTTTTTTCTAAATCCTCGAACAACAACATTGTTGTTTATTTTTATCCTTTTTAATGAACCACTTAAACAACATTTCAACCATGTCAGAGTGTTATCGTTCCGGTTATCCGAACTGACGAGAGGGTCATATCGTAGTCCATGTTTTTGAATTAAATTTGCAATTAAAATTGAAAATATGGCCGAGTAAGTGCTCTTGCCCTTGGGGAGAATAATCAAATCAGTATTTATAAGGGTTTTATTGCGCATTATTAGGGGAGGGAAAGTCATACTAATTGAATTTTCAAAGCTTTTGCCTCATTACTCGATGGAGTGTGAAATGAGAGTCAAAGTATAACGTGCGATAGTACGGAGATTATAGGATTGCGTAGATACAGCCTTAAATTTAGTTTATTATAAATACCTATATTTTCAAGTATGCATCGTAAAATATATGTAGAGCTCTTAATTGAGTTTTCAGGGGTAAATAAACCAACTTTGATTAATACATCTTTTTCAAATGTGCATTTATTGACTGAATTATATAAACGGAGTATACAAAGTGAAGTTTTATTTATTTTGTTTATTAACAAACCACGCCCAATTACATGTAAAATTACAAGAAAGTAGAATGTACAACGAAAAATGGAGCTGCCAAATTATATTTAACAACCGCCCGTGGCTCCGTAGCGTAGTACCTTTCTTACGGTGCAGAAAGTCGAGGGTTCAATCCCGCAGGTCGGTATGCTTATTTATTAATTTATTTAAGTATGTTTAGCCTGGCCGCGTATAGTATTTTTCAAGAACTAAGAAAGTGATTTGGCAAATTGGTGCAATAAAAACATCAAACGACCGTTAGGATCTTCGCACGTACCTGGCCGCAACAGAGTCGTAATTGATATATATATATATATATATATATATATATATATATATATATATATATATATATATATATATATATATATAGTCCCTGGCCAAATTATTAGACGCACTGTATTTTTTTTAGTAATTTTATGTTTCTTAAGAGTTTTTATGCAATGATGGTATATTTAAACTACAATATTATTGATTTTTATTTAAAAGAATTGTTGTAGACTACATATTTGTATTCATTTTTAACATATGGCAACACTGTGTTGACAAAGTGATACATGAACGTAAACAACTACACACCTGTATCAGTCGCGATCGGAATCGAGTCAGGTACGGACGTGTTTCTGTGGCTTTATGGACTGTGATTGTTTGTTTTAACAGTTTTATACTACTCAGTTATTAGTTTATTTTGTATGCAGTGTTTTAAAAAAGTAATTGGACTATTTTCATTATGGGTAGAAAAGGCGATCTTTCACCACGTAAAAAAGCTGAAGTGAAGGCCCTTGTGATTGCGAAAACATTTACAAACCGAGAAATATCACGAAGATTGGAGGTTTCTGAAGCTAGTGTACGACGCATAAAAAAAGAAAATTGAGTCAGGGAAGGAATTAAGCCCGAAAAGAAAGAAAAGATGCGGTAGAAAACCAATTTTCACTCCACGGTCAGAGAGATGTTTGAAGAAAATTTGTGTAGAAAACAGATTTGCTACCACAAAGGTAATAAAATCACAACTCCAGGATGCTAGCGTAAATCCTTCAGAGCGCACTGTTCGAAGAAAATTGAAAGAATTAGATTTTAAGGCCTGTCGCCCCGCCAGGAAGCCCAAGTTAACAGCTGCAATGAAAGCAAAGCGCCTGAAGTGGGCCAAACAATGGCAAGACAAAGATCTGGACTTCTGGAGATCGGTAAGATACAGCAATTTAATCAATAATTGATACATTATTATCATTTTCAGTTAAATAAAGCAAATAAACATGGAAGTTTATATATTTTTCCTATTTTTGACAGGTCTGCTTCAGTGACGAAAGCACATTCGAAATTTTGCAGAATAAAGCTCAGTATGTGCGTCGTCGTCATGGAGAAAAGTTTCATCCTGATTGTGTCGTCCCGACGGTTAAACATCCCACCAAAGTGATGATTTGGTCAGTCATCAGCGGCAAGGGCACTGGACGTCTGTACGTCGTCAAAGGAATAATGAGGCAAGATCAGTACAAAGAAGTATTACAAAATCGGTTGATTCCGCAGCTCAGAGAATGGTTTCCAAATGGGGAACCATTCACTTTCATGCAAGATGGAGCTCCCTGCCACACTGCTCGGTCTGTTAAAGCTTTTTTGGCAGAAAAAAAAATATCCCTCTGTTGGATTGGCCGGGTAATAGCCCCATTGAAAATGTGTGGGAGCTGCTGATGAAAAGAGAAGTGGCTAAAGATGTGATTACCAACAAAACCCAGCTCCTAGAAAAGATTATTCATGTGTGGAATCATCATCCTCAAATGCAGGAGACAGTACAATCTTGCATTGATAGCATGCCGCGCAGAATTAAAGCTTTGATAGCGGCTAAAGGTGGCTCAACTAAATATTGACTTTTACTAACATTAATTTCAGTTTTCTTTAAAACTTAATAAACTTATGCTTTTCTAAATTAATGCTGTTTTATTTATGTCAAATAAATAGGAAATTGATTGGATAATATAAAAATAAAAAACAAATCAATTTAAAATAATAAAACGGTACAATATCACTCGGTAATTAATATTTTGCATGAAATCTTGCAGTGCGTCTAATAATTTGGCCAGGGACTGTATATATATATATATATATATATATATATATATATATATATTATATATATATATATATATATATATATATATACCTCCCTTTCAATCTAACCTTTTATTGGCTACTTCGTGTTTATAAATATAAAGAATATTCTTTATTTTATCTGCAGTATTATACTGAAATAGTGTGTATCATAAAGTTCAATAGTGTCTTAAAATCTCCGAAGCCCTTTCCATCAGAAGCCGCAAAATATGTGTTTATTTAAAGTTAGTGGAGCGTGGCCACGAAAAGTACTTTTCAGTGATTGAGACATCAGCTTTAACAAGCATCCCTGAAAGTACAGTTCAGAAAATTGTAAATAATTCGATAGCGCCTAAAAAAACACGAAATGTATTGATTTCTGTCAAGAAGACTTAATCCGCGGCAAAATTTATGAAATGTATGCAGAACAAAAAATTCCTAGGTTATTGTCACTTTCACGGAGGCTGTCCGAGGATAGTTGTGACATAAAATGTTCCACTACAACTTTATGGAGTATTCTAGGTGGTGTGGGGTTTTTGTTAAAAAAAAATAGACAAAAGGCAAGAAAATCGAACAATAATCTACCTAGATGAGACTTGATATGACACCCACACCAAGCTCCATCAAATAAAGATAAAAGAATGCGGGGTCAGAAGAAGGCTGTGAATGTCTATTTCTAGCAGCCAAGAATATTTCAGATTCCAGCTTGGATTATCATTGTGATACAACCGCTGAAGTTTTTGAAGATTGGCTTCAAAACAAATTAATGCCGAATATACCACCGAATAGCTGTATTGTGATGGATAATGCAACCTATCATAGTTGCCAAATGACTAAGGTACCAAGTTCCACCATTAGAAAAAGGGAAATACAAGCCTTTTTGTGCGAACATGACACATATTTTCCATGAAAGTTATACAGTTAAACAATTGTTAGAAGTTTTAAAAAGTTAAAATTTTTTAAAGGAATATGTTTGTGATAAAACTGCAAAGGAAGCAGGACACGAAATAATTCGGCTTCCACCATAATATTATATATTTAATGCGATTGAGTTGATATGGCATAAAATAAAGTCTGATATACGTGCTCACAAGAATACACCCACTTTAAACAGTAGTGTGATTGAGTTGATAAAGACAGAAGTCAAAAATATAACCGTTAAACACTGGAGAAACTGTATTCAACACGTCAAAAAAATTGAAAACTCATACAGATGTATATACATAAATATAAATAGTTTAGAGCCTGTAAAAAAACTTATCATTGATTTGCAATGCATGTGTGTTTCTGCACTTGAACAATGTTGACGGTTATTACGACATCCTCGCCGGTACCCTCAGGATATGAAAAAGGGTAAAATCCCTACTCAGGCGGGGAGGTGAACGATTAAAAAAAAAATTTCTGAAGCACCAATTTTCCTGAAAAGAAATCAAGCATGCTCGTTGACATGTTGAGGTGATCTTGTTAAAAAAATATTCCTGCCGCAGGTGATTCTATGAGCTCGTACACAAAAAAGTGTGCTTAAAACAACTCTCGAAAACGAACATGTGTGCCTATTTTATTAAATAGAAGAATAGACACCACAAAAAATGTTATACTACAGTAAACATAAAGCACTGTAGCAACGCTCAAGAAAATTTTTAGGCCCTATTTTTTATCACGCATGCGTCCCCTATTATACCAACAACATGACTGCCAGCGCGGTTGGGGGTTGTGTTTACATCTGAATTTCAAGGAGATTCTTTTTATAACGTGCTCCGAAATTCATTATTAATAATTTTCCAATAAGTAAATGACTCGTTTGAAAATAATTATAAGAAAAATGTCAAGAGTTAATTTCTCGATTTGGAAATTTCTGTTTTTAAAAAACTTCATTTAGGTTTGAGATACAACTGAACTGCTCTGGTAATTTTACCCATATTTATGAAGTTATTTTGTCTATTTAGAAGTTCTATTTTATACTAAGGAATTCCATGACAAATGTTATTTAAGTGCAATTCTGCACATTCTTAGAATGTAACTCCTCACGACCCAGTTGAAAAGATCACCTTTCGCTTGTTTTTCCAATTAGTAATCTAAATTAACGACATTTTCGAGTTGCATATTTTTCTTTGTTATTTTTTTGGATTTCCAATATCTCTTTATAAAGTATTTGTAACCTATTACAACTAAAATCAATACAAATAATGTATAGCTTATTATTGGTCATATATTATTTTATTTTACAATAATATTCGAGGATATGTTTTCCAAATTCTTCTTTTGGGCTTTTAATTCTTGTTTGATCTCGTCGTCGATTTTTAGATTTATTGAGTCTAAATCGAAAACATGAGGGTTGAAGTAGGGTTGACGTGTTTCTTCAATTTTCTATTTTATTTTCAGTAATGGAATCTCTTCATATTTCATTCTTATTTCTGTGTTTGTCTTCAGGATTATTTTGTTTAGATTTGACAATTGGGCGGAATTTCAACTAAGCATGAACTATTTATTGGTTTATTTTCTTCCAATTTCTGGCAGGTTATTTTTATAATTTCTTCTTTTGAAGTTTTTATTAACCATTTGACGTGAGAGATTTGTGTTACTCGATTTCTCTAGGTTTTGATTTTGAAGGGGTGGCAATGCGTAATAATTTTCTGATGTCTTAACAGTTGAACGTTACGAGGTAGTTCTTCATCTGTTGATTGACCATCATTTTCATTGCAGATGTACTCACTGGTCTGGATTTCATCACATTTCTTGTCTTGGTATTGGTATTTGTTATTGCTTAATGCAAGGTAGAGTTTGATAGGTATATTGATCATAAAGGTGTTATTGGTTGGGGTTGGTACAGGATATAAGTGAAAGTATTGATATATTTCGTCATCTACCAGCGGTATTTCTGACAAAAATATTATCTTATTTTCATTGACATAACTTTTTATTCTTATTTTTTTTTCCAAAAGTAAAATATTGTGTATATTATTGTCTAATCGCAATATGGCAGTTATTAATTGATTTTTTAACTTTTTTATCTCCACTATTAGTCGTTCAGATCTAAAGGGTGTTTTTTTTATAGAAGTATAAAACTTTAAGTTGGCAACACTTTTTTAACTGGCGGCCATTTTGTCAGCTGTCAAGTGATTTATGTTTAGTTTGGTTTGGCATTTCAACATGAATAGACTGACGCCTGAACAACGCTTCCAAATTGTACAAATTTATTTTGAAAATCATGGTTCTGTTCGAAATACGTATCGCGCACTACGTCCATTTTACGGTCAACATAATCGTCCATCAGAGCAATTAATTCGATTAACTATGGAACATTTTCGCACCACGTTTACAGAAGAAGTCATTGCAGCTGTAGAGCGTAGCGTAGAGGAAGACCCGAATCAGTCTATCCGCCATCGTCCACAGGAATTGGACATGTGTCCATCCACTTTATCGAAGATTTTGCGGAAAGATCTTGGTGTGCGTGCTTACAAAATCCAACTCGTGCAACAATTGAAGCCACACGATCACCTAGCAAGGCGTAGATTCGGTGAATGGGCCCAAAACAAGATTGCCGTTGATCCCGATTTTCATAAGCGCATTTTGTTTAGCGATGAAGCTCACTTTTGTTTGAATGCATACGTCAATAAACAAAACTGCCGTATTTGGAGTGATGATAATCCTCAAGTGTATGTTGAGACACCGTTACATCCAGAAAAACTGACTGTTTGGTGTGCTTTATGAGCTGGTGGAATCATTGGTCCGTACTTCTTTAAAAACGATGCTGGTCAGAACATTACAGTCAATGGTGACCGCTATAGAGCCATGATTACTGACTTTTTCGTTCATCAATTGAACAACCATGATGTGCAGGAGCTGTGGTTTCAACAAGACGGCGCAACATATCACACAGCTCGTGCCACAATTGATTTATTGAAGGAAACGTTTGGTAACCGCATAGTTTCACGTTTCGGACCCGTGAATTGGCCTCCAAGATCGTGCGATTTAACGCCGCTAGACTATTTTCTGTGGGGATATGTGAAGTCGCTAGTCTACGCCGATAAGCCCGAAACGATTGACCACTTGGAGGACAACATTCGCCGCGTTATTGCCGATATACGGCCACAAATGTTGGAAAAAGTCATCGAAAATTGGACCTCCAGATTAGACTACGTCCGAGCCAGCCGTGGCGGTCATATGCCAGAAGTCATATTTAAATTATAATGCCAGAAGATTATCTTTCGAATAAAGTAAATTTCATGTCAATTTAAAAAATTCATCTTTGTTTTATTCCATTTCAAAGTTCTATACCTCTATAAAAAACACCCTATACCTTTGAGTTATGTAGTATATTTAATTTCGAAAATGTAATGGCAATTTCTATTTTATCCAAGACATAGACATTATATATTAATTGAAATAATGTAAATAGCTAATTTAGACATATATGTATTCTGTTATATTGCCGATCGTTAATTTTCTCTAATGACATATCTCTTAATGTTTGTCCTACCTGCATGATTCTGGACCATAGATGGACAAGCCTCGTGCCACAGTGTGGCACAGCGGGGTTTTAACAGTGGCACGCAAAGACTTATTGAAAAATTAAAAAATTTGATAAAATAATGTCATCTTCAGGAATTTTGTCAAAATCCGTAAAAACCCTGCTCATACGCTACTGAATACAACAGCGCCAGAAAGCGGCACTTCTTGACACTAGTTACTAGTGACTAATTACTAGTCACTAGTACAACGATGCGGTAAGACAGCGTGATCATGGGACAAGCCCAATGGTTTCAGTTGCCTTGCTTTGGTGCCGTTGTGTCTTGCTATGGTTGTCCGTTCTCGAGCGAGAGCGAGTGCGACACTGGCTATCTGGCTCAGTTGATATTAAACTGCCGTGCAAGACGTGAAGCTTTTTTAAAACTGTTATTATATTTTGGCGTCGAGTGTCGTTGTTTTAAAAATTTTATGTCCACGATATAGAAAAGAAAATATGAAGAGAATATTGCAAATCGTAATTTTAAAACTGTCTGGGAAGAACAGTTTTTGTTTACGCATCAATGCCGAAATAATTTAACCTGGACCGACATTTTAAACAACTGCATAGTGATTTCAATATAGCAAATATCCTGTCAGATCACACTTGCGAACGGAATTTATCAATAAAAAAAAGAAATCTTTAGCCGGCCAACAATCCTTGTTCCAGAGAAATGACGAAATAGAAACTATGGTGAAGGCTTCTCGCAAATTTTCTCTGTTGTTAGCCCTAAAGCGCTACAGGAGAGACAGGTGTGCAGAAAAAGCAATTCATGTTGTTCTTGAATCGCTGTAAGTTGTACTCGGTGGGCAAATCATTCCAAAAGAATGATGTTCTCCATATAAAACACTGCTTGAAAAGCGTTGTACGAGGAATAACAAGCTAAACCTCATACGGATGTGAAGTATTAGCGCGACGTGTATTTCTAACATACACCGCTCTGGGAGGAATTAAGCGGGCTACATCCTTCGAACACTTGTAGAATAGGCTCAAGTCGCCAGCTGTTCTTCGATGTTCCAGCGAATCAAGGCCGTCGGTCAGTTCCGGGTCTCCAATCAGATGAACAGCTATTCTCTGAATAGAATCCAACAAATGCAATATAAGTTTGGGAGCGGCGGAGCCCCAAACATGGGAGCAGTATTCCATAGTTGGTAGAATTTGAGCTTTGTAAAGAATTAACAGTTGCTGTGGAGTGTAAAGTTTTCTGGTTCGAAAAAATATTTCCAACTTTTGTGAAGCTCTCCTTGCTATCCCTGCGACATGTTCATGCCAGGATATATTTGCTCCCAAATTGACGCCCAACAAATTGAGTGACGATGTTAGAGGAATGGAGTGCCCCGCCATAACTATGTCGGGTTCAACAAAGTTAACTTTTTTTGGAAAAACTGCCGCCTGGGTTTTTGTAGCGTTAAATTCCACTTGGTTACTGTCACGCCAAGATAGAATTTCTTCCAGGTCTTTGTTAAGTTGAATGACTTCCTGCTGTCTGCGGATATTCATCTGAGTAGCCGACGTCCGAGCGTTCAAAGTAAATAAAGAGATAAGCGTACTGTCATCTGCAAAGCTGTAAATTGGGTTTCTGGTCTTTTCCAACAGATCGTTAATATAAATGAGAAAAAGAGTAGGAGACAGTATGGAGTCTTGGGGCACACCGGCGTTAATAGTGAAGGTGTTAGAAAGAAATCCGTCGACCGCCACTCGTAAAGAACGTTCTCTGAGGAAACATGAGAGCCACAAACAGAACTTTTCAGATATGCCATAAAAGCGTAGCTTAGCCAACAGTCCATCGTGCCAAACACGGTCGAATGCCTCGGATATGTCAAGTCATATATATATATATATATATATATATATATATATATATATATATATATATATATATGTAAAGGCACAAATATGAAGATTGCTAATTACAATGTTAAAAAAATGAATATGTTCTATTCCACTAAAAAAGACAAAACTGATAATTTTCAAATGTCTAATATAGTGTATAGCATCAAGTGTGCATGTGGATCTGTGTATGTAGGACAGACCTCTCAGAAACTCCCTAAAAGAGTAGCACTACATAAAAGTGATTGTGCAAAAAAACCGAATGCTACAAGCCTCAGTGTGCACGTCAACAACTTTGATCACAAGGTGAACTACAACAAGAGTTTTATCCTAGCTACTGAAAATAACTTATTCAAACGCAGCTTTCTAGAAATGTGTTACATACATTGCTGCGATAACAGTCTCAACCACAAAAAGGATATTCAGGGTTTAAGTTCTATATATACGTATCTACTTACATAGAATTTAACTAAAGATATTAAAGTCAATGAGGCCTTCAAAAAACGTAATTGAAATTTTTCTCTCTGACTAATTCAATATTCTGACTATAGCAGTTGAGTCTATGGACTTGATTGTTATTTAATTTATATGTAACTATCCCCTTATAATTTTTAATTCTTCTAATTTGGTATTTAAATTCATTAATTTGCTGTAAATGATAATTTTTAAAGATGTGAGATCTGGGTAGACTGATGTGGGTTATGGTACCAAGTATCCACCATTCTAGTACTTATATCTCTCATTTAGTAAATTTAATTTGTACATTTCTGATATGTTGTGAACTATCCAAAACCTTAAAAAACTAAAATAAAAATTGTCTTCTGTCAAATTAGATATTTATGACGGCACGTTTGAAAATATGTCTCTATAAAAATTATTAAATTAAATCTTGGATCATCTTGCTAAAATCTGATTATGTTAAATAGTGCCCTTTTATTGTCTTAATGTGCTACCATGTTGGAGCTTCACGTTTTTTTACCGCTGTTTTTGGAGAGTAATCACTGATACATTTTGTAAGTATAAAAAAGACTTTTATAATAATAACGAAGTTCATTAACTGATATAATCTGCATAATTCAATCCTCATTGTCGGTGGTTTCTCTCTTACAGATCTCCTGAAGAAGTTTGTAAACACAAACGAAAGCTCAAGAATTTAGAAATTAAATTCAGTCAAAAAAAAAAATAAATAATGCAACACCAACTTTTACTGGCACTCTCAACCTAAATAAGAGCAATCCCAGTGTTATTGTTAAGTTTGTTTGTTACCAACAAGCTCTTTTACTGTCCTTCAGTATATATATATATATATATATATATATATATATATATATATATATATATATATATATATATATATATATATATACTCGTATATATATATTAGGGTGACCGCAAAAAATCGATGTCGGAATTTTGTTCGTTTGGACCCCACAAAACGATTCCCCTTTCCAGATATTGAGATAGCTGAAATTTGAGCTCGATTAAACGACGTTAACCCGTGCCGCTCGTCGCTCAAAGTTTGAAAAAATTCAAATTTTTGGCCAAAAAGCTGACATATGGAGCCATAACTCCAGAACGGTAAATAATAGAAACACGCTTAATATCTCAAAAGAAAGCTAATATTGTTCTTCAAAATTTATATTCTATACATAATTGTTGTTATTTTAAGTCAAACCGAGTTACAACAGCCTTTAGCCCCAAAAACGTGACCTGGTACCAGTAGGAGCCAGTTTGGGAGTATTTCTAAGAATTTTACGGGTTTTTACATAATGTGTCTAGGAATTAACATTTTTTTGTTAAAAAGTATTTTGGAACTCAATTTTCAAACATAAAGAGCCTTTTGTTCAAATTTAAATTATATGGGGATTACCTGACTAGTTTACCAAAGAAAGACCCGTTTGACAGGTAAAAAGGAGGGTGAATCTAATTTCTATTTTAGGGATGGTGATTTTACTTCAGCGTACAACCGACCTTTTATGTATTCAGTTTAGTTTCTAAAGTGCCTTTGAGCTGGTTAGATCGAACAATTATCTAGTGAAGATATTTTAACGTTTTTTTTTTTTTTAATTTTCCAAGTGTGTGTGTTATTGTTTTTATAACTATTATAGTATTATTTTAAAAGACATTTGAAAACATTTTATTGAAATTAAAGTTTGCAATATATTTTGTTTCATTTTCCATAACTGTTATTTACCTATTGGCCTCTGAAATGGCATCCACATCAGGTGTACAAAGCCGGACCAAGGATAAAATATTTCTTGTGGGCTATCCCATTCACCAGATCACCCTCAAATCGTCAAATTTTGTGTGCTTTATTTTATAATTTACGTACTGTGAAATTAACTGTAAGAGAATCAGCAAAACTTACAATACGAGAAGTGTTCATTTTTGGGGGAGAAAGCTCGAATCCCGACTAAATATGAGCAAGATGCAATTACTAAGCTGGAAAAACTTCACGCCGAGTGGAGAACTCTTCAAAAAGACCGGAAGAAAACATCGAAAACGGCCAAGAACAAATTTAAACAGTTTGTTGAAAAGTTGGATGATCTCTTTGATATTGCTCAACAAGATGCCTTGGCTCTGATGAAATCGGAAGAAGATAAGGCGTTTCTCGTGAAACAGAGGCAGAAGGGCCGCCCAGGTTCCATGACTGGAGTGGATCTCAAGTTGTCTTGAGCTGAAGAAATCAAGGTGCAAAAGGAACTTGCAAAAATAAACCGACAAATCCAAGAAGCAACTTTTGATATTGGTGAGTTTTTTTTTTATTATTAGTATTCTAAAAAATAGATAAACAAGTAAGTAAATAGTTTCATTATAATTGAAAGAAAATTGTACATGAGAGCATGATTTGGCATCTTTATGATTGAGTTTATATTTTGTAAATAATACCTTTTGATAATTAGAAGTAGGTAATTTAGTACCTATGTATTATTACCATTCTGCTAAAACGACAAGTTTTTATAGTCTTTTTTTTCTCTTTCTTTTGTTGCTTCTTTGAGACGGATGATGAAGACAAGTTCGAAGAAGGAGAAGAAGACACTGAAGAGGACAGCATCTACCAGGAACTTGAGAGCTTGGAGGAAATGGACATCCCTGAAGAAGCTGCAGAAGATCCAGGACCATCTGAGAGCAAGAGGATGAAAGTTTCATTTGCAAGGGGCGTTAAAGAGATTTTAAACATGAAATTGTCCATTTTATTAGATCGATGTAAGGTATCCGACAGAAATGCCACGAGAATTTTATTAGCTACTCTAGAAGCACTAAACCTTGACCCTCTTGAGTACAAAGTCTCGAAAACTTTATTACATGATAGAAGGCAAATGTTCAGAGAACAATATAATAAAAAAAATTTTGATGAAGTAAACATTCCTGAAAAGAGCCCGTGGTTGTCCATTGGGACGGTAAACTTTTACCGGGTGTTTTAAAAAATGAACAATGTGAGCGAATAGCTATAGCTATTTCATATGGCGAAAAGGAACAGCTGCTGGGAATTCCTGTAACAGCAAACAGCTCTGGAGAGGAGCAAGCCGTAGCCGTATATGAATGCCTACATGAATGTGGTCTTCTCAACACCGTCAAGGCGATGTGCTTCGACACTACAGCATCCAACACGGGAAGACTCAAAGGAGCATGCGTCATATTGGAGCAAATGTTAGGAAGAGAATTGTTATACCTAGCTTGCCGTCACCATATCTTGGAAATTCTGTTAAGAGGCGTATTCGACACAAAAATGGGATCAACCACTGGACCTCATCCAGACATTTTCAAGAGATTCCTCACTGCGTGGCCCAAGATAGACAAAGGAAAATACGACACAGGTATCAGTGACAATCTAATACAAAAGCAGCTAACTCCAGAAGTAATTGCAAATGTTACTGCTGAATTCGAGACCAAATTAACTCAGAGCCACCCCAGAGATGACTACAAGGAGCTATTGCAGTTGGTTCTCGTATTTGTTGGATCACTAGACGGCAATGTTGTGGGTTTTAGAACTCCAGGAGCCATTCATCACGCTAGGTGGATGGCAAAGGCTATTTACTGCTTAAAAATGTTCATTTTTCGTCGTCAATTTAAGATGTCTAAAGAAGAAGAAAGTTCTGTGCGTGCCATTTCTGTTTTCCTAGTTAAAATTTATTGTAAAGCTTGGTTCAATGCTCCAAAAGCTCATCTTGCACCAAAGCAAGATTTAGGTATTTTGCAAAGTCTGTTAGACTATAAAGAATGTGACAACGACATTGCAGAAATAGCCCTGACCAAATTTTCGAACCATTTGTGGTATTTGAATGCAAAGTTGGTGGGATTATCGTTTTTTGATCCCACCATTACAGACGATGAAAAGTTGTTAATGGCTAATAAACTGCTCAGTAGCACAGATAAACCATCACAGCACGCTAGTTGTAAATCCAAAAGTTAGGAAAGAAAACTTAAAAGAGGTAGTTGATGGAGGATTGGTAAATTTACTTACCAAAGAAACGTTTACATTCTTTGACCAATTTAATATAAAAACAGATTTCCTAAGACAACATTCAAACACCTGGCCTCAAAATAATGACTTCCAAGAAGGATTGAAAATTGTCAAAACATTAAACGTAGTTAATGATATGGCTGAGCGTGGTGTTAAATTAATAACCTTCTGACAAAAGATGAAGACCAAAAGCAATATGTGCTCGAAGTTGTAAGTAAATGCCGAACATTATATCCTGACGTTTCAAAAACTACTTTAACAAAAGCTCTAGAATAGATTAGATAACTATGTAAAATTATCAACTCATGTAGGTACTACGTCTGTATCTTTTCTGTGTCTGTTTTGTATGTATTATATACCTAATTTTTATATTTTTAAAATAAAAAATGTCATTAGACTTATCAGTATTACTTGTTTTTTTATTATATTTCTACTTTAAACTCAAAAATATACCAAAAAAAGCAAAATTTATCACTTAATAACAAAATATACGAAGTATGCTCCTAGTGGTACCAGGTCACGTTTTTGGGGCTAAAGGCTGTTGTAACTCGGTTTGACTTAAAATAACGACAATTATGTAAAGAATATAAATTTTGAAGAACAACATTAGCTTTCTTTTGAGATATTAAGCGTGTTTCTATTATTTACCGTTCTGGAGTTATGGCTCCATATGTCAGCTTTTTTGGCCAAAAATTTGAATTTTTTCAAACTTTGAGCGACGAGCGGCACGGGTTAACGTAGTTTAATCGAGCTCAAATTTCGTCTATCTCAATATCTGGAAAGGGGAATCGTTTTGCGGGGTCCAGACGAACAAGATTACGACATTTTTTTTCCCCTCTATGAGATCCGGTCACTCTAATATATATATATATATATATATATATATATATATATATATATATATATATATATATATATATATATATATATATATATATTATATATATATTATATATATATATATATATATATATATATATATATATATATATATATATATATATATATATATATATATATATATATATATATATATATATATATATATATATATATATATATATATATATATATATATATATATATATATATATTATATATATATATATATATATATATATATATATATATATATATATATATATATATATATATATATATATATATATATATATAATATATATATATATATATATATATATATATATATATATATATATATATATATATATATATATATATATATATATATATATATATATATATATATATATATATATATATATATTATTTTCAAATTAGGAGAGGAATTATATATTAAATTCCAAAAATTCGTCAAAAATTAATTATTCATATCGTTTTTCCGTATTTATATTTACCCACATATGAAATTAGATTAATCACTCCTAATGAAATTTAAATTTGCTAATATGTCGATATCGATAAAATTAACAATTTGAGGCTGTAATGAAATTATTTTGCTGCTTTGTAAATATACGTCAATTAATTTCAACTATAAATTATTATTTACTATGTTCCGAGTAATTTTGAAATGGTAATATAATATGTTTGTGTGTGTAAATAATGTTTGATCAAAAATAACAAAACCACTAATAGCCTCACTCTATAATTTGAAAATTAGGTATGTTTTGTTCAAATATAATACGGGTATAATAAAACAATAGTTGAAGAACTAGTATTAACCAAAAAAGACTAATATTTAAATGAGGTCAATTTACTAGGGGTCTTTTAAGTTATGACATTGCTTTTTGTTGGGAAAAAATACGGCCAGGACCCTAAAATGGCTTGAGAAGTGTTATGGCATATCTGCTTTATCGAAAACAGTTATATGTCGATGGTTTAGTAAACTTAAATGCGGTCGTACTCCAAGAAACACTAAAAAAATTCCCTATACTGTTCTGAATGACCGCAAAGAAAAAGTGAGAGAGATAGCTGACATCGTAGTAGACGAAACATGCATACGCGTGAGTCTAACTGGTCCACAGGGTGATTGGAACAGCATTAAAGCCGACCGAAGCGTTCAAAAACACAAACATCAGCTGGAGAGGTTTTGGCAACTATTTTTTGGGATGCGCATTAAATAATACTGACCGATTATTTTAAAAAGTGGCAAACAATTACCGGAAACTTCATTGATTTATTTGTAGATACCGAGTTGCGGTCCTCCTAATGGCCTTTAGAAGGTTGTATAGCCTGTCTTAAAATATAAGATCCTGATTTTTGCCGTTTTAAGTGGGCAATATAAAAATTCTGACCTTTTGTTTATGATAGGTTGCAGAGATGGACTTAAGTATTTTATTCATTAATGCAAATAAATAAAATTATAAGTGTTTTTGGAGTACAGTTTTGGGTACAAATATACAGTTTGAATGAACAACGTGCTGAATGGAATTCTTCCAGCTTTCACAAGGTATATCATTTATAACTTTTTTACTAATTCAACCACTGACACGCTTAAAGTAGGAGAAACATTTTGTGCTCTTATTTTTGATTTAACTTGACGCCAAATATGTTCAATTGGATTAAACACAATAATACGGAGGAAGCCGCAAAACAGCGTGTCTCATTTTCTCAGCCATACTATCACAAACATATTTCTTTTTCAATTTGTATTCTTTCAAAACTTTCAAAAGATCACTTTTTTATAACTAAACTCAAAATAAATGTCATTTTCTAACATATATTCCTGTATTTCCGATTTGGTGTTGGCTGCATTAGGAACCTTATTTAGTAGGCGGCTATGGTAACTTGCATTGTCCATAACTACAACACTCTGTTCGGGAACATTTGGCAAAAGGGAATTTGGAAACCAATTTTCAAAAAGTTTTGCGGTCTTGTCTTCGTGATAGTCCAAACTAGAATCTTTTATGTTTTTTGCAGATAATAGTAGGCAATTTGAAACCCAGCCCTTTTCGGATCCAGCATGCAAAATGGTTATTCGTTTACTTTTATTTGAAGGTGCGTTATTCTGACAACCCACCCTTTTTGCACAGTGTTATGGGTATCGAACCATGTTTCGTCAAGGTAAATTATTGGCCAATTCTCTGATCGATCCTTTTTAATTTCTTGTAAATTAGTATGTGGCAAGATTCGTAATCACTGTGACTTCATCACTACTTGCCTTTTGTTAATTTTTCGGAACGTGAATCCCATTCTTAAGAGAATTCTGTGAAGGGTTGATTGGCCACAATGTATGTCTTAATTTTATTTTGTCCAGTGTCGGCACCAACTGCTCTTCATACATAGAATATATTTTTCTCCTTATGACGTCTTTTTCACAATCGTCTACACGATGCATTTGAAAATCTTTCCGTTTTTTCCTGCTCCTAAGTGATGGTTTTCCTACAATACCCTTAATCGTAGAAATTGGGGTTTTTGTTAGTTCACTGGTTTCTTGCAAAACACTTTATTTATTCAAATTTCTTTTTACCAAACTTTTTTCACTAGTTGTTTTCTCTTTGTGATAGCCACTATTGCAATTTTCCCACGGACGCCATATAATTAAAATAGAACTGTTACGTTGTAAGTATAACTAAAAATAAAAATAATAAAAAGTATCTTTCGAATCTTAATGGGGACCTGTGGTCATTAGGCCTATATTACCAAATACTTAAAGGGCTCCAAATCCGGTTGCCATGTAGTAAATATATAGGTAAAAATAGATGCAATTTGATTGCAGGTGCAAGTGAGGGCGGTATATAAAGCAGGTAAAATAAAAATACGTTTATCGTAATACCTGGCAACTATGCACAAAACCTTAATAGGGTCGTTTATTGCCCCATTGAAAAAGCAAAAAGGCAGGATCTTATATTTTGGGACCTACCATAAATATTTTGACCTGCCTTTATCTTTTTAATGCCATTTATGAGACCGAAATACTAACGACTGATTGGCTGAAATCAACATTTATCACGATTCCAAAAAAAGAAAACGGAGCAACCAAATACAGTAATAATCAAACACAAGCCATGTTTTAAAAATATTTTTGGAAGTGCTGCATGGCAGGATATATAATAAACTTAAAGAAAAAATTGGAAACTGTCGGTTTAGTTTTCGAAACGGATTAGGGACTAGAGACGCATTGTTTGGTATCCACGTGTTGATCCAGAGATGTCGCGATGTCATCCAAAATTTGTTTAATTGACTTTGAAAAAGCCTTTGACAAGGTACGCCCCGAAAAACTTCTAAAGATTTTAAAAACGACCCTGTATAGACGACGAAAAGGCAGGATCTTATATTTTGGGACCTACCATAAATATTTTGACCCGCCTTTCTCCGAGCTGCGGTAATTGATAAATCGGCAGGTAGGTAGTGTTAAATTATCAAATTGAAATTATTACCTTAAATTAGGGTTAACCTAAATTAGTTAAAAATATAAAACGTACTGGCATTTTTGCAATTTACTAGTTTACATTTAAACTTTTTCAAGTCAACATGGTCTTATTACAGAGGATGTTGAGCAAGAAAGGCAAAACTTTGATCCCATTGGAAAATTACAAATTTCGACAATATCGCCATTTAAAATCGACAGAAGAGATGTGCTGAGTCTGTACAAACAAGAACTGCACTGTCAAAGTTTATACCATTGGACCAGACGACATATTTTCACGACAAATTAGCAATCCTTAACATCAACACGATAATGAACAAGTACTGAATCGCCAAAAAATTAATAACGCAGTGAAGAAAAGAGCCAACGAGGAACATTACAACGAAAGATCAAGAAAGATGATTCGGCGGAAGGTGGCTGCAGGTCCGAATGTGCTGAACACTTTCACCAACTCCGATATGACAAGAATAGGGAAGAATTTGAACCGAGCCAAATTGCAGTGCCATCCAAAGTTGCCAAAATCCCGAGGGGAAGTTCATGAATATCTCAGTTCAGTCTAGGTCGAAACCGCCAGGTATGAAGATTTCCTGATGTTTAATGATGTCCAGGGGGTGTGATATTTTCCTATAAAAGTAATTTACAATTCCTGTGCGCGGCGGAAATTGTGATGGTGGACGGTACATTTGAATTGTGTTGCAGGCCATTCTATGGCACCTCTTTGGCCTATCCATCGATTAGGAAAAATCGCATCCAAATATCTGCAACCTGCATAAGTTGGAATAACTTGCTCTTGAAGTAACTGTAAATACCGCTGTCCTATAAGATTTTCATCGATAAAAAAGGGATCAATGATATGACCTCCACAAATCCCTGCCCACACGTTTATCTTTTATGGTCTTTGAGAATAACTGTCGACTATCCAGTGGGGATTCTCAGTAGACCAGTGCGTGTTAACTCTTCCGTTAAGACAAAATATGGCCACGTCAGAAAAAACTATATTATGAATTAGGTTAGGATCGATTCATTCCATCATGACCTCACAAAATTCAACGCATCTATCGTAGTCATCTTCAGATAATTCTCGCAATAGAATGAGTTTGTTTGGATGCAATTTTTCTTCATTCAGTATACGACTTAAGGTACCTTTACTTATGTTGTGGTCTAGGCAAAGCTGACATTTAAATTTTTATTATCGCTAGTTTAACTTTTGGAGGTCCAGATTTAGAAGGATCTCTAACATGACCTGATTGTCAAAAACGTTTTAATGTTTTACTAACCACGGATTGGGTAATAGGTTCTCGACGCGATATTCTGCGTTAAAAAGATCACACACACTTCCTGTTGTGTTCTCCTACGGTCTCCGTAACCAACCATCATTAACAAAGTGGTTCTTCCAGTTTCTGTTAAATGTAAATACCGCTTATGATATTACGCTCAAATTGCAGTTTCATAAAATGCAGCAATAAACGTTTTCGTCAATAAATCATTTTTTGACGTGGTAAGTCGTTACCTGACAGTAAATATTTGATACAAGCCAGCTTAATTTTTTTTTTAATTTAATATCTTTAATTTCAAATATCAATAATTCCAAAACAGTTCAGTTTAGACATATGCTATGATAGACAAATAATATCTAAAATTTTTTAGTAGGATTCAAAAATAAAATAATGTCAGGGCTTTCAATTTAAAAAAAAAAATTAAGATGGGCGTAATTTCGTTGAACTGACAGTTCAAAACATTTTATTGTCAACGGCAGTATGTGCGCCGTATAACACCCTATAACTTTTATTTAAACATTTTTTTGATACAGTGATTAATAAAGGCTGCGGAATCATTAATCCATACATATGGAGCACCCTGTGTATGTTCTTAAACTCGTGTTTTTACAAGCGTTCATTTGACACTCTACTCGATGACCTGGTAAATTTTTTTTTCACTTCTGATTTAACCCCCCAAAACTAACCCCTTAAGTCAAAATTTAACTCTTTAAAGCTACACGGCTCTGAGGCCTTCAATTCCTATATTAGTGCCAAACTTCAACTTTCTATCTCAAATAGTTTCGGAGAAATTCGGGTGTCCGACGGACGGACAGACAGACTGACGGATACACAGACGGACAGACAGACACAAAAGTGATCTTATAAGTGTTCCGTACAGAACACTAAAAATACTTTTATAACTTGTAAAATTTCTAGTCGACATGAATCAATAGTTTTTAATAGTTGTAAATCAAATTTTGGTGTTCACTTAAGCTAATATTGACTCACCAGAATAACCTAAAATCTTTAGTGAATTTGAGTAAGTAAATTTCCATTTTTCTTAAGATTGATAGTGTATTCAAACACTACAAAAATCCAAAAATAATAAAATGTCCTTTCTATTTGTAAACGCAATAAAAAAAAGTCATTTCAGTATAAAATGATCTTACATCTCAAGAGACCGTTGGTCCGCTTTCCATAAACATTATCCCTTTATGTCCTTTACGACATTTCTAGATACTATAACCTATTCTACACGAATGTGAAATTTGTTTTTTAAGTGTTTATTGGATTCGAATTTGAAATAGGTAAAGCTACTGTCGATATTATCGAGATGATCGATATTTTTTTGCTGGGGTTATTTTTTTTTTAGTTTCAACATAATGCAATATGCTTTCTCCGACTTCAAACCAAGTTTGAAATATTCCTTATTATATTTAAAATTTTGTTAAGAGTTTGGTCTACCTTTACGTGGCGAAATTTAGAATATATTTTCTATATAATTTTTAGAAAATCTGGCAACATCGATTCCTGATTTTCTTGAAGTTCGCCTGACGACTAAATTTCTATTCTGTGCAGCAAATATTGTATTTATTTAACAATATCGCAGCGGTGATATGATCTTTTTAGTGGTCCGTACGGAACACTAAGATCACTTCCGTGTCTGTCCGTCTGTCACACCCAATTTTCTCTGAAAATGTGTGGCATAGAAAGTTGAAATTTGGCACTAATATAGGATTTGATGGCTCCATTAAAGCTGTGTAGTCTTGAAAGGTAAATTTTGACTTAAAGGTTGAGTGACAATTTTTTTTACCAGACCAAACATCGGTTTCCGTAACACTGTCACATCCTGATATTCTTGTAATCATTTAATGTAAACTTTCATTATCTTCTGTTTCTGCCTCTGAGTAATGTCTCCCCTCTTGTGGAATCAATTTTGACCAAGATTTTTCTACCCTTTACTTGATTACAGGGTGAAGCTATCCAATTTTTCAAATTTATCTTTTTTAGACAATCAGTAAGATTGCCACCTTTATCTACTTCTTCTAAAATATGCTCCAATAACAAAGGCCTGTAATTGCGTTTTAAATTTTCCAGTACACCCTGATCCATAGTCTGAATGAGAGAAGTTACAGCAGGAGGCAAAAACATTGCTTTTATTTCCCCACTTTCAAGTTGCTCCGCGCTTGGGTGAGTGGGGGCATTATCTAGTAACAGAATACATCTGAAGTCAAAGGATTATTTCTGAGCATATATAGATATTTCGACTAAATTTCTATTCGGTGCGGCAAATATTATATTTATTTAACAATATCGCCGCTGTAATATGATCTTTTTAGTGGTCCGTACGGAACACTAAGATCACTTCCGTGTCTGTCCGTCTGTCACACCCGATATTCTCTGAAAATATGTGACATAAAAAGTTGAAATTTGGCACTAATGTAGGATTTGATGGCTCCATTAGAGCCATGTAGTCTTGAAAGGTAACTGACTTAAAGGGTTAGTTTTGGGGGGTGAAATCGGAAGTGACAATTTTTTTTACCAGGTCATCGAGTGGTGTGTCAAATGTGTACTTGCTCACACATTTTGAAAAATCGCTGTCCTCTCCTTTAACTCGAAAAGTACTGATCAAAATATTTTGAAAAAATTTTGGAATGCCCACAGGGTGTAGATTGAACGAAAATTATCAGGAGTGTATTATCTTTAATAATTTATCTAGTATATACATATATATATATATATATATATATATATATATATATATATATATATATATTATATATATATATATATAAAACGAATATTTCAAGGTCATCAGTTTTCAGCAAAGATCGGAAACAAACTTTGTTGAAAACTTATTTGGGAAATGTTTTGTGAAGTCATTTTTTCCTAGATTTTAAGATCATGTTACGACACTGTTTTTCTCTCTATAATTTATATTTTATTACATTTTTATATTTACTGCAGTGATTTCAATTTTTGAGCAGTGTAGCTTAAAGCAGTGCTTTAAATTTTTGAGCAGTTTAATTTAAACCGGCAGTGTGTAACGCGTGTTGCCGACTTGACTTATTTAGTTCGCATTGAATGCGTCGAGATTTGCATGCCGGGAAATGACCCAAGGAGAAGGGACAAAGATATTTAAGAGGCCAGATGGAATTTTTAGGGGCTTTTTCCACCATGAAACAGTAGTGGCTTTTTCCACCATGAAGCAGTAACGGCTTTTTTTTGCCAGTAGGCCGCAGTGGTTTTCTTCTCCAGCACGCCAGAGTGTTTTTTTTCTCATTAACGTAGTGCAGTAACGGTTTCTAGACTCTCAAGTTTAAGACCTTTTTTCCTCTCTTGAAATATCCTGCTCATCCTCAGACATTTCGGGTCAAAAAGTGTTTAGCAAGCCAAACGAAACTAGGATGGTAATGGCTGAGACAATATTTGTATAAGAATCTCACCAGGAGAGCCCAAGTAACTTATGGAAAACCCACGAGGAGAAACCAATCAGTAAGTCATAAGCACACCGGTCTAAATATCTTACTTCCTGTCTACAAGTGCGTTTCCAACAACTACTCAACACGTGTAACTTGCCGAGTTAATTTCACAAACTTTTAATATCGTGTTTTATCAAGCCTTTTATTAAAAACTTAGTAATCCTGATTTAAAGACTATATGTAGTAGTGTACACCCTTCCAGCTTAAGGGTTTTTATTTAGTAGAAGTAATTTTTAAGAGTGTAATAAAGTTAGGAATTTATATTTTGTTAGTAATATACCCTTCTTTATTTAAATGTGTAGTGTTTCAGTGAACCATCCGCTTTATCTTTCAGGACGCAACGGATGTACCCAATTCAATTTTATTTCAACAACTAATTAACTCTTCAGTATTTATTCATTTTTAGAGCTGAACTTAGAATTTTTTATTCTAAAATGAATGGTGCCCAAGAATAGTACGACCAAATTTTGAACAACTGTAGAGACTATTTTCAAAAGGCGTACAAAAATTACCTCGATCTCCATGTTCTCTCCAAACAAAACGAGTTAGCTAATATTTTAATTCTATCCTCTATCAGTATTAATATCCACTCAATCCATTCTCAAAATTGAAATATACATACATAAATAATATATTTATTAAAAATAAAGAAAGTTGGGACTATCCAAAATAACACTCCAACGTGAGGCTATAAAAACAGCCCCGCTTCTACACGATAACAAAAATTTTTATTTTAAAAGCAATCAACGTACTTAACACTAATTGCGCAAGTCCGACTTGCACTTGGCCGGTTATTTTATCTTTGTATTTATATGCAGTTTTTCTTAGACCTATAATTGGAAGGTGATATCTACGATAATTATTTGGGGAAAATTAGACGATGAAGAACAAAATTATTATTTTCTTCAGTAAACAATTCTGTAAACTGCTGTTCATTTTACCTATTGCGTGCCCTGAGAGTATAAAAATTTTATTTTCTTTGAATGTTTTGTAAGCAAAGACAAATTCAAAATTTGGCTCACCTCGATTTTTGAGGGTCTACTAAGGTTAAAACTATATATATTTTTTTATTGAAAACTGAAAGAAGTTTATGAGAATTTTTAAAATTATCTTTGAATCTATTTTTCATTTATAGTTTTAATTAAAAATATGATTTATGGTTTTAACTTAGTAGCCTATAAGCCTCAGAAATTGATGGTAGCAAAATTTTAAATTTTCGTTATGTTTAGAATATATTCTAAAAGGATATAATTTTTATACCCTCAGAGCCCTCAAGCGGCAAAGGTTTCATAAGATGGAAATTTTTAACGGAATACTTACTTAAAATTAATTATTGTGAAAATAAGTACTTACACTTTTTTACGCAATTTTCTTCTGCTTTTTCAGTTAACAAACAAAAAAAATTTTTTTTTTGACTGTTCAAAGTCAAAGTCAGATAAAAACCACGTTTCCCAAGCGCATCACATTCCCAAATTGCTTAGGCGCTCTTCACGTAATAACGGTGCTTTTTTCTTATTTTGATGTTAATATCAACTATATACTAAAATTACGTATATTAAAGTGTTTAATTTACGTTTGGCTAGGGTGCTATTTACCTAATTTCTTTTTAAATTTCGTATCAACGAAAATATTTCCACGATTTTTTGAAAACACAAAACACAACTTGATAGCAGATCTGCAAAAAAGAGTAACCATCTCCTGGCCAGAGTTTGGAAGACAACAAGGAATATAAAATGCGATGCACCTAACACGCTTAAAGCACAGGTTTTCGACCACTATGTTCTCCCAGTCCTTACCTATGGAATAGGCATAAAACAAAAGTATATTCCATAGATTACAAGTGACCCAACGAGCCATGGAGAGAAGAATTCTAAACATTAAACTTAATAATCGTATACCATACACTGAAATAAGACGATGATTCGGGGTAACAGCTGTAATAGAAAGAAAAGGATAGAGAACAAGGGTAGCTGGTGCTTTTATCCAATGACGGATACAATAAGCTAGAGAAGTCACTATAAATATAGTCTACATGTTGTGTTCGATCCAATTTTTAAAATAAAAATAAATGACACTGACAACTAATTAACATGTGGTTCTTATAACGAAAAAATGAAAAAGGAGTACGTTGTGATTCATTGAAATGAGCTATGATAAATATTAACCTAAACATCCACATCCAAGCCAAACAAACAAAAATTTTGAGAAAGGCAAACTGTGCCGAAACGTCAATAATAAAAGGAAAGGATCACAGTAAATTTTAGGAAGTTTCATTCTATAATTGACCTCCAAACTCAAGAAAATATGTATATATGTATATATGTATATATATATATATATATATATATATATATATATATATATATATATATATGTATATGTATATGTATATATACCCTGGCTTGTTTCTATTTTTTTGATTTTGTTTGTCAATGATAGGAAAACGATATAACAACATTGAATACATTTAAGCAGCAGTGACTCCGTATCTCAACAATATCCCAAATATCTATATAGAAAACTGATTTGGTGGGATATCCTTAATTTAAATAAATAACTGGAACAATTTTATTTTATTTTCTTTTACAATCTCGCTTGTTTCGCTTTCTTTTCGAACGATCCGACTAACTCTATAAAATCTAAAGTAGTTACTTTTAGGCTTCGTGACTCCTGTCACCTTCAAAGTAGTCTCTCTGCACCCAAAATGCAACGATCTCACCATTTTTTTCCACTGGTCGAGCAGTTTTTGATGCGTCCATATTGTCACTGCCTTCAGCACCACCTGCAATTTGCCTTGCATCTTCTTTACTATCTCGAAGCGACGACTCTTCAACTTTATCTTCATATGTGAGAACAGCCCGAAGTTACAGGGTGTTAAATCAGGCAAATAATGCGGAAGATGCAGTCGTGGTATTCGTCGTCAAAAATGTTGCGTACAAAACGGAGTGTGGGCCGGTACATTATCATGACGCAGGAGAAAACTCTCACTGCTCGGCCAAGGGAAAGTTAGTCAGAAAACCTCAGGATTCTCCGACAATAATCTTCACGAATGATTCGTTGAACTGGCGATAATTTTACAAAGGTCTACCGGAACGCTCGTCGCCTTTCACTGAAATTCGAGAGGCTTTAATTAGCAATAACCACTAAAAAAATTGTATACAGTTCAGAAGTTCGATGCCAAATACTTTTTGTATTATTTCATATGTTTCAGTAGCACCTTTCTCGAGTTTAAAACAAAACGTCACACATGTACGCTGCTCTTTTCTCATATCCATTTTAACAATCGCAGAGAGACAATTAAACTTTTACGAAAACGTGCATACAGAACAAACTGTACAAGCTAGCAAGTTGAGACTTATCGAGCAACGTTGTGCCGAGGGCTACCTTTTAAGTGTTTAGAAAAACAATGAAAACAAATTTTTTTGGTACAGATCATTTTATTGCTTCTCAAAACATTCGCCTTTAAGATTTACACACTTTTGCATGCGTTCGAACCAATTCTCGAAACATTTTTTCCACTCTGAAGTTGGTTCCTCAAAAACATGGTTTTGGAAGGATTCAACAGCTTTTTCAGGTGATGGCAATCGGTGTCCACGCATTTTTTTGTTTACGTTCAGAAACAAAAAGAAGTTATTAGACAATAAGTTAGGTGAATACGGGCAATGAGGCATTAATTAGATGTTTTTCTTCATCAAAAAATCAATTGTTTGACGTGCTATATGAGAGTTGGCATTGTCATGATGAAAAATGATGCGACGTTTTCAGTTGTTTCATCGATGACTTCTAGCAAACAAATTATTGTATACCATTCAGCATTAACTGTTCTTCGATCCTCTAAAGCAATGGTTGCAACATGTCCTGTATAATCGAAGAGACAAGCGATCATGTTCTTGGAAGTGCTTCGCCAACGAGCCACTTTTATTGGATTCGGTTCATCTTGGAACACAGAAACAGTACATTATTGCTTACTTTCCGGCTCGTACGCATATGTCTAAGTTTCATCTCCTATTACGATGTTGTATAAGGATTTCGCATATCCTCTGTTGAATTTTTTGACCATTTCCTTACAATAATTAACACGAGCCTGTTTTTGAGTTTCGGTCAAATTATGCGGAATCGATCGGGAATAGATCTTTTTCACAGCATTCATCATGTAAAATCGAACGTACTGCAATCTTCGATATGCCTAAGGAAGCCTCTATCTTACGGTAACTCACATACCTCTTCAATCATGTTGCGCACATCAGCGTTTTTTAGAACAACAACCGATTTTGATCGATCTTCGCGAAATTTATTGCTGACGGAAGCACGACCATGACAAAATTCTGCAAACCAATTATGAACAGGTTTTTGTGATGTTGATTCGTTACCAAATGTTGGACGAAGCGATTCGGGGCATTATTGTTAAGTAAAACCTTTACTAAAATCGTCCAACGAAAATCTTCACGTGAAATTTGTTCACAAACTGTTTCTAGTGTTCTATACAGAACACTTATAAGATCACTTCGGTGTCCGTTTGTCTGTCCTTCTGTCTGTCTGTCTGTCACACCCGATTTTCTTCAAAGCTATTTGATATACAAAGTTGAAATTTGGCATTAATATTGGTGGCCTCATCAATATTAATGCCAAATGGGGTGTCAAATAAAAGCTTGTAAAAAGACATCATCATCATCATCATCCATTCTTTATAGCGTTGTACGCCTTTTGGTCCCTTTTCTCCAGTCCTCTCTATTTTCCCAGTCTCCGTGGCTTAGGTTCCTCGCTGACATACTTCTTTCTATTCCTTCTATCCATGTTGTTTTTGGGCACCCTCTTTTTCTCTTTTCCCGTGGTGACCAGTTTTTAATCAGCTTCGGGAGTCTTTCGTCGCTCGTCCTCTCCACGTGACCATACCATTCTAGTTGTTTCCTTTCAATTCCTTGTATTATATCCTCCTCCACTTCCATTATTTCTAGAATCGTTTTGTTTGGGACTTTGTCACGGCGTGATTTTCCTGCCGATCTGCGCCAGTAGTCCATTTCCAATACTCGTAGTTTCCGCTGTGTGGTTTAACTCATTTGCCATGCTTCACTGCCGTAGAGTACTATACTCCTTAGAATAGTGTTATACAAGAGTTTTTTGTTTTGTTTTGATATATGTTTTCCCCACAGAATCGAGTTTAGACACCCAATGACCTTCTTCTCTTGTACAATACGGTGTTCAATTTCTGGTTCAGTCCGTCCGGTGCTTGTAATTTTTGTAGCCAGATATGTATATTCTGTGCATGGTCTGATTTGAATGTGGTCTTCTATCTGGAGAACCGATGTTTACTCCTTTCCTACACACAGGTATTTTGTCTTTTCCTGGTTTACTATCAGGCCTCATGTTTCGTATTCTTTTAGCAGTTTCCTTGTCATTAATTCCAGGTCCTCTGTATCTTGTGCGAGCACCACCTGATCGTCTGCGAAGTGTAGCGTATACAGCGTGATGTCGTCATTAAGCTCGATACCCATTCCTTCGCATGATCTCCTCCATTCTTTCAACGCTTTGTCTATGTAGATATTAAATAATGTAGGCGAGAGGCAACATCCTTGTCATAGTCCTTTGTTAACTAGTAAGCTTTCTGACAACTGGTGTTTTAGTTTTATTTTTGCTCTTTGATCTCTGTATAGCTGCTGGATGGCTTTTATTATTGTAATATTTATTCTAGTACCTTCTAGTACTTGCCATACTCTATTTAGAGGGATCGTATCATATGCTTTGGATAGATCAACAAAGAGAAGGTGTGATTCCCTGTTTGTTGCTACCCTTTTTTCGTGCAGCTGAGTAATTGTGAAAATATGCTCTACACACGATCTGCCCGTCCTAAAACCTGCTTGCTGTTCTAGTTCATATGGCGCATATTCTTCCTCTATTAGTTATTTGAGGCTTGGAGGAAAATATATATGATGTAATACTTGCGCACAATTCTCATTGTATTATTTTTAAAAAAGCGCGAAAAATCGCTGTCCCCCACCTTATCTCGAAAAGTACTGATCAAAAAATTTTGAAAAAATTCTGGAATATTCTCTACAGGGTCTAGATTGAACGAAAATTATCATGGGTGCAATACCTTTAATAATTTATCTGGTATATAAAAAACCACAAAAATATCAAGGTCATCAGTTTTCAGCGAAAATAACTTTGTTGAAAACTCATTTGGGATATGTTTTGCGAAGTCACTGATCATTTTATACTTCCGTAACGAAAATTTTTATTTCAGAAGCATTCAACGTACGGAACACTAATTGCGCAAGTCCAACTTGCACTTGACAGTTTTTTTTTTAACGCACACTGTAAACAAGCTACTCGCCCAATTTAGCTGCCGCTGTTTTAACAATAACAAATGTCAAATTTTACAATGGTAATGTCACATCTCAATAGCGCCATCTAGTAGTTGTTTATAAAAATTTAAAAGGCGACCCTCGTAGAAATGTACCTCTCGCTACCTATCGGGACTAATCGATACTATTCCGCGTTATTACTATGTAGCGTTAGTTTGAGAACTTTTAGATTACACGATGCAAGTAAAAATATAGCGAAGAGAAACGTCCTATTTAATGTTTCTGCCGCTGAACCCAAAAATTGTATTAGCAAAGTTCACGTATTCGTTAGACTGACGACATTTAAACTCGACGCTGAATAATGTTAATTATTGGATTCGAATGGAAAGTACACACTCGCAAATTCCCATTTTACAAATACCAGATTTTCACCTATTTTAAATATTCTTAAAACCGTATTGAATTAAACTAGCTGCAAATTAAACCCAAATGCATACAGAACTTTTAATTAGTTACACCGTACAGATTCACGTCCGGTAATTAGGCGACTGCGAATAAAAAGCATAAAAGCATCCTTTCTGGCGTTCATGCCTTTTCAGTCACTTTTATTTCAGACTTTATTAAACTAACTTCGTAGCGCGTGAAGTTTCAGCTCTGTATGTTATCATATAGACGTATGTTTTTTGTTTTTTATGGTCGTAGAACACGTGGTGCAGGGAAATCCATAAAATACTCCGAAGTCGACAGCTCCTCTTCAATGTTCCAAAAGAAATGATTCGACGATTGAATTAACTACATTAGAAAAGCAAAACAATTACAAAAATGCCAGCAACACATACGTAAACTTAAGCTAAAAAAAAAAAGGAATTAAAAGAAAGAAAAGTAATACCTCAAAAACAACAAAAAATACTGAAAAGAGATCTCTCAACTCGAAGCAGTATTTGTACAAAGCAACCAGGTACGGAGGTAAGTAGAAGACAAATGACCGATCAAGTGCAAGTCAGACTTTCACAATTAGTGTTTCGTACGTTGATTGCTTCTAAGGGGTTACATACACCCGGAATTTTCAAAACTTCTATTTTTTTTGCGGATTTTTATTTTGTATAGCAAAGAGCAAAGACCAGAGTTGGAATATTAGTAAAAAAGAAGTGGAAAAAGAAAATAATATCTTGGGAACCCATCAATGAAAGATTCATAAAACTAAATATCACAATACTAGAAAAAGACATGGTAATATTAGGGGTATACGGCCCAACAGAAGACAGCACTATAAGAGGAAAAGATAATTTCATGGAAACACTAGAAATAAAAACACAAAAAGTAAAGAAAAACCAAGAATTAATAATAATGGGAGATCTGAATGGGAGAACAGGAAGGAAAACAAAGGACAATACAGTAGGACCATTCAGAGAAGACATTACTAACGACAACGGAGAGAGACTAATAGAGCTGTGTGAACTAAACGGCCTCAAAATAACAAACGGATTCTACAAACACAAAGACATCCACGAATATACTTGGATGCAAGAAACACGAAACTTAAAATCAATTATAATTAAAAACGATACCCCTATCAAAATAATAGACGTAAGAGTAAAGAGAGGGACAGAATGTGGAACAGACCATAGACTATTAATAGCAAATATAAAAGTACCGTGGTACAAGACAATAAAGCAAAAAGAAACAATAGATAAAGAAAACAGAAATACTAATGAGATAACAGAAAAAGCAGACAAAGAAATGAAATACAAAATACACTTACTGCAAGACGAAACGATAAGAGACCTATATAGACGACGATTAGATCAAAAATTAAATGAATTTAACTACGACAACCTCCAACAGATGTATGACCACATAAAAGAATGCATCAAACCGGCGTCCCAACAAGCATTAGGTAAGGAAGACAACGAGAATAAGAAACATAAATTAGAATCTGTGAAAAAACCAAAGAATCTATAAAGGAGAAAAAAAGACTATACGAAAAAAGGCTGAATACAAAATCAGAAGAAGATCTACAGAAATATAAAGAGAAAAATGCAGAAACGAGGAGGATGATAAACAAAGAAAAGAACGAGAGATGGGAAAAATCGTGCGAACATGTAGAACAGTATATAGGAGAAACTAGAAGTACAGAGTCATGGAGAATAATTAAAGCATTAAGGACTAACAATAGAGATAAGACGTATATAGGGTACATCCCAGAAAGCGAGTGGGAAGAATATTATAAGAAGCTGCTAACAGAAGACAGACAAGAATTCCAAGAAGAGAACCCTGAAGAAGAACAGAATAAGGAAATAAAAGAGATAGAACTAAGCTATGAAGAAGTAAAGAAGACAATAAAAACACTCAAAAATAATAAATCTGCAGGGCCTGGGGGTGTGGTAAATGAAATAGTTAAGTACGGGTCTAATAAATTACATCGAATGCTGAGAAATATGTTCCACAGAGCGATAAATGGAGAAAAAATACCAGAGGAATGGCCAAAGCTTATATAGTATCTATATTTAAAAAGGGAGACCGCAGAAAATGCACAAAATATAGAGGCTTAAGCATAATATCGAGTATGGGACGTTTGTATGGAAAAATTATTAAAAATATCATGGAGGAAAATATAAAAGGAAAAATTGGAGAAGACCAAGCAGGCTTTACGGCCGAAAAATTATGTATAGACCACATATACACTATAAAACAAATAATGGAAAAAAAACTGGCAAAGAATAGAGAAGTTCATCTAGCCTTCATAGACATAAGAAAGGCCTATGACTCAGTACCAAGACAAAGATTATGGAACGCAACGAAAGAAATAGGCATTGACAAAGAACTAATATACGCAGTAAAAACTCTCTACGAAAACAACACAGTGAACATAAAAATAGGACATAAAGTAGGGAAGAGACTCCAAACATCAAAAGGCCTATTACAAGGATGTTCTACATCCCCAACACTATTCAAAATATACCTCGAACAAACATTGAAAAAATGGAAGCAAAAATGTAGTGGAATGGGGAGTCCCAGTACGAGAAGATTACTTATATACTCTAAGTTTCGCAGACGACCAAGTAATCATCACGCAAGATGAGGAAGACCTTAGTTATATGGTAAGAAAACTGAAAGAAGAATACACTAAAGCAGGATTGGCAATAAACTTTGGTAAAACGGAATATCTAAAAACAAAGGAGGGAAACGTGGAGAATCTAGAAGTAGATAACGAAACAATAATCAAAGGAACCGATAGATTTAAATATTTAGGAACCATCATTTCAAAAAACGCAACATCAGAAGAAGAGATTAAAGCTAGATTAGGACAAACGTGGACATGCATAAGACAATTAAATTCGATCCTGTGGGACAAGCACATTACAAAGAGAAACAAAACACGCATATACAAATCAATAATACAAAGCATAATGACATACGGGTCAGAAACATGGACGATCAACAAAAGAAATAAATCTAAAATTAACGCGGTAGAGATGGAGTATTGGAGAAGATGTTGTAGAGTGACACGTATGGAGAGAAGAACAAATGAAGAAATAAGAAGCAGAATGAACATCAAAGAGAACGCAATAAACACCATTGAAGAAAAACGATTAAAATGGTATGGACACATAAGACCAAGCGAAGATAATAGGTGGATAAAGAAAATAACGGAGTGGAGCCCTATAGGGAGAAGAAAAAGAGGAAGACCCAGACGATCATGGAGAGACGATGTGGACGAGGCTATGGAGAAACAGGGGTCTAACAGATGGAGACTGGGAAGATAGAAACGGATGGAATCAAAGGCTGAGAGAAGGAATACAGCGTTAGCTGTAGAAAATCCTTGATATGTGTATATATATATATATATATATATATATATATATATATATATATATATATATAATATATATATATATATACACTTCTAAAAATGATTCAAAGTATTAAGTCAAAATTTAACTTTGAAAATTGCACGGCTCTGATGAGACCATCAAATTCTATATTAGTGCCAAATTTACTTTCTATGTCAAATAGTTTCCGAGAAAATCGGGTGACAGACGGACAGTCAGACACCGAAGTGATCTTATAAGTGTTCTATACGGAACACTAAAAAGGGCCACCACCACAATAAAAATACAATCCGCTTCCATCGCTCCAATAAAGGAGACCCGACTGTACCAATGTACCAACACAAAGAAGTATCTCATCATTTGTACTAAGAAACAAAGAAAACAACGAAAAAGTTACTGAGAGATTCGATTATATATTAGGTTGCCGAAAAAGTAATAAACCTTTTAAAGTCAAAACTTTATTAAACCAAATATGTGCAATTTTATACAGTGACCTTCAGCCATTTCTCTGGCAACGCCATTCGAGCTTCTTTTCAAACTAACTTAACACCATTCAAGAAATTCTGCGGAGACCGAAACAAATGGTAGTCTGATGGTTCAAGATCCATGCTATATAGTGGAGGATGTATTAAAACTTCCCAGGCAAACTCTCTTAAGGTATTTCTTACGAGAAGACAGAGAGAGAATTATGTTAGAGAAAGATGACAAATAATTTGGTTTTCAAAGTATAATGAATGTGGCAACGTAGCTTCTCGCTTGCTTCTCGCCGCACGCAATCAAGAGTTATTTATAATAACCTTGATACTTTTACATGATATACAATAAAAATTATGTTTAATTAAAACAATACTTTGAATTATTTATTAAAAATATATCAATTATTAAGAATTTATAACTAAATAAATGCCCGTGCGAGGCTTGCATTTATTCTAGTGTCTTTTGAAAGAAAGTCCGATCAGTACGATGCATATATTAGTCCGGGAGATCATGACCAAAATGCTACCTCATCGAAGAGTGGCAGATAATAGTATCACTTTGTTAATTATGCCCCCTTTAGTCCCTCCAGGTAGTTTGAAGCCTCAAGTCTGGTTCCTGTTTCTGGAAATGCGCTCTAAAGCCGCAAAAAAAAGTTGCTGGACGAACCCATCATTGAGTGACAGATATTTTGGGTATAGCTTCACTTCTGTGAAATATGACTGAAAACTGAATATCTGCCATGAATACTGGGTCAAACCAAAGTTATAACAGTTCAAAGTTGCAGAAAAATGGACCCACCTGAACCCATAGAGGAGCGAATGAAATTTGTTGTTGAGGTTTGTATATATTAAAAATAACATTATCTGCCATGGAGTCTGGTTCTTTTTTAAAATAAATTAAATTTTTTTGCCTCAATAACGCATAAGTATTTTTGAAACGCGCGCGCCCGTCCTGTAGTTTGTTTTTCTCTCAAATACTATACACATGCACCAGTGTCTCGAGAGACGCTCAAATCACGATTGAAACAGTTACAAGCAGATTATTATATTTATTTAATTTGCAGTGCAATTGCGCTCTATATATATAGTTTTTATATTTAACCTTTAAATTTTGTTTATATTTATTATTTCAAATTTATATTCAAAAACCCCAAAACCTCTTTACTATGTAATTTCGAAAATTTAAAAAAAAAAGAAATTTAATAGCTATATTGGATAGTACATTTGAAATTTTTGATTTTCAACATGACAGAGTGATCCAAAAACCTCAAGAATTAAAATTTTAAATATTTAAAACGACAATAATTTTTGCTGCATTCGGTTAATGCCAATACAAGAATGACTGAATACTCCATCAGCCACCCCGGGTTTCACTGTGTTCTTTTTAAATTTTGAGCGTTGCGGCTCCACTCTAGTGTACTTTATGTTTTTTTGGGTCACAGAATCCGATCTGCAATTAGTTTTTTGAAAAAATTACCTATTAATTGTTATGAACAGTTTTAAGCAATTATCTAAAAAAAGGAATTTGATTCAATTTATTTCTACACTAGTGAAATCTAATTTTATTAAGCGCTCCACCCAAATTTTTTTAAACGTATTTCGACCCACTGAATACGACTTCAAAATCTATTTTTGCAAGCAGTCTTATTCAAGCTACGTTGCCACAGCAAAAATTCAATAAAATGTAATATTTATTTAATATTTTTGCAACAACTAGGTGGTAAACTGCCTTCACATTTTAACAAACGAACGCAAAATAATTTTTTTATGTATATATAATTTTTTGTGACTTTTTACTTTTTAATGCACATACGACAACAAAAATTGTAAAAAACGCATGCTTTTGATCGAAGAAAAAGTATGGATTCCTATCTTTTGCGTGTTAAACATCTAAAACTTTTACTAAATCGATATTCCGAAATAAAATTTCGGAATATGGTTTGTTACTTGATTGGTTACTACAACAGAAAGTCGAGAAATTTGCAAATGCAAAATGACCAACAAAGATCCCATGAATGCTATATCCCATGCCTTTCCTTCTACGACTAGTCGTAGCATTCATCGGATCTTTGTTGGTCATTTTGCATTTGCAAATTTCTCGACTTTCTGAAACTTTTACAATTAATTATAACAAAACGGCGGGTTAAACCATCTTTATATTGAAGCAGTGAATGCATAATACTAAAATCTATTATTTCTCAAAATTTCAAGCAATACTACTTTTAACAGTTTTGCCAGGCTGCAGCAGCTCGTGATTCACAATTCCCTTCCAATTCTATCAAAGACACAACATCACCTTGTTTGCGTGGACCAAGTAAATTTTTTATCATCAAATCATGTGGCATCCAAACAATTTTCTCCAAATGGTTTAAAACTGTTTGATGACGGACGTTTAGTTCCTTGGCGATGTTATGACTACTAACATGCCGATTTTCCTTAACTCTCTCCAAAATTTGATCAACTTTTTCTGTCATTAGTCGGCCAGTGCGAGGAGCATCTTTGACGTCGAAATTTTCAGATTGGTAGCGACTGAACCATCTTTTCGCTGTTGGTTTTGATAACGCATCGTGATCATAACCAGCACAAATTTCTTCATATGCCCGCGCAGCATTTGTCCCTTTATCGAAGTAAAATCGTAAAATGTAACGAACTTTTGCAGAAAAAATTTCACTCGTTTTCAGAGCTGTAAATTAGGTCTGAATAAACGACTTCTAACAGTTAACGTCTACTACTGTTAAAGGTCGGCTTTCAACTGACGCTAGGTATGACCCGATGCAACATATATTATCTGAGATATATGACACTAAAACTATCTTAGGAGAAAAAGACACGATACTTGATCGACATACTTTTAATATTTATTATACAAATTATATCAATCAGTATCAAACCGAATGGATGAGAAATTTGAGAAGCAAATAGGAACAAAAAATTGCGCGCGGCGAATAGAAAAAAACAGAAATCGATGACAAAAGAAATACTAAATCTGATTGACGAAAGACGATTACAGAAAACAAAAGATGTCTCACAGTACAACGAACTAAACAGCGTAATATGTCGAAAATGTAGAAAAGCTCAGGAAATCTGGTTAAACCAGAAATGCCGAGAAATAGAGGAACTGCAAGAGAAACATAACACAATCAAACTACATAAGAAGGTGAAGGAACTAGGAGGAAAAAACAAGAGACCAATAGATCAGAAAACTTACAGCTAAACAGGCACACTGAGAAAGAGTCAGAAATAATAAGAAGAAAAATTATTTATGCTATACAACTACAGAAAGACGGAAAAGCAGTTGGTCCAGATGGGATAAAGCGAAAAATTCTCAAAATATTTTCGAATGAAAGTCCATTTATTAATCGACTAGTAGTCTTATTTAACAAGATCTATGAAACTGAACAAATCCCTCTTGACTGGCCAAGTCGACTTTCATCCCAATCCAGCATTATAAAGATATGAATGTAGATGTATGTGCATGTTGTATAGATTACAATAAAGCTTTCGACTGTCTGATGCACGAAAAATTAATAAAAATTCTAGAAACAATAAATATAGACAAAAGAGATCTAAATATTATTAAAAATCTGTACTGGAATCAATCAATGGAAGTTAAAATTGGGCTGGAAAAGTCCAAAATCTTTATTCTGATGCTGTGTTTAATGAGGCCATCTATGAATCCATTGAAGGAATAACATTAACAATGAGTATAAGAAAAACCAAGTGGATGGTAACAACAAAGAAAAATCTACCACCATAATCCCTCGAAATCAGGGACAACGCCGTAGAACAGGCCTTCACATTTTATTATTTGGGACCAGTATAAATGACAAGTGGGACACAAGAAAGGAAATATATTCCCCAATTGAACAGGCTCGAGTAATATACATGAACATGAATAAATTTTTTCCATCGCCCAAGTCTTAGTCTGGAACTCTAAATGAGAATGATGAAAGCGTATATATTCTCCGTGCTATTGTATGGATGTGAGTCCTGGACCCTTGAGAGACCTCAGAGAAAAGATTGAGATCTTTTGAAATATATATTTATAGACACCTTCTTCGCATCTCCTGGGTACAGAAAATAAAAAACAGAAGTACAGAAAAGAATGAACAAAATGAAGGAATTACAACAACCATAAAAATAACAAAAACTCAAAACTTCGGATATAAAATGAGGGGCCCAAAGTACGAATTTCTACCTCTAATTATTGAAGGCAAAATAAAGGGTAAACGATCGATGGGAAGACGACAGAATTCCTGGCTGAAGGACACAAAAAGGTGTTTTGGAAGTGATATTTTTCGAGCAGCAGTTTCTAAAATTCGTCGTAAGAAGAAGATACAAATTAGGTCTCTCCAGACACAGGTTGAATCTTGAAATAAGACACTAGGCATTACAGTTTACAATCATTATGTCATCACCGTACTACGGCTAAAAAATGAACAAATTAAAAAATTGTCTAAGAAATTTGAAATATGCATATTAACGATTGTTCTCATGTCACTTCCCCGAATATTCATTATGTGGTATATACGAAGATTCTTCCCCAGATGGTTAGCGTTTCTAATACAGAGAAAGACATCAAAATTGCATTAAGAAAATATTGCCATAGACTATATTTTAACAAAAATTTTAAATAAAGGTTTTACTTTAAATAAAGCACATTCTGCAAGTTTGCATTTTCTTAGCCGATGTCTCCTTCGCCTAACAAATTAACAGGCCCGAAGCAAGACACGGATTTAAATTGTTCCGACCCAAAGTCAATTAAATTAAACCAAATTGAAAAACTAAATACTCGGGCGAGTATTTACTTTGAAAAATTAAATCCGGCGGGGTGGCCGAGGTAACCAGTTTCAGTTATTTCTAAGTTCGTAACTTGGAGAAACTTATTGAAATTGCCGTTTTGGTGAGTCGGCTTTAATTCTGGTGTTAACAAGGGGATTCTTGTGTAATTTTAGTACGTTTTGCTGAAACAGCTTTTTAAAGTCGAGTTCTAGACTAGAGCACTTTAAATTTCTTTTTATTGCCTTTGTGAAAGTTTGGAATTAAAAATGTTCGGAATGTAAAGGTGTAATAGGTTTTTCTATTTTTCTAATTTTAGGTATTTACTTTAGTTGTACATATCAGCGTTACATGAGAGATTTAACAGACATGTTTTATATTCTATCGCGTTATTATTATTTCTACGATTATAACTACTAGCCCAGTCGTCAGAGGCAAATTTTGATGATTAAACGTTAACAGGCTGTATTTTGGCATACAGGTAGTTTTTTTTAGACGTAGAATACGATGAAAAAAGGTTTGCTGCTCTAAAGTGGACGCTAAGCTTACAAAATCGAAAATAAAATGAAAAATTCGATTTTTCGAAAATATTCCAAAAAATAAAAAAGATATTGAAAAACTCAGAGCACCACGTGAAAGCACGAGAAATTTTATAAAAAATAATATATAGATTTTTTAGTTTTATAATGATTTAAAAAAATAATTTAAAATAAAATGGCTGGTTTAACCCATTCGGTTGTCGTGGGAATCACTCATTTAACCTCATTTATGATTAAACTAATGTTTATGTTATATTTTGGCTAATAAGGGGTTTCTCGGGGTGCTGATTAAGAATCTAATGAGAGATTTGAAAAATTCAAAATGACGGATCCAATGTGACGGCCAGAGAGTACGTAATTCATTTAATTTCTTCGGGTTTTCAATAACTGTTTTCTTTGTACCTGGATTTTTAAATGAAATATAAATACTTTATGCTTAAAGCTTAGACTTTTATCTTTCATTTCCCACCCAAATGTTTTTTTTTTATTTTCAGTTTAAGTTGCATGATTAATAATAAAAAAAATACGTTTATCATAAACAGTTCTTTAAGAGCAAAATTACAAAAAAAGAGAAAGTTTTTTTTAAAGTTTTTAATGATTTTCTAATATCAAGTCTACTTTTAACTGTAACTAAAAAAAAATTGTCCGACTTTTTTTGACCATTTCATACTGCTTTGAACGTAAAATTGCCGGCGGCGCACTACAGCAGACAATTTTCATATTTTGAAACTCAATTTTTAAATAATACAGACAATGTAGGTATCGGGTCTTCTATTCTATTCTATTTTTTTGAAATAAAACGCAACCCATTTGCGACATTTCGAAAATTTTACTATCGGCTTGAAGTACAATCAAAACATTTATGTATGGAATTCGACTTCATTCATATGTCCACCACGGGCACGTTTGCAGCGGTCGATTCGTTGAACCCAATTTTCGATGACTCGGCCACACATTTAGACGGAAACGGCCGCTATCTCTCTTTCAATATTGGCTCTGAGCTCCTCTAACGACGCAGGCTTGTTAGCATAGACCAATGATTTAACGTACCCCCATAAAAAGAAGTCTAGAGATGTTAAATCACACGATCTAGGCGGCCATTCGACGGGACCATTTCTCGATATAACACGTTCACCAAATTTAGATTGCAGTAAGTCGATTGTTACACCCGCTGTGTGGTTTGTGGCGCCGTCTTGTTGAAACCACATATCATTAATGTCTAACCCATGCAATTGATCAAAGAAATAACGTTGCAACATGCCTCTGTAGCGATCTCCATTGACTGTAACGTGACGGTTATTTTCATCAACGAAAAAGAACGGCCCAATGACACCACCGGCATGAAAACCGCACCAAACAGTAATTTTTTGTGGATGAAGTGATGTTTCTTCAAGCACATGAGGGTTTTCACCTGACCAATAACGCATATTCTGTTTGTTGACGAAGCCGTTTATCCAAAAATGAGCTTCATCACTAAAGATGATTTTGCGATGAAATTGGTCATCTTCTCCAACATTTCTAGAGCCCAATTCGAGAACGTACGTCGCTTCATATGATCGAGTGGCTTTAGTTCTTGAGTTAACTTTAACTTATAAGGGTACAGGCCAAGATCCTTTCGCAAAATTCGCCATAGTGTGGTCTGAGCGATGGTTCGTTTGAGATGGACGCTTGAACGGCAGCAATATTCTGGCCACTTCGACCAACCCGTTGTCTCAGTGGCACGGGAACATCCAGCAGCGAATATGTTAACTCAAATTTTTTTACTAGACTATGAATTGCTTGTCTACTGGGACGAGAATTACGACCAAAAATTGGCGTTAACGCTCTTAAAGTTGCAGTCACCGACTCCAAATTTTGGTAGTAAATTTTAATTATTTATAAACGTTGTTCGTTCGTGTACTTCACCATGATGAAAATGTTGACTTTACTGAATGTTTTGACGTTGACAGTTCGGTGATTGGCTTAAGGGTGCGTTCACAGTGAAATTTCAAAGTTGTCAAGTCCCAAATGGAAGACCTTTTATTTGTAATCATTTTTATATCTAAATTTAAAGGAGCCCGTTAAAATAATGCAAACAAAAATTTCGTTTTAAATTTTACAAATTATATAGCAACGAACATAAAAACTATTAGTATCATCGGAGAGCTGAAAGTTTCCTCCTCAAAATGCTGTCTTTTTTACGTTCTGAAAAGAAGTAATATCGATTAACCTTCGAGCGGTGCGCGTAGACTTTCAAATTAACCTGTTTGGCGAGCTACATTTTTTGAATCACCTATCCGAATTTTTAATAAATTTTCACGCTAATAAAAAAAATCTGGAAAAAAATATCTACATACTATTTTTTGTAAAATTTCCTGCGCTTTCACCTGGTGCTATTAATTTTTCGATATCTTTTTTATTTCTCGAGGTATTACCAAAAACCGAATTTTTTATTTTATTTTGGATTTTGTGGGTTTAATGTACATTAATCTTTAGCAAACTCTTTTTATTGTATTCTACGTCCAAAAAACTACCTGTATGCCAAAATGCAGCCTGTTAACATTTAATGAGAACTCAAAACCTCTGGCGACTGAGCTATAAACCTCTGCATACTTCAAGAAATATCGTTTCCCTTCGCAAAAGTGACTTCCATATAACAATCATGTAACAATACCAGTTGTAGAGATGTAACAGGTACCCAATCTACCAGGCCAACCGGGTACCTAGCTGATTTGGCCGGGTACCCGTTTTGGCCTGATATTAATTACCCGGCGAGGCACCCTGGCAAATTTTTTGAGCAAAATAATATCAAATGAAAAGTATTATTTTAAAATATGCAGAAGAGAAACATTTTAGACATAACAGCAATAAATCTCTTCTTCTTCTTTTTCGAGTACCATGACCGTTGAACGATCGTTTGTTAGCATGTTGTCTACCATATTGATAGTGATCATTTTGGAATCACTTCTGATATTATACATAGCGAACTACTGAAATGTTTGATAATTTGTTCAAATGGTCGTAAAAGCTCCGTAACGTTTTAATTAAGTCCCACTGGTTTGGTGTCAAAGGAAAAAATGAATCGTATTCAGCAGCAAGCAAGCTTTCTTTGTTCAAAGAGCCTTCCCAATATGTGGAATTCCAGCATATAGGTACATCTTGTACCATTTTTTTTACTCCATTGTTCAAATCTCTCTGGATTTGTTCTAATTTTATTCTGAAAAGAGGTGAGTGGTTTAAACCAGTTACGATCCTTCTTCAGAAACCCACAACGTCCAATACAGATCTTTGCACTTTTAGAGGGTCAATTACTCCCAATTATTGGATATGTATAAAACATGATTCATTATTTATTCGTAAATCTCTTGTAGCTTCTGTAATGTCTCTAATAAATAGATGTTGTTTATACTGTTTTCTTTGAGCATCTGATTTAAAATATTCATGTTTTTGATGGTGTAACTACCCTCTAGACCTCTGATAGTAAGCCCAAAATGTGTCATTAAACTTATAAAGCTCTTGTTATTAACATTAGGTGTCCACATATCGGTTATAAAGGAGAAAAAATCAATACCTCATAGTAAATCAGCAATTTGATTCGTGCATTTTTCATTTCTGGAATGACGCTTTAGCTATAAAATGGTCGGCTTGGAATATTATATTTCGCTTCAAGCCTCGCTAACCATGTCAGTATCATCAGACGCGATGATTGACAGTAAATCAGCGCTCGTGATGAAGCAAATATGGTCAGCGAAACGGGCGTCGAGTGCAAAAATAAAATGTTTGGTGTAATGGTAACAACATGGACGCGTTGTTGCCAAAGACCATTGTGCCAAAATATGTTTTCCTTATGAATGTCGTAAACATTTTTTTAAAAAGGTTACACTTGAAACAAAATTTAACTTTTTAGCTTTTTTAAAAAATTATTCAAATGATTAAGATTAAGGGCACATACCTAGTCCTGGCGCCGAAAAAAAGCTGTTTTTTTTTTAGAAATTATTTTTAGCGAAACTATTCATTATATAATCATATTTTTATTTTATATATTAATACATAGTTTAGAATACAATCTGTGAAATTTTAATTAAAAAAAAATTTAAAAATGTACCCGTTCCCCTGCGACCACTGTTTTTTAAGTAAGATTACGGTGTGCACGATTATTGGGAGGTAGGTTGTATGCACGAATCTTAAGGATTGAAGAACAAACTCAGGAAGAGGAAGAACAAAGTGGCTTTAGACCGGGTAGATCCTGCATAGATAATGTGTTCTGTTTGAAACAACTTGCAGAAAAAATCATTGCCATAATAGAGAACTCCATTTGATATTTATTGATTTAAAAAAGGCCTATGACAGCGTGCCAGTAAGTAAAATTTGAGAGACAATGAAAGATAAAGGTGCTACGACGACATATATAAATGCTACGAAACAATTGGACCACAGCACAAAGAGCAAAGTCAAAATAGGCAATAGTTTGTCAGAGGAGTTTATGGTGAACAAAGGTTTACGTCAAGGTTGTTGCATCTTTCCAACCTTATTTAAGATCTATATTGACAAAGCCTTTAGCGAGTGGAAGAAAAATTGTACCAACATGGGAATTGATATCGATGATGGAACCGTATACAGTTTACTTTTTGCTGATGATAAGGTAATTCTTGCTGAAGATGAAGGCGAAGTAAACTATATGTTTCGAAAATTGGCAGAGTAGTTCGATAGATGGGGTTAAATAAACAGGGAAAAAACTAAAGATATGGTGATAGGTGCAGAAAATTGAATAGATACATATATATATATATATATATATATATATATATATATATATATATATATATATATATATATATATATATATATATATGTATATATATATATATATATATATATATATATATATATATATATATATATATATATATATTAAATTTTTGGGATTTTGGTTCATTTTATGAATATTTAGTATTCAAAATTAAACTTAAACTGACGTTTCGGCCTTTGATTTAGGACATTTTCATTTTTTTTTTCTTTATTTCTTGAATGTCACTTGTTTTATTTAGACGTTTCGCCCTTTGGTTTAGGCCATTTTCATTTTTTTCTTTATTTTCTACAATTTGTATTGTACTAATGTAACTAAATGTAATTTATTATTTATACTTTGTAGAAATAAAAAAAAAATGAATATGCCCTAAACCAAAAGGCGAAACGTCTAAATAAAACATGTGAGATTCAAGAAATAAAGAAAAAAAAAATGAAAATGTCATAAACTAAAGGGCGAAACGTCAGTTTAAGTTTAATTTTGAAAACTAAATATTCGTAAAATGAACCCAAATCTCAAAAACTGATGGTTTAAGAATATTCTAAAGTAATATATATATATATATATATATAATATATATATATATATATATATATATACTATTAATTATATAATCAGATTTTTATTTTATATAATAATACATAGCTTAGAATACAATTTTTAAAAGAATTTAAAATATTGCCGTTCCCCTGCGACCCCTTTTTTGTAAAGAGCATTGCGCTATGCACTATTATTTGGATGTGGATCATCTGAAATCAGAATTTCCAAAGAAATTAGTCTACTAGAGGATCAATCTTGTCTTCAAACGAAGGATTTAAAAAAATATATCAAATGGCATTGATTTAAATACTAATGCGAACAAATTACGTTCAAAGACAAGATTGATCCTCTAGTAAACTAATTTCTTTGCAAATTTTGATTTCAGATGATCCAGCTCCCCGTAATCATGCACGCCGCAATGTTCCTTAAAAAAGGGGCCGCAAGAGAACGGGTATAGCGCCACCATTTTTTTGATTTCAGATGATCCAGCCCCCCGTAATCATGCACGCCGCAATGTTCCTTAAAAAAAGGGGCCGCAAGAGAACGGGTATAGCGCCACCATTTTTTATTATTCATTTTTAATTAAAATTTCACAAATTGTATTTTAAGTCATGCATTATTACATGAAATAAAAATCTGATTTATATAATGAATAGTTTCCTTAAAAACGCTTTTTTCGGTTCCATGAATAGGTATATGCCCCTGTGCATAGTATGCTACATATATTTGAATTCTTATTTTTCGTCTCAATAACAAACGCTAAATAAATCTATTAAACAACCTGCCGGTATTAAAACTGAAGCACCATATTCAAAATTCATCAAATCAATTAGTGTGTATTATTCAGGCAGAAATGATACTTCCCTAAACAGATTTATTAAGGATCTGCTAGCATAACAATCGCTCGAAACACAATGTTAATTTTACGAATCGACTTAGTTTTCAGAACTTGAGCGTTTCCACCAAAGCTACCGTTTCGTTTTTAATTTCTCTCCTGGATTTTATCGATTTTATTTTACAAATTACATTAAAATCACAAGATAAAGTGATAAATGATAAAATTTCAAGTCCTTTCCTAACGAATACATTTTTTGGGCTCCGTCCAACAAAATTGGCAGCATACATGAATCATTTCCATGGATGAATTAAGCAGGACTAGCCTAACGATGCTCCCTAGATTTTGTACGGAGTGAGTCAACGATAGAGTAAAGTTATTTCGGGAATGACGAAAAAATGTTAAAAACAATAGTTTTAGGGAATGTTAAGATGCACAGTTTAAAAATCATTTTTTAGTATACACGGTACTTCAAAAAGGTGTGGCGGATATAACATATGTTTTTTTTAAATCGAACATCCTATTTTCTAATTTATTTTTAAATTCTGGGTCAAATTTATTAACTTTTTTATTAATAATGTTACATACCTAAACCTAGTAGCTTTTCTAATATTTCAATTTTTTAAAAAAAATATTAGTTTTCAGTTTTGTAAAAAAATGCCAGTAGCGCCATTGTTTCTGAAGGTGAAATACGTGAAATTGGTACGAGCGTTCCATAGAGATGAAAAAAAGATATATTTAAAGAAATTTCAGTTAGATGCTACGGGGTATTCAAAATAAATTTATGCATTTCGACTACTTTAAATTGAAAAATCTCAAATTTTTTAAACGGCACACCCTGTATATTATTATTTTTTCTGATAGATTTTACAAAACCCACCAACTTTTATTAAGAATGTCATATACCTATTTCTAATAGTTTTCGTTTTATTTTGAATTTTTCAATTTTTACCCTTGTTTTTAATACACTGACACATGAACAAATAGTTAATAATAATTTTAGTATAGTTTAACTTATCTAATGATTAATTATTATGACGTAATAAATGTTCAAAAATATGCCCGTCTACTTGAATACACATGTTTAGTCGTTTTACTATATTTTCCTTCACTTTCCTTAGCATAAAGGGCGTTATTGTCCTGCACGCATCCCATAGCCTGTTTTCCATATCTACTTGTGTTGTAGGGGGATTTACAAAAACACGATCTTCAATGTAGCCCCACAAAAAAAGTCTAAAGGTGTTAAGTCACATGATCGAGGGGCCCACTGAAGAAATCCATACCTACCGATCCATTTTTGTGGGTAACGATCGTTTAAAAATTCCCGAACTGCCCGATAGTAATGAGCAGGAGCTCCATCCCGTTGAATCCACATTGGTCCCTTTCAAAGTTATTAGCTTCTTCAAGAAGCTGGGGTTATTCGTTTTGCAAGAAATTTAGATATCTAGACCCGTTAAGCGGTTCGCGGAAAAAATATGGACCAATAATACGAAAATTTAATATTTCACGGCATACATTAAGCGACCAATGGTTTTATTTTTGAACTTCCCGAACCCAAAATGGATTAACTGTTGAATAATAATGCATGTTATGGCTGTTAACTGCTCGATTACTGCGAAAAGTAGCTTCATCAGAAAATTATTTTGGACAAAAAATTTGTATCGGCCTCTATTGCTCCATTCATGATGGTACAAAAGTTTACTCGTCGTTCAAAATCACGGTCTTGAAGTTCCTGATGTAGTTCCATATGAAAAGGATGATACTTGGGATGTGTCAAAAAAGTCAGCTAGTTGATAGCTGCTGACCTGGGGATTATCTTCAACATGAAGTAAAATCTCCATTTCCTTTTCCTCATTGGTAGCATTCTGGTTTACTACTTTCCGTTTCGTATACTCAACGCTACCACTACCATCAACCCGTTCCATTAAGCACTGAAAAGATTTTCTAGATAGTATACGTCTACTAGGGTACTTCACTCCGTAAAGTCTTACTGTCAAAAGACAATTTTTTCCCGCCTTGCCCAGTATATAAACCATATCAATTAATTCATTTTTAGGAAAATCCATAACTATTACCTTTATACGTCACTTACTACAACAAATTAAACTATTTTTACTTGCTTAATATACATGTCAAAATTTAACGATGCCTACATTTTTGTTTTGTCTTGGCAACTATGATTTTATAGCGTAAGTGTATTAAAAACACAGGTAAAAATTGAAAAATTCAAACTAAATCGAAAACTATTAGAAATTAGTTTATGACATACTTAATAAAAGCTGGAGGGTTTTGTAAAATCTATCAGAAAAATAATAATATGTGCCATTCAAAAAATTTTAGATTTTCCAATTTTAAAGTAGTCGAAATGCATAAATTTATTTTGAACACCCTCTAGCATCTAACTCAAATTTCTTTACATATACCTTTTTTCTCATATCTGTAGAACGCTCGTACCAATTATGAGTATTCCACCTTCAGAAACAATGGCGCTACTGGCAATTTTTTACAAAACTGAAAACTAGTAGTTTTTTTAAAAAAATTGAAATATTAGAAAAACTACTAGGTATAGGTATATAACATTATTGATAAAAAAGTTATAAAATTTTACACAGAATTTAAAAATAAATTAGAAAATAGGATGTTCCATTTAAAAAAACATATGTTATATCGGCTACACTTTTTTGAAGCACCCTGTATACTCAAAAATAATTTTAAATTATGCACCTTAACATTCCCTAAAACTATTATATTTAACATTTTTTCGTCATTCCCAAAACAAATGAGATAATGAACTTTACTCTATACTTGACTCACCCTGTATAACTGAAAATGATGTTTCCTCACAGCTTCTTTTATTTTTAATGATTTTATACTAGAATAAGGAGTGTAAATTAATTTTGAAGGATTTCTAAGAGAGAGGGTGAACCTGGTATTATATCGCATCGGGGCATAATCTTGCTAGATTCATGGTGACTCACCATCATTTTTACTGTATGTTGTTTTGCCGAGGTGTAAACAACATATTTTTTTGAGTATTGAATATGCCGAATTACGTGCCAACAAAACACTATTTGCGGGAAGCATTACTTTTCTTGTTTTATTCGAAGAAAAGCGCTGCTGAAAGACATCAGTTGCTGTCGGAAACCTATGGTGATTATTTTCCATTGATAAAAGCGGGTAAATACTGTATTCGATGTTTTAAAAGTCGTGATTTCAGCACGGAAAACAAAGATCGTTCAGGCCAGTTGAAAAAGTTTAAAGATGAAGAATTGGAGACATTACTCGATAAAGGCCCGTGTCAACTGGAAAAAGGTCTTGCAGAATCATTAGAAGTTCATCGCACAACCATTTCCAAGTACTTACATAAACTGGAAATTAATCAAAAGCAAGGAAATTGGGTGCCGTACGAATTGAAACCGAGAGACGTTGAGAGACGATTTTTCACCTGTGAACAACTGCTTCAACCGCACAATATAAAAGGTTTTTTGCATCGTATCGTAACTGGTGGTGAAAAATGGATTCGCTGGGATAATCCAAAGCGCAAAAAATCATGGGTGAAGCCCGGTGAACCATCAACATCCTCGGCAAAGCTGAAAATTCATGGCTCCAAGCTTATGCTATGTGGTGTAATCAGCTCAGGTATTATGAGCTGCTCCAACCCAACAACTATTACTGGAAACGTTACCGACAATAATTGATGCAACTGAACCTAGCGTTGAAGGAAAAACGATCGCAATATGCCAAAAGACACGACAAAGGGATTTTTCAACATGTCAACGCTCGGCCACATGTTCAGGTAAAATCCGTCAAGAAAACGCTAGACGTGCTTGGAAGGGATGGCTTACCTCACCCGCCGTACTCACCAGACTTTGCTCCTTCCGATTATCACTCGTTCCGATCGACAACGCACGGCCTGCCTGAACAGCGCTCCCATTCTTATTAGGATACCAAAAAATAGGTCGATTCGTGGATAGCCACAAAAGGTAAATCGTTCTTTCAACTTGGTATTCATATGCTGTCACAAAGATGGGAGAAAGTAGTGGCTAGCGATGGACATTACTTTGAATAATCAATTTTAACCATTTTTTTCCAATAAAGCGACATTTTACCGAAAAATCCTTCAAAATTATTTCACACACCCATAATAATACGCATTTTTGAATCGGTACTGTTAATGTCTGGTAATTCTTATTCCTATCAAAAACCCGAAAAAGTTTCAATATCTCAAACTACTCATTTTATGAGGCATGTTAGCAGATAATTGTAATTAACTTCAACACAAGATAAATTGATGACATCGGTTAGCCAACGAGTTATACCAAAAAATCCGCAACCTTCCACTTCACCACTCCTAGTTTGTATAAAACCGCGAACCTCTATTGCAATACTCGTGCTGCTAATGATCTGCTCGACTTCGTCGTCCCTATTATAAAGAAAGTGGACAAACCTATTTACCTGCCATCGACAGCAAAATTCTCGGTTTTTTCCAGGTGGTTACATCCAAGAAAAAGGACGAACTGTTCCGAAGTAAATCTACCTTTACATCATTTTGAATGTTGAATTTAAAATCACTTGGTATTACAAATACATTACAACCTACACATGTAAATCATTCGTTATTCATCACCCATTATTCCGAGTGAAAGAACGAGCCAGTACTTGAACGGTTCTTTGACTATTTAAATCACTTGAGTACCCGATTAGTGAGAATTGTTGGGGATTCCGAACGTCATATACGAGGTATAATAACTTAATTCCAAGAATGCACCTTTAAAAAAATGTACATGTGGAGCGGTGATGGTCAATAAGAGTCATTGTTCCTTTTAAAGTATTTACTTCCTTGTGCATTTACACACTAGCTTAAATAGGATCCCTATTTCAAAAAGCATACTTAAAACTGATTTTCCGGAATACTCTTTGAACAGCATGTCTATTACCCAATAGTTAACTAACAACTAGCTGTGTCATCTTCAAATTTACTCAGTATTAGTTCAAATTGAATTCCAACACAAATGTTCACGTTATTCTGAAACATTTAATTAATTAATTACACGGTCATTTTGAGAATTTTCTTACATCTCGTAGATTTTTTTCATTCACCTCCCCGCCTGAGTAGGGATTTCACCCTTTTTGATATCCTAAGGATATCGTAATACCCGTCAACGTTATCCGAAACATAATTTTTTTGCATTTCACAGCACCTTTTAGACGACGCGGTAGTGCTGCTACGGATGTTATTGCATTTCTGCAAACAACTACTACCTATGTACGTGGCCAGGCCAAATATACAGCCTTGGCCAAAATTATAGGCACCTTACAATTTACTTCATTTCTTGTGTTTCAGGGTAAAAAATTAAATTCGTATGTTTTGTAAAATCGTATATTGAGGTAAAATTATGAAATAAATTAATATTTGGTGTGTCCTCCCTTAGCAATTCTTTGGGGCATGCTGCGTAGAAGCCTAGTACATTCAGGTGTACTTATGGCATTCCATTCATCCATCAAAGCGCTTTTTAGCGGATCTGGAGACTGCGCCGGCCAATCCAACAAGACAATGTTATTGTCTCTAAACCAGCGCATCGTAGCCGCTGATTTATGACAGCCAAGGCTTCTTTCTAGCTTTGCACCCTCTTAATCCAGCTTCTGTCAGTCTTCTCCTTGCCGTTCGAGAACTAATCGGCATCTCAATCTCTTCCGACAGAGTTACAGCGAGCTCAGATGATGTTTTTTTTTTTTTCGATTTTTAATAGACTCGCGGATGAGTTTTCTGTCCTGTCGCTCATTAGTCTTACGTTTTCTGCCCGTTCTCACTTTGTTGGCATGGGAGCCAGTCTCCACAAACCTTTTAATAGCACATTGCACTGCGCACCAAGAACATTTCACTAACTTGGCTATTTCTACTTGGGACTTGCCTTGTTCATGTAGGGTTTGAAATTTAGTTCGTTTTTCGATACCAAACTCACTTTTCTTAGGCATTTCTCAAACATAAGAAGTTCACAAGTAAAACACGCACGGAACTTCTTGACACTAAAAGTAGTAAAAAGTGACTGATAAAACATTAAAAATATTTTTCAAAACCTCATTATCGCAATTTTGTGGGCCAGGTGTTTTATGGACCTGTAAGAGAGATTGTCTATTGTTTAAGTTAGCTTTTGACAGCGCCGCCTATAGTATTGTTAAAACAATTAGTATTTTTTTTTTAATATTTCATGAGTTTCACGTGTTTATTAGGGGTGCCTAATACTTTTGGCCAAAGCTGTACTTATATAAATTAATAAATAAGTAACCCGAGACCTTCTGCACCGCAAGCAAATTCTACGCCAGGGAGCCATGGGCCGCCACATACACGTACACGTACAAAAATTACTTTAAAAAGACACCTATTAACTCCGACTTTTACATTAAATACGTGGGGTGGTCCAAAAATTCACGGACTAACGCTTATAGCAACAACACGAAATAATATCTACTCGCTATGATAGGTAACGGTAGATACATCCCTAACAATGCCTCTAGATAAGTTTTATTACACCCACTTGTTCAGTTTGTTCCGTATGTAGGTTTGCGTCATGGTCGGATTTTACAATCGATACGAATAAAGAGTAACGCGTGTGTGTGAAATTTGTGCCACACACAAATTTTCATGTGGTTTTCTCGATCTGAAGCCGACCGAAATTCGGTGGAAAACTACTAGCGTTTGGAAAGACCTTTGATTGCATCCACTCCTGAAATTATCGCCAAAGTTTAGTAAATTATTCGTGTTGATCGTCGGATAATTCTAAATATCTCTGATGAATTTTCTATTGGTGAGAAAACGGGCCAAGCTTTGGAGCGAGACGAGTTTCCTCCTTCATTACGACAATGTATCGACCCACAGTTCGTTCTATAAGCAACGGTTTTTGACGAAGGATTCCATAACTGTCATACCCTAACCTCCTTATTTACCTGATTTGGCACCCTCTGACATCGGACTGTTGCCGCATATCAAGATGAAATTAAAGGGTCGCCGCATCGAGGCGATAATGGAGGTATAAGGCGAATAGCAGGAGGCGCTAGAGGTCGTGATTGCATCGACATTCCAACATATGTCCGACCAGTGGAAAAACGGTAAAATTGGTGTATTTGGGTGAAGGGGGACTACTGTGAAGGTGAAGCCTAAAAGTAAGTACTTCAGATTTTATAGCTTTAGTCTAGGAATTTTTGGATCGCACCACCTATATATTTGTTTATTATCCTTAAGAATAGCAAACATTTAGAATATCTTATCTTGATTGGACCACTCTGTACTACTTTTGAAAAGCTGTCGTGCCTCGTCCCTCTAATCCCGTTTAATATATCTATGATCTCGCCTGACGTAAATTAGGTCAAATGCCACGTTCCTATCCTACTTGTAACGTATTCCCGGCATGGAACTCATCAGCATATTAAAAAATCTAGCTCGGAAAATGATTTTTCTAGGGCTCGTACGGACAATAACAAAGACATAAGTGTGTATTTTTCGAGGAGAGCGGTGAAAGTGCCTATTTTCCGCACTAATTAATGTCTCATTCATGGTGGCGTTCACTTAATATTTAACTGAGGGCTATTTCACAAAATTAAAGTTTGTAAGTTATAAATAATTTTTAATAATTCTAGCAAAATATGAGGTTATTATTGTGTTACAAACGTGCAGTTGTAGACTTGTAACAACAATGAGTTCTTACATGCTTGATAGAACGTCTAACAAGTATATTCAGCAAAATAATAACTGACATTTATTCTTTACCAAAGTTGAAAGTTACGAGGCTGTTTTTAACGTTATTTTCCTAGCTAAGAAAAAAAACCATCGTCTACACTAATATACTTAGTCCAGAGTTTGCCAAGTTCCATTTAAATAACCCGCCAAGTGCAAGTCAGACATGCACAATTAGTGTTCCGTACGTTGATTACTTTTAAAATAAAAATGTTTGTTACGGAAGTATAAAATGATCAGTGACTTCACAAAACACACCCCAAATGAGTTTCCAACAAAGTTTGTTTCCGATCTTTGTTGAAAACTAAAGACCTTAAAATTTTTGTTTTTACTGTTCCGTACGGAACACTTATAAGATCACTTCGGTGACTGTCTGTCTGTCTGTCACACCCGATTTTCTCCGAAACTATTTGACATAGAAAGTTGAAATTTGGTAATAATATAGGAATTGATGGCCTCATCAGAGCCATGTAGTTTTAAGAGTTAAATTTTGACTTAAGGTGTTAGTTTTGGGGGGGGGTGAAATCGGAAGTAAAAAAAAAAATTTTTTACTAGATCATCGAGTGTGGTGTCAAATGAAAGCTTGTGAAAACACGAGTAAAAAATGTATATATAATCTAATACTTGCGCGCATTTTTATTTGTATTATTTTTAAAAAATCGCGAAAAATCGTTGTCCCGCGCCTTATCTCGAAAAGTACTTATCAAAAAATTTTGAAAAAATTCCGAAATATTCTCCACGGGGTGTAGATTGAACGCAAATTATCATAAGTGCATTACCTTTAATAATTTTTCTGGTATTTAAAAAAAAAAAAAAATTTCAAGGTTATCAGATTTCAGTAAAGATTGGAAACAAACTTTGTTGAAAACTCATTTGGGGTGTGTTTTGTGAAGTCACTGATCATTTTATACATCTGTAACAAATTTTTTTTATTTTAAAAGCAATCAACGTACGGAACACTAATTGCGCAATTTCAACTTGCACTTGACCGGTTATTTTATTTTATATTCCAGATAAATTATTAAAGGTGATACAATCGTGATAATTTTCGTTTAATCTACATCCTGTGGAGAATATTCCAGAATTTTTTGATCAGTACTTTTCGAAATAAGCGATTTTCCGCAATTTTTTAAAAATAATACAAAGAAAAGTGTGAGCAAGTATTACATTATACAGGGTGCCCCATATGTATGAAATAATGATTCCACAGCATTTACCAATCAGTGAATCTTTTTAAGAAAGCTAAGAAACTGTCGTCAATAAACTTTCCAGAAGACAACTAACTTATTCCATCGACTCCTGCTTAGTGAAAGCATCCCAATAGAACACCCAAGTATCGTAGCCTGTGTTAACGGTTGATATCGAGTTGCGGTAAGGGTCGGTGAAAGGCAATAAAAAGTTCCGAGTTGGGATACAGACCTTTTTCAAACCCAAAATTGACGACCGAGTTGCGGTCCGTCACAGGCAGGTATCGAGCTATAAGTATGCAAGTTATGTGTCACAATTAAAGCAAAAGACATATTCCAGTAATTCAGTTTCTTTATATACATACATATTGAATTATCTTATTTTCTAAAAATGCTGAATTGTACCTATTAGTCGAACACTTTGGTGCACTGATTTGTACAACGTTGATTTTCGCGTATGTTTCAGTCTGGAAACCCTTGATGACCTCTAAAAATTCATGAAAATTCGGATGAGGCGAACGATTATCCTTTTGAATGAAAAGCCTCAATCCCGTTATTAGTTCTCCAAACGCTAGCGTCGAGCGCGACCCAAAGGTTTGTAGGGAGAGGAGCACTATCATCGATGTAATTTTCAACTATGCAGTCAGCAAAACAATGTTACTTGTGGGTGGACTGGCTGATTTTCTAATAATGGGACGAAAACATCTCCCATGTGATCGCTAGGGAGAAAAGTTTTTGACCGAGATTGAACTGAGGTATTCATGAACTTCCTCGGGACTTTGGCAACTTTGGATAGGACTGCAGTCGGGCTCGGTTCAAATTCTTCCCTATTCTTGGCATATCGGAGTCGGTGAAAATGTTCAGCACATTCGGATCTGCAGCCACCTCCCGCTGAATCATTTTTCTTGGTCTTTCCTTGTAATGTTCCTCGTTGGCTCTCTTCTTCACTGTGATGTTAATTTTTTGCCGATTCAGTACTTGTTCACTATCGTGTTGGTGTTGATGATTGCCCGTTTGTCGTAAAAATATGTCGTCTGCTCCAATACTATAAACTTTGGCAGTGCAATTCTTTTTTGTGTAAACCCAGTACATCTCTTCTGTCGATTTTAAACGACGATATTGTCGAAATTTGTAATTTTTCCAATAGGATCAAAGTTTTGCCTTTCTCGCTCAAGATCCTCTGTAATAAAACCATGTTGATTTCAAAGAGTTTAAACGTAAACCACTAAATTTCAAAAATGCTCTTACGTTTTATTATTTTATCTAATTTGGGTTAACACTGATTTAATGTAATAATATTTAAGAATTAATAATATTTGATAATTTTACCCTACCTACCTGTCGATTTGTCGATTACCGCAACTCGAATAAAAGGTAGGTCAAAATATTTGCAACCTTCTAAACGCTATTAGGCGGACGGCAACTCGGCATCTACGAAAATAACTCTTATCGTTTGTTAAATTCCTAAGAAATTTCTTTCCTCGCCAGTTTCTGCTCTGGTGTAAAGAGTCCGACATCTTCGAAAAACTACTACTACAAAAAAATAACGTTTGATGCACTTCTCTTTTTAGTGAAAAAGCTAGTCACTGCGCGAAGCTTGAAATTACTTTCGCCTATTCAACAGAAGTTCCTCGAGAAGGCGTTCCAGCACCCCAACTCGTGCATCAGGGACCCCTTCCGACTCCCACCTCAAGCCAGCCGCCAGTTCCCGAGACCGTCGGACCCGCTGCTGCTCTCGAACGAAGATGATGACCCCCCTCGCCCGCCGTGACAAGAAGAATGTCATTCTAGGTTAAGTTTAAATTAGTCCTAATTTAAGTCATTGTTACGTCCTAGTTTAAGTTAGCGTAAGTCTTAGTCTAAGGTAGTTTTAGACTTAGTTCTAAGTCCTAGCATTAAAAATCTCATGTACATACTAAACATATTTCCTAGTTAGTATAGGATTCCTATTGTAAGAGCTTAAGTTAAGATAGAATAAGTTTACATTTAGTATTAGAAATTATTTTTATACTTTCACAATTATAAGAAAGAGGCTTTGCCTATCTTGGAAATTAATAAAGACAATGAGACTTTCGCCTATTTTCCGAAAGAAAAAAAAATCGTAATAAAAGCTCCAAAAAGCAAGAAACCCGTACAAAATTTCATTTAAGTACTACAGTCTGCCCAGTAAGAACGTGTCCACGATAACTCATTTTTGCTAGATGCGATTCTAGCGATTCAACAAAAAATTGGTAAAGGGAACCTTTGTGTAAGACGCATTTTAGTAAGTACAAAATGAGTCATTTGTTGCTTCGGTTCGAGGCAATCTTTCTTTGTTATCATCTAAAGGAACCTAAAATGACACATTCCGCAGTAACTAAATACATTAAAAAGTCGGTATCGTTTGTGAAGAAGTGAGTAAATCATTTTAACGAGACAAAAAATATGGAGGACTTGCTAAAATATGATAGGCAGCAAAGTCGAAAAACGAATCGCGTCTTTTTTTTCACGGGACCCGGAATTGACTCTGCGTCAAGGAGCGGAAAAATTAAGAAAATCGGATTTGAACGTGTCCCATGAGACCATCGATAACATCTTCCTGTTCATGATGTCAAATTCCGAAGCACGTTGAAGAAACTTTTGCTAGGCGAACATCACGTCGCGAGGTGCGCACGATAAGATACTAGCCCTTACAATCGTTGGACGCCAACCCTATTGACAACAGTTGGTTCCTTGTAAAAAGAAAGCTCAGAGGAAAGACTCTGAGGACTTTGACTCAGTTGTCTCGCGAGATTCGTAAACATAGATCAACAGGAGATCTTCTGACTTATGTAACGCATGCTTGGAACAACGCAATTGAACACTTTGGAGAATCTCGAGCGGTTGCTCTTGACATATCCAAGGCATTCGACCGTGTTTGGCACGATGGACTGTTAGCTAAGTTACGCTCTTATGGTATGTCTGAAAGGTTCTGTTTGTGGCTCTCATGTTTCCTCAGAGAGCGTTCTTTACGAGGGGCGGTCGACGGATTTCTTTCTAACACCTTCACTATCAACGCCGGTGTGTCCCAGGGCTCCATACTGTCCCCTACTGTCTTTCTCATTTACATTAACGATCTGCTGGAAAAGACCGGGAATCCAATCTACAGCTTTGCAAATGACAGTACGCTTGTCTCTTCATTCACCTTGAACGCTCGGACATCGGCTGCTCAGGCGAATATCCGCAGACAGCAGGAGGTCGTTCAACTTAACAAAGTCCTGGAAGAAATTCTATCTTGAGGTGACAGTAACCAAGTGGAATTTAACGTTACAAAAACCCAGGCGGCAGTTTTTTCTAAAAAAGTTAACGTTACTGAACCCGACATAGTTATGTCGGGGCACTCCATTCCCCTAGCATCGTCACTCAATTTGTTGGGCGTTAGCTTGGAAGCAAATATGTCCTGGCATGAACATGTTGCAGGCATAGCAAGGAGAGCTTCTTAAAAGTTGGGAATTATTTCGAACCAGAAAGCTTTACACCCCACAACAACTGTTAATTCTTTACGAAGCTCAAATTCGACCAACTATGGAATACTGCCCCCACGTTTGGGGCTCCGCTCCCAAACATACACTGCATTTGTTGGATTCTGTTCAGAGAAGAGCTGTCCGTCTGATTGGAGATCCGGAATTGACCGGCGGCCTTGTTTCGCTGGAACATCGAAGAACGGTTGGCGACTTGAGTCTGTTCTACAAGTATCTTCATGGAAAGTGTTCGAAGGATGTAGCCCGCTTAATTCCTCCCAAAGCGGTGCATGTTAGACATACACGTCGCGCTGGTGCTTCGCATCCGTGTAAGGTTCAGCTTGTTACTCCGCGTACAACGCTTAACAAGCAGTCTTTTATATGGAGAACATCGTACCTTTGGAATAATTTGCCCAGCGCTGTGTTTCCTACCGAGTACAATTTGCAGCGATTCAAGACCAACGTGAATCGCTTTTTCTGCACACATGCCGCTCCTGGAGCACTTTAGGGACTTCCCTGCAGCACGTGTGCTAGACCCATAAAAAAAAAATGCGAAAAATTTGAAGAATATGCAGAAAATCTCGTCGAGAGCATGCCTCGAAGATGCCAGGCGATTATTGATTCAAGAAGCGATTGAATAACTTACTAAACTAATAATATATAATAATTTTTTATTTAAAGGAATGACCCCTCTTTTTTTAAATAAAATCGGTTAAGGATCTAATAAAAAACTATACAATACATATGACTGCCAATGGAACTATACAATCATACCGTACAAAAAAGTTTATAATGGCAAACTAAATGATTTTCTTGTGGTACAATCTTATAAGAAGTTCCTAATGATGTTCAAAAACTTACATTAAAGTGAACAAACTATCCGCTTAACAGCTATTTCGAGGTAGAAAGTTACATATAATGTCTTTTTTAAATAGAAATAACGAAGCCATAAATAATTATGAGATACACAGGCTGTAGTTAATGATCGGTAAAGCAATTAACCCTGTACCTTCCTCACAGACATGTAGTCCTTAAATAAATACTCAATTGGCCTCTGGAACATGAATGAATTACTTAACTAACACATTAGACTCGACATTTTAAATGATATTTACTTGATGGAGACATATTTATAACTGAAATCTGACATTAACCTTGTAGCGTTCATCTTTTATAACACGCGGCATGCTACAAGGTTTTTAAAAGAATTTTGTATTTATAGATTTAACCCTCACTTGATGGGATCACCAAAGTGCTACTTTTACACTATAAAACCTCTTTTGTTACCATGTTATCATTTTCTTTTCAGAATTTCTTTTAGTTTTATACTACTACTAGGTAATAAGGAGTAATTGCCTTGTCTATCCATCTATCTATCTAATAAGCCTTCTTCCATCCAGTGTCAGACACACGCCTACCCTTCCTTTTTCCATCCCTCTCGATCCGCGTCTTTCTACTCCATCCTTAACCAACTGTTCTTTTTAGGTCAACTTTCCATCTTGTTTGAGACCTTCCTCTAGATTTTTGTCCCAACCATGGCCTCATTGTGTGACCTGCCCATCTCCATTTCAAGCCTGCTACCTGTTCTCTCACGTCTATCACTCTGGTGTTTTGTCTTAAACTTTCCTTTCTCATTCTATCTTGTAATCTTATATTCAACATCTGTCGTTCCATTGCTCTCTGTATGTTACTCCATCCCATCTATCTTCTTCTTAGTTAAGGTCCATGTCTGGACCGTGTAGGTGAGAACCGGTAGAATGCATTCATCGAATACCATCTTTCAGAGGAATTCTTTTGTTGGTTAGTATTTTCATTTGATTGCCAAATGCTGCCCATGTCAGTCTGCTTTTCCTTTGTGCTTCTGCCGTTTGATTTGCTTTTCCACACTTTATTATTTGCCCTAGGTAGAGAACCTCGTGGTCTGTCTTCGTTTGTTATAGCCTTTGTCTTATCTTTCTTCAGCAGTAGGCTTACCTGACTCTACGGACTTGTATTGTACTTTATTTCCTTTCGACTTTAATGATAAATCCTGGATTTACCACCGTTATCTTGAATTATTTTAAATGAGCTCATAATCACAATATCCAGGATTAGGTATATTGCTTTCTTGCATTAAGTTGATCGCACGGAGCGAGCAGTTTTTCCAGCGTCAACGCTCACACAACCGTGTTAAGTCCATTGTTTACCTGTTTTTTTTGTGACTCTGGGTCCAAAATCGAATCCTTTTGTTTTGGACCGAACAACTCATTTTTAGAACCCAACTATTGAATCTGAGAGAACTGTACATATGTAAATAACCCAAAGGCTTCATACAGTCTCTTACTCTCTTTCATATTTCCATTAACGGTCTGATGACAAGGATTAGAAATCCAATCTACAGTTTTACAGACAACAGTACGCTTATTACTTTATTTGCTTTGAACGCTCAAACATCAATTACTCATGCAAATTTCCACAAGCAACGCTACAAAAACCCAGGCGGCAGTAGTTCTAAAAACGTTAGCTTTGCTGAACCCGGCATACTTATGCCCGAATACTCCATTCCTCTAGAATCCTCAATCAATTTGTTGGACCTTAATTTGAGAACAAATATGTCTTGGCATGAACAAGTTGCATGCTTAGCAACGAGCGCTTCTCAAAAGCTGGGAATATTATTTCGCTAATTATGTACAAAGCTCTAATTCGACCCATAATGAAATGAATGTTTGGGGTTCTGCTCCCAAATAGGCACTGCGTTTGTTGGATTCTATTCCGAAGAGAGCCGTTCACCTAATTAGAGACCCACAACTCACGAGTAAACTTGTTTCCTTAGAACATGGAAGAACTGTTGGCAACTTGAGTCTATTCTACTCAATATATATCACCACTACACCAAACACTTTATTTTTACACTCGACGAGCGTTTCGCTAACCATGTTAGCTTAATCAGGAGCGATAATTGCCTAAAACTAAATTACAAATCTACCTTATTTATACTTTGAATTACTCAACCGGAACTAATTACGTGGACGAGGCCATCAGTTCTGGTCAAGAAACCAGTAAAGGGGACTATAAGGAAAAGGTCCTCTGTCTTTATTTAAACTGTTTTTACCTTCTCTAATTTTCATACTTTCGTATACGTTCAACAATCTCCTATCAGATACACCTTTAATTAATCTTAGATTATCTAATGTTACAGAATGATCAGCTTCAAGGGCATGTTCGGCAATGCTAGACTTTTCTGTTCTACCATATTTTAAAAGGGCTAAATGTTCTTTAAATCGTGGCTTAATTGACCTTCTAGTTTGCCCATTTAAAATACGGTTGAACAGAAAAGTCTAGCATTACCGAACATGCCCTTGAAGCTGATCATATTGCAACATTAGATAATCTAAGATTAATTAAAGATGTATCTGATAGGAGATTGTTAAACTCATACGAAAGTATGGAAATTATAAAATATACAAAGCAGTTTAAATAAAGACAGAGGGCCTATTCCTTATAGTCCCCTCTACTGGTTACGTGACTAAAACTAATGGCCTCGCCCATGTAATTAGTTCCGCTTGAGTACTTCAGATATTAGGCTAAATATAAATAAAGTAGATTTATAGTTTTAGTCAACCATCGCTCCTGATCAAGCTAATATGGTTAGCGAAAAGCTCGTCGAGAGCAAAAATAAACTGTTTCGTGTAGTGGTGATATATATTGAGTAGTCTCATTAGGCCAAAGATTCCACATTCCCAACATAGTTGAGTCTGTTCTACAAGTATTTTCATGAAAAATGTTCGGTGGATGTAGCTCACCTAACTCGTCCAACAGCGGTGCATGCTAAGAATTCACGTCGAACTAATACTTCAAATCCGTGTCAGGTTTAGCTTGTCATTTCTCGTACAACCTTTTGAAATGATTTACTCAGGACTCTGTTTCCTACTGAGTACACTTTCCAGCAATTCAAGACCAACGTGAATCGATCCTGTAGCACTTTTGGGATTTCCCTGCAGCACTTCTGCTTTGCTTATAAAAAAACATGGCGGGCAACTAAGAACAGAAAAGTAATTTGATTTTCGGAGAGTCGTTCTACGACCATCAGCGTAAGAAGAAAATTAAACCCAGTAATTAATGTGGTATTTTATGGCGTTGGTAAAAACCAATTAGTCAACGTCTTATTTTATTATTTTATAAACTAATTTTTGAAATTTTCTTTCATTAAAAGTTGTGAAACGTCTGTGCATTACATATTTTATTACTTAAACTGCTAAAAATGCAGTAAAAGCGTGATTATCAGGCTAAGTTGTTATACGTCGTCTTTTTTAAATTTTTTGTATAAATATCGTCGGGACCTGGCTTTTTCCTTCTTTTCATATTTTTGATCTACGTTAGATTCAAGAATTTTTAGGATAACATTTGTTATATTATTAACAGAGTTTTCTATACGTTGCTCCCTTAATAATGCCTTTGCGTGATACTTTCAATCTCTAAAATGGACCTTCTGCTTTTGTTACTTATTGATAGAAGCGATGTCCTTATTAACAATTCAGCACTATCCTTTATCAAAAGTCATCAGGTTATTCAGTTGAGAGAGAAAGTTTTATTAATAGCCCAGTCGTCAGAGGCAAATTTTGATGAAAAGCTCTCATTAAATGTTAACAGGCTGCATTTTAGCATACAGGTAGTTTTTTGGACGTAGAATACGATAAAAATTTGCTGCACTAAAAGCTTAGAAAATCGAAAATAAAATTAAAAATTCGGTTTTTCGTAAATATCTCGAAAAATAAAAAAGATATCGAAAAACTAATAGCACCACGTGAAAGAACGGACATTATTTTTTTAGTTTTACCGAAATTTAAAAAAATTAGTTAAGATTAAATGGCTAGTTTAACCCCTTCAGTTGTAGTGGGAATCATGCTTCCAACCTCATTTATGATTAAATTAATGTTTCTGTGTACCGTTAAATATTTTGAAATTGACTATTAAGGGGTTTCTCGGAGTGCTGATTAAGAATCCGATGATAGATGTGAAAAATTCAAAATGGCGGATCCAATATGGCGGCCAGAGGGTACGTAATTCATTTAATTTTCCAATTTTCTTTTTACAGGGTCTACTAAGGAGTTTTTTTGTTGTGCTTCAAAATTCAAAAAGGGTGATCCAAAATGGCAGTCAGTGCACATAAAAAAATAAATGAAAATATATTTATTTACATAAAAAATTAATATATTTAATAATAATTGTATAAATATAAAACAGCAATCAACATTTAATTTATACTTAAAGTTAATTATTGTTTATTTAAAAGTTTATTTAAAAATATACAGTACACAAACTACTTGAGCGTCGCACAGACGCAAAAAAACAGATCGGGCTGGTGGCGCTGCGCTCGCGTTTCTTCTCCGATCGCCAATAACAAAATTCCTTAAAGTAATTTAAAATTTTTGTGTTTTCAATAACTGTTTTCTTTGTACCTGAATGTTTAAATGACACATAAATACTTTATACTTAAAACTTTGACTTTTATCTTTGACTTTCCATCTTTACATATTTTTTCTATTTTAAGTAAGTATGATTAATAACAAGCAAAAAATACGTTTATCATGAACACTTTTTTAAGAACAACATTACAAAAAAAGATAAAGATTTTTTAAGTTTTTACTGGTTTTCTAATATCAAGTATACTTTTAACTATAACTAAAAAAATCGTCGGACTTTTTTTGAGCATTTCATACTGCTTTGAACGTGAAGTGCTGGCGGCGCACTAAAGCAGGCAATTTTCCATATTTTAATAACCAATTTTTAAATAACACAGACAATGTGGGTATTTTTAATTATTCTTATATTGAAACTTAAGGTATGTACGCAAGGATTTTTTTTCATTACTATATTTTATAAAATATTTGTAATTTACTCTATGCCCGTTAAAAATCATGCAAACAAAAATTTTGTTTTAAGTTTTACAAATTATAAAGCAACAAAAATAAAAACTGTTAGTATCATCGGAAAGCTGAAAGTCTCCTCTTCAAAAAACTGACTTTCAATTTTTTTTTATACTCTGAAAACAAGTAATATCCATTAACCTTCGAGCGGTGCGCGTAGACTTTCAAATTAATCTGTTTGGCGCGCTACATTATTTGAATCACCTATCCGAATTTTTAATAAATTCTCACCCTAATAAATTAAATCTGAAAAAAACTATATACTGTTTTTTAGTAAAATTTCTCGCTCTTTCACGTAGTGATTTTGGTTCCTCGATATCTTTTTTATTTTTCGAGGTATTATTTTGGATTTTATGGGCTTAGCATACATCAAACTTTAGCAAACTTTTTTTTTTATCATATTCTACGTCAAAAAAACTACCTGTGTGCCAAGATGCAATCTGTTAACATTTAATGAGAGCTCAAAACCGCTGGCGATTGAGTTATAATGCCTAATCGTTATCGAATACCTTTTCTGTTGGTTGGTAAATTGCTATTATGTGGAAACAAGGCAATGAAGACAAAAGAGAAAATTATCGTCCAATTAGTCTACTGTCCCATTTAGATAAATTACTTAGAAAAATAATACCTAACAGATTAATGCACAACCTCCAGAACAGGCTGGATTTCGAAAGAGATTCAGCGCTCATTGAGAAAGCCACGGAATACAATACACTTGGCTTTCGTAGACTAGCAGAAAGCCTTTGACTCTATAGAAATGTGAGCAGATTTAAAAGCCCTAGATAACGCTAGGATAGACACCAGATCATCATCATCGTCATCATTAACTTATTCCATCCATAGTCGGATGTAAGCCTCCCCAAGTTATCTCCAATGAGCTTTGTTGTTTGCTTTTTGCATCCATTCGTATCCTGTTAAACTTTTTATGTCGTCCGTCCATCTTGTTTGTGGTCTACCTCTGCATCTTTTGTGTTCTCTAGGCCTCTATCTAACTATGCGGCATATCTATCAATTATCATTCATACTTTCGATATGCCCCGCCCACTTCCACCTTAATATACATTTTCGTTGTATTACATCTGTCATTTTTGATCTTCTTCGAATCTCGATGTTACGAATACGATCTTGGAGTCTAATATTCATCATTCTCCTCTCCATTGCTCTTTCGGTTATCTGGAGTTTATTTATTATACTTTACACGTTTTAGTATTATATGTTAATACAGATACTCGACTCTTATTAAATATATCTATGACAGTGTGTACATTCAAATATTAGTAAAAGAAGACATGAAGACTTCAAAAATACCGATAAAAAAAGGAGTACGTCACACTGGCACTGGCAAAATAAGGGGATTACCATAGACCAGAGGTGTCAAACTCAATTTTGCAGAGGGCCATATATTAAATTTAGAATGTGTAGGCGGGCCAGATTCAAATAAAAAAAATGTACTGAATTATTATAACATTTTATTTATTTAATTATATAGTATATAATATACAGTTGTTAAAAATTATGATTCTCCATTGCGATCGCGGACCTTATTGATACGTCCCGGGGGCCGGATGCGGCCCGCGGGCCGTATCTTTGACATCCCTGCCATAGACGGAACCCGACTTAGTCATCTACGATTTGCTGACGATATCATTCTAATCGGTACTACACCCAATGAATTAACAACTATGTTGGAAGAACTACATCATGCATCGTTACGAGTCGGACTGGAAATGAATCTGAGCAAGACAAAAATAATGAGCCCAGAACAAATAACGATTACTATCGAAAATCAGCCATTAGAGAACACATCCGAATATATATACCTCGGACAAAAAATACTGCTAAGAAAGGAGAACCACACAGCAGAAATTTCTCGAAGAATGGGTCTTGATTGGGTAGCTTTTGATCAACTCTACACCACTGCAGCATATAGAAGTGAGATATACTCTAACAAAAAGGCATAACTTGTAGTGATCATGAATTCACTTCAGATTATGTCTCCATAGTCTTTCATCACCATCAAGAGTAGAACTGTTTAAATTCACAGAATAATATTCATGAACAACTTTATGTCTCTATTAAATCACAATAACGTCGTAAGTTCAGGAGTTATTATGGTAGGTGTTCATCATAAAGCAACTCGCATCTGACACCATACAAACCCCTCGTTGACATTGTTCAAGTGCGTCTATATTAAGTATGAAATCGAGATTTCAAACCGTCACAATTTGGGTCTTCTGAAAATAACTGATTTCATATAAGCTAGAGAGTTGATGTTTTTAATTATTTTTCTTATTTTAAGTACTTTGTTGTTACTAAAAAACATTGTGTGTGTGTGTGGAAGCATTAAAACATAGGACTCAATCAACGGCGGTAAACCGGTAATAGCAATATTTAATAATCAATGGCTAAAATACTCAGCAAATCTTTACCAAATAATATAATATTTAACTGTAGAAAATAAACATTTTACCAAATACTAAACTTGTGTGACACTGTTATTGTAGTATTTAATATCTCTTGATATAATATGTAAAAAATAGAGCAATTTGGCGATGCAAACACGAAAAGCGGTAAATTAACTTTAAATTATAACCCCATTTGGGTCACGCTGTGCCGTTAACTTTTATGACTTAAATTACTAAATAATTAAATTGCTCGTTATATCATTTTAAATATTTAAAGACGTCTTTCACCTAACTGACCAGACCATAAAACACACCGGTCAGCACGAATATACCTTTATGCACGAACGATCTCATAAACAAGTGTTCATTTGGAAATTCACCACTCCTGTTTTCCTGAAAATTCGACAAGCCATATCAAGATTATTATTTTAAAGTTTATGTTATTATGAAGGGGAACCAGTTTTTACATAGAAGTTACACGAAATACTTCATTCTTCTAACCTCAATAGCAACTCGCTAAGATATCGTAATTGGGGTGACAGTAACCCTGTAGAGGTTAACGCTACAAAAACCCAGATGGCAGTTTTTTTCTAAAAACGTTGCAGAAAAACGGCATAGTTATGTCGGGAAACTCCACTACTCTAGGATCGTTGCTCGATTTTCTGGAGGTTAACTTCTAAGCAAATATCAGGTCAGTCAATAAGTTTTTATAGCGACACCTATGGAGTATCACTTGAACCAAATACTAAGTACCATTTTAAAGCTTCATCTGTCATATGAACACACCCTGAAGGTTTATCGGTAACTGAAATCTATGTAAAGTGTTAAAGGAGTCAGCTTCTTCATTTCTAACTCTTCATACATAGATGGGCTCTTGAGTTTAAACGTGGTTGTACAAGCGCCAATGATGATCTATGTTCAGGATGTCCAAAAACTGCAACAACTGACGAAACTGTTGTGTAAGTAAAAGATATAGTAATGGAAGACCGTCGATTAACCGTGAATGATTTAGCTGAGGCTATAGGCATATCATATGGATCAGTACATAAGATCTTATCTAATATTTTGGTTATTATGTGAAATGTGAAAAAAATAATAAAACAATTATTTACACAAACTTTCCACTATATCTGTAATACAGCGTAACATGTTTCGCTATCACAGTAACTTCTTCAGACGTTACATTCTGAATTGCTGAACATTAAATAGTAATTGTGTTAATACATAAGTAGAAGCAAGAAAATAAAATTTTAATTTTATCATAAACTAATTAAATATTAATAGAAAATATTTAACAAAGGTAAATTATTAAGGTCTACCTGGTCGTTCAATAGACAGTTGGAATTTTTAAGTTTATTTATCTCTAGAGACCCAATTAGGTTTAATCTTAGGCTTTTGTTCTCACTGTGTATTTTGACGTTATTATTAAAGTTGTGACCATTCTCGATTAGATGTTTTGCATAATTGAATTCGGTTTTTCCTTTGATAAAACATTTATAGTATTCATTTAATCTTTTACCAAAATATCTACCAGTCTAGCCTATGTATGTTTTACTCCTCAGTATATATCACCACTACACCAAACACTTTATTTTTGCGCTTGACGCACATTTCGCTAACCATGTTAGCGTCATCAGGAGCGATGATTGACTAAAGCTAAACTACAAATCTACCCTATTTATACTTAGCCTAACCCTTGAATTACTCAAGCGGAACTAATGACATAGGCAAGGCCATCAGTTCCGGTCAAGTAACCAGTAAAGGGGACTATAAGGAATAGGCCCTCTGTCTTTATTTAAACTACTTTTACATTTTATGATTTCCATACTTTCGTATGCGTTCAACAATCTCCTATCAGATACATTTTTTATTAATCTTAGATTATCTTATGTTACAGTATGACAGCTTCAAGGGCATGTTCGGCAATGCTAGACTTTTCTGTTCTACTGTATTTTAAGTGTGCTAAATGTTCTTTAATTCGTGTTTTAATTGACCTTTTAGTTTGCCCAACATATTTTTTGTCACAATCATTACAACTAATTTCATAAATTCCAATTTTCTCACAATTAGGAATCTTATCTTTGGGATTTCCTAAGATATTCCTCAGATTGTCTGATGACTTATAGACTAAGGTGAGGCCTACCTTATTAAATACCTTATTGAGTCCCTTGCTATATTTCGGATTATATGGGACGGAGACATACTTGGTGTTATTTTCTTCGCGTGTAAAAAGGTGGAATTCTGAATATTAAACCCAAACTTATGTCTATTTATTAGCTTATTTACTGAGTCATCGTCATAACCATTAACTCTAGTTATACTTCTAATACGATTCCTTTCTTTATTAAAGTTTACTCTATTCAGAGGGAAAGTGACCAAACGATGAACTAAAAAATGTAATAAAGCTAATTTATGTTGTTTGCAATGAAATGAATCATTAGGAATATATCTATCTGTTACTCTGTCCTTCCTATAGATATCAAATTCTAATCTATTATTATTTTTAATAATTAAAATATCTAGAAAAGGCAATTGTCCTTTGTTCTTAACTTCGCAGGTGAATTTAATGGAATCGTACCGGCTATTTAATTTAGAAACAAAATCATCAATATTTGCTTTCTTTGCATCAAAAATCGCGAAAATATCATCCACATACCTATACCAAACCGTTGGGAAATATTCGAATTCTTGACTGGCTTCGATTTCAAACTTACTCATAAATAAATTGGCTATGAAAGGTGATAAGCAATTACCCATAGCTGTTCTTTCTTTCTGAACATAAAATTGATTGTTATATTGGAAATAATTTTATTCCATACAAAGTTTAGATAATGTTAAGTATTCACGAATAATTTCGTCTTCAAAGTCATTCATTCTAAGTAATTCTTCGAGATATTATAAAGTTTGTGGAATTGGCACACTTGGAAACAAAAAACTAACATCAAAAGAAATTAAGACTTCACCTTCATTAAGAACTAGATTTTTTTGTTTTATTAATGAATTCTAACGAATTCATTCACATTCACATTAATAAAACAAAAAATCTGAATCAGAATTCCACCTTTTTTACACGCGAAGAAAATAACACCAAGTATATAAATATAGCAAGGGACTCAATAAGGTATTTAATAAGGTAGACCTCACCTTAGTCTATAAGTCATCAGACAATCTGAGGAATATCTTAGAAAATCCCAAAGATAAGATTCCTAATTGTGAGAAAAGTGGAATTTATGAAATTAGTTGTAATGATTGTGACAAAAAGTATATTGGGCAAACTAAAAGGTCAATTAAAACACGATTTAAAGAACATTTAGCACACTTAAAATACAGTAGAACAGAAAAGTCTAGCATTGCCGAACATGCCCTTGAAGCTGATCATACTGTAACATTAGATAATCTAAGATTAATAAAAAATGTATCTGATAGGAGATTGTTGAACGCATACGAACGTATGGAAATCATAGAATGTAAAAGTAGTTTAAATAAAGACAGAGGGCCTATTCCTTATAGTCCCCTCTCTACTGGTTACTTGAATGGAACTGATGGCCTTGCCTATGTCATTAGTTCCGCTTGAGTAATTCAAGGGTTAGGTTAAGTATAAATAGGGTAGATTTGTAGTTTAGCTTTAGTCAATCATCGCTCCTGATGAAGCTAACATGGTGAGCGAAACGCTCGTCGAGGGCAAAAATAAAGTGTTTGGTGTAGTGGTGATATATACTGAGTAGTATCATTGTGCCAAAGATTCCACATTCCCAACTTAGTATGTGAGTTTTGTCACAATCTTCGCAATTTAGTTGATAAACTCCTGATTTTTTAAGATTATCCGTTTTAGTTTTACTATCTTTAATAAATTAACCTGAACTAACCTAAAGAATTGTTTGTTTGGTACGCTACTTTAATATCTACACTGTTGATGATTTTACCTATTTTTGTAGTCGAGTGACCTATATATGATATAACTTTGTCATTGTTTGCGTTTTCTTTGCTTTTAGGATAAATCATATCGATGGTTTTTCTATATAACTTTTTTTGTAGGATTTTATCGACTCAATTTAATGAATAACCATTATTAATGCGATTTCTTTGATGATGTTAAGTTCTATCTGAAAATTCTTTTTATTAAGAGGGAGAGATACTAGCCTATGAATCATGCTGTGAAAGGCTGCCACTTTATGTTGAATTGGGTGACGGGAAGAATTGTTTATGGTTGTGTCAGTATGAGACGGTTTATGGAATACTGAAAATTGATGATGATTATTCTCTCTTTGAATTGTTAGATCTAAAAAGTTTATGCTATTGTTAGATTCTAGTTGTAAAATTTATATTTGCGTGGAGGTTATTAATAAATTCAAGAAAAATTTGTAATTGCCTTTCTGTACCCGTAAAAGAAGCTAAAATATCATCAACATATCGGTGCCAATATACGAAATGTTTAAAAAAGGGATATTTATTAATTTGTCTTTCTAACCAATCTAGAAATATTTCAGTGAGTAACGGGCTTAAAGGGTTCCCATAATTAAGCCTTCCGTAAAGAGTATTATTAAATTCGAAGTAATTTTGATCTAAACATTCGGTAAGTAAGTTTAATATTTTAAGTTTTTTGATACAATTAACTGATTTGTTGTTTAACAGTTTTTGTACTACTGTAATTGTATCTTTAGCTGGGATACTGGGGAAGAGATTAGTGACATCAAATGAAATTAGTTTCGCGTAATTTGGTAAATGAATATTTTTAATTTTGTTTACTAAGTCGAATGAGTTTTTAATTTGATATTTGGATAATCCTATTCGTTTTTTTAGATATTTTATAGGATGGTGCTGAAAAAAATGAGACCTTGCCTAATAGGAAGTTCTGGTTTATGAAGTTTAACTAATGAATATAATTTTGGACGCTATGAGTTCATTACTGTGAACCTAGTGACGTCTTTATCATTAAAACAAACTTTTATAATTTTTAATACAATTTTTAATTTTTTGTTAAAATTGGTCTATATAATTATGATTTAAAATATGGTATTTATCTGGGTTAAGAAAATCTAATGTTTTCTTAATAAAGGGTCTTCCATTTGGGACTTGACAACTTTGAAAATTCACTGTGAACGCACCCTTAAGCCAATCACCGAACTGTCAACGTTAAAACATTCAGTAAAGTCAACATTTTCATCATGGTGAAGTACACAAACGAACAACGTTTACAAATAATTAAAATTTACTACCAAAATTTGCAGTCGGTGACTGCAACTTTAAGAGCGTTAACGCCAATTTTTGGTCGTAATTTTCGTCCCAGTAGACATGCAATTCATAGTCTAGTGAAAAAATTTGAGTTAACATATTCGCTGCTGGATGTTCCCGTGCCAGTGAGACAACGGGTTGGTCGAAGTGGCCAGAATATTGCTGCCGTTCAAGCGTCCATCTCAAACGAACCAAAACAGTCGATTTCACGGCGTTCTCAAGAATTGGGCATCGCTCAGACGACACTATGGCGAATTTTGCGAAAGGATCTTGGCCTGCACCCTTATAAGTTAAAGTTAACTCAAGAACTAAAGCCACTCGATCATATGAAGCGACGTACGTTCTCGAATTGGGCTCTAGAAATGTTGGAAGAAGATGACCAATTTCATCGCAAAATCATCTTTAGTGATGAAGCGCATTTTTGGATAAACGGCTTCGTCAACAAATAGAATATGCGTTATTGGTCAGGTGAAAACCCTCATGTGCTTGAAGAAACATCACTTCATCCACAAAAAATTACTGTTTAGTGCGGTTTTCATGCCGGTGGTTTCATTGGACCGTTCTTTTTCGTCGATGAAAATAACCGTCACGTTACAGTCAATGAAGATCGCTACAGAGGCATGTTGCAACGTTATTTCTTTGGTCAATTGCATGGGCTAGACATTAATGATATGTGGTTTCAACAAGACGGCGCCACAAGCCACACAGCGGGTGTAACAATCGACTTACTGCAATCTAAATTGGGGTGAACGTGTTATATCGAGAAATGGTCCCGTCGAATGGCCGCCTAGATCGTGTGATTTAACACCTCTAGACTTCTTTTTATGGGGGTACGTTAAATCATTGGTCTATGCTAACAAGCTTGCGTCGTTAGAGGAGCTCAAAGCCAATATTGAAAGAGAGATAGCGGCCGTTTCCGTCGAAATGTGTGGCCAAGTCATCGAAAATTGGGTTCAACGAATCGACCGCTGCAAACGTGCCCGTGGTGGACATATGAATGAAGTCGAATTCCATACATAAATGTTTTGATTGTACTTCAAGCTGATAGTAAAATTTTAGAAATGTCTCAAATGGGTTGCGTTTTATTTCAAAAAAAAGTTGTCAAGTCCTTAATGGAAGACCCGATATAATCGCACCTACTGATCGCAACTATCGTGTTGCCTTTGTCAGCTTTAGTAAATATAATATCTTTACATTTATGTTTAATTTGCCTAATACATTGAATTTCAGGATTTGGTTTCGAATCTTTAAGGAATTCTTTTTTAATAATATTAGAAGTTTCAAATTTTAAACTTAAGATAGAAGAGCTAGTATATCGTAAAAATAAAATTTTCTTTTCTTATATATTATCACCTTTACTCTTTAATGTTCAGTAATTCAGAATGTAACGTCTGAAGAAGCTACTGTGATAACGAAACATATTACGGTGTATTACAAATATAGTGGAAAGTGTGGGTAAATACTTGTTTTATTACTTTTTTCACATTTCACATAATAATTATTATGGATTTCCACCGAGTATCGACTGAAACAATTGTATTAATATTTTGGGTATGAGAAACCTATTCACAAGATAGGTGCCGCATTTGCTAACATCGGAACAAAAACACAATCGAGCGTAACTTTCTCAACAATATTTGGCTCGTTTTACAAAAAAAAAAATTGATTTTGTGCGTCAATTTGTAACTATGAATGAGACTTGGCTTTACCGGTATGATCCGGTAATAGTAGAACGGAAATTGTTGCCATAGTTCAGGACTTCTATAAGCATCTCTACAGTTCCAAGTCCCAAGGTCATCAGTACAACAGACGGAAAATTCAAAATATTGGATCCGAGAAAATTCCTGAAATAGATACCAATGAATTAAGAACAGCGCTCAACCAAATGAAATCTCAGAAATGTCCAGGAGAAGATCAAATCACCACTGAAATGTTAAAAATGGGAGGAGAATATCTAGTAGAAAGTGTACGAATCCTACTCAACAAATGCATAACCGAAGAAAGAATTCCAACAAAATGGAACAACTCCGCGGTTATTTTGCTATACAAAAAAGGAGATAGAAATGACATAGAAAACTACCGTCCTATTAGTCTACTATCACACTTATACAAGTTGCTAACAAAAATAGTAACAAATAGATTAACTCAAAAAATGAATTCGTATCAACCAGTAGAACAAGCAGGTTTCCGAAAAGGTTTTAGTACGATTGACCACTTGCAGACAGTACGCACTCTCATAGAGAAGACCACAGAATACAACAAACCATTGCACCTGACATTTGTAGATTACAAAAAGGCCTTCGACTCGGTCGAAACTTGGGCAATATTGAGAGCTCTAGACAACGCAAGAGTAGACACCAGGTATTCAAATCTCATCAAACACATATACGAAAACGCGACCATCCAAATAACACTGGACGAAGATACAAAGACAGATAAGATATTGGTTAATAGAGGCATACGTCAGGCATACGCAGACGATATAGGATTATATGCGATAAAACGGAGGAAATTCAGAGCATGCTGGAAGAATTGCATCAGGCATCCTTAAGCATCGGACTCGAGATGAATCTACATGAAACAAAAATAATGAGTGTGAAAAATATTCAAGTAAACATCGGAAACCAAGCACCGGAAAACGTATCAGAATATATTTACTTGGGACACAAAATACAACTTGGAAAAGAAAATCAAAGCTCTGAAATAACTAGAAGAATAGGACAAGGTTGGGCTGCGTTCGGCAAGTTGGGGTATGTACTTAAATCTAGAGAAATCCCAATAAATCTTAAACGTAAAACATACGACTCATGTATTCTGCCGGTCCTTACGTATGATCTCGAGACGATGGCACTCACCCGAAAAATCGCTGACAAGCTTCAAGTGACACAACGAGCAATGGAGAGATCTATGCTCGGAATTAGCCTGAGAGACAGGATACAGAACGAGGACCTGAGAAGAAGAACGTGTGTGACAGATGTCCTCAGAAGAGTAGCGCAACTCAAATGGCAATGGGCTGGCCATATAGCTCGTCAAAGCTCAGAAAGATGGACCAGCAAAATGATAAACTGGCGTCCAAGACAAACCAAAAGGAGTGTTGGAAGACCTCCAAAAAGGTGGCGCGATGACATCCAGAAAATTGCGGGGGGGGGAAATTGGATCCGAACAGCCCTAAACAGAACGACGTGGAAAAGATTGGAAGAGGCCTTTATTCAGGAGTGGATGAATATAGGCTGAGGAGAGAGAGGTATGATCCTGAACTTCAACAACAAATCGCCCAGTGGACTGAGCCCGGTTGTTTAGCCAAAGTGGTCAAAGTCCATCCACAAACATTATGGCATCAATTTTCTGGGATGTAAAAGGAATTTTGTTAATTGTTTACCTTCAAACCTGTAAAACAAACACTGAAGAGTATTATTGCAACCTTTTGGACTAGCTGGTTGAAGAAATTTGTAAGAAAAGGCCCAGTTTGCAGAAGAAAAAAATCATCTTTCATCGTGACAATACACCTGCTTACGGAGGTGCTTTAACAGCGGCAAAACTGGTCGGATTAAAATATGAATTGTTGAAACATCCACCCTATTCGCCAGATGTGACTCGTCTGACTTCCATCTATTCCCAAACCCCAAAAGATTTCTATGTGGAAAACGACAGATGATGAGGTGATACCATCCGTAGATGGATATTTTGAAGATCTTCCAAAAAACACTACAGAGATAGAGTAAATAAATTGGAAAATTGCTAAAAAAATATATTGAGCTTAAGGGAGATTATACTGAAGACTAAATGTATTTCGACTCATTAATTCATCTTGCTTCATTCCGCTTTCAAAACTTATTGACTGACCTACGGAAAGAGAGCTTCTTACAAGCTAGAAATACTATTTCGAACTAGAAAGCTCCACAGTAACTATTAATTCTGCGTAGGGTGAGTTAAGATAGAGTAAAGTTCATTAACCCAATTGTTTCGGGAATGACGAAAAAATGTTAAATAAAATACTTTTAGGAATGTTAAAGTGCACAGTTTAAAATTATTTTTGAGTATACAGGGTACTTCAAAAAAGTGTAGCCGATATAACATGTTTTTTTTTTAAATGGAACATCCTATTTTCTAATTTATTTTTAAATTCTGCGTAAAATTTTATAACTGTTTTATTAATAATGTTATATACCTAAACCTAGTAGTTTTTCGAATATTTCAATTATTTTTTTAAAAATACTAATTTTCAGTTTAGTAAAAAATTGCCAGTAGTGCCATTGTTTTTGAAGGTGGAATACTCAATATTGGTACGAGCGTTTTATAGATATGAAAAAAAGATATACGTAAAGAAATTTGAGTTAGATGCTACAGGGTGTCCAAAATAAATTTATGCATGCTATTTTAATTTGAAAAATTTCAAATTTTTTAAATGACACACCCTATATATTGTTATTTTTTTCTGATAGATTTTCCAAAACCCTCCAACTTTTATTAAGTATGTCATATACCTATTTCTAATAGTTTTTGATTTATTTTGAATTTTACAATTTTTTTACCCTTGTTTTTAATACACATACGCTATAACATTATAGTTACCTAGACAAAACAAAAATATAGGCATTGTCAAATTTTTACATGTCTATTAAGCAAGTAAAAATAGTTTAATTTGTTGTAATAAGTGGCATATAAAGGTAATAGTTATGGATTTTCCTAAAAATGAATGCTCAAATTTAGCCAACGCTCGAATACTGCTCTGATGTTCAGGACTCTGCTCCCAAACATACACTGCTTTTGTTGAATTCTATTCAGGCGTGAGCTGCTCGCCTGATTGAAGACCCACAAGTTACCAGAAACTTTAATACCTTTAAGCATTAAAGAACGGTTGGTGACTTTAGTCTATTCTACAAGTCTTTCGTCAAAAGTGTTAGATGATGTAGCTCGCTTAATTTCTTCCAGAGCGGTGCATGCTAGTAATACATGTCGCACCAATACATCACATCCATATGAAGTTCAGCTTGTCGCTTATTGTATATCCCTTTTTAAGCAGGCTTTTATATAGATAACAGGAAAACTTTGGAATAATTTTCCCAGGACTGTATCTCCCACCGATTCCAATTTACAGCGATTCAACTACAACGTGAATCGCATTTTCCGACCACGCGTCGCTTCTGTAACTCCTTAGGGATTTCGCTGCAGCTAAGCCTATAAAAAAGATTGAGCCAAGCAGTTTTGTACTGAACTATTATTATTATTAAAAAACTAGAGCATTGCCTAGCAATTATTTCTGAAATATTAAGTATGTATTTATAGTTCATAGAAAAATCATTTCGCCAGTAGTTCCAATCGTTATTGAAAAACTAGAAATGAAAACAAAAATTTATTTTTAAATTCGTACACATTTTGTGGTATGAACGTAAATTTTTTGAAATGACAGAATTTGTAAAATTGGAACACTTCCGAATCACGGCTTTCCACCTACAACAAGGTTTAATTAAAAATAAAACATCTCTATAATAAAATTATTTTATTTTAGATGTTATTAGTTGGCAAAAATTAATTTGTTTTATTTTTCGCATATGGAATATCTTCAGGTCTCAGGTTATTATAGAAAATATAACAAAATTTTAATTCAATAAACTATTAAAAAATTCAGGATGAAAAATAAATTTTTTTAGTAGTAGTAGTTACTGTGAATAGGCTCAGTATCTAGCAAAGAGACCAGAAATCATTCTTGCAATCTTTGAATTGTTTTGGCTTTTACTTGATGGAAATCCATAACTAACGTAATGAAAGACAATTTGTCAAAATTTCCACTTTTTATTACAAAATTGCTTGAGGCGTTTCGTTACATGGTAACTTCTTCTGATGCTTATTGCGACTAAAAAACATTTAGGTTTTATTCCACCTTATTATCTACTTTTACAATTAGTCTGAAAATAGTTAATTAGGGGATTCTTGGAATTCATAGTGCACTTTATAAGGTATATAAATTTAATAATGGAGATTTCCCATCGGTCATATTTATTTCACTTTGTTCAGGTTAGTTCAGGTTAGTCTGATGACTTATAGACTAAGGTGAGGCCTACCTTATTAAATACCTTATTGAGTCCCTTGCTATATTTCGGATTATATGGTATGGAGACATACTTGGTGTTATTTTCTTCGCGTGTAAAAAAGGTGGAATTCTGAATATTAAACCTAAACTTATGTCTATTTATTAGCTTATTTGCTAAGTCATCGTCATAACCATTAACTCTAGTTATATTTATAATACGATTCCTTTCTTTATTAAAGTTTACTTTATTCAGAGGGAAAGTGGCCAAACGATGAACTAAAAAATGTAATGAGGCTAATTTGTGTTGTTTGCAACGAAATGAATCATTAGGAATATATCTATCTGTTACTGTGTCCTTCCTATAGATATCAAATTCTAATCTATTATTATTTTTAATAATTAAAATATCTAGAAAAGGCAATTGCCCTTTGTTCTCAACTTCGTAAGTGAACTTACGGCTATTTAATTTAGAAACAAAATCATCAATATTTGCTTTCTTTGTATCAAAAATTGCGAAAATATCATCCACATACCTATACCATACCCTTGGGAAATAGTCGAATTCTTGACTGGCTTTGATTTTAAACTTACTCATGAATAAATTGGCTATGAAAGGTGATAAGCAATTACCCACAGCTGTTCCTTCTTTCTGAACATAAAATTGACTGTTATATTGGAAATAATTTTGCTCCATACAAAGTTTAGATAATATTAAGTATAATTCAAAGTCATTCATTCTAAGTAATTCTTCGAGATATTGTAAAGTTTGTGGAATTGGCACACTTGGAAACAAAGAACTAACATCAAGAGAAATTAAGACTTCACCTTCTTGAAAAACTAGATTTTTTGTTTTATTAATGAATTCTACGGAATTCTTCACTGCGAAAGTATTTAATTGTAAATTCTCAAGTTCTTTTGATAACCATTTGGATATTAAATATGTGGGTAATATCATATTGAAATCATTTTCAGATAAAGGAACACTCACTAGCCTGTGTAGCATACTGTGATTGTGCTGCAAATTTGTGTTGTTTTGGCTGGTTTGAAGTGTTGTGTCTATGTGTGATGGTTTGTGAAATATTGAAAATTTGTGTTTTTTGTTATCCTTTAATATAGTAAGATCTAGGAAATTAAGTAAATTATTTTCCTCTATTTTCATTGTAAATGTTATATTTTTGTGGATGGAATTGATGTGATTAAACAATGTATTCAAATGTCTATTCGTGCCATTGAAACAAACTAAAATGTCGTCTACATAACGGTACCAGTATAGTAAAGATTTGTACGTATCATGTTTTTGAATTATATCTTCGATGTTATTCATAAAAATTTCTGCTAGAAGTCAGCTTAATATGGAAAGCCCCTTAAGCCCAATGTAATTCGTCCAGAGTTTCTCTGTACTCTTGAATAAACTCTGAGTTATTCCCACTTATATTTACCAGGTGTACAAGTATAAAATTACAGATTTCAGACAACAGACGGTGCATCAATGCAGTTTGTGCTATAAAGATTTGATACTGCACCATTTTCTTGTGTCATCAACAAGTGTCAGACGTGCACCAGTGATAAATTGGAAAAGTGTGTGCATAGTGTTGTGTTGTTGTGTTCAATATGTCGAAATTTATACCGAACAAAGAGCATTCGCTGACAGCATTAATTTTTTTGTTTTCATTTGAAGAAAACTGCTGTTGAATCATACCGATTACTTTGAGAAGCTTATGGTGAACATGCTCCATCGCAAGATACGTGTGAACGATGGTTTCGGCGTTTCAAAAGTGGTGACTTCGATGTTGTAAACAAGGAACGTGGAAAACCGCAAAAAAAAATAAGAATATGTGGAATTGCAAGCATTGTTGGATGAAGATGATTCGCAAACACAAAAACAATTCGCCGAGCAATTGCGCGTTAGTCAACAAGCTGTTTCCAATCGGCTACGAGAGATGGGAAAGATTCAGAAGACCAGTAGATGGATACCACATGAATTGAACGACAGGCAAATGGAAAAGCGCAAAAAGACATGTGACATTTTGCTCGCTCGGTACAAAAGGAAGTAGTTTTTGCATCGTATAATTACAGGGGATGAAAAGTGGATTTATTTTGAGAATCTCAAGTGCAAAAAATCATGGGTAGACCCAGGCGCGCCATCCATATCGACCGCAAGACCGAATCGCTTTGGCAGAAAGACGATGCTCTGTGTTTGGTGGGACCAGAGGAGCTTGGTCTATTATGAGCTGTTAAAACCTGGGGAAACAGTTAATACTACACGTTACCAACAACAATTGACCGATTTGAACCGTTCGCTGCTTGAAGAAAGGCCAGAATACCGAAAGGGGAAACACAATGTCATTTTTCTTCATGACAATGCTCCATCACATGCGGCAAAACTAGTTCGCGACATGTTGGAAGCACTCAGCTAGGAAGTTCTACCCCATGCAGCTTACTCACCAGACTTGACTCCTTCCGATTACCATTTGTTTGCATCGATGGGTCACGCACTTGCTGAGCAGCGCTTTGGTTCGCACGAGGATGTGAAAAAAATGGCTCGATGAATGGTTCACAGCAAAAGGGGAAGATTTTTACTGGCGTGGTGTTCACAAGTTGCCCGAAAGATGGGAAAAATGTATAACAAGCGATGGAGCATACTTTGAATAAAGCACTTTTTATTATTCTTCCGAAGTTAACATGTTTTTTTTAGAAAAAAAAATCCGCATTTCAGACTTGTACACCTGGTATATTGCGGTAAGGTGTTGCGTTAACGATCCTGATAAGTTTTGTTACATTTGTGGTGAATATATTTTGAAAGATCAGCGAAAATTGGTAATAATGTGACACGTTTGTATTTTGCTTAATTCAGTATAGAAATTCGCAATCAAGATAAAGCGTGGGTGCCTCATAGTGTATGTAAAATGTGCATTGAACATCTACGACAATGGGGGAAAGGTACATGTAAATCTCTGAAATTTGGAGTAGAACAAAAACATCATCACGACGACTGTTACTTCTGTATGACAAATATAGTGGGCATCAATAAAACTAATCATCATAAATGGAAATATCCCAATATTTCTTCAGCAAGAAGACCAATACCCCATTCAAAAAACGTTCCAGTACCAGTTTTGCATCAGCAACCGCAATTTCAGGATGAAGACATTGAAGAACCCAGTAGTTCTCAAGCATTTCCATCCACAAAAATATTACATTTACAATGGAAATAGAGGAAAATAATTCATTTAATTTCCTAGATCTTACTATATCAAAGGATAACAACAAACACAAATTTTCAATATTTCACAAACCATCACACATAGATACAACAATACACAATACTTCAAACCAGCCAAAACAATACAAATTTGCAGCACATCACAGTATGTTGTGCAGAAACATCGAATTCTAATTTATTTTCACGAAAAGAGCTTAATGATCTCATCAAAGACTTAGATTTTTGAAAAGAGCGTGCGGAATTGCTAGCATCAAGATTAAAAGAAATTGCCTATCCTCTGATATAAAAATGTCTTCATATCGCACGAGAGAATAAAACTTATTGCAATTTTTTTCTTCTGATGAAAATTTAGTATATTGTAGTGTTGTGAGAGGCTTACTCACTTTCATGGGCTTGAAGACCTATCAGGGAAGTGATTGGCGTCTCTTTATTGACAGCAGTAAACGAAGTCTAAAAGCTGTACTTTTACATAATGACAATAAACATGCTTCTATTTCGATTGCCCACTCTACCTGTATGAAAGAATAATATCAAGTGATTTCACTACTTCTACAGAAAATAAAATATGTTGAACATAAATGGGGATATGTGTGACTTGAAGATGGTTAATTTTTTGTTAGGACCACAGAGTGGCTATACAAAATATCCCTGTTTTATTTGTGAGACAAGTCTGAAAACTATGTACAGTTAGTTGATGAAATGCTTTATTACTTTAAAAATTTAGGCAGTCATATGAACATAAAATACACTACTTTAGTAGTCATAAAGATCATCTTCAACATAACCTAGGAGATTTGAGCGAAGAACAAGGAGAACGTTTTCACCAAGATATAAAAACAAAGGAGAACAGGTATCAAAGCAGATGGGATGTTCATATGATGGTAGACTATTGCTGGGGACTTATGTGGGATTGCCCAAGACAATTTCACTCTAAAAAATCACTTCAAAAACAATTTCTTCACGTAGAATGTTAAAATAAAGCCATATTTTTGTAAAAATGCATTTTTTTTCTATCTTATTAATTAGCGCTGATGCAAAAAAAAAAAACCGAAACATTTTTAACATCACCTTATCAGACATACTTAAAACCAGGTTTAAAATCCCAGGCACCAAAATGTATCTAAGCCAGTGTTATAATACTCAAGTCTCGATGAGAGATGTCGAAAAATGACAATCGTGAATCTCATTACTGGAAACAGAGGAGCCGGATGTTGCTGGACTCACTGTCTCTAGGTTTAGTCCAGATTCATGTTTTGATGACAGAATCCCCTCAGTTTTTAAAAACTTTAGGTACACTAGAACGTGGCACCACACAATGAAAAAGAGTCGCAAATAAACGAGGTCAGGCTCAGGTAGCAAGTACACACAAGTCATATAAAGGCGTATCCCCTGAAATAGTTGGGTACAGTCATTGTAAAAGCACAACAGACACTTTTTCTACTGTTCTGAACTCTATACGAGAACAGATAACTAAGAAACGAACACGAAATCGGGAATTTCTGAAAATGTTTTTGGGACACTAATGTTCTTTTTCTCAGCTATCGTAGCAGATATAGTTAAGATTTTTTATAGTAATTAAGAACATATCCCAATAAACAAATGCCAGTTACTTAGATCGTTCGTATTTTGAGCGGCAGATTTTTCCGTAGATTAAAGAATTCCGTAAAAAAAATTATCGACAGGAAAAAAATTGAGACGCATATTGGTACATTAGTTTTCTCGGAGCTGTAAATGGACAAAACAAAATTTTATAAATCTACTACATTCAGATTATTTCTTCTTAATCGAGAAATAGCCAGAAGAAAAGGAGTTGAATATCGGAGAAGCAGAATTGTAAAAAACAGATTTTCACATCCCTTTTATAATCATGTTTCCTAGGTTATCACGAGCTTGAAAACCGAAATTTTTTGATGGGACAGGAATTAAAACAAAGCTTGAAATATAATGATTCAAACCAAAAAAAAGGTTAGAATCTATGAAATAGTTAATATATAAGTTTAATATAGTTTAAACAATCGAGTTGAGAAAGAAGTCGGGCGTTTCCGAACGTAGAGCCAAGCGGAAACGGTTAGAGTCCCCTTAAAAACTGAAAAAACATTTTTCAACTTAATTTTTTCTTTTCTTACAAAAACAAATTAAACTTCACTTTAGAGACAAAAGCACTTTTAAGCTAATGCTTTTTTTTTTCCCTCGTTTAATCATAGCAACATATTTTTTCTAATAAAAACCGTGCATTAGAATCACAACGTTCATTTAACTTTAATTAAAAAGCCAATTAGCTGACTTTAATGAACTTTCCGTTACTTCAAAGTTTTGTTATCATTGTAGAGTCTCAAGAAGTGCATTTTATTCCATATTCCAACTTCTCTTGGCTTTTTTCTTTTCCTTAAAATTATATAAGTCAATCTGATAAAAAAGAACACAAAGAAGTTTTAAATTAAACTTACATTATAATACCATTTAAAATGGGTCTCAACGGGACCATTGGAGGAGTAAGTAATGAAACCTACTATGAATCCGGTGGTTGGCGGTTCGATTCCGCCAGTCTGCTTGGGTGTTTGTCATTTGTCCCATATATATATATATATATATATATATATATATATATATATATATATATATATATATATATATATATATATATATATATATATATATATATACCAGGTGTACAAGTATGAAATGCGGATTTCAGATAACAGATAATGCAGTTTGTGCAATAAAGATTTGACACTGCGCCATTTTGTTGTGTCATCAACAAGTGTTAGACCCGCACGAGTGATAAATTGGAAAAGTGTGTGCATAGCGTTCTGTTGTTGTGTTCAACATATCGAAATTTATACCGAACAAAGAGCATTCGCTGACAGCATTAATTTTTTGTTTTCATTTGAAGAAAACTGCTGTTGAATCATACCGATTATTTCGAGAAGCTTATGGTGAATATGCTCCATCTCAAGATACGTGTGAACCATGGTTTCGGCGTTTTAAAAGTGGTAACTTCGATGTTGCAGACAAGGCACGTGGACAACCGCCAAAAAAATACGAAGATGTGGAATTGCAAGCATTGTTGGACGAAGATGATTCGCAAACACAAAATCAACTCGCCGAGCAATTGGGCGTTAGCCAACAAGCTGTCTTCAATCAGCTACGAGAGATGGGAAAGGTTCAGAATACCGGTAGATGGGTACTACATGAGTTGAACGACAGGCAAATAGAAAAGCGCAAAAACACGTGTGACATTTTGCTCGCTCGGTACAAAAGGAAGTCGTTTTTACATCGTTTAATTACAGGGGATGAAAAGTGGATTGGATCATGGTTAGACCCAGGTGGACCATCCACATCGACCGCAAGACCGAATCGCTTTGGCAGAAAGACGACGCTCTGTGTTTGGTGGCACCGGAGGGGCGTGGTCTATTATGAGCTGTTAAAACCTGGGGAAACGGTTAATACTAAACGTTACCAATAACAATTGACCGATGTGAACCGTTCGCTGCTTGAAAAAAGGTCAGAATACCGAAAGAGGCAACACAAAGTCATTTTTCTTCATGACAATGCTCCATCACATACGGCAAAACCAGTTCGCGACACGTTCTAAGCACTCTGCTGGGAAGTTCTACTCCATGCGGCTTTCTCCCCAGACTTGGCTCCTTCCGATTACCACTTGTTTGCATCGATGGGTCACGCACTTGCTGAGCAGCGCTTAGTTTCGTACGAAGATGTGAAAAAATGGCTCGATGAATGGTTCGCAGCAAAAGGGGAAGATTTTTACGGGCGTAGTATTCACACACATTCCGAAAGTTGGAAAAAATGTATAATGGAGCATACTTTGAATAAAGCACTTTTTATCATTCTTCCGAATTTAACATGTGTTTTTAGAAAAAAATCCGCATTTCATACTTGTACACACACATATATATATATATATATATATATATATATATATATATATATATATATATATATATATATATATATATATATATATATACATAATATAAAAATTTAAAAAAGTAAAAAGCTGGCTATTTGGTATCCACCAACGCCATAAAACAAACAAAAAAAGATGGGTCTCAGCTTTAGGTTTTATGGTGGAAATTACTGAATAATTCCATTATTCTATAAAATTTACACTCTTTGTTGTAACACAGTTTGTGCCATATTTTAATAGTTTTAGTTGTTCTTAACAATAAAATATCTTCCAAAATATTATAACAGGCGAAATTTTTTTTACTAACAGCGTAAAAAAATAAATTTAGGATGAACCATTAGGGAATAAAATATCAAATACGAGACTTGTTTTTCCTACTAAATATTTATATCATTTCGGTGTTTGTCTGTCTGTTTGTCTGTCACACCCGATTTCCTCCGAAACTATTTGACGTAGAAAGTTGAAATTTGGCATTAATATAGGAATTGTTGGTCTCATCAGAGCCGTGTAGTTTTGAAAGTTAAATTTGGACTTAAGGAGTTAGTTTTAGGAGGTGAAATTGAGAGCTTTCATTAAAGACCGCAAAAAACTTTGCTGAAATCTCATTTGGGGTGTGTTTTGTGAAGTCACTGATCATTTTATACCTCCGTAACAATTTTTTTTAAAACAATCAACATATGGAACACTAATTGCGCAAGTCCGACTTGCACTTGGCCGGTTTTTAAAGTAAGCATCGTTTTGAGATTAAAAAACACAAGGCCATTTCTTTAACAATTTTGTTTTTGCCTAAATGCCCGGACTTTAATCTACTTTTTAACACAATTTCCACCAATGCCAGCCACTTATCGTATCGTAAGACCAGCTTTTGTATTCGATTTTACTAGAAATCTGCCGCCTGGTTTGCTACTCAGCGCAGCACAACTGTTTTGGAGTTCTTGTCGGTGTCGTAGCCAATGTGCTTTTTTAAGTATAGTCACTGGGCGTTAGGTCAGAGCTATACGGTTGGCGATCAAGTTGTTTCCAGCCATATGACGCGATGCGATCTTGAGTTCGATGAGCCACATGTAGACGAGCATTGTCATTAAGCAAAACGATCCCTCTACTGAATATGCCACGCACAACTGGCTAAACCATTGCAGATGACATGATGCGTGATGGTTTGCGCTATAATCCAGATGCTTCCAATACTTTACAGTTAAACAGCAATAACATCATCTTGTCTACTTGGCGAATTTTAGGCCTTGAAAACAATTGTGTGTTGGGCCTTTCCACAAGGGCTAGGCCTCAAAAAAAAAGGGTAGTGAATATTTTATTAATTGATCTGTAAAATTACACTTTTAAATATAATAAACGATTTCCATTATATATATATATATATATATATATATATATATATATATATATATATATATATATATATATATAGTCCGTCCAAAAAGTCTCCATACACCACCTGCTTTCTACACTATTTTTCTGTTATGTTTAACTAATTAATTGGAACTATGAGAAAACATGTTTAAATTAATATATGAAACTTAACCAACGACTGTTAGTATTAAAAACAACAAGAAACATTTTATTTGGAAGTTACATCATTGTCATATAAATGTAAACAAAATTAACGTCAAAAAAGTCTCCATACACTCAAGAACTGCATTGAAAAAAACACCTTATAATCAGCCGCATTTTATCAATCTATCTATTGCTCGCTAAACTGAAAACAAGTGAAAAATTTTCGGCCATATTTTATAATCTGCCACTTGTTGCTAGTAATTTTCCAGTGGGTTTTCAAAGTTGTTTTAAAAATGAGCGAGAGAAATTGTGGAATTCCATTTCAAGTCCGAAAGATCATAATTGATTTGAATAGGACAAATTGGTAAAAAGTGGCATGCTACTATTCAGTATATTGTAAACCATTATAGATGAACGGGTTCCTATAAAATTCGACCAAGCTCCTGTCGTCCCAAGAAACTGACCCCACGTGAAGAGGCTAGTATTGTTAGACAAATAATTATAGATCCCAAGAAAAGTGCACCAAAATTAAAAGAAGAAGTACGGGAACTATTTTCGAAAAATGTTTGTTCACAAACAGTGAGAAATTGTTTACACAGGGCAGGCTATAAGGGATGTGCAGCCAAAAAGAAGCCGTTAATTTCGGAAGCTAATCCGAAAAAGCGGTTAGCTTTTGCTAGGGAATAGGTTACTAAACCTCCTGAATTTTGGGAATCCATAATCTGTAGTGATGAAACTAAAATTAACGTTTTTGGGTCTGCTGGAAGAACTAAAGTTTGGAGAAAGAACAATACCGCATTCGATATTAAAAACATTTGTTCCACGGTGAGACAAGGGGGTGGCAGTGTTCTGCTTTGGGGATGCTTGTCCGCTGGAGGGGTTGGAAATTTACATTTTATTAATGGTACTATGGATCAGCATGTTTATCTGAACATTTTGAGAGAAAAGATACATTTTCGATCAGGACAATGATCCTAAACATACCGCAAACTTGGTGCGAGAATGGATGATCTATAATGTACGAAAGCAGCTTCATACACCTCCGCAATCACCTCATCGAGCATTTAAATGGCGCGTTCGCAAACAACGTTTCAAATAGAGAAGAATCAAAAAACAGAATATTGAATGAATGAGTGAAAATGCCAGCAGAAGTTACTAGAAAGCTGGTTGCAAGCATGACAAAAAGGTTACAGGAGGTTATCAAGGCCAACGACAGTCCCTCTAAATATTAGTTTAAACGAAATTGTTATTTTCCGTTAAACTTCATTAAACTATTATTGCTAATTGTTAAATGTATGGAGACTTTTTTTGACATTAGTTTTGATTACATTTTTATAACAATGATGTAACTTCTAAATAAAATGTTCCGTGATTGTTTTTAATACTAATCCTCGTTGGTTAAGTTTATATGCATATATATAAATATATCTATATGCATATATATATATATATATATATATATATATATATATATATATATATATATATATAAATACATATATATATATATATATATATATATATATATATATATACATATATATATATATATATATATATATATATATATATATATATATATATATATATATATATAGGAAATGGACATGGATTAGTCCTGATGGTGAGACAAGAAATGAAATTGATTATGCACTAACAACACATAAGAACATAGTAACAGACGAGAAAGTCCTGAATAGATAGGTAGTGATCATAGGCTGGTCAGAGCAAAAGTATTTTTTTAACAAAAGACTCGAACGGAAACGTTTATAAGATAAGAAAACTAATAAAACAGACAAACAAACAATAAAAGAAAACGCTGAACAATACCAAGAACAGATTACAACCAACCTCAATACCAAAACATTAACTACAGGAGCAAGTATAAATGAAAGAAACAGAAAAATAATTGAAACACTTAAGACCCCCGCAGAAAAAATAGCTCCTCAACCTACTAGGCGAAAGAATAACAAGCTTAGTAAAGAAACAAAAAGAATGTTGGAACAACGAAGACAACTTATGCACGAAGGAAAGAGATTAACTGTGGAATATGCACACATGAATAAGACAGTACGAAAAGCGGTTAAAGAAGATATAAACAAATACAAAGAAAACATGGTTAAGGATCTTATAAAGAAGAATAGAGGATTAAAAGTATTTAGAAGAGCAAACGCCTGTAAAAGAGAGATAATTAAACTGAAGGACCAAGAAGGAAACACAATCAATGACAAGAAAAATATCCAGAGCAGAATTACAACTTTCTATCAAGACTTCTACAGCTCAAAATGTCGTAGTTGAAAAGGAAAATTCATCAACAGACAAAAGAGTAATTAATATCAACTCAAAAGCAATTCCTGATATAGAAATGGATGAAGTTAAAAACAGATGAAAAGTGGAAGAGTGGCTGGAGAGGATGATATTATACCTGAAATGCTAAAATGCGGAGGTGAAGCCCTAATGAATGAATTAAGAGATCTTTTTAATGAATGCCTCAAATGTGGAAATATACCAGAAGACTGGGAAAACGCCATAGTCATCTTAATATACAAAAAAGGTGACCCCGAAAACCTAAAAAATTACCGGCCAATTAGCTTACGCTCCCAAGTTTATAAGTTGTTCTCACGAATCATAACAAACAGACTGAAACACAAAAGGGAATTATACCAACCGATAGAACAGGCTGGATTTAGATCGGGCTTCAGTACGATTGAGCACTTGGACACATTGAAAATACTAATCGAGAAGACCACCGATTATAATATACCAATGTGGCTCACATTTGTAGATTTTCGTAAGGCTTTCGACACAGTGAAAAAATGGGCGCTTATAAGAACTCTTAGAAATGCTTGTATAGATCACAGATACAGCGAGCTGATAGCCAGGATATATGAACGAGCAACACTCAAAATTATGGTAAACCAAGAATTAACAAGCAATTTGCACGACGTCTCGCCAAAATCTCATTTGGCATTTTCAAGTGCTCTTGCTGTTGCTGCTCGATACTGTCATCTTGCTGAACAACGAAAATTTATTGTTAGACGAATGGATTGAAACCCTGAATTTTAATGTATTATATATATATATATATATATATATATATATATATATATATATATATATATATATATATATATATATATATATATACATATATATATATATATATATATATATATATATATATAAAGGGTGATTCATTTAGAGGTACTTTTTTTAAAATCAAAAAAAATGAATAAAAACAATTTTATTTTATAATCTTTATTATCATATAAAAGAACCATTCTTTACAATTATTTCTTAAAGATAATTTCTTTCAAATGTTGTCCGCGACTACGGTTAACAACGTCCATTCTGAAGTTCCAATTTTCAATGACTCGTGTGAGTATTTCGAGTGGTATTTGGCCAATGACTCGAGTAATATTGGCCTCCAATGCCTCAATTGTAGCTGGCTGATCCATGTAGACTTTGGACTTTACATAGCCCCAAAGGAAAAAGTCAAGTCAATTTTTTTCTCGAAAACAGTGGATCTTCTGCAAGCTTGTCAAGAGCCCAACGACTAAAACGGAAACGATTCGGAAGGTCGGTCGGCTTCAGTTGTTGCACTAGTTGAATTTTGTATGCTTTTAAAGAAAGATCCTTACGTAAAATACGCCAAGTTGTTGAATATGACAGGCCAAGCTGTTGAGAACGGCGACGAATCGACACTTCACGGTCTTCGCGTACACTCTCCGCTACCGCCCCTATATTTTCTTCACTACGTGCTGGATGTGGTCTATTCGGTCGAGCATTATCCAATAATGAAAATTGGGTCTCAAACTTATTGATGGTAGAGCGAATTGTGCGTTCGGTAGGCCGATTATGTGGACCATAAGTTGCTCTAAGCGCCCGATACACATTCCTCGTAGAACGCCCATTTTCGTAATAAAGTTGAACAATTTGTAGACGCTGTGCCGGGCTAAGTCTTTCCATTATGAATTGTCAAACACTACTGAACAGGAATGCCACTTCAGTTGACACGACGCATGCGCAATCTGCAATTAAATCCCCATCACAAAAAGTACGTCTAAATGAATCACCCTTTATATCCTTATCGTTTTGTAAAGTAAGTAATAGAAAAAATAAAGTTATTTGATTAAACTCCATTCCATGATTACTCCCAGGCACTATAAATAGCATGCTGTCAATTTGTTTTATTTGCGACTTTTTATAAATTGAATGGTTTTTTTCGGAACAACACCCTTGGGACACGGGGATGTAACTGATATTTTATTTTTGTTGCGGTGAAATTGGTAAATAAAAAGGTTTCCAAAAATACAAACACATTTAACAAACAGTTGTAATTGTCCTAATTTGACATTACCATCAATAGTTTCGGTAGGCAATGATGGTTTTTCCTTGAACTCCACAAGTATCGAAGTAAAAAACATTATTTGGTCGTTAATTAATTTATTCAGTAATAAGCTATGTTATGGGATATGGATAACGACAACACCAACAATAGCTATCTAATACAGTTTAGAGATTACAAATATATCACTTCACATTATGCAACAATCAACTGAACGTAACAAGGTCAAAATACACTGTTAATTTTCCAAAAATGATGCTAATACCGCATCCAATAAAATCTCAGCTGCTCGCTTAAGATAATACTCTGCATCTTTTATTGAAGGGTAGTTTCAAGACTAAATTAAAACATCAAGTATGTGACCAGTTTATAAAATAGGTTTGCAAAATAAGACAACCAGTTATTCTCCTGTTTTATTAGCCAATATCATTGCAAAATTTCCTAACAATGCAGAGGGTCAAGTGTCTAACCTAATTCACTATGTCCTTATTCTACGCACAATCTGTCAAGAAAGAACGTGACCGCTCGTAATCTTAAAAAAATGTGTTTCAAGAACATTTTCTACCATCGTGGTATTCTTTGGTGTGCTAACAACGGCGCAATTACTTTAGTAAGTTGTCCAATCGCCTCCTGCATCAATAATCGCCTGGCATCTTCGGGGCATGCTGTCAACGAGATTTTCTGCATACTCTGCAAAATTTTTCGAATCTCGCGAGACAACTGAGTCAAAGTCCTCAGAGTGTTTTCTCTGAGCTTTCTCTTTACAAGGGACCGAACATTTTCAATAGAGTTGGCATCCGGCGATTGTGAAAGCCACTCTACTATCTTATCGTGGGCCCAAGCGAGCCGCTACGCTACGTGCTGTTCGCCCAACAAAGGTTTCTTCAACATGCTTTAGAATTTGAAATCATGAACATGAAGATATTGTCGAATGGTCTCATGGGACACATTCAAAGCCGATTTTCTTAATTTTGCCACTCCTTGACGCAACGTCAATTTTGGGTTCCGGTGCGGTCTACTGTGCCACGTTTTGGCAAGTCGTCGACATTTTTCGTTTCGGTAAAACGATTTACCCACATCTTCACAAACGATACCGACTTTTTAATATATTTAGCGGCAGCGAAATGTCATTTTAGACCTCTTGGGATAGGAGCAAAGAAGGTCTACCTCGAACCGACGCGCAAACAAGTGAATCGCATCTACCAAAAATGAATTATCGCCGACACGTTCTTACTTGACAGACTGCATCAAAAAAATTTTTTCAGTACTAAACTAAAGTTTTTTATGAGGAAGACAAATATGATAACAAAAATTTTTATTACTTGTCAAATTTGACAGATTACAAAGCCAACTAGGACACTATTACAAAAGTAAGTAATTCTTTATATATATTTTCATTCGTTATCAAGTTATTGAACCGAATTTTACCCGTTAAGTGGCTCACACCCCCCGATTTACTATTTTCCTATTTAGCATATAAATATATTTCTTTAAGGCTTAACTTAGTTTATTCTGAGGAAGCCAAATATGATAACAAAAAATTTGTCATAAGATGGCATCCTCCCCATATGATTTGAAAAGTGACAATTTGTTTGCATTCGTATTGGCCTTCCTCCCAAAAACACTAAGTTTGCTAGTAAACTAATTTTTTGTTGCCAAATACTAAGGTAGTAAATCGAGAGAGACTCTTAAACGCCCTCTATATCGGTAATGACTGAAAATAAATATCAAATGTTATATATTTTTGCAAACGGACTGAAAAATGCTATTGGCATTGTAAACTGTCAAATCTGACAAGCGATAAATCTTGTGTTAGCATATTTGGCTTCTTCCCAATAAACTTTATTTTATTAGTAAAAGAACTTTTTTGATACTGAGAATACGAAAAGAGTAAATTGAGTGAGCCACTTAAAAGTTAAAATTCACTTCAACAATTTGAGTGCCCCGTATATTGTAAACCCACTGAAACATACTATTTAAAGGAGCGCTCATATGTAGAGAGTGCCCTTTAAAAAAATCCTAGTTGGCTTTGTAATCTGTCATTTTTTGTTATCATATTTGGCTTCCTCAAAAGTGTGATACTCTAACCTCAAAAAATAACTTTCAGTTGTAAACATTCTTAATTGTAAAAATGTAGCAGTTCTTTACTGCACAAATCTATCTGAATATGATAACTTTGTCCATTTTGATGAAGCTCATAAAGGCCTGACATCAAAATTGTCCCTGTAAATAACTTCCTAACCTCAAAAAAGCTTAAAATCATTAATATTCTTGGTTATAAGTAAGGCGTTTCTTTTATATAGCTCATAAAAGTATCTAAAATACAATAGCTTTTTATATGTAGATTGACTGATAGGTGAACAAAAAGCTACGTATGGTAAGTTTAGACATAACATAACCTAATAGGTCAAGTGATGAACGAGCAGAACCTTTAAACCTAACACAACCTAATGCACCAAGTCATAAGTGAGCAGAGAGGCAAATATTACAAGCCTTAAACCTAACATAACCTAATGCATCAAGTCATAGGCAAGCAGATTGGCATATATAACGAGATTTAAACCTAACATAACCTAATGGTTCGAGACATAAGAAACCTGAAACGTATACACCACAAGCTTTAAACCTTACCTAACTTAATGATTAGAGACATAAGAGAGCAGAAAAGTATACACCACAAGCTTTACAGGGACAATTTTGATGTCAGTCCTTTATCCTCTGAATCAAGATGCACAAAACTATCATATTCAGATAGATTTCTGTAGCAAAGGACATTAAGAATGTTTGCAACTGAAAGCTATTTTTTGAGGTTAGAGCATCAAATTTTTTTCCATTATCTTCTTCTTCTTTCTTATACGGTGTGTCATATAAGTAGGCATACTGCCTGTTTTATCCCCACTAGGCCTCTTCCGATGTGAACGTCCAGTATTCCTTTCACCTTTTCGGAGGTCTGCCTCTAGTTCCATCCAATCTACATATTTATTGCATTGTTTTCTTCTAGTGCTGGTCCATTTGGATATTTCTTGAATCTTACTTAGTTCTTGTAGATCTTTGTGTTTTTCCATGCATGTCCCTAACTATCTTCATTTCTATTGTCTTTAACATTTGTGCTGTTTTACATGTGTCAGCTCCTGTTTCTACAGCATATGTAAGGATCGGTCCCATTGTTGTATATTCTTATTTTACTTTCCACTGTGAGATATTTATTTTTCCATAATATATTCATCAAACAACCTGCTATTAGTGATGCCTTCATATACTGTTGTTTTACTTCGCTGTTTAAGTCTCCGTAGCTTGTTATCATTGTTCTCAGGTATTTAAAATTATTAACCTGTTCAATAGTACTTCCTTGGATCTCCAACTAATTCTTTTGAAGCCACCACACATTTTGTCTTGGTTGTGTTGATAATTATGTTTAGTTTTCTCGCTTCCAAATCGAACGCATGAAAGATCTTCTGAAGGTTGTGCTCAGAATCGGAGATGAGAACTGCATCATCGGCATAGCAGATTGTATGGAAGTGTGTGTGTTGCCCATTTTGTATCCTTATTATCTTCGAATTCGAATTAAGAAGGTTAATATATCTATAATATATATAAAATGTAACGTCTCTCTATCTACCTGTCTGTCTGTCCGTTAGTGCGCTTATGACTGGAGAACCACTTATCAGATTCACATGCTTTCTTTTTTAAAACATACTTCTTCTCTGGCCAGGTTATAGGCTATATTTTATTACGTTAGGTAGTATAAGGAATAAGCAGTGACGATAATGGTGAATCAATTCGGAAAGAAGTTTGCCGCTAGCGCGTTTTCTTGCAATACACTGCCTAAACCATTAAATATGGAACAATATCATGTAGCGAAGAATATCTATAATATATATAAAATGCAACGTCTCTCTGTCTGTCTGTCCGTTAGTGCACTTATCACCAGAGAACCACTTATCCGATTTACGTGTTTTTTTTTAATTCATACATTTATTCTCTGGCCAGATTATCTATAATCTTCTATAATATATATAAAATGCAACGTCTCTCTGTCTGTCTGTCTGTCTATCCGTCCGTTAGTGCGCTTATTACTGGAGAACCGTGCTGTTTTATTTAAACATATATATGTTCTATGGCCAGGTTATAGAATATATTTTATTGCGTTAGGTAACGTTCTCTTTCAATACACTGCCTAAAACATTAAATATGGAACAATATCATGTAGCAAAGAATATAATATATAAAATGCAATGTCTCTCTGTCTGTTTGTCCGTTAGTGTGCTTATCACCCGAGAACCACATATCCGATTTACGCTCTTTTTTTTAAATATACGTATGTTCTCTGGCCAGGTTATAGGACATATTTTTATTACATTAGGTAAGTTATGGAATAAGCAGTGATGATAATAGTGAATCAAGTCGGAAAAAAGTTTGCCGCTGGCGCGTTCTCTGGCAATACGCTGCCTAAACCATTAAATATGGAACAATATCATGTAGCAAAGAATATAATATATATAAAATGCAACGTCTCTCTGTCTGCCTGTCTGTCCGTTAGTGCAATTATTATTTGAGAACTACTTATCCGATTTACGTGTTGTTTTTTTAATTCATACATATGTCTGGCCAGGTTATAGGATATATTTTATTACATTAGGTAATATAAGGAATGAGCAGTGACTATAATAGCGAAAGCGGAGCCGCGGGCACGGCTAGTGTAAGTATATACGTTAAAATTCCAAATTTAGTAGAATTTTGTACTATTCCTAATAGGAGGTAAATATGTATTTTTCATATAATCGATCAGATAGTCATAATAAGTCAATTTATTTAAAAAACTAGAAGTGTTCACGAGAATTAAAAAAAATATATATTCAGATTGGTGAAAACGTAAGCCACGTCTCGATTTTTGTCCAAAAAATGCCTTATTTTTCCCAGTGTGCAGCGTAACTATTTTTTAATTTGTATAGTTCCGTGATTTTGTAAATTTTCAATTATATTCAAATTTATTAACAATAAGTATTCGGTGTGACTTCAATTGACTTCAGAAATCACCCATATTAAACGGTTTTCATAACACCCTGTATATATCTAAATTAAGTTTTTTTTTCATGGGCATAGCACACGTGCTGCAGGGAAACCCCTAAAGCACTACAAGAGCGCCGCGTGTGTGGGAAAAAGCGATTCACGTTGGTCTTGAATCGCTGTATATAGTACTCAGTGGGAAACACAACACAGTCTTGGGCAAATCATTCCAAAGGGCTCTCCATATAAAAGATTCCTTGAGAAGAGTTGTACGAGGAGTGACACGCTGAACTTCAAACGAACGTGAAGGATTAGCACGACGTGTGTTCCTAACATGCGCCGCACCGAACACTTCCCATGAAAATACTTGCAGAATAGACTTGAGTGACCAACTTTACACTAACACTTTGGAATAACAAAACGAAAATATAAAACGAAAAGTGGCAGCGATGACGAAAACGACATATCGAGCAGTGATCAATAATTGCACCGCTCGCTTAGAAGAGGCCGGAAGCGGAACGGATCATGTTAAAATGACATTATGTTTATGTAATAATTTTTCATTTTAGCGAGAATTTTTTTTTTCATTTATCATTTTTTTTTTACTATGAATATTCGAAAATTAAACTTTTTTACGTGACACCTTTTATATCGTCATCGCTAAAACGAGACCGTGCCCTTTCAAATTCAATCAACAAAACAGGTCTTAGAAAGTAATTTTTTCCCAAGAAATTCGGAAAAACTCTTCGATCCAATTTTATTTGACGAGGAAATAACATTTTCTTAAAAATATTTCATTTTTGCTATTCCAAACGAAATATCTAGATCCGACCCTCTCGAAAAAATACAGTTTGAAGAATAAATAAATGGAAATATTTTTAAAAAGTGCGATCATAAATCCAGAATAATTCCCATTGAAAATATCCGCGCGGATTTGTTAGAACATCATCGTCTCTAAAAACCTAAAATATGCCCACTAAAAGTTGACAACATCGATGGGAAACGTTATTTACAGTCTGCTGAAATTGATTCTTAAGTTTCGTATTTTGTTTTCTGCTTGAATAAATAAGGAATATCGAATAGGATAAATTTTTAGTTCAAAAGTTAACATTTTTATGAAAAATAACTTTTTCCTCGGTCAAGTTTTGCATCGCTAACATTTCAAATATTAACAATTTTGGTTTATTTAATGTCTATAGAATAAGATCTCGTTCTGCAGAAAAGAGTCATTTTTTCAAATTAGTTTTTCTCCTGATTTTGTGATTTTCCTAACATGTTTTATTTCTTGGCAAAGGAAATGATGAAACTTTAAATTAAAAGACGTCCTACAATCAGTGGTCTCAAACCTACCGATTTTTCGGTATTTCTACCGATATGGGGTCTGTCCTACCGAAATACCGAAATTTCACGAAAACAAGGAAATTCTCCCCTTTTTGTTACCGATTTTACATTTCCAAGTTGGCAACCCTTTTCGTTTATGTTTTTACGGGGAATCCCTCTGTTTGATAAGTAGTTAATGTTTCCGATATCTTTCGGGGAATACCCTTGTGTCCTACAACTCGTAACTCGACGTTTTTAGGGGATCTCCCGAGCTAATTCGCTTGTCTATATAATCAAGAATTCCGATTTCATTGTTTCATTAATTTTCATTATTTAGAAGAAAAACTTTCTCCGAGTTACTAATAGCGTCTACTAGTAGTATCTACCAAAAATATGATTATAATACCAAATCAAAATCTCGTCAGACGAAGAACCGAGTACAAGCGCGAATGCAAAAAGAAAAAAATACCAATAATTGTATAGAAAAGAATGGGAAGAAGAATTTTCAGGCTGGCTGCAAGAAAGTTGTAAAAGCGCAAACTATGCCCATTGTAAAAGGTGTAATCGGGATATTAATATTACATCAGGGAAAGACGCTCTTAGGAAACACAATTCTTCACAAGCAGACTCGGTATCATCAAAGAATATAAAATTACAACCAAAGATATCATCATTTACTGTGACAAAAACTCAAAAACCTGATATACAAGTTAAACAAGGTAAAAATATTTCATTATTTTTACTAAGTACCAGTACATTGGTATATTATTTTGTATTCTACCAGTGTATAGTAGATGACTTTTTTAATTCCGTTTTATATTTTCAGGTGAAGTAAGATTAGCCTCGTTTGTTGCTGAACATAATGTACCATTCGCCATTATGGAGCACCTACCGAAACTGCTACAGGGCGTTTGTCCCCATTCAAAAATTGCAGACAAACTAAAATGATCGACGACGAAAACTCACGCGATAATTAATCATACTAGTAAGAAAGTTTTGATAATTTATCTGCGGCAAACTAAGTTTACATTTATTATTGATCAGTCCGCCGATCTTAGCACAACCAAACACTTGTACGATGTACCAAAGAGCATCGCATCTGTGATTGTTTTTTACCTCTTGCTGCTGCTTGCTGCTAATGCAGTATCTTAATTTGAATATATTGTAAACTTTTTTACATATAACAATCATCTAATAGATTTTGCATCTGATGGGGCAAACGTAATGATGAGGCATTGCTGCAAAACGAAATTGCTAATATTTTTATACTTATGCTTTTACCAAACTGCCACGCTTTATAGAGGATCTTATAAGGGACATTTACAATTACTTTTCTTCTAGTCCAAAAAGAGTTGCGGAGTTTAAAGAGTTTTAAACACGCTGGTTATCAGTACATGCAGCAATAAAAAGAGTATTGGAAGAATTTTCTGCTCTAAAACTATTTTTCATAGACCAAGTATCTAATAATGATCATCTTTTAGCTAGAGAAAATATATTACAGAAGCTTCAAGATCACACTACATTTCCTGATGGCATAGAACTATTTTGGGATAATGTCAGTTTACTAAAGTATGGCGATGACACTCAAATGCTTCCTTTGTTGTCTACTTTCATCTTTTCTATTTTAACACTGCCCCACTCATCCACTAATGTTGAGCGCATATTCTCGCATATTAATCTTATGAAAACAAAACAGCGAAATAAGCTGTCTACTGAGTCAATCACTGGCCTCTTACATACAAAACGACTATTTAATGACGCTAATTGTTACGACTTCGAGATTAGTTCAAAGATGACTGCGGCTGTGACCAAAGAATATTGGTATGATCCTAAAAATCGTAAAAATTAATTAGATTTAAGTTTGTGTACCTATTTGATGTTAGATATTTTTAATAATAAACGAATTACAAATTACTTACAAATAAAGCCCAAATTCGACCAACTATGGAATACTGCTCCCACGTTTGGGGCTCTGCTCCCAAAGATACACTGCATTTGTTGGATTCTGTTCAGAGAAGAGCGGTTCGTCTGATTGGGGACCCGGAATTGACCGGCGGCCTTGATTCGCTGGAACATCGAAGAACGGTTGGCGACTTGAGTCTGTTCTACAGGTATTTTCATGGAAAGTGTTCGAAGGATGTAGCCCGCTTAATTCCTCCCAAAGCGGTGCATGTTAGAAATACACGTCGCGCTGGTGCTTCGCATCCGTATGAGGCTCAGCTTGTTACTCCGCGTACAACGCTTTTCAAGCAATCTTTTATATGGAGAACGTCATCCCCTTGGAATAATTTGCCCAGCGCTGTGTTTCCCACCGAGTACAATTTACAGCGATTCAAGAACAACGTGAATCGCTTTTTCCGCACTCGTGCCGCTCCTGGAGCGCTTTAGGGACTTCCCTGCAGCACGTATGCTAGACCAATAAAAAAAAAAAAAAAAAAAACTTAATCTATTATGTTTTTGTTTTTTCGATTTCAGTATATTATACTAGTATTCACTAATGTTTATGCACTCACATATAAAATGTTGCAAAAAAAAAAATTACTCTTATCAGTTTTAATTAATATATACTAAGAATACATACTTAGTATATTCTGTAAATTCCTATTATTTTACAAAGATAAGGAAGTTTAAAATAAACAAATTTGATTGAATTTTTTTTTTTTTTTCATATACCGATTTTAGTGGACAACTCTACCGATTTCACATTTTGACGTTCGAGACCACTGCTTACAATATTATTTCTTTAAAGCATCATGCAGACCTGAACATTGAATGACAATGACAAAGAGAACACCAAGCAGTACAGCACACGGAACACCAGTTGTGCGCGCGGTCGATTTTTTTGTATACATCAAAGTGAAAATGCGGGAATGTATCTGAAGGTTTGGATGGAACCACCATCAAAACGGCGAACGTGCGGTGCACCCAGTATTTATTCTTGTGTTTTATTGTAATTTTATTTATTATTATTTATTCATTATTAGTACGTACTCGAGGCAGCAGTAATTGAGTGATCTGAAGAGAAATATTTTCAATTGATTCGTGTGTATCAACAACATGAGTTAGTATGGTAGGCAAGACATCCTCAGAAGAGGAAATTGCCCAAGAAATAAATACTATATATACTACATTATGAATACAAATATATGCCGCTGCAGTTTCCATAGCTGTTTACAAGAAACTGGGAACAGCACAAACCCGTTCCCTTTGTTGTTCAGTTCCGCGATATAAAAGTCCATTCTCCGTTCTATTTGGTATTCGGTTCGTTGTTCAAGTGTGTACTAAGCTTAAGAGTATGGTTCAGAGATCTTATTACGTTCACCATTGTCGTACATACCAAAAAGTCTTTCATGGCAAGTGTTTATCCGGTATGAGTATTAGAGAGAAAGAAAAAAATTCCAATTTTACCTTTGTTTCGAGACTGATAAAGAGTTTTCTATTCGTCGTTCCTTTTATTAAGCATAAAATATTGTCGTGCAGGCGGCTATGTGTAGATTAGAAATTAAAAGGATACAATTCAAAAAATCAGGGACATATTTCCGTTAATACGCCACCATCTTGATTTCCTTGGTTTTTCTTCGCGGAAAAAGAATTATGAATACAAATATATACCGTTGCAGCTTCCATAGTTGTTTACAAGAAACTGGGAACAGCGCAAACCCGTTCCCTTTGTTATTCAGTTCCGCGATATAAAAGTCCATTCTTCGTTCTATTTGGTATTCGGTTCGTTGTTCGAGTGTGTACTAAGCTTAAGAGTATGGTTCAGAGATCTTATTACGTTCACCATTGTCGTACAGACCAGAAAGTCTTTCATGGCAAGTGTTTGTCCAGTATGAGTATTATAGAGAAAGAAAAAAATTACAATTTTACCTTTGTTTCGAGACTGATAAAGAGTTTTCTATTCGTCGTTCCTTTTGTTAAGCATAAAATATTGTCGTGCAGGCGGCTATTTGAAGATTAGAAATTAAAAGGATACAATTCAAAAAATCAGGGACACATTTCCGTTAATACGAAATTCAAAAGGAAAGTAGGCAGTTAATATTAACATAAAAATAACAAAAAAAAATGCACAATCATTATGTAAAGAACGCTTAAGCAATTTGGCAACGTTGCCCAAGACGCGTTCTGGATACGTGTTTTTCGTTTGACTTTGAACCGTCATAGAAAGAAATTAGGTTATCTGCCAAAGGGAAGAGAAGAAGAAAATTACGTAAACAAGTATAAGTACATATTTACATAATAATTAAATGTGAGTAAATATTCCAGTTATAAATACTCATATTAAGGAGACTTTACCGCTTGCTATGTTAGGTCTGAGGGTATGAAAATTATATTCTTTTAGAATATCTCCTAAACATAAAAAACTGAAAATATGGCTCCCATCAATTTGTGGAGATCAAAGTCTACTAAAATTAAAATCATAAATCAGATTTTTTCGCTAAAAACTATGAATGAAAAGAAAATTTTTGAAAATCTCAAGTTTCTTTCAGTTTTTAATAAAAAATTGTGCTTTTTAATCTAACTTTAGAAGACTATCATCATCATCATTATCATCATCAGCTTATACTGTCCACTGCTGGACAAAAGCCTCCCTGGGCGGCTTGTACCCAATTTCCAGCCACTCTTTTCAAATCATCAGTCCACCGACTTGTTGATCTACCTCTACTCCGATAGGCTTCGGATCTTGGTCGTCACTCTATAGTTCTCTATGTCCATCGTCCATTCTTAAACCTAGCAATATGCCCAGCCCAGTTCTATTTAAGATGTAGAATGAATTTGACTGCGTCTTTTACCCCCGTTCTCTTCCTGATAATGTGGTTTAGAATGTGATCTCTAAGAGTAACGCCTAACATCGACCTCTCCATCTTTCGTTGCATGACACATATTTTATTGGTGTTTGTGAGAGTTTCGGATCCGTACGTAAGAACAGGGTGTATGCATTTGCCAAATACTTTCTTTTTAAACACATAAGAAGGTTAGATTCGAATACATATACCAGTTTGCCATAAGCATTGGTGCACTTGCTCTATCTCTACGTTATTCAGTTTTATAGAGCCGTTTAATACAAGATTTCTCATAAGCTGGGTCTTGGATAGATTGATTTTTAGACCAACCTTTCCTGAAGCATGTTTAGCATAGTTTGTGCTTCTTTTATTTTCTGTTAAGACAATGTCGTCGGCGAAACAGAAGTGATTTAACTTTTCACCATCAATGTTAAGTCCAATTTTTTCCCAGTTTATTGATTTTAGAATACTTCCTAGAAGTGTTACGAAGAGCTTGGAAGAGAGCGCATCACCCTGCTGCACTTCTCGTTCGATTGGAAATTTGTTGGATTGGACTGGACTGCTAGGTTAGTTTGTATTTTGACATGAGTGGTAGCATTATCATATATGTATTTAGTTACATTGGAATATCGATGATCAATGCGATCGACACTCAGCAAGCGCTTCCAAAGTCTCTGCTAATTTACAGAATCAAAAGCCTTTTCGAAGTCCACAAATATGAGCACAAGAGGCTTATTATATTCTATACATTTTTCAATGAGGATATTAACTGTAAGCAGATGGTTGCTTGTTGCATACCCCGCGCGGAAAGCTGCCTGTTCTTTTGAAAGGAAAAACCCGTTTGCCAGACGTTTAGTAAGTATTTTCCTGAATAACTTGTATACATGGCTCAGGAGGCTAATGGGTCGTTAGTTTGTAAGGTTTGAAGTATCTCCTTTTTTATACATGATGACGATAGTTGCATTATTCCATTGCGATGGCGTTATTCCGTCCAGGAGGCATTTAATGAACAACATTTTAAGAGACTTGATAATTTGTTGTCTCTACTACAAATATTGTCTTCACCGGGAGCTTTGTTATTTTTTATGTCCTTCAAGGCAGATGTGATTTTTCCTTTTATGTTGTTTGGGATATTCTCCGACCCCTGATTTAGGACTTTTGGTATGTTGATTTCTGTTCTTTTATCTTGTAAGGTATATAATTGTTGATAAAATAATTCGATGATCTGTAAAATATCTCTTTTGTTTGGTATTACATTACCATGCATATACTTAATTTCGCATATATCTTTCCTCCCCATTGTGTTCTTCCTTTTCAAAACTTTTAGCTTTTATTCTGTTCTACAACGTTTTTAATTTAGTCTTTCGTCTTTTCTAATTTCTGTATTCATCTGTAGTCTTATCTACCATTTCTCTTCTTAGCTTCATTAGCTGTTTTACTCTATTATTTAATTTCTGTTCTTTTTTTGTTGTTTTGAGCGAGTTTTGTCAATGTCAATTTTCTATACTATTTTTGATGTTTTCAAGACTATAACATTCTACAAAAATATAATTTTTATATCTTCATAGCATGCAAGCAGTAAAATGAACAGTGATTTACAGGATTTTTAACTGGAGAAAATAATAATTTTGTGCTTCATCTTTCAATTTTCTCCAAAATAATTGCCACCTTCAAATTATAGGACCAAGAAAAACTACTAATAAATAGCAAGTTAAAAATTATTAAGAAAGAATCATCACCGCAACGATATTATAAAATAAATACCATCCTTTCTTTACTGGACATAAATTTAGTAGATCTTCGTAATATATAATAAGATACGCAGAAAACATCCTTTCACTTCAGGTAAACTTGGGTTACTGAAATTTAAATAGCCTTCAACTACTATAAAAAATCAAAAAGTTTGCTTAGAATTGATGTTGCCAGATTTTCCAAAAATTACACAGAAACAGAAATTCTGAATTTTACCACCTAAAGGTAGACCAAACTCTTCACAACTCAATCAACTGAAATGCGTTTTGGCGAATGCGTCGGTCAAAATTTTGAACGTCGGCAACATTGTAAGTATAATAAAGGTTGCCTAACCTAAGTATCAGTAGTAGTAAGTAAAATGACATATATATGAATAAATTATACGTTTATTTTAAACTTAAAGGAGGTGAAACTGTCCATTTGAATGAAAATTTAAGTTCCAAAACTCGGTCGGGTCATCATTTCCTATATTTGTGCCAAATTCCAACTTTCGATATCAAGTACTTTTGGAGAAAATCTAATGCGGCAGACGGAAGAACAGACAGGCAGACAGACATACATTGAAGTGATCCCAGAAGTGTTCCGTACGGAACACTAACAAGCGCAAGAAGATAAGAAAAATATTATTATTTTTAAACTACCTTCCTTGTTTAATAACTTTTTGAATTCAAACTAAATTAACATTCCTATTAATTAACTGCAAAATTTTTAAATATATTTTATGCATAAATATTTTAGATTACCTCTTTTAAATTAAAATATTTTTATAAGCTAAACAACATCGGAGTTGACTAACAGGCAAACGTAAATATTTATAGACACAATATAGTTTTATTGGATCGTTAGCACTTTAATATTTATTATCTTGTGAACATAAATATTCTGATAAATACGTCCGTAAAGAAAAAATAAAATTAAAAATGCCCACGTATATATATATATATATATATATATATATATATATATATATATATATATATATATATATATATATATATATATATATATACATATATATATATATATATATATATATATATATATATATATATATATATATATATATATACTATAGTTTTATTCTAATATCCAGCTTTTGATGCCAAATCGTGCAACAATGGCAACGAAAAACAATTAAAAGAGCAAATAATCAAAAAGAAATCAGTCATAAGTAGTATTGAAATGATTACACGAATACGATGTTGGATGAAGAAGAATATATATATATATATATATATATATATATATATATATATATATATATATATATATATATATATATATTATAAGAAAGTTAATATAGTTGTTTGCTTGTTTGTCGGAGGTAATCTCTGAAACTACCAATCCGATTTTAACAAAATCACTTACTGGTATGTAGCCTTGACTTTTGGGAAGGACATAGGCTATATTTTGGGAGAGTAGGATAAAAAATGTAGTAGATAAGTAATAAATTTATAATTTCGGTTCTTATATAGACAACCAAATAAACAATTGATTGTATGGTTGGTTTTCAACGTTAACCCTCGGCCGATTATTATGCCGTCTATATATTAGTAGTCTAACTTCCGAAGTAAGCGATTTTTCATATCCATATCATAAACAATACGAATTTTGTCATATAAGAATTTTCTCACAAAACATACTATACGCACTCATAGTAATTTAAATGTTTTGTGACAAAATTCTTGCTTGAAAGTATAGTAGATTTACAACTAACAATACCTAAACTGTAGCAAAATCCCCATGTATTTTCTTAGGGGCTTCAAATTTACACTTTTTGTTCTATTTTGGACACTATCCGATGTATGTGCGCATGCGTATGGGTGAGACGCTATTGCCAACTCTGTCTGAAGAAGTAGCTTTTCGACTGTCTAGGATATTCTAGATATAGAGGATGGACTGAGCGTTCCGTATCCCCCTGTGAAGTAAATACGGACTCAAAAGTGTGAGAGAGACAAAGCGAATGTGCAGCCAGTAGCTGTCTCTTTCTAGAATTCTGATTGGCCCACGCCACAGGCTCGCGGGAGCGTAAAAATAATAATTGTTTTCATTATTATTAATTCTAATCACCTAGATTTTAGCTATAAATAAAAAAAAAAATTATATTAAAAAAAAACTACGAGACTCGAACCCAAGTCAGCAAGATTCGGATTCGAGCACTGAGCTACGGCGCTCTTAAAAATAATATTTTTAACAGTTCTATTCGTACTAAAATCAGGTGAGGGCTTTTCTTGCCTTGAATTCCGTCTCAGGGTATTACGCCTTCGTTACTACAGGCCTACAGAAAACAGACAGGTATTGGCCACAGAGTCGCTTTATCTCTTTCTAGAGAGTTGTCAATTTTGTGAGGTTAATAATCAATGTTTATGATTAATATGTAATGGAGTTAGATTAGATGTCAAAAGGACGATATGAGCCAGTGTCGCCAACTCTAAAGTAGTATTTTTTTCGGCTGAAGATGATCATTGTCGCTGAGATGTGTGTGTGTGTGTGTGGTGGTGGTTGTAGATCAAACTGGCGTTAATGTTCTTTGACCAAAATTAAAAAGACTTTATTATGACGATGAGGTTTATCGCTAGAATTATCTTGGTTATTTTAATTATGCAATGGGGATAGGCTAGATGTGAAAACGCCATTTGCGAAAGAGCTAAAACCGTTTTCTTTACTTGCTGTTTGATACAGCATTTTGAATCAAAGCTGGACGAAATGTTTTCTTGGCCTAAGCTGTATTTTTGTAAGTTAAAATGCGAAAAGAAGATAGAAGATAGACATAGAGGATGAACTGAGTGTTCCGTATCCCTCTGTGAAGTACATATGGACGCAAAAGTGTGAAAAAGACAAAGCGAATGAGCAGCCAGTAGCTGTCTCTTTCTAGAAAAAAGCTAAGCTACCGCGCTCTTGAAAATAATATTTCTAAGTGTTCGATTTAAACTAAAATCTCGCCTTGAATTCCATCTCTGGCTAATGCGCCTTTTTTATTACAGGCCCACAGAAAAGAGACAGGTATTGACCGCACAGTCGCTTTGTCTTTTTCTAGAGAGTGGTCAGTTTTGTGAGGTATGATCGATTTTAAAACTAAAAGATGGCATCTTAAAACGACTGTGAGAAGGAAAAAAATTCCAATTTGAATAGGTTGTAAAATGAATAAAATAAATGGAATGTAGGGTCGGGAATTACCACGTAGGCTGAAATGTTTTTGGTCTTACATATAAATGTCGCTCTTTTGGAAAAATCCATATGATTTTTAAGAAGTACCAACCTTCAAATGATTCGTGTCAAAATTTCCTGACATTTCGACAATTACTTTACAAGTTACAGTTGTTTTAATGACGCTATTGTTGATATTTTCAAAACAATGGAAAAAATACCGTTCAAGCAAAGCAATGGCTTGATGAGTGTTACGGAGACTCTGCCTCTGGAAAATCACTAATCATTTACTTGTATGTTGAATTTAAACGCAATCGTACAGACACAAATGATGCTGAACGCTCTGGACGCCCAAATTAGGTGGTTACACCGGAAAACATCAAGAAAATCCACAAAATTGTTTTGGATGACTGTAAAGTGAAATTGTGTGAGATAGCTGAGACCCTAAAGATATCAAAAGAATGTGTTGGTCATATTTTGCATGAACATTTGAGCATGAGAAAGCTCTATTCGGAATGGGTATCGCGTTTGCTTACAATGGACCAAGAACGACAACAAGTTGATGATTCTGAGCACTATTTAGACCTGTTTAAGCGCAGTAAAAAGTATTTTTTCATACGATATGTGACAATGGATGAAACATGGATCTACCACTACACACCGGAATCAAATCGACAGCCAGCTGAGTGAACAGCAGCCGTGAAAGTGCTCTTTCATCAAGACAATGCACCGTGTCACAAGTAAATGATTACGATGGCAAAATTGCATGAATTGAAGTTCAAATTGCTTCCTCATCCACCGTATTCTCCAGATTTGGCCCCCAGCGACTATTATCTATTCGCAAACCTCGAAAAAATGCTCGCAGGAAAGAGATTTGGCTACAATAAAGTAGCTAAGGCCTGTTTTGAAGGCAAAGACAAATTCTTCTATAAAAAAGTATAGAAATGTCAGATAAGCGTTAGATCGCTCTTGAAGGAGACTATCTTGATGAATAAAGTCGAATTTTGCAAGAAAAAAAATGTATTTTAAGTAGCTAAACCAAAAACTTTTCAGTCTACGTGTTAAAATGACTGTGAGAGGGAAAAAAAATCTAATTTGAATAGGTTCTGAAATGAGTGAAATATGGGGTCGAAAATTAATTTGTACACCTAAAATGTAGTTAAAGTAGGTCTCCAAAGAAAAAACATAAACGAAATTCCTAAAAGGAGGGCCACTTTACTAGCCTTTAAAGCAAACAAAGCATCTTTTAGATGAATTAAATCACCTATACAAAAGACCACATTATTTAGAAGCGTCAAAGTTTAGCAACGAGAAACGGGGGAAAATAACACTTCTTACCCCAGTAAAAATTTCATGAGACTCTTCTTCTAAATTTCCTAAATGTGCAAGATGCCGAACATAATTACGTTACGGCTTTCTAAAGACCTCTATACAAAATAAACTTTACCGAAGCTGAAACTTTTCTAAGCAATTTGCCCTAGCTAATAACTAAGCTTCGGGCATCAGCACAAAACGCGGAGCGCATGAGGCAACATATTTTGTTTTAAGCAGGGAAACAGGCAGGGGAGTGTCAACGGGATGATTTCAGGGTGTTTAAGTATGGATTATCTCATGAATTTAATATATTTTAAAATAAAATGTTTATTGAATTATTATCCTTGAAGAATCTAAGTTGTAAGTTGGTAGTTTCCGTATAAATTTTGGGACAGTTCGTGAAATTCATTTCTGTGTGGTTTGCATAAACGTTACAGCAGGTCAAGTTAGAACATGTTGCGCATTGTTCATTAAAGAATGTATTTATTTAAAAGTTTTTTACATCATTCGACAGTAAAGGATTGCCATTAAAATGATAATGATTCGGTAGTTTGTCCGGTCCGCATCAGCGTCGATGATCGCCTGGCATCTTCAAAGCATACTCTCGACCAGATTGTCCTCGTATTCTTGGGGCAAGGATTTCCAAATTGCTCGAATTTTCCGTGGCAGCTGCTTCACATCTTTTTACTACGAAGCTTCTGTTTGATGCATGACCACACGTTCCTGATTAGATTTACATCGGGAGACTGGGATGCCGAATCTAATGTGACGATTCTGGATTCTCCTTTCAACTATCTACAAGTTTTACTCCAATGTTTGGGGTCGTTAGCCTCTTCAAAAATGTACTTCTCATTTTTTATCGACAAACTACCGTTTGGCAGACGGTACTATTGCCATTTTGTAAATCTGAAGCATTTTTGCCTCATTAAAATTGTAGGTAACGATGAAGCTTCATCGGACACAATTACATTGCTCCAGTGTCAATCTGTTTTCTTCTGCCCACCCGAGATGCCTCTCTATGTTTTTCGCTCAGCAATGGCTTCTTGTTTATACTCTGTTACTTCACATCGTTAGCGCGGAGATGAGTGCGAAATGTTTCATGCGATATATCCAAACCCTTCTGCTTTAGTTTGTGTGCCCCTTGGCGCAAAGTGAACTGAGGATTTCGGGAAAACATGTTAATAATACAGACACACAATAAAAAATCCGTCCGAGATGACTGATCCCCCTATCGCCTTGTATTTTTGGCCACTGAACACGATCTCATCACATCACAGTTTTTTTCTAACCTCAAAAGGAAGTCAAAAATCCATGAATTCCACATGTTATGTTCTGCAATGAACACAGGTTAACAGCGACTGAAAATGGTCACTCTGATATATTACCATTTATATTCCGATGTATCACGAGTCACTGAACCCTGGCTCAATAGAGAATATGATGAATTAGGCGGTGAATTGTCCCGAAACTTATGGAAAACCGAAAAATTGCTCATATCCTTTTTCACAACGCTGATACGGGATGTCAGTGATTAACATTGATGATTGATAATTAAATATGATTTAAAAAGGAGAGGAACCCATTCTGCAGATGTTTCGACGATAAGCGAGGAAATAGTATACATTTTTTAATTTTTCCTTATCTCACTAGGAAAATCAAGATCCAATTGTTTCAGACGAGAACCATGCTGCGATACGAGCTATCAAAACCAACATTTAGTTCCCGTTCACCCACTTCGAGTCCATAGGAATACAGATGAAAACATATTTCAATATAGATTTCCAGTTTCTGCTCACCCATATTCACTTGGTGCAAAATGAGGGAGTTCCTAGTTTCTTACCCTATTTTTGAGGTCACTAGAAAACTGTGACCCTCCAGGTCAAACTGAACTTCTCCATCTTATTCAGCAACTTGAACTGCATCGAATTGGACATGAAAATATGTCGAATCATTTCTAAATGCAACCTTGAAGGGTGGTTTCATCCCCTCGCAATATACGTTCTGATCATCATCAAGCCGATCTTTTATAGCGTTTTTTTCGCTTTCCAGTTCCAAGTTTCCATCTTCTTCGATCTTCCCAATCTCCGGGTCTTAAATTTCTCTTTGACATTGCCCTCAGAACACCTCCAAACCATGCCGCTCTTAGTCTCTCTCTTCTACTCCTTTTACTTGGTACCCACTTTAGAACCATCTTTTGTATTCAGTGTTCTTCCACGGGTCCGTACCATATAAGTTGCTGTTGCTGAATTTTCCCAATAATCGGGGTTTTTATTTTCTTAATGAAAGGATATGATCTAAAACCTATATTTTACAGTTTTTTCTAATATAAAGTGGCAATAGTACTTTAAACTATTGTAGAAATCTATTTTATAGTAAGACAAATAAACACTTTTCCAATAAATGAATTTTCGCTCATCTTTGAGGTGAGCTATAAGAATTCCGAAAAAAAAAATGTCAACGCAAAACAAAAGTCAACATACTTTTTGCATCACATAAAATTTCCAGGCGTGGTTTTACATGAATCACTAAAAAATAAGAAATTGATAGAATTACATATATTTATTTAGAGCAGTATAAAATAACAAAAACCAAGGTAATAAGCATCTATAATATATATAAAATGCAACGTCTCTCTGTCTGTGTGTCTGTCTGTCTGTCTGTCTGTCCGTTAGTGCGCTTATCACTGGAGAACCACTTATCCGATTTACGTACTTTTTTTTTAAAACATACATATGTTATCTGACCAGGTTATAGGCTATATTTTATTACGATAGGTAGCATAAGGAATGAGTAGTGACGTAAAATAGTGAATGATGTCGGAAAAAAGTTTGCCGCTAGCGCGTTGCCTTGCAATACACCGCCTAAACCATTAAATATGGAACAATATTATGTAGCAGAGAATATCTATAATCTATAATCTATAATATATATAAAATGCAATGTCTCTCTGTCTGTCTGTCTGTCGATTAGTGGGTTTATCACGCGAAAACCACTTATCCGATTTATGTGTCTTTTTTTTTTAAATTCATACAGATATTCTTTGGCCAGGTTACATTATAATAATAATAATCTATATCTATAATATATATAAAATGCAACGTCTCTCTGTCTGTCTCTCTGTCCATTAGTGCGCTTATCCCTCGAGATCCACTTATTCGATTTACGTGATTTTTTAAATTCATACATATGTTCTCTGACCAGGTTATAGATAGATATTTTATTACATCTATAATATATATAAAATGTAACGTATATCTGTCTGTTTGTCCGTTTGTGCGCTTATCACTGGAGAACCACTTATCCGATTTACGTGCTTTCTTGTTAAACAAACATATGTTCTCTGGCCAGGTTATAGGATATATTTTATTACGTTAGGTGACATAGGGAATAAGCAGTGACGATAATAGTGAATCAAGTCGGAGAAAAGTTTGCCGCTAGCGCGTTCTCTTGCAATACACTGCCTAAAGCATTAAATATGGAACAATATCATGTAGCAAAGAATATAATATATATAAAATGCAACGTCTCTCTGTCTGTCTGTCTGTCTGTCTGTCCGTTAGTGCGCTTATCACTCGAGAAAACTATTATCCGATTTACGTGTTTTTTTTTAATTCATACATTTGTTCTCTGTCCAGGTTATCTATAATCTTCTATCTAGAATATATATTAAATGCAACGTCTTTCTGTCTGTCTGTCCGTTAGTGCGCTTATCACTTGAGAACCACTTATCCGATTTACGTGTTTTTTATAAATTTAAACATATGTTCTATATAATTCGATATAAGCCTAGATAATGGGAGATAAGGAGAAATAATGGGAGATAAGTCGAGATAAGCCTAGATAATGGGAGATAAGGTGAGATAATGGGAGATAAGGAGAAATAATGGGAGATAAGGAGAAATAATGGGAGATAAGGAGAAATACTGGGAGATAAGGAGAAATAATGGGAGATGAGCAGAGTTAAGCCTAGAAAATCGAAATTATGTAGAGATAATGGGAGATAAGGAGAAATATTGAGAGATAAGGGGAAATGATGGGAAATATTTTATTACGTTGGGTAAATTAAGGAATAAGCAGTGACGATAGTGGTGAATCAAGTCCACGCGAGCGGAGCCGCGGGCCCGGCTAGTAATTGATAAAAGAACGGAAATATAGTAAAGATCTTTCTTAAAATTTATGTTTTAACAAGCTTTTAAAGATGGATCTTTTGATCACATTGGTTAGAATCGCTAATGTTTAATAAAATGATAATGGAAAATAAATGAATTCAATTCACCATATATAAAACTGCAAACAATAAGGGTAAAAAAATATAAGAGATAATTAATTAACAAGGTTGAAATTTGTTAGAGATTTTGCAACGCTTATTTTTCACATTCCTTTGTCCATATCGTTATCTCAACCATGCTCAGTATTAACGCGGAGGAATTGAATTGTTAGGTTAGTATTCATCTTCTATAAACTGAGGGGATTTGTTTTCATTCATTTCATGGTTAAGGACACCGGTTATTAGTATTTGATGAATCAACACAGGTTTCTAAGTTAAAGTTGCGTCTAGCAGATTTCTATCACTTCGTTCAATATTTTCAAGGTAATACGAATGGGCGATAAATAAAATTTCACTCGCAATTAATACTATATACACTGTAATGCCATTATGCTGAAGATTGCAAAATCCCAACATATTCTGAACACTAATTAACTGTTGTCAGTGTTATTTGCAATAAAAGATTATCATTTTAATTTTACTTTTTTTTTTTTTTATGGGTCTAGCACACGTGCTAGAGGGAAGTCCCTAAAGCGCTACACGTGTGCGAAGAAAGCGATTCACGTTGTTCTTGAATCGCTGTAGATTGTACTCGGTGGGAAACACAGTCCTGGGCAAATTATTCCAAAGAGATGATGTTCTCCATATAAAAGACTGCTTGAAGAGCGTTGTACGAGGAGTAACAAGCTGAACCTCATACGGATGTGAAGAATTAGCGCTACGTGTACTTCCAACATGCACCGCTCTGGGAGGAATTAAGCGGGCCACATCCTTCGAACACTTTCCATGACAGTACTTGTAGAATAGGCTCAAGTCGCCAACCGTTCTTCGATGTTCCAGCGAATCAAGGCCGTCGGTCAGTTCCGAGTCTCCAATCAAACGAACGGCTCTTCTCTAAATAGAATCCAACAAATGCAGTGTATGCTTGGGAGCGGAGCTCCAAAAATGGGAGCAATATTCCATAGTTGGTCGAATTTGAGCTTTGTAAAGAATTAACAGTTGTTGTGGAGTGTAAAGCTTTCTGGTTCGAAATAATATTCCCAACTTTTGAGAAGCTCTCCTTGCTATGGAGGACATATTTGCTCCCAAATTAACGCCCAACACATTGAGTGACGATGTTAGAGGGATGGAGTGCCCCAACATAACTATGTCGAGTTCAGCAACGTTAACTTTTTTAGAGACAACTGGCGCCTGAGTTTTTGTAGCGTTAAATTCCACTTGGCTACTGTTACCCCAAGATAGAATTTCTTCCAGGTCTTTGTTAAGTTGAATGCCTTCCTGCTGTCTGCGGATATTCGTCTGAGTAGCCGATGTCCGAGCCGTCAAAGTGAATGAAGAGATAAGTGTACTGTCATCTGCAAAGTTGTAGATTGGATTCTCGGTCTTTTCCAGCAGATCGTTAATGTAAATGAGAAAGAGAGTAGGAGACAGTATGGAGCCTTGGGGTACACCGGCGTTGATAGTGAAGGTGTTAGAAAGAAATCCGTCGACTGCCACTCGTAAAGAACGCTCTTTGAGGAAACATGACAGCCACAAACAGAACCTTTCAGGCATACCATAAGAACGTAGCTTACCCAACAGCCCATCGTGCCAAACACGGTCGAATGCCTTGGATATGTCAAGAGCAACCGCTCGAGATTCTCCAAAGTGTTCAATTGCGTTGTTCCAGACATGTGTTACATAAGTCAGAAGATCTGGTGTTGATCTATTTTTACGAAAGCAATATTGGTGATCGCTAACAATGTTGAATCCTTCAAGATATTTTAGAAGATGCTGATTGATAGCCTTTTCCATGACTTTCAATATTATTGAAAGCAGTGTGATTGGTCGGTAGTTATTTGGCAAGGTCTTCTTGCCATTTTTAGGTATCGGCTGAACTGTAGCACCTTTCCAGCAGGAAGGAACTATTCCCCTTCTGTAGGATAGGTTGAAAAGTTTACAGAAAACTGGTGTTAGTTCCCTCGCACAGTTTTTAAGAACTATGGCAGGTATTCCGTCAGGGCCAGAAGCCTTTTTGGTGTCTAGCTTCATCAGTATACACTTTATGATACGCTGTCTGAAGACAACATCGGGCATTGACTGCACTATGGGAATAGTAGGTGGTGTTTTTCCTTGGAAATCGACAGTAGAATGTGGAGCAAAGAGTTCAGCCAACAAGTTCGCTTTCTCAACAGGTGTCGTTGCAATAGAATTATCTGGCCGTGTGAGTGGTGGTATGGTGGATTTGGTGAAATTCTGACTAACTGCCTTAGCGACCGACCAAAAGGACCTGGAATTTTCGGGACAAGCGAGAAGTTTGTTTCTAATCCGTTGATTGTGTACCTCCTTGGTTTCGTCGATAATAATTTTACTGTATTTTCTTAGTGGTTTGTATACCCAAGTAGGAAAAAAAAAACAGGCCCTATCATTATAGCGATAAGAATAACAAATTGCAAATAGCCTCTCTTATACCGTTATCCTTAATAAAGGTTTCCTTTATTTTGTTTCATTACTGCGCAAACTCCAAATGGTGGGCGCATGCTTCAAATAACGATAACAGCTGAGTCCTTATATTTAATTTCTTTCCTTTACTACTGTGCAAGCTTTAAACTGTGGGCACATGATTCAAAGAAAGATAAAGACAGTGGCCTACCAAAATCAGCGTTGCAAAATCTCTCTCTTATTAGCAATGTTCTACTGTAAGTAGATGTATTTTGTTTTATTGAATTAAATTTCAAATTTTTAATAGCTTCTTCATTAAAAAAAACCCAAGTTTTTTCTCATTTGAAATAGAAAAACAAAAACCAAACAACCATTCCTCTCTTTACCCTCCTTCCAAAAATTTGTTGGAGCTAATTTGCATCAAATGGTGAATTTTATTGGCTTGGTTCTCAAACGAATTGTCGATTTTCTATAAAAAATTGAAACGTTCAGTTTTGCTGTGGTTATTTTTAGAATTCAGTATCATGAATAAGGGTAATTCACCCTAATAAAGATCTGATTTGAAACCTGTGCCTAATATACGCAAGATTTGTCGATAAAACAGTAATATATTTGCTTTTGATAATTTTAGCGGAATCGTTGTATAAAGTTATAAAACATTTTTTTTAGGAATTGCAACTACCCCTGACAAATTTTGGATGATGTAAAAACTCATTCACTTCTGTTTTGCATTGAAAAAGTATTATAATTTTTTGTTCGGAATTTATTTTATTTTCTATGACGCAAAAAGCACATTGTTCTGTTACAGAACCGGATCTTTCAAGGCGGTGTTCATCACTAATGTAGGTTCTTGACATCCTCAGCCAAATCCTACCTCACTATTAAAAGTGAGGTAAGATTTTTGAAGTCAGAACCCTTGTAATCCGTTTCTGAATTTTACTTTTAATTGTTCGTTAGTTGTAAGTTTTACGGGTTCCTTTTCTAAATTTCATGATTCTGCTGTATCTACATTTGCGAAAGGATCTAAAATCTAACACGCCTTATTCATGTTTAAAATATCTTAGAATCGCTCCGTAAAATCAGCATGAAGCACGTCCAAGTGTTGGCAGTAAGCAAGTAAATCTTCCTGTTTTGCAGAGACTGCTCATAATGTGCATAATGCAGCTATGACGTTTTTTGTTTTAATGAAATTCAACTCATCACCTTGCAATTGTAAATTGACTTCATTAATTTTAAACTTAAATTCATGAAAAACAGTAGGATTTTATAATATTAATTTCCTAAATAGGTAGGTACGCCACGGCCGCCTCCTTAACTGTCTTAATGCCCCCCCCCCCCCCCCCATTCTAGACTCGCTACCGCTTCCATGGAAGTCTCCAGCGCCCACTGGGGGACGATACCGCCCCCGTTGCGAACCTATGGTTTAGATAGATAAAACGCGTTACTTATTAAAGCAAGAACAAACTTTTTTTGATGTATAATCGGGAAGTTAGACCCGACATGGTAACTGCCCGGTAAAAAATTAATAAATTCGTTATGATGAGTTTCTCTTTTATTTATTTTTAATCCAGAATTATCTGTAGTTTTAGAAATATTGATCAGATCATTATTGATCAAAGATATAATAAAGTTTTTTTCGTTTATTTTATAAAAATCATTAAAAAATTTTATATGGCCATCATTTTAAATATATTTTTCGTAGTGTAGTAAATATATTTTTTATTTCCCATATTTACAAACAATATTAATTTTTCGGTTATTACAAGAAACAGGTCCATTTTAAACTGAAGACTATTCCCGAAGTTTAAAAATTGATACAGAAATCTGGCTGCAAAGGAAATAAGATTTTACCCTAAGAATTTTCGATTCGTTTTTCACGTTATTGCAGACAGAACGGATCACTAAAATAAACGATAACATTACTCCGGGCCAATTGAAAGATGTTTCTGCCCCCGAGGCAACTTATCCGCCAAACATGCAACGCCCCCTTTTAATCGAGTATTTTCCGCATAGACAGAAAATTCTAGAGGAAATTATGCGATAAATTGCAAAAGACGGCACATAATTGGCTGGAATACATCATTGGTGCTTGCAAAAATCAGTTTAGTCTAATTTTAGGAACTCTGTTAGAGGATATTTCCAATTTGCAGGTTTGCCTTTGCGTTTTCCCGTTTTCCTGTTTTAGTAAAAGTGTAATTTTGTATTAATTACAGCAAGATGGCGGTTAAAATATACAGTACGTTCTCTTTTCTATCAAGGGATCTCTTATGTTAAAACTGCATTTTAACACTTTGACGAGTTTTTCATCAATTAAATTATTTTTTTATCTTTAATAGGTATCTTCTTCTCCAGTCTCCCTCAACTGCTGCCATTGTTCTCTATTGTTTATTCTCCTCATCTAGTCATGCTAATAAATTTCATCAGTTTGTGGTGTTCCCCTGCTTCTTCTATGGTCCATCGTGTCCTTCATCCTTTCAATATATCCTGCCCAGTTGCACTTTAATGTACATACTGTTTCTATTACAACTGTTACCACGGATCTTCGTCTTATGTTATTTCTGTGTTTGGTATGCGATCAGTAAGTTGAATGTTTAGAATTCGTCTCTCCATGACTCGTTGGGTTACTTATAATCTATCGATTATAGTTTTATTTAGTACCCATGTTTCTGTTCCATAGGTAAGGACTGGGAGAACATACTGGTCGAAAACCTGTGCTTTAAGCGTGTTGGACAAATCGGATTTAAATATTCCTTATAGTCTTCCAAACGCTGATCCGAAGTGGATACTCTTATTTGTAGATCTGCTGTCAAGTTGTTTTTTGACAATTCAAATTTCTGGCCCAAATATATGCAACTATCCACTTTCTCCATTTGGGTATTTCCTAATATTAATATCTTGGTTTTGTTCTGTGTCGTTAATTACGTATCTGGTTTTGATGATGTTTATTTTCAGACCTACCTCTTTGGATTTTTTATCCAGTTCGTCCAATCCTCATATATATATATATATATATATATATATATATATATATATATATATATATATATATATATATATATATATATATATATATATGTATATACAGTGAAGTCTGATTATAACGAACCCGTTTTTAGCAAATTTCCGGTTAAAACGAACTATTTTATAATGCACGAAAAAACTTTCATAAGACCAATGCAAATTTTTATCGGTTATGACAAAGTTCCGGATAAAGCGAACAAAATATGGATGTTTTGTGTCCGTTTATAACGAACTTGCCACTCCCTCTACTCGATGTCGCGCGTCTTGATCTAGAGAATTCACCGAAACTGGCTGGGAACCCCTATTCTACTTGTTTCCGCCGCGTCGCTAGTTCGAGCAGTATTATTTTCAATTCACTTGTGTTACGCGGTTCTAATGCATATCTGATCAAAGTAATAAAGTGAATGTTTAAGTTTTTGTTTTAAAATGAGTACACAAAAACGTAAAGCGTTTAGTTTAAAAGACAAACACGATATTATAAGGAAAATAGAAAATGGAGTTAAACAAACCGATGTTTGCAAACAGTTGAATTTAACTAAATCGATGGCTTCTATCATATGGAAGAAGAGGCAAGAAATCTTATCAATCTATGATAAAAGAAACTTTAGTTGTAAAAAAGTAAGAAAATCTCCCTATGACCAAGTCGATAAAGGGCTCCTTAAATGGTTTTGTCAAAAACGATATGAACATGTTTCTATTACCGGCTATACTTTACAAGAGAAAGCTAGTGAATTAGGAAGGAAAATAGAGAACATCGAGTATAACTGTTCTACAAGTTGGATTGAATGATTTAAAAAGCGACATAATATTAGTGGGGGTAAGATAGTAGGAGAAACTGCAGGAGTGGATAAGACTCTTGTTGATCAGTGGTTGGCCAATGTATGGCCGGAAAGTCGAGAAAGTTAAGAATATGTGGACATTTTTAATGCAGATGAAACGGGTTTGTTTTACAAGATGACGCCTGCTAAAACATTAAAGTTTGTCGGAGAGAATTGTGCTGGTGGAAAATTATCAATATATATATATATATATATATATATATATATATATATATATATATATATATATATATATATATAGGATGTTATGAAAATCGATATTATTGTATCAAAAGCAACTGCACAAAAATAATTAAAAATGTGGCTCCTCCAGAATTAATACGTCGACCTTGAAGTTTTTTTAGTTTTTTAGCATGTACGCCATTAATTTTACGTCAGAAAAAAGAGACTGGTATTTTGGTAATAACCTGTACTATCAGTGTTGCTATGCTTGTTATATTTTTTTTATTATTATTTCATGCTATAATTAATGAGTAGCACAGTTTAGAAAAGCTTCTGATGCTAACCCACGCAAATAACTTTTTATCCATAGCTGAATTTTTGGTAATGTCTTGAATTCCTATATTGGCACAATACCGTGTAAAAAATCCTTTTTATAACTAACTCTTAAATTCGGTAGAACATAATACATGCTGTCAATTCAAACACTTCCTACATAGAATCATAATATTCATTTTTTTTAAGCATACAACATAATAAAATTACCGGTTATTTAATCTTGAGAAATTTTAAATTTCTTAAAAAAACTTTACAGATAACCTACAAAACGCATAGATTTGTCAAGTGTCGCCATAAAAGTTGGTGCTCCAATTGCGTTGTATCATAGAAGTGGCTCTTCGCAATTGTTACTATCACGGCACCGTTCGGATTCGTGATGTCATTACTTGTGGTTTGGAATCTATCGGTATGTTTAAAATTTAAAGCGGTTATTTTCATACAAAAAGTATTTCCTTAAGGAAAAAAAAAGAACCATAAAGGCAAATCTGCTTATACAGGGAGACCAGGAAATATTTTATAACAATCTTTAGAAATTTCCACATAGTTTCAATTACCCTTCTTACCATTTTCACAAATTTTATTTTGAAAATGGTAAAATTAATGATAACAGAAGCATACTGCCTCTATAACGATTGCCTACATCACGACAGAAAAATATCTACACCGCCGATATCCTGAGCTAGTCCCCTTCTAAGAGATTAAGTATTGTATAAGTGCTAGAACTTGTCAAGAAAAATCCATTGCAATCTCTGTCCCTTATTTCACTGTCTACACTTGATTTATAACGATAAGATATTTCAGATAACAAAGAAAGAGGTGAAGCAAACCAGAGAATTAATAGGAGCCAGCGTATTTAACGCCTATAATTTCAATTAGAATGGATTTCCTTTTAAAATAAATAATCCCAATCGAAGACCAATCCAAATACTATAATTTTTGAAAACTCAAAGAGTATCAAATATGTTTGAAAATTTATAGAATAACGAAAAAATCTCTTTTAACGCCGATTCTTCTTAAAACTTTATTATTTGACATGTGGGCAGTCCAGAAAATACGTTATAGTCTGCGAAATATCCAGAGTCTGGAAGTTTCGATTCAGTTGAGAGTACTAGCGAAATGTTTCTACTCCATAGAGTAGAATTGGCTTTATTTATTCGTATTAAAATGTCCATTTCTATAAAAGGGTTGTTTTTTATAACCAATACTCCCAATACGTAAACGTAAATGTGTTTGCCTATTTCATTGACTTTTGTAAGGCCTTTGATTGGATTAAACACGCTAAAATGATAAAGATTCTATGTAGCTCGAGAGTTGACCGCCAACATATCCGGTTTGTATTGGCACCAGACACCGAAAGTAAAAACCGAACAAAGCCTATAAGAGGACGCATCTATCTTCAGCCTGTATTCGGAGTAGCTTTTAAAGAAACTAAAGATCATATTACAACGGGAGTTAAAATGAATTAAATAATGATTAACAACCTAAGATATGCAGACGACACCATTATTGTTGCTGATAGTTTACCCGATCTTCAGTACATTATCGAAAATGAGTGCTGCCTACGCCTTGCGCTTCGAGGCTGTGTTCCTTGTAATTATCTGAAAGGTCCGAAAATAACGTCTACAGAGGCTGCAAACTATATGTGGGCAAGTGGAAGGCATTCGGTACCAAGTGAGTAAAATGACACTCTCAGTTAAAAAATGTTGACCTACGAGAGGAAAAGTGTAGAAAAACGACGAAAAAATGATTATTACGACGAAAAAATGATTATTACGACGAAAAAATGATTATTAACATGTTTCATCCTCAATTAACTTTGCAAAAACTAAAGCAGAAAGGTTTGAATATATCGTAAAAAACTATTCGCACTCATCTCTGGGGTACCGATTTGAAGTGGCGGAGTATAATCAAGAAACCATTGCTGAGCGAAAAACACAAAGAGAAACGACTCTCGTGGACAGAGAGACGTAGATAGAGACTCAAGAAATATCATTTTTTTCGATGAAGCTTTATTTTGGGATTATGTTGTCACCTCACGAGCCTGGTCAATATCCACTAACCAGTTGATTTAGCGCGGAAATGTATTCCAGAATAAGTTCTTGGGAGACTCTTCATATTTACCTACAATTTGACCGCGGAAAAAATGCTAAAGATTTACAAGAAGGCATAAGTACGTACTGCTAAGTTGGGAATGTGGAATCTTTGGCACAATGATACACTCAGTATATATCATCACTACACCAAACACTTTATTTTTGCACTCGACGCGCGTTTCGCTAACCATGTTAGCTTCATCAGGAGCGATGATTGACTAAAGCTAAACTACAAAACTACCCTATTTATACTTAGCCTAACTCTTGAATTACTCAAGCGGAACTAATGACATAGCAAGGCCGTCAGTTCCGGTCAAGTAACCAGTAGAGGGGACTGTAAGGAATAGGCCCTCTGTCTTTATTTAAACTACTTTTACATTTTATGATTTCCATACTTTCGTATGCGTTCCACAATATCCTATCAGACACATCTTTTATTAATCTTAGATTATCTAATGTTACAGTATGATCAGCTACAAGGGCATGTTCGGCAATGCTAGACTTTTCTGTTCTACTGTATTTTAAGTATGCTAAATGTTCTTTAAATCGTGTTTTAATTGACCTTTTAGTTTACCCAACATACTTATTGTCACAATCATTACAACTAATTTCATACACTTTTCTCGCAATTAGGAATCTTATCTTTGGGATTTCCTAAGATATTCCTCAGAATGTCTGATGACTTATAGACTAAAGTGAGGCCTACCTTATTAAATACCTTATTGAGTCCCTTGCTATATTTCGGATTATATGGTATGGAGACATACTTGGTGTTATTTTCTTCGCGTGTAAGGTGGAATTCTGAATATGAAACCTAAACTGATGTCTATTTATTAGCATAACCATTAACTCTAGTTATATTTCTAATACGATTCCTTTCTTTATTATTATTAGAAATATAACTAGAGTTAATGGTTACGACGATGACTTAGTAAATAAGCTAATAAATAGACATAAGTTTAGGTTTAATATTCAGAATTCCACCTTTTTTACACGCGAAGAAAATAACACCAAGTATGTCTCCATACCATATAATCCGAAATATAGCAAGGGACTCAATAAGGTATTTAATAAGGTAGGCCTCACTTTAGTCTATAAGTCATCAGACAATCTGAGGAATATCTTAGGAAATCCCAAAGATAAGATTTCTAATTGTGAGAAAAGTGGAATATATGAAATTAGTTGTAATGATTGTGACAAAAAGTATGTTGGGCAAACTATCTGATAGGAGATTGTTAAAAGCATTCGAAAGTATGGAAATCATAAAATGTAAAAGTAGTTTAAATAAAGACAGAGGGTCTATTCCTTATAGTCCCCTCTACTGGTTACTTGACCGGAACTGACGGCCTTGCCTATGTCATTAGTTCCGCTTGAGTAATTCAAGGGTTACGCTAAGTATAAATAGGGTAGATTTGTAGTTTAGCTTTAGTCAATCATCGCTCCTGATGAAGCTAACATGGTTAGCGAAACGCGCGTCGAGTGCAAAAATAAAGTGTTTGGTGTAGTGGTGATATATACTGAGTAGTACGTACTGCTAAACGGTGGTTGGTACGATAAAAAGAGGAATGGATTCTTCAAGAGGATAACGACCTCATACATCAGAGTAAAATGTGTAGCCAGTCGAAAGGTTAATCCGGTATTATCAAACTAGATTGGCCATTCTAATCGACCTATTCAAGCTTCGTAGTAAAAAGGTGTACACAGTGAAGCAGCTGTCACGGCAAATTCGGGCAATCTGGAATACCCAGTCGAAAGTATGCCCCGAAGATAATAGACGATCATCGACGGCGATGAGAACTGGACGAACTACTACAAATACCTACCGAGTAACATTTTCTACCTTCAAAGCAATGCCAATTATTTTTAAAAAAATACATAAGAATGATCAATATGTATGCACTCTGACCTGTAATATTCAAATCCATCACAACTTCGAAAAAGACTTTTTTAAATAACTGTTTTGTAACTAATGCCGAGAAGAGAAATGAACACTTGGAGCGACGATTAAATTCCGGCTGAGACTCCGGCTGGTGATAATGGTGTGGTTATAGAGGCTACAAAAAGTGGAGGACTCCGTCTTCGTAGATTCATATGTAAGTTGTTCAATGCATGCTTAAAAAGAGGATCAACACCTTCCCAATGAGACCGAGCAATAATAGTAATAATGCACAAAAAGTATGATATCACGGACTTAGCCAACTACCAACCTATAAGCTTGCTCTCCCATGAATATAAGTTGTTTATGCGTATTATTACTAACAGATTAACGTCTAGACTAGATCTTTATCAGACCCGAGAACAAGCTGCCTCTAGAGCCAAGTATGGCACCAATGACCATTTGCAAGTTATCAAGACGCTCATTGAGAAAAGTGTAGAATATAATAGGCCTCTTATTCTGATTTTCGTGGATTACGAAAAGGCGTTCGATACCATAAACCAACACAAAATGCTGACAGCTATGGCCGGTTATAGAATAGACCACAGATATATAACAATCGTCAAGCATATATACAAAAATGTAAGCGCATACGTAAAATTTCATGAAAACACTAGGAATTTTAATATTGAAAGAGGAATACTCCAAGGTGATGTCATCTCACCGAAACTGTTCACTACTCTGCTGGAACGTTCAAGCAAACCGAATATAGCCATAAAAGAATCAACATAGATTGTGAAAAACTGAATCATCTTAGATTTGCAGACGACCTCGTACTAACAGCGGACCAGATCGATGATGCCAAAAGTATGCTTGACGATCACTACAAAGCATCCAGTAGAGTAGGCTTAAACATAAACAAGTTAAAAACGCAATACAAGCTGTCCGTTGATGGTGAAAGGACTGAATAAGTTAACACCTACAAATACCTGCGGCATGAAATCCGCATTGGAAGAGATAACTAGACCTGTAAGATAAACAGAAAGATTGGATTGACCTGAGCAGCCTTCGGCAAGCTTAACCATGTCTTCAAGTCTGAAATCCCCATAAGTTTAAAGAGGAAAGTATTTGAGCAATGCATTTTGTCGTCACTAACCTACCGTGCGAAAACTCTGACCTTGACAAAACTACCATAAGCAAAATCCAAGTAATACAGCGAAGAATGGAAAGGGCAATGCTTGGTCTATCCCTAACAGACAGGGTGACAATGTAGCCTTGCGTAGGATGACGAGACTGTCGGATGCGATAGAAAGAATAGCCTGCTTGAAATGGAACTGGGCGGGTCATGTGTCCAGATGAACAGATAACCGCTGGACTAAAAGAATTATTCAGTGGAGACCCAGACAGGATGCATTTAGAAGCAGAAGACGCCCCCCGACACGATGGTCCGACGACATTAAGAGGATAGTTCCAGGCTGGATGACTGTTGCTAGAGATCGTATATAATGGCAAAGATTAAGGGAGGCCTATGTCCAGCAGTGGACGCGACTGACTGATGATGATGATGAGACTCTGGCGCGCGAACTGTCAAATAGGTCGCCCATTGTTCTATGCCTATTCAACATTGTTAGGTAGCAAATTCTTTCTACCTGGGACAAATTTTAGGAAATCGATTTATCGCCGCCTAAAATGCTGAAATACTCGTATACGTGACGGCAGCGTGAGGTTATCTATTTCATGATTTTTGCGATCAACGATTAATTAATTAAACGGCACCGATAACTTAATAGTAAGGAATTTATCTGTAAAATTCAACGTCATAATAATACATGATTTATGTTTTAAATAACGTAGTAACGCCGGATATAAAAGAACGACGACAATAAGCCCTAAAAAGCTTATAAACTTCCTTCAAAATGGCGTAAAGCAAAAACTGGATCGGGGATCCGGGAATAACTCCTGCAAGAACAATGCAAAGGCGAGTTATCCGGAGACGAACTTGTCAGAAATGGGGACGGAAGTGCGGTCCAGTGACTGGGCTTGGCCTGAAAGTTGAACCTCTCGGAAAAGAAACAAAAAGTTTTGATTTAGTGGGTGCGATGATGCATGAGTCTGTTTAAGGGTTTTCTTTACAGAGTTTTTATAAGTTCTAAAGCTCTTTTATTAATGTTGTATGATGTACGCTTATTATTTTAGCCTTAAAATAGCTGTTTTGAGATGGATGTTGTTTTCGAAACTAAATACTACATTGTTTCTGTCATCAGAGTTTCAATAGCAGAAGATGTTAAGTCAAGTGAAATACATTCTAGAATGTTATTACAGTGTAGACAAAGTTACATGAATCGTACCAACGTTAACAAGTGGATAGATCGGTTCGAAAGTAGCCGAACAAGAGTGTGTGACGAGCAGCGAAGTGGACGTCTAGTCAAACTTTTCGGTCCTTCGTTGAAATCGAGGATTGATGGACTTATTCGTGATAACAGAAGACTTGTAAGTTGCTAGAAGACAAAGTTAAGCTAGGTAGCAAAAGCAAACGCCGGGGACTTTTGCGAAAAGGAGTCATTCTTCAACACGATAATGCCCGCCCTCATTAATTATTCATGGCTGAACATGACCTTTTTAAGAACTTTTTTTTTACAGCTCAATATGCAAATTTATGTATTTATACATTGGCTGTAAGATTAATATCTTTAAATATATCATTTTTAATTTATGGCCATTTCTAACCAAAAAGTAACTATTATTTGTAAACGATATCCTAATATCAACAAGGTACATAAAGATTAGAAGTCAGCAAGTCAAAGAACATAAAAAAGTGTACCTGGACGTTAATCTGACTAAGATATATAAAATCGGCAAACATAGCTATTATAAAAAAAATGAATATGAATGAATGAATAATTTAAATAAATTGCGTGGATAAACTTATAATACGATACAATATACAATCAGTCCAAAAAGTCTCCATACACCACCTGTTTTCTATGTTATTTCTCTGTTATGTTTAACTAATTAATTGGAACTATGAGAAAACATTTTTAAATTAACATCCGTTCTCCAAACTTTAGTTCTGCCATCAGACCCAAAAAGGTTCATTTTAGTTTCATCACTAAAGATTACGGATTTCCAAAATTCAGGGTATTTTTGTAACGTATTCCCTAGCAAAAGCTCACCGCTTTTTGCGATTAACTTCCTAAATTAACGGCTTCTTCCTGGCTGCACACCCCTAATAACCTGCCCTGTGTAAACCATTTCTCACTGTTTGTGAGCAAACATTTTTCGCAAATAGTTCCCGTACTTCCTCTTTTAATTTTGGTGCACTTTTCTTGGGATCTATAATTATTTGTCTAATAATACTGGCCTCTTCACGTGGAGTCAGTTTCTTGAGACGTCTGGAGCGTGGTCGAATTTTATAGGATCCCGTTGATTTATACTGGTTTACAATGTACTGAACAGTAGCATGCGATTTTTTAACAATTTTTCCTATATTTCTGTACGATTTCCACAAATCTTTCCACAAATCAATTATGATCTTTTGAACTTGAAATGGAATTTCACGATTTCTCTCGCTCATTTTTTAATACTACTTTGAAAACCCAATGCAAAATTACTAGCAACGAGCGACAGATTTATTTTCAGTTTAGCGAGCAATAGATAGCTTGATGTTGGAAATTTTTTTGACATTAGTTTTGTTTACATTTTTATTACTAATCCACGTTGATTAAGTTCCAAATATTGAATTAAAGATGTTTTCTTATAGTTCCAATTAATTAGTTAAACATAACAAAAAAATAGTATTGAAAGCAGGTGGTGATGGAGACTTTTTGGACTGACTGTATATGGATTTTTGACGCTTTTTACGGTAATTTAGCAAGTTTTTCATTTTTTTAGCAAAAATTTACATATTGAGCTGTAAAAAAAAGTTCTTAAAAAAGTCGCGTTTAGCCATATATATTTGTTTCTGAAGGTCCAGGGATAGATTTAAATTAAGTTTAATGAGTGTCATTTTCAAAAAGAATTCCTTTTTTTTGAACCGCTAACATACCAACAATTTACGAAAATGCTCATATTTTTGCTAATTCACTTCAAAATATATACATGTTCGCCAAGTTTTAATATGACCCAAGAGAGTGCTTACAAAGCAAGAAAAGAAACACTGCACAAATCACGAAAACTGGAAATAAATATACAAAACAGTTGAAAACGACAACGAAAAGTCATTACCATCTTACGTTTCGTTCGGATAAAGGTCGTATATTATCGGCAATATTCGTATCTTTGTTTCTGTCGTCTATCTTGACCTGTTTAAAAATCGTCACGTCATTTTTGCTATACTAGACAAAATTAGGATGCGCTTTCTTCTATGCTCATTCTCATATCTCGTCCTTTCTCTGATGTTAACCCTGTCAGATGAATGTACCCAAAGTATTCAAAGGACCTTTTGTAATTGAATTTACAATTCAAGTACTCAACTCAGTAATTGATTATTTGAATAATCGAATACACAAACAGTTTTTCACTCGAGTAATTTCAGCACTATTTTTTTTTTTGTTTTAATAAGCGAAAAGGATATTTATACATGTTTATGTTGTTCTTTCACCATCCTTTTTATTTCATGGAAAAATATGAACCTTGTTTTACGTTGGTAACAGTTGTTGAACTTGGCTTTTTGAACGATGGGAGAAAACGAACACTGTTTTAAGATACAATTATGCCTTATACAACTGACCTTTCTTTCTTTGTTTTCTTTTTTGCAGAACATTATTGTCGAGACCCAATTGAATTATAAATATACTGTTTTTAAAAAATTCGCTCGTTGTTTTTTACATAGTTAAGTTACATCACTATTTTATAATAGTTCTTCCATTTCAAACTAAAGAAAGAAAACGAATAAGATAATATACAAAGATTATCTGGGCATGACTCGATAAGGAGAACACACGATAAAGAACAATTTCAGCTGTTAAGGGAGACTTTCATCAAACTAGTGATACAATAAGCTAAAGAAGAAAAAGAAGACATCCTACAAATTGACACAGAAGAGTGTAAAGCAAACAGATAAAAGGTTGGTGTGTTCCGTGGTAGTATCGTATAAGTGGTCGTATAGTTGTTTTAGTGAAATTTTGGGTAATAGCCCAGTCGTCAGAGGCAAATTTTGATGAGAAGCTCTCATGAAATGTTTAAGAGGCTACATTTTGGCATACAGGTAGTTCTTTGGACGTAGAATAAGATAAAAAAAAAGGTTACTGCTCTAAAGTGTACGCTAAGCCTACAAAATCGAAAATAAAATGAAAAATTCGGTTTTTTACAAATATTTCTAAAAATACAAAAGATATCAAAAAACTAATAGCACCATGTGAGAACGAAAAATTTTACAAAAAAGTAATATATAGACTATTTATTTAAGTTTACCGTCATTTAAAAAAATTATTTAAAATAAAATGGCTGGTTTAATCCCTTCAGTTATAGTTGTAGTTGATTCCAACCTCATTCATGATTAAATTAACGTTTCTGTATACCGTCAAATATTTTGAAATTGGCCGTTAAGGGGTTTCTGGGGGTGCTGATTAAGAATTCGATGACAGATTTGAAAAATTCAAAATGGCGGATCCAATATAACGGCCAGAGAGTTCATAATTCATTTAATATTTTCGAGTAATTTAGATTTTTTGTGTTTTCAATAACTGTTTTTTTTTGTACCTGGATGTTTAAATGAAATATATTTTATACTTAAAGCTTAAACTTTTATCTTTCATTTCATTTTTTTATTTTAAGACTTGTTTTGCCCATTTCGTACTGCTTTAAACGTAAAATCGCCGGCGGCGCACTACAGCAGGTAAATTTTCGTATTTTGAAACTCAGTTTTTAAATAACACACATATTTAATTATATTCTTATATTGAAACTTAAGGTATAATAATGATATATGCACAAGAATTTTTTTTCAACACTATATTTTATTAAATATTTGTAATTTACTATATGCTCGTTAAAATCATGCAAACAAAAATTTCATTTTAAGTTTTACAAATTATAAAGCAACAAAAATAAAAACTATTAGTATCATCGGAAAGCTGAAAGTCTCGCTTCAAAAAGTTATCTTTTAATTTTTTCTTTTACACTCTGAAAACTAGTAATATCGATTAACTTTCAAGCGGTGCGTGTAGACTTTCAAATTAATCTGTTTGGCGCTTTACACTTTTTGAACCACCTATCCCAATTTTTAACAAATTTTCGCGCTAGTAAAAAAAATCTGGAACTATTTTTTTGTAAAATATCCCGCTTTTTCACGTGGTAGCTTTTCGATGTCTTTTTTATTTTTCGAGATATTGCCGAAAAACTTAATTTTTTATTTTATTTTTGATTTAATGTACTAAGTTGGGAATGTGGAATCTTTAGCACAATGAGACTACTCAGTATATATCACCACTACACCAAACACTTTATTTTTACAATCGACGCGCGATTCGCCAACCTGCTAGCTTCATCAGGAGCGATGATTGACTGTCAATCGCGAAACGCGCGTCGAGTGCAAAAATAAAGTGTTTGGTGTAGTAGCGATATATACTGAGTAGTTGAATTTTATGGGTTTAGCGTACATCAAACTTTAGCACACTTTTTTTATCGTATTCTACGTCTAATAAACTAACTGTGTGCCAAAATGTAGCCTGTTAACGTTTAATGAGCGCTCACAACCCCTGGCGGCTGGGCTATAATAGCTTTAGTCACCGATCAAAAAGAACTTCAACGGAAAAGAAGTTTGCTTTTAATTCTTTAAACCTCCTTAGTAGTAGTTTGCATCTGTTTCGAGCACTAACAAAGATATTACTACCATATTTAGGACGTGAAAGTTTTTACGCCATTTTCGATAGATGTTTAGATAGAAGCAGCAGCTTCTTTGCTACTGCAAAGTATTACCTTTGCTACCAAAAACCATCATGTTGGTCGTTGATAATGTCAAATCCGTCCAGGTACTCAAAGATTGTTAATTAATAGTCTTAGTAATACTGAAAAAAAATGAAATTGCTCAATAGTTGCCATGCATTGTATTTTTAATATTCTTAGATGTAAGCAGAAAAAAAATATTTCTTTCCTGTAGGATAAATTCAGAAGCCCACAGAAAAACTGGCCTTAGTTTACTGGTACAGTTTTTTAAGTTTTGAACTGTTGTGGCTTTTACTTGATGGAAACTCATATTAAATACAACAAAAAACTGGTTATTTAAACACAAAATTTCCGCAATATTTTTATTTTTCAGTACAAAGTTTCGCTAACAATCTAGCTTTGTCAGGTATAAATAATATAAAATTATTAGATATAAAGGGTCTTCCATTTGGGACTTGACAACTTTGAAATTTCACTGTGAACGTACCCTTAAGCCAATCACCGAACTGTCAACGTCAAAACATTCAGTAAAGTCAACATTTTCATCACGGCGAAGTACACGAACGAACAACGTTTACAAATAATTAAAATTTACTACCAAAATTTGGAGTCGGTGACTGCAACTTTAAGAGCGTTAACGCCAATTTTTTGGTCGTAATTCTCGTCCCAGTAGACAAGCAATTCATAGTCTAGTGAAAAAATTTGAGTTAACATATTCGCTGCTGGATGTTCCCGTGCCAGTGAGACAACGGGTTGGTCGAAGTGGCCAGAATATTGCTGCCGTTCAAGCGTCCATCTCAAACGAACCAAAACAGTCGATTTCACGGCGTTCTCAAGAATTAGGCATCGCTCAGACCACACACTATGGCGAATTTTGCGAAAGGATCTTGGCCTGCACCCTTATAAGTTAAAGTTAACTCAAGAACTAAAGCCACTCGATCATATGAAGCGACGTACGTTCTCGAATTGGGCTCTAGAAATGTTGGAAGAAAATGACCAATTTCATCGCAAAATTATCTTTAGTGATAAAGCGCATTTTTGGATAAGCGGCTTCGTTAACAAACAGAATTTGCGTTATTAGTCAGGTGAAAACCCTCATGTGCTTGAAGAAACATCACTTCATCCACAAAAAATTACTGTTTGGTGCGGTTTTCATGCCGGTGGTGTCATTGGGCCGTTCTTTTTCGTTGATGAAAATAACCGTCACGTTACAGTCAATGGAGATCGCTACAGAGGCATGTTGCAACGTTATTTCTTTGATCAATTGCATGGGCTAGACATTAATGATATGTGGTTTCAACAAGACGGCGCCACAAGCCACACAGCGGGTGTAACAATCGACTTACTGCAATCTAAATTCGGTGAACGTGTTATATCGAGAAATGGTCCCGTCGAATGGCCGCCTAGATCGTGTGATTTAACACTTCTAGACTTCTTTTTATCGGGGTACATTAAATCATTGGTCTATGCTAACAAGCCTGCATCGTTAGAGGAGCTCAGAGCCAATATTGAAAGAGAGATAGCGGCCGTTTCCGTCGAAATGTGTGGCCGAGTTATCGAAAATTGGGTTCAACGAATCGACCGCTGGAAACGTGCCCGTGGTGGACATATGAATGAAGTCGAATTCCATACATAAATGTTTTGATTGTACTTCAAGCCGATAGTAAAATTTTCGAAATGTCCCAAATGGGTTGCGTTTTATTTCAAAAAACAGTTGTCAAGTCCTTAATGGAAGACCCGATATATATAAACTAAAATAGGTACAAAATGATGAACACATTTTATAATAGGTAATTACACAGAACTATTAACTATACTTTGAAAAAATTGTTTGCCTTAATGATAGGTATTTCCAGCATACCAATTATGTGAATAAATTTAAAAGGGGTGACCCACTTGTTTCTGTTTGTTCGTTTAATAAAATATTTGTATTTTTTATACGGTTTATTTCTAAGGCCTTCTTCAGGTCTAGTTTATAACCTTTATTTTCTTACTGTAGTATTTCGAAATTTGGATCAAAACGTTATAAAACTTTTATAGTGTTCATTAATCCGTGTATTAAAAGGTTTGTCCTATATATATTTTAGGACAAGTGCCGAAGGTTAATTCATAAACACCTGATTTATTATTTTTATAGGTTCGTTTTTTATAATTTTCTTTTTTAAATCTTCTTGTTGCGTGTTCTGTTTTGAATACTATATTGATATTATGATGATTAAGTATTTTTCTTATTTTTACTGTCGGGTTACCATAAAATGTTAAAGTTTAATAAGGCGTCTTTTCGTTTGTTATTGGGAAATTTCCGAAATAGCTTGATTTTTTGAGTTTTCTATTTACCATGTTATTTACGACTAGCGGTGAATATCCATTATTGACGGCTATTTGTTTAATAATATTTAGTTCGTTATTAAAATCAGTTTCTGATAAAGAAACTGTAGTCAACCAATGGGTAAAACTATAGTAAGCTGCTGACTTATATTGTTGGGGGTGTGTTAACGTTTTATGAATTGTTCTGTCTGTGTGAGATGGTTTATGGAGAAAGTATGTTTGTTAGATATCCTGGTAATTTTTAAGTCTAAGAAATTGGCTGATTTTAGAGTCTCTTCCTCCATGATAAATTTAATATTGTTATGTAGAGAGTTTATGTAATCTAAAAAGATTTTTAACTGACTTTTGGTTCCGATGAAACATGCAATAACATCATCTACATATCTGTACCAGTAAATGAATTATTTACTCTCAGAGAGGACTTAATGGGCAACCCATTATTAGTCCTTACTTGCATATTGTGGAAATTTTGTGTTTAAATAAGCAGTTTTTTATGATAGTTTTTTAAGTAGAATAACACGTGTTTTATCATGGTCAGAAGCTTGTTAAGTATCTACTTTTAATAAAATACAATTTCCATGATGTCTGAAAATAATAGCGTGCATTTTCAACTGTATATCAAAAATAGTTGGTGATGTTTTTCCCTGAAACGAATAATAATGAGCAAGAAAAACTAAATCACTGCTCTAAAAACTATATGGAGCGGAAATGTCCCAAAATATGATTACAGGTTTAACTCTAAGGTCCGAAAGTCAGTACATTCATTTCCTTCAGGTTTGATTCTGATTTTTTTTTTTTTTAAGCAATGTAGTATACTAAACCATTATCCTATTTTTATTTACAAAGATTTGTTTTATTTAACATCGTTTTTGTTTATATTTTTAATAAAGAGTTTGCTTTGGGCAAAATGTTAACCCATGAAAATTTAATTAAAAAACTAATTTTGGTTAATTGAAAATTTTAAAAGGGGAAGTGCGCCATTGTAATATAAATACAAATTTTTTCGTAGCATTCACATTAAATGCGAGTATTATCCCAGCAACAACAATAAAAACAAAATATGCCTCGTAGGAAACAACTTTTTATGTAAAATGAAAAAATCTACGTTCGTAAAAATTCAGAATTTTATGACAGGGATACATTTTTTTCTTTAAATTAGCTAAAATTCTTAAGGAAGGTACTGACATCAGAAGTTTGAACAAAAAAGTTGAAGGGGGCTAAATCAGGGCTATAGGGTGTATGTTTTAACTCGGTGAATCCATAACTTTCGGTAATGGTTTGAAGTGTATGAGACTTCTGAACCCTGAAGTTGTCATGCAAAACCAAGATTTTGGGTCTCCATGTATTTGAACTGAACTTCTTTATTATGAGTGGACCCCTTTTTCATTTCGTTTCATTTTGACAAGGAGAATTCGACAATCCTGATCTACTTTAACCACCAATTCAAAAATGTACAGGGTGATCATTTTTTAGACGCCCGGCCCCGATTTATGGAAAATTGTTGGATATATTTTTTTTTAAATGTAGAATGGTATAGTGTTTGTCAAGAACTATACTGACATATTTGACATTTGGTAGTGAAGACGACTCTGGAAGCCACGACGCCAAACAACTTTTTTTCCGTCGACTTACCATTTGTAAAACGGCATTGAAAAGCTCTAATTTTTCTCAACAGTTTTTCCTTAAACTTTTTTTTCTAATTTGTTTTGAGAAGAGTTATGCACCAAGAACGGCGGTTTTTAAACGATTTATCTAACAGGCAGCTGTCATACTTTAATTTGACAGCTTTTGTTTGTATACCTATTCAATTCAATAGAGTTAAACTAAGTAAACAGTGTGTTAATAGCTTCTAATTGAAGTGGTTTTCCACACTGCAAAAGTAGATATGATTCTTATTTATGGAGAAGCAAGAAGAAATTCTCGGAAAGCCGTTAGACTGTATCGAGAATATTACCCCGACAGGTATATCTGGGATCACACTATATTTTGTCGCTTCGAATAATATTTGAGGAGCAATATGGATGCATTTTCTCGACAGAAAGGTATTTCTAAACAAAAAACTGTTTTAACAGATGAAAAAGTAGCCGAAATTATGCAATATTTTCAAGACCATCCATATAATTCAACCAGACAAGCAAGCAGGCAATTGAATGTATGTTATGGGGCTATTCAGAAATTTCTTAAAGCTAACAAATACGATGACTATAAAATGCACAATCTTCAATTATTAACACAATTTGATTCGGAACGACGACTGAGCTATTATGGACAGATGAAAGCCATTTTGTCAGCAACGGCAAACCTAACAGAAAAAATTATCATTACTGGGCTGACGAGAATCCATGCAACGTTAATCAAATTCAGCATTAAAGCCATTATGACGTTAATGTATAGTGTGGGATAATTGGGAGACATTTGTTGGGACCATATTTTTTTGAGGAAACACTAACTGAAAATAGATACCTTAATTTCTTGCTACTCAGTATATATCACCACTACACCAAACACTTTATTTTTGCACTCGACGCGAGTTTCGTTAACCATGTTACCTTCATCAGGAGCGATGATTGACTAAAGCTAAACTACAAATCTACCCTATTTATACTTAGCCTAACCCTTGAATTACTCAAGCGGAACTAATGACATAGGCAAGGCCATCACTTCCGGTCAAGTAACCAGTAGAGGGGACTATAAGGAATAGACCCTCTGTCTTTATTTAAACTACTTTTACATTTTATGATTTCCATACTTTCGTATGCGTTCAACAATCTCCTATCAGATACATTTTTTATTTATCTTAGATTATCTAATTTTCTCTTATGATCAGCTTCAAAGGCATGTTCGGCAATGCTAAACTTTTCTGTTCTACTGTATTGTAAGTGTGCTAAATGTTCTTTAAAGCCTCTTTTAATTGACCCCAAGTTTGCCCAACATACTTTTTGTCACAATCATTACAACTAATTTCATAAATTCCACTTTTCTCACAATTAGGAATCTTATCTTTGGGATTTTTTTGAAATCGAAGCCAGTCAGGAATTCGAATATTTCCCAAGGGTATGGTATAGGTATGTGGATGATATTTTCGCGATTTTTAATACAAAGAAAGCAAATTTGATGATTTTGTTTCTAAATTAAATAGCCGGTATGATTCCATTAAATTCACTTACGAAGTTGAGAACAAAGGACAATTGCCTTTTCTAGATATTTTAATTATTAAAAATAATAATAGATTCGAATTTGATATCTATAGAAAGGACACAGTAACAGATAGATATATTCCTAATGATTCATTATATCTGTATGTCTCCATACCATATAATCCGAAATATAGCAAGGGACTCAATAAGGTATTTAATAAGGTAGGCCTCACCTTAGTCTATAAATCATCAGACAATCTGAGGAATATTTTAGGAAATCCCAAAGATAAGATTCCTAATTGTGAGAAAAATGGAATTTATGAAATTAGTTGTAATGATTGTGACAAAAAGTATGTTGGGCAAACTAAAAGGTCAATTAAAACACGATTTAAAGAACATTTAGCCCACTTAAAATACAGTAGAACAGAAAAGTCTAGCATTGCCGAACATGGCTTTGAAGCTGATCATACTGTAACATTAGATAATCTAAGATTAATAAAAAATGTATCTGAAAGGAGATTGTTGAACGCATCAGAAAGTATGGAAATCATAAAATGTAAAAGTAGTTTAAATAAAGACAGAGGGCCTATTCCTTATAGTCCCCTCTACTGGTTACTTGACCGGAAGTGATGGCCTTGCCTATGTCATTAGTTCCGCTTGAGTAATTCAAGGGTTAGACTAAGTATAAATAGGGTAGATTTGTAGTTTAGCTTTAGTCAATCATTGCTCCTGATGAAGCTAACATGGTTATCAAAACGCGCGTCGAGTGCAAAAATAAAGTGTTTGGTGTAGTGGTGATATATACTGAGTAGTATCATTGTGCCAAAGATTCCACATTCCCAACTTACTTAATTTCTTGGTTAATACTCTAGCAGTTTTATCAGGAAATGTTCCCCTTATTTTAGGAAGACATATGTGATATCAACACGACGGAGCACCACTTCATACAACTGATGCTGTTAGAGAGTAATTGAATGAACGGTTTCAAAGAAGATGAATAGGAGTTTACAGCCCAATTACTCAATGGACACCTAAGTCATCAGACCTCACGCTGTTAGATTTTTTTCGTATGGGAGGCTTTTAAAGATATTGTATACAAAACTGCGACAAATGATATTGAGCACTTAAAGGCAAAAATATCAGATGCATGCAACAGTATATCTGAAGAAATTATTTACAAAGATCAAAAGAATAGAAAAATGCTTGATAGAAGAAGGAAGATTTATAGAGCATTTCTTTTAATGTTTTTTTTTTATTATTTTTTACGTTTTCAAACATTTAATTTTATAAACATATAATAAGTTATGTAACGTTTAAAAGTTATATAGTTTTTTTTTGTAGTTTTAATAAAAATAATGTATTCTTGTTTTTTATTGTTCAAAGATATTTTATGGAATTGAATTTCGGATCGCGAAGTGTGTACATGTAAATCGAACGCCCAGCAATAGTTAATTCGTTCAAAGAGCATTATTATGGTAGTGTTTCGATCTATTTAATTATTTTGTCGATTGCAAACGAGAGGGACTAGAGATAAAGCAGAGTGTAGTGTTAGAATTAAGACAATAAGTAAAAAATTTGGAGGTTTATGAGAATTATTCTGTAAAATTGTATGAAGCTAACGAAACGATAAGCGATTACCTTGATCTTTTTACTGTTTACGGTGATAAGAAATATAAACAACAGTTTTTTTTTCTCTCGTGTTTTGAAAATGAAATATACGAGCAACACACGTAAAGTTTTTATAACAGAAAGAACAATGGATAGCGATAATTATGAGGAAGAGTCGAAGAAAAAGAAGAGCCAATGGGATTATTCAAGAAGAGTAAAGAGCTGATAAGAACACCACAGAAAAAGAAAGACGAAAGAGTAGATAAGATAGACAATTTGATAGAAATGATCAGAGAGCTAATGTCAGATATAAAGGATATAAAACAAGATCAGAAGAGATGCCAACAAGAGTTGAAGGAACTAAAAAAGGAGAATGTAGTATTGAAAGAGGAAAATAAGATAACTAGAGAAAACAAGAGAAGTATGGATTTGAAGATGAGTAGATTGGAAAAGGACAACATAAGGAATGAGATTTGAAGCAAATAGCCAACCAGATCTGAAAAATAGGTGTAGAACATTTTATGGAGAGGAGTATGGACACAAAAGTACAGATTAAAGATGTGATAAAAATAGGAGCGACTATATACAAGATAGAACTTGGAAACACGGGAGATAAAGAAGCTGTAATGACAAACAAAAACAAACTGAGAAACCTAAGAGAGAGAGAGTTTACATAAACAACGATTTAACAAGCCATGAACGAGAAATTCAAAAGAAATTGAAGCATATAGCAGAGAACGAGAGAAAGAATGGAAAAAGGGTGAAAATAGGATATCAAAAAATCGTAATAGAAGGAAGAGAATTCAAATAGGACATTGAGGAAGAAAAACTGAAAGAACAAACAAAGAATACTACGACTATCAAGTCAAAAAAAACTGAGAAAAAGGAGAGGGATAGGTAGATTGACGACGACTCTGGCAAAGATAAGGGATACAGAAGAGAAGACTAGTAAAACGAATACAAAAAAGAAGATAATCAAAGAAATAGATAGGAAGAAAGTAAGAGTTATTAGATTGAGACTACAGAATAATAGGGGGTATAAACGGAAAGGTAGGATGAACTGACAGAAGAACAACAAATTCACTATGTACGAATCACTGAAACAGAAAGGAAAGGAAATGGATGCGAAAAATTAGAAGGAAAAGCATACAAAAATCAACATAGAAACATAATACCGGAACAAGATACAGAACTCACACAAATAGAAAAAACAAAAGAGGCAATCGGCAATTTAAACAGGATGGAAGGATATAGAAGGAAATATGGAAAAGACAGATATAGAATAACTCAACCCCACGGGCCTTACACTAATAACAAAAGGGGGTAAAAAGTCATAAGGATTAAATAAGTAAGTAAAGTTATTTTATTAAAGGAAAAACCTCAACAGCATAGTAACTAATATTATTATAATTGCTGCCAGGCTAAAATATGACAACTGCCTACTAGACAAATTGTTTGAAAATCGCCAAGCGTGACATGGCAACTATGATGACCAAAAAATAATATTTTAGAAGGTTGTTGTTCCATAACTTTTTTGCAAAACAAATTAGAAAAAAAAAACAGTTTAAGGAAAAAATGTGAATAAAAAATTAGGGCTATCCAATGCCGTTTTACAAAAGGAATTAGCCGTTAGGTTCTGCCGACCATAAACTGCTTTCGAATATCCTACAAATCAATGACAGAGAGGCGCCTAAACCGTGCAAGATTGGCCACTACAAATCTGCTAAATGGGAAGATTTTCAAACTTTCCCTTGGTTAGCCGTTCGTTTTAGATCTGACGATCCATCTGTCTGCGCTAAGGAGGTTTCCGATGTCGTTTTGGCTGGTATGGGCGCTTTACATCCTTTTTTCGAAGAAATACCCTTGGTTCGACCAAAAATACATAGAAAGTGTAGTTTCCAAAAATCGTAGCTACCGAGAATTGCGCAAAAATTCACAACATCTTTGTTCGTACCAGGAACAAACTCAAGAAATTATAAACGAAACCAAGGAGGCGCGCGATCAAAAAATTGAAAACAAACTTCTTACTTGCCCCAACAATTCCAGGTCCTTTTGGTCAGTCGCTAAGGCCATCAGTCAAAATTTCACTTAATACTGTATACCGCCACTCACACGGAAAGCTAATACTATTGCAACACCTGTTTAGACAGCCAACTTACTGACTGAACTCTGCTTGACATTCTACTGTGACAGGGGATAAAATTATACACGTATTTGTGATATAATTAGGGTAAAAATAACCAATCAGATAGGAATAAGCCATTATAGCTAACTTTATTTCAGATTATTTACAAAATAAGCTCCTAAATAAAAATATTATTTTAGGACCAACATAGAATGCACATTTTTCTATTAATTGTTTTTTCATAGATGTGCCATGATTTTACTTGCTCTTTCTTCTTCTTCTTCCTGTCCCATGTATTCACATACGTTGGGGTCTCTGTACCATTTCTTCAATTTATACTGAAGTTCTCTGACGGAGCGTCCGGAACTTTACACCAATCCCTGATATTCCGGAGCTACGAGTGCTGTTTTCTACTTGATCCTCACCGACCCTCCATTTTTCCCGGCAGAATAAGTTTTGGAATCGAGTAGCGATCACCTCTTAGTATATGTTTCATTTGTTATACTATATTAAGTAGTTGCCTCTCCACCCTTTGAAGCACTTCTTCATTGGTAAGGTGTTCTGTCCAATAAATTCATAATAAACGTCGCACTATCCATAGCTCGAAAGCTTCAATACGATTAGTTGATCTCACTTTTAATGACCATGTGTTTACACCATATAAGAGGACCGGCTAGACATAACATTTTATTACTCGTAGGTGCAAGGTGAGTGGCAATTGTCTTTGAAGCAGCATAATTTTCAACTCTAGAAAGGTATCATCTGTCATGCCAATCCGCAGTTTAACCTCCCCATCACAATCCCATCGTTCATTGATGATAGAGCCAAGATATTTGAATTTAGTAACCCTCTCAATCTCCTGATCTTTTATAAAGAGAGACGCATTCTCTTGGTGGTGTCTACTAATCACCATTATTTTAGTTTTCCCAGCTTATTGATTAGAATTTGCAGATGTTATTGGCAACTATTGCTGTATCATCTGTATTCCGAATATTATGTATATGAGTATAACATATAAATATTATACTCATATACTTGCTCTATTACTAACTGAAAACAGACAAGAATTCCTTAGTATAGAGGACAATGAATCGGAAGGCACAGAGGGAAAGGACTGGGACGAAATAACCATGGAGGAAGTACAAGCAAATCTAAAAACGATGAAGAATGGAAGAGCGGCCGGACCAGGTGATACCTATGCAGAAATGATTAAAAATGGAGGTATAACCATGTGGAGAACAATAACTAGCTTAATTAATAATTGTATATCACAAGAGAGAACACCTACCGAATGGAAAAAAAGTTACATTTCATCAATCTATAAGAAAGGAAATAGAAAAGACCCTAATAATTATAGAGGTATATGCGTTACAAGCACTATGAACAGACTGTACGGCAAAATATTGCAGAATAGAATAAGAGAAACAATTAAAGGAAAGATATCCGAAAACCAAAGCGGATTTACTCCGGGCCGGTCGTGTATAGACAACTTGTTTACTTTACAACAATTGATGGAAAAGAAGATCCAAAGAGATGACGAAATACATATGACCTTTATAGATCTTACTTGAGAAGAAGCGCCGGAGTGTCCAAATTCCAACACATAACAAACCAAGAAATACGCAATAGAACAGCAGCAACAGAAACAATTATACAAAGGATAGAAAATAGAGGATTAAATGGTTTGGACATCTACTCAGAATGAACGATACAAGATGACCCAAAAGGCTCTGGACATGGAAACCACCGAGAAGAAATAAAAAAAGACGACCACGTAGATCCTGGAATGAAGATATGAGACAAGCCATGAGGTCACGAGGAATGGATGAAGATATGGCGGACGATAGAGAGGTTTGGAGAAGGCGAATGGGACCACAACACTTAGTTTGTATAATTGTTATATATTACTTGTGTATGTATACAGTTAAACCCAAATATTATATTATATATATATATATATATATATATATATATATATATATATATATATATATATATATATATATATATACTTACTCTTTAAAAAGATTCGATTTTAATACATCATTGTAATCTCTGATTAAAATTTTTGCCGAGTTTATCTGAAAGAAAATGACCAGTGAACCGCACTTCCCTTTCTATTTATAGAGGTCAAACTCTGTAAGCATAATTAGTGATATTTCCTCTTTTTAGGGATTCCAAAAGGGGGCGCAGTTATGTTTTACTATATATGTAACAGCGACAAAAGAATCTTATCTTAATACTCTTTTCTCTTCCTTACAATTTTAAAGAATATTATTCTTGCTAATCATTCATTCGCCTCCCTAATGGTCGTTGCTGAAAGGTAATATACATTGATTTCGGCCTTAGCCTTAGTTTTTTTTTAAGTTTTTTTTTATTAAAAGTTTTTGGACCGTTATATAGCTTTAGTCTTTCAGATAAATACTTAATTACAAAGTTTTTCAAGTTAGATACTTTAACGGAATTGAATAGCTCAATATATAACGAAGTGTTCACCCACGCTACTTTAAAAATTGATATAAAATATCCCTCTCTTTTAATCCAAGAAACGAGTGACAATTTTTTTTAGCAGAATTTACACCTTATTTAATAAAAATTAGAAAAATGAAAAATATAGTGAATTTATGACTGCAACACACGGTAAATATATATAGTACCTTTTTAATAAAGTACAGTCTGTCAAGTAAGAACGTGTCCGCGATAATTCATTTTTGGTAGATGCGATTCTAGTGATTCAACAAAAAATTGGTAGAGGGAACCTTTGTCTACGGCGCATTTTAGAAAGAATATTAGTCGATCCGTCGATATCACGTAAAATCCAAAATGAATCACTTTTTTGCGCATCGGTTCAAGGCAGTCTTTCTTTGTTCCAAACCCTAAATGACACATTCCGTGGCAGCTAAATAAATCAAAAAGTCGATATCGTTTGTAAAGAAGTGGGTCAATTATTTCAACGAGACGAAAAATGTCGACGACTAGCCAAAACATAGCTCTGTAGGCAAGGTCACTCCGAAAGTCAAAAAACGAATCATATCTTTGTTTTCACGGGACCCGAAATTGACGCTGCGTCAAGAAGTGATAAAATTAAGCAAGTCGGATTTGAATGTGTTCCATGAGACCATTCGACATCTTCGTGCTCATAATGGCAAATTTCGAAGCAAGTTGAAGAAACCTTCGCTGGGCGAAAATCACGTCGCGAAACGGTTCGCTTGGGCCCACGATAAGATACTAGACTGGTCTCACAATCGGCGGATGCCAACCCTATTGAAAACGTTTGGTCTCTTGTAAAGATAAAGCTCAGAGGACTTTGACTCAGTTGTCTCGCGAGATTCTAAAAATTTGCAGAATATGCAGAAACTCTCGTCGACAGCATGCCTCGAAGATGCCAGGCAATTATTAATGCAGGAGGTGATTGAAGGGGAAAGGCTGATGCAGTTCTGTTTGCGCGTGCAGAAGAATGAAAAATATTGTTACTTATTGATTCTGAAGTAACTATTTCATTTTATTATAAAACTGTTAAAAATGAAAATGTCACACGGTTCGAAACTGCGAAAACAATGTATTAAGAGTGAGTCATTATGTGTTAACGTATGGTAATTTTATTAAATACGTGCACGAATGATACAAGAGAAGGAAAAAATACTAGAAATATATTACATAAAAACTGTAGGTCACTACAAAAGTTTTGGAATATACTTGTAAGGGTTAGCTGAAGTTATCCCACCTGAAAAGAGAAGATTGACTTGGAGTAGCCCCGATGACAGTATTAGAAATGAAATTGACTACATAATCACTAATAAAAAAGAAATCTGTCAGGATGTTACCGTTTTATATCGGTTCGATACAAATAGCGACCATCGAATGGTTAGAGCAACCATATACCTAAACATCAAATTCGAAAGAAACAAACTAATACTAAAGAGACAAAAAATATCCTACAGTGGAAACTCTATCAAAAAAATAAAGAAAAATTTCAGGATACATTAAACGTAAAACTAAGAGAGAAAAACAGATTGAAGGACATGGAAATGGAAGATCTAAGTAAAACCATAAGAAGTAGCATACAAGTAGCAACAAACCAAATATGTGCTAAACAAAAGAACATCGGCAAGTTTAGCCAAACTACTAAAAATCTGATCAAAATAAGAAGAGAAACAGATAGGGAAGCTGAGAGTTATAAGACAACAAATAGTGAAATAGACAATAACATTCGAAAATATCTAAGAGAATACAACACAAAGTTGGTAAAGAATACTAATGAAAACAACAAAAATATGAAAGTTTTAAAATCCCACTTATCAAATGGAAGAATGAAAATAAGTAAATTGAAGAACAACAGTGGTACCGTAGTTAATAGTAGAACGGAAATTGTTGCCATAGTTCAGGACTTCTATAAGCATCTCTACAGTTCCAAGTCCCAAGGTCATCAGTACAACAGACGGAAAATTAAAAATATTGGATCCGAGGAAATTCCTGAAATAGATACCAATGAATTAAGAACAGCGCTCAACCAAATGAAATCTCAGAAATGTCCAGGAGAAGATCAAATCACCACTGAAATGTTAAAAATGGGAGGAGAATATCTAGTAGAGAGTGTACGAATCCTACTCAACAAATGCATAACCGAAGAAAGAATTCCAACAAAATGAAACAATGCCGAGGTTATTTTGCTATACAAAAAAGGAGATAGAAATGATATAGAAAACTACCGTCCTATTAGTCTACTATCACACTTATACAAGTTGCTAACAAAAATAGTAACAAATAGATTAACTCAAAAAATGGATTCGTATCAACCAGTAGAACAAGCAGGTTTCCGAACAGGTTTTAGTACGATTGACCACTTGCAGACAGTACGCACTCTCATAGAGAAGACCTCAGAATATAACATACCATTGCACCTGGCATTTGTAGATTACAAAAAGGCCTTCGACTCGGTCGAAACTTGGGCAATATTGAAAGCTCTAGACAACGCAAGAGTAGACACCAGGTTTTCAAATCTCATCAAACACATATACGAAAACGCGACCATCCAAATAACACTGGACGAAGATACAAAGACAGATAAGATATTGGTAAACAGAGGCATACGTCAGGGCGATACTATCTCCCCTAAACTCTTCACACTAGCCTTAGAGGACATTTTTAAGAATTTAAATTGGCAATCCAGGGGCATAAATATAGATGGTGTGCGTCTGAACCATTTACGATTCGCAGACGATATAGTGATTATAAGCGATAAAACGGAGGAAATTCAGAGCATGCTGAAAGAATTGCATCAGGCATCCTTAAGCATCGGACTCGAGATGAATCTACATAAAACAAAAATAATGAGTGTGGAAAATATTCAAGTAAACATCGGAAACCAAACACTGGAAAACATATCAGAATATATTTTACTTAGGACACAAAATACAACTTGGTAAAGAAAATCAAAGCTCTGAAATAACTAGAAGAATAGGACAAGGTTGGGCTGCGTTCGGCAAGTTGGGGTATGTACTTAAATCTCGAGAAATCCCAACAAATCTTAAACGTAAAACATACTACTATCACACTTAAACAAGTTGCTAACAAAAATAGTAACAAATAGATTAACTCAAAAAATGGATTCGTATCAAAAGTAGAACAAGCGGGTTTCCGAAAAGGTTTTAGTACGATTGACCACTTGCAGACAGTACGCAGTCTCATAGAGAAGACCACAGAATATAACATACCATTGCACCTGGCATTTGTAGATTACAAAAAGGCCTTCGACTCGGTCGAAACTTGGGCAATATTGAGAGCTCTACACAACGCAAGAGTAGACACCAGGTATTCAAATCTCATCAAACACATATACGAAAACGCGACCATCCAAATAACACTGGACGAAGAATACAAAGACAGATAAGATATTGTTAAACAAAGGCATACGTCAGGGCGATACTATCTCTCCTAAACTCTTCACATTAGCCTTAGAGGACATTTTTAAGAGTTTAAATTGGCAATCCAGGGGCATAAATATAGATGGTGTGCGTCTGAACCATTTACGATTCGCAGACGATATAGTGATTATGAGCGATAAAACGGGGAAATTCAGAACATGCTGGAAGAATTGCATCAGGTATCCTTAAGCATCGGACTCGAGATGAATCTACACAAAACAAAAATAATGAGTGTGGAAAATATTCAGGTAAACATCGGAAACCAAACACTGGAAAACGGATCAGAATACATTTACTTGGGACACAAAATAAACTTGGTAAAGAAAATCAATGCTCTGAAATAACTAGAAGAATAGGACAAGTTGGGCTGCGTTCGGCAAGTTGGGGTATGTACTTAAATCTAGAGAAATCCCAATAAATCTTAAATGTTTAAAACATATGACTCATATATTCTGCCGGTCCTTACGTATGGTCTCGAGACGATGGCACTCACTCCGAAAAACCGCTGACAAGCTTCAAGTGACACAACGAGCAATGGAGAGATCTATGCTCGAAATTAGCCTGAGAGACAGGATACGGAACGAGTAAATTAGAAGAAGAACGTGTGTGACAAATGTCCTCAGAAGAGTAGCTCAACTCAAATGGCAATGGGTTGGCCATATAGCTCATCAAAGCTCAGAAAGATGGACCAGCAAAATGATAAACTGGCGTCCAAGACAAACCAAAAGGAGTGTTGGAAGACCTCCAAAAAGGTGGCGCGATGACATCCAGAAAATTGCGGGGGGAAATTGGATCCAAACAGCCCTAAACAGAACGACGTGGAAAAGATTGGAAGAGGCCTTCATTCAGGAGTGGATGACTATAGGCTGAGGAGAGAGATCCCACGGTTAAATCTCAACGGACTCCCTTTGGATTTGAATGGTAAAGCGCCAAGCTCAGAAACGGTAAAAACCAGGAGTCACTGCGTATGTTAACTAGCAACTATCAGTTTTTCGTAAAAAGTAGTCACGGTATTGGACAGAAATAAAACAAACTGGTCAAAACGAAGTTTTTGTTCCATCAATTTGCCAATCACTTTCTTAGATCTTGAAAAATACTATACGAATAATATGAAAAATGTTTAATTAGTGAGTTGATTTTAAAACAATTGTAACAGTTAATTTTTAACTAATTGTTCTTATATAAAAGACAAAATTTTAAGTTTATGTGTCTATATATTTTGTGACTTAAATTATTGCTATAGCCGTAAATTGAAACTGTGATTGTATTTCTTGTATACAACGTCCTCATCCTGTTTAATAAAAAATGTCATTCATAGCTTACAAAGTAACAAAACTCCCAAATGGTATAAAAAAACATGCTCCAGAAACTGTCACATCTCTCATCCTTTATAACAATATTTCTGGAAGGAAAAAAAACATGAAGAAATATATTCATTGCAAATTCTCGAATTTCCATAAAAGTTCACTTACGTTATGGAACGACATCGATCTAAATTGAGAAAAAATAGCTTCGTTTGATAACGAAACCATTGAAACCGTGTATAATACCACCCCCGCATACACTTTCGGAAAAAGAAAAATTAAAAGCATGTTTTATACGCTTTTAATCTCTTTTACCTGCCCTTCTTTTCGGAAAATTCGTTTTATTATTCCAAGCATTAAAAAGTCATAAAATTTCTTTTTATTCAGGTAGAAAATGGAATTTTAGCGATAACAAAGTTAAAAATAAGCAAAGTGTAATGAGATACATCGTGCATATTTAATATATTTTAAAACGTTTTGCTGGTAATACTCTTATTGCTGCCAGAGTTGACGTATTATTTTAAATTAGGAGATTTGTACGGATAAGTCCTAAATTCTTAAATAATAAATACATGAACAAATTGTTTTAAGCCTCTTGTGCCATCATTTTGATGGTCGACCGGGAGGTCTACTAGTTTTTCATCTTTTGCCCATCTTGGCCAGCTATTAGCTAGCACCCTACTTACGTAAGCTCTCCAATATCAACGTGTTGATCTGGCGAAACGGACAATGTTTTAAATCTTGAGTTCTTCTCGTATAGTTGTGCTTCGTACCTCGTCTCTCTGGGTTATTACTTTGATAGTGCGCAGTGTTTTCATTTCTGTAGCTCTCATGATGCTTTTTGTTTTAGATGTTTTTGCTACATACGTTAGAGTGGGTCTTACTACGGTCCTGTATATACACACTTTGCTTTCTGTAAACATGTAGGAATTTTTCCATATTAAATCTCTCAAACAACCAGATATTCACGATACTTTACCTTCCTGATTGCATATTTCTTGATATCGATTTTTTGAGCTCGATAGCTGTACTCCCAGGTATGTGCAGTTCATGTTCTGTGCTACTGTTTTGTTGTAGATGGCTAATTTACCTGTAATGGGGTCTTCAGCTATAACCATTGATTCTGTTGCATCATCAGCAAAGCACAGTATTTTTAAAGTTTTTTCGTCCCATTTTGAATCCGCCATTAATCTGATTGGCACTATTTATTATTTTGTGCATTATTGTGTTGGTGTTGGACTCATTTCAGATTATATTGGTACTTCTTCAGTTAGTCCACATTTTGACCTATATGCACCGACCAATTTTTTTTAGAACGAAAAAAAGTAAAAAAGTACTTCAAAATTCTGAAAAAATTTCATGGTAATTCTACAAATAAAAAATAAGTATTTTTTTGTTTCTTACATAATTTTTCTAAAAGTTTTAGTTTTCAAGTAAAAAATTGTTGAATATCCAAAATATGGCAAATACGCTGTTATAAATATCTTCGAAAATTGAAGCCATATAAAAAAAAACCTTTGGTTTTTTGGGGTAGAATAAGATTACCAAGGACAACTTTTAGTTATATCAGGAAAATATATATATATATATATATATATATATATATTATATATATATATATATATATATACTAATAGTATAAATGTTCCCTAATACAGATGCCATTCCTGATGGTGTCCCTAGATTACTTTTTCTGACCCCCGATAATGGATTTTGAAATAATTCAAATTATAAATTCACTTTTAAAACGCTTCAAGTGCTGACGACGACAACCTTAAAGTTGATTTTCTAAAACGATACCACAGATTTATTTCAAACCCATATCCCATATAGTAAATTTAATTTTTCGAGCTGGATTATTTCCTGACAGTTTAAAGAAATGTACCATAACGCCTATACATAAGGGTGGTTCGCGTAACGAAATTACGAATTATCGTCCCATTGCAATTATCAGCAACCTGAGTAAAATTATTGAGAAATGTATAAAGTTGCGCCTGAACGATTACTTAAATAAAAATAAATTAATATCCGATGCGCAGTATGGTTAGACAGAAGTTGGGCACTGAAGATGCTCTTATAAGGGTAGTAAACCATATTTCCGAGAACCTCGACAATGGCAATAAATCACTTTTGATATTCTTGGACCTGACAAAGGCTTTTGACACTGTGTCTCACCGCATATTTTGGAGAAAGTTGAGCATATTGGAATTAGAGGTATACCCGTATGATCTAAAAATAAAATCATATCTGATCGAACGTACGCAACAAGTAAAAAAAGGAGAATCAATGAGCTCATCACTTCCAATTGAGTGCGGTGTGCCGCAGGGTACAATGCTTGGGCCATTGTTATTTACAATATACATAGATACCCTTTTGCATATTTTATCTCAAGGATCTGTGGTTTTGTTATGCCGACGATACTGTCATAATGTTACAGGATAAAATATGGGGCCGTGTCTTTAAGAAGGCAGAACAGAATGGCTATGAGTAAGGTAAAGTTGTGGTTGGATTTGAACTTATTAACCTTAAATGTTGATAAATCAAAATTTATATCCTTTACGTTTAATAAAAGGAATTATCCCGACAAGAATTTTATAAAAATTCCTGAACCTGGCTTTGTAATAACTTTGCTGCTTGTGATTGCAATCTGAAGATCTGCTCTACCGATAACATTAAATATTTGGGTGTATACCTAGATTCGCATTTAAGATGGGATTCTCACATAGATTATATAACAAGTAAAAATTCGAAAAATGTAATTTTAGGTTTTATCAGATTAGGCAGTGGTTACCCAAGAAATATTTGTTATATGTATATAAAACACTTGTGGAGTCAGTGATAGGCTATGGCTTAGTAGTTTGGGGGGGTCCGTGCGTGATTCGGTATCTTCGTCTTTTAGTAATAGCCCAGAAAAGAGTTCTAAAAATAATACTGTTTAAAACCGCGAAGATTTCCTACGGACCAACTATACGATTTGGCTAGGGTTTTGTCGCTGAAGCAATTATACATAAAATCGTAAGAATCGTAAGAATTTTACTGAATAACAAACATAAGGTAAACAGAGTTGATCACTCTATTATACTAGACTAATTACCCTGAACAATGTGTATGTACCATCTACCCCCTTTAGTGCTACTCAAGTCCCTATCTTTTTCTGCTCCGAGGATTTTTAATATAATTCCTCACGAACTGAAAGTGAAGCTATATAGGTTGGTAAGAAATAACTCGTCTAACTAGTTGCTTGATAACAAAATAGATCATTATTGAGAAAATAAATAAAGTATGTATTTAAAATAAGATGGTTCTAGTACATTTGTAATAAGCACTAATAGTAGATTACGAAATGGTGATGCACGCATATTCTTCTTTAAGAAAATTGTGCATCGCTTAAAATGTATTATTGCCTTGTAAT
>CM032453.1:146061228-146093408 GCA_019049505.1 Pachyrhynchus sulphureomaculatus | reverse complement strand
AAGAATCTGATGACAGATTTGAAAAATTCAAAATAGCAGATCCAATATGACGGCCAGAGAGTACGTAGTTCATTTAAATTTTTCGAGTAATTTAGAATGCTTGTGTTTTCTTTATATTTGGATGTTTAAATAAAATATAAATACTTTATACTTAAGGTTCAAACACAGTAAACATACTACAGTAGCGAAACTGAGCTCCAATTTGGTGACGAGATTTTGACGGCACGTGCGTCGACGGGTCCTTTTTCAAAATGGCCGCTCAGTGTTTACATCCGATCTCGGAATGTGTCTTTGGAAATGTATTGTCCATCGTTTCTTGATGTGACTGCAGTTTATATGAATATAAAGACAGAAGGAAAAGAGAGTTTGTAGAAAAAAAGAATTAAAAACGTTTGTAAGTGAAGAGAATCGAAAAGGTTGAGAAACACTTTATATAATCATGGGGAAAGGAGGTTATTGTTGTGCCGTTGAGAATTGCAATATTCTATATAATTATTTTAGCAAATTATTTGCTCCAGTCACACTTTTTTTATGCTCTAAAATTTGCAAATAAGAAATTTCTAACTCAATCAGGGCGCGCTAAGACTATTATTCTAAATCATAACTAAATTTAATTATGCTTTATTTACATCACATTTAATCATCAACAGTATTATCCGTCAAAGTTTAAGTTGCTGCATTAATGATTTTTTTTTGCAGTTCCTCTGTTTTTAGTCGAAACAATGATTTCATAGAAATCATGGTATGCGATTAAAGTTGTTGGAGTTGTTGATTATTTTAATAAATCTCTAATGTTTGCTTTCACAAGACAACTTTTCACTATCTTAAATGCATTTTTGAAAAATACATATGCATGAAACAATATTATCATTACTAATGTACATTTTGTTTAGGCGTATTTGCTCAAGAGACGGCCTTCCAGGGAACCTTGATTGATTTAATAAAACGTTCGTATTGGTAGAGTGATTTGGTCATTAAAGCTTGAAATTTATTGCTAACCTTAGTTCGGCTGGTTATTTAAAAATCCTGACGTGATTGCTCAATTATGACCTCGGATTCGGTTTCAGCGCCCAAAAATACATATAGGTATAGCAATCTGTTCGGTAGTGAAAAAATTTTTTTTTGTGCCTGTGTAATTTTTTTATGATTAATAAATAATCCTCCAAATTCTGGTTTTTAGAAAGATTTATTTTTCTGTAAACTAGTATTCAGTTATTTAAAACTATTTATATTTGATAAATTATAAATAAAACATATTATTTTTTTCTAAAAGGTGTATTCTCAAGAGGCTTCTAGTTTTCAATAACTTCATCTGAATTAATTGTTTGACACACCTTTTCTAATAATAAACCTGATAAATTTAACACTGTTTAATTGCAAGTACAATTAATACTCTGAAAGTGACTTTTTTTTTTTTTTTTCTCTGTAAATTTACATTGCTCCTTTTTCATGCCAATCTTTCAAAAGTTTCTGTGAATATATTGTAAGGAATACAGAACCTATAACAACATGTTTATTATTTTCAAATTTTAGACAGTATATTTTATTTTCTTATAAGCTGGGTTTGAAAGTTTAGATATTAAGTGTCGTGTTGAGATCACAAAACTACTCGGGAATGGGATTATTGAAATAACTGATATAAATGGATAATTGAATCAAATATGCTATTAAAATAAGAAAAATTTTAATGTGATTCCAAAGAAATTTTTGTAAGATGATTTTGTCAGACGATGTATGCCAGACGGTAAAATATTCTGAAAATAAGTTCGTTAAATGGACAGTACACCTAATCGAAGTCCATTTTGATGGTAATTATGGTTACTATTAAAATTTTGAAGATTTAGTTACCTGTTATTAATATTCCTCCTATAAAGAACTTATTTCTATTGTTGAATACCTATACTATAAATTAAATATAGTTATTTTCCTTTTTTTAAACCGTAATTGACAATACTCAGTATATATGAGTCAATCATTTCTCCTAATGAAGCTAATATGGTTAGTGAAACGCGTGTTGAATGCAAAAATAAAGTGTTTGGTGTAATGGTGATATATACTGAGTAGTGTCATTGTGCCAAAGATTCCACATTCCCAATATAGTTCTAACTGACAAGTCAGCTGTATTGACTTTTTGATCGAAATATTAATTCATTGTAAATAAAAGCAAGCGTTAATTACATTATCAAAAAGCAATACAGATAACAGAACACAAAAAGGTATAGAACCTCTAAGAATCATTCACATAGAAAATAGAGGTCTATACATATACGTTCATAATTCATTAATAATATTATATTAACTTTTCTCGAAGTTACACAATATAGTTTTGTAGTTTAAGAAAAAATAAGTACCAAAAAAGTAGATACAGTGTTTTTTAATTAACGAGAGATCTATCACACCAAACAACACAACACTGCTTAGAAAAAAATGCTCTTATTTTAGAAGATGTTGACATCTTAGTAATGACAATTAAAATTAAATTAATTTAGTCCTTAAAAAACATCTTTAATCACAAATTTACTTGAAAAATGATGTAAATAAAACTTTAACCTCAAACAGTGACGTTTTTTCAAACATTTCGGTTTTCATTTTCGCTACTGTATAGTGTGTTTGCTGTGGTTCAGACCTTTATCTTTCATTTTCCCACTTTTAAATATTCTTTTTATTTCAAGTTTAAGTTGTATGATTAATAATAAGCAAAAAATATCATGAACACTTTTTAAAGAGAAAAATTACAGAAAGAGAGAAAGTTTTTTTTTAAGTTTTTTATGATTTTGTAATATTAAGTATACTTCTAACTATAACTAAAAAAAATTGTCCTACTTTTTTTTGACCATTTCGTACTGCTTTGAACATAAAATTACCGGCGGCGCGTTACAGTAGGCAAATTTCATATATTAAAACTCAATTTTTAAATAACATACACAATGTGGATATTTTAAATTATTCTTATATTAAAATTTAAGGTATAATAATGACATATGCACAAGAATTCTTTTTTCAATACTATTTTTTCGAAATATTTGTAATTTATTGAATGTCCGTTAAAATCATGCAAACAAATATTTCATTTTAAGTTTTACAAATTATAAAGCAACAAAAATAAAAACTATTAGTGTCAACGGAAAGTTGAAAGTCTCCTCTTTAAAAGCTATCTTTTAATTTTTTTTTACACTCTGAAAACAAGTAATATTGATTAACCTGCGCGTAAACTTTCAAATTAACCTGTTTGGCACACTACACTTTTTGAATCACCTATCCGAATTTTTAATAAATTCTTACGCTAACAAAAAAAACTGGAAAAAAATCTATAGGCTTTTTTTTGTAAAATTTCCCGCTCTTTCACGTGGTGTTATTAGTTTTTCGATATCTTTTTTATTTTTCGAGATATTACCGCAAAAGCTAAATTTTGATTTTATTTTGGATTTTGTGGGCTTAGCGTACATCAAACTTTATCGTATTCTAGGATCAAAAAACTACCTGTGTGCCAAAATGCAACTTGTTAACATTTAATGAGAGGTCAAAACCCCTGGCGACTGGGCTATGGACCGTCAGGAGGGAATCAGATCAGACAATAGAGAAATCTTGCTTGTAAAAAGGACAAAAACGCATACTTGAATAATATATGTGAGGAGCTAGAACAATATGCTACAAACAGTCGACTACAAGAACTTTCTAAAAAAGTAAAATGGTTATGGCTATCAACTCGACGATCAAACTCACTAAGATCTGGAAAGGTCCAGCTGTCAGAAAAACACAAAATTAAGATATTCTCCATAGCAACTTAAGCATCGGAAACATGGGTCATTAAACAAGCTGACAAAAGACGAATCGATACGTTTGAGATGTGGGCATATCGAAGAATCCTCAAAGTATCATATACCGGATACTACTGTATTTATTCTTGAAGAGCTTAGTATAAATGACAGACATTCAGATAGAAATAATAGACAATACCTGAAATATTTTGGTCATATTATGAGGAAAGTAGATTTCATGGCAAAGCTTGTAGTACCAAGGAAGGTAGAAGCTAGATCAAGGGGACGGTCTCCAACAAGATGGTCCTACCAAGTAAGATCTCTCTTTGGTACGGGTATACACGAGTCCAGTTAGCTCACGCAGGATCAAGGTGCCCGGAGAATAACTGTTGAGGAAGTAACTGCATAATGTCACCGATACTCCTGTTGGGGTGAAAGGATTGAGAGAAAGAGAGAGAGAGAGAGAGAGAGAGAGAGACTAAACAAAGCTAAGAAAAATTGAATTGAGGTTAGAAACAATTTTTTTTTATGGGTCTAACACACGTGCTACAGGGAAGTCCCTAAAGCGCTCCAGGAGCGGCATGTATGCGGAAAAAGCGATTCATGTTGTTCTTGAATCGCTGTAAATTGTACTCGGTGGGAAACACAGCCCTGGGCAAATTATTCCAAAGGGATATGTTCTCCATATAAAAGACGGCTTGAAAAGCGTTGTAAGGGGGGTAACAAGCTGAACCTCATATGGATGTGAAGTATTAGCGCGACGTGTATTTCTAACATGCACTGCTCTGAGAGGAATTAAGCGGGCTACATCCTTCGAACGTTTCCCATGAAAATACTTGTAGAACAGACTCAAGTCGCCAACCATTCTTCGATGTTCCAGCGAATCAAGGCTGCCGGTCAGTTTCGGGTCTCCAATCAGACGAACAGCTCTTCTCTGAACAGAATCCAACAAATGCAGTGTGTGTTTGGGAGCGGAGCCCCAAATATGGGAACAGTATTCCATAGTTGGTCGAATTTGAGCTTTGTAAAGAATTAACAGTTGTTGTGGAGTATAAAGCTTACTGGTTCGAAATAATATTCCCAACTTTTGAGAAGTTCTCCTTGCTACGCCTGTAACATGTTCATGCCAGGACATATTTGCTCCCAAATTAACGCCCAACAAATTGAGTAACGATACTATTGGAATGGACTGCCCCGACAGGACAATGTCGGGTTTAGCAACGTCAAGTTTTTTAGAAAAAACTGCCGCCTGTGTTTTTGCAGCGTTAAATTCCACTTGGTTACTGTCACTCCAAGATAGAATAATGGGTAGCTTTTAAGTATAATGATTTAAACTTGAACATATAAGCTGCGAAAGGACTGAGTTGACTGAATTGGTTATAGGTTTTGTTTGTTACTTTTCCATGTTCTAAATTCCAAGTTATGATATCATCTCAAAATATTGAGTTGAGTTGAGTTGAGTACTCCTTGGATTAAATTTGTCTTTTAGCATGAGAAAGCCAAATTTTAGAAGTGCGTGTTCGTAAAGGACGTCTTGGTAATTTTTTCAGTTTTTACCTCAACTACAGCAGACATTCGAGAATAATGGATGGGTTTGAAAAGTCGATTTCAAAAATTGTATTTGTAAGAGCAGTCATGAATAAATAACTTTACGAATGTTATTCCTTCTCTTTTATATTTCCTACGGAAGAAACCGTCAAAGTATTACCTTTGTTTGTCCGCACATATGATTGTTCAAATACTCTTTTAGAAAGTGACAGTTGCATTACACGTGTATCGTATATATGTAATGTTGCGATATCAACTTCAAAGGGAACAGGCTTTATAAATCGCGTGGCTTGTCGTTCCCAGTTTTTCATCTAAAGAACATCCTGTTGCTATATATTTTAGCAGGATTTAATTTTAAAATGGCGACGTGACAAAGTTAAGCGGCACGTCATTATATCACCCCCGAGTCATACTAAAATAAACCGAACTGAAACTTTCAAATTTGCATACCTTAAATAGGGCATTTATTTTAGTATGAAATACGAGGGGCCGTGGTGAAATTTAGAACGAAAAAAATAAATTTATAAAATTATTAATATATAATATAACTAGCCGTGCCCGCGGCTCCGCTCGCGTGGACTTGATTTACTACTATCGTCACTGCTTATTCCTTATGTTACCTAACGTAATAAAATATCTGCCATTATGTCTCCTTATCTCCCATTATTTCTCCTTATCTCCGATTATCTCTATATAATTTCCATTATCTAGGCTTATCTCTGCTCATCTCCCATTATTTCTCCTTAGCTCCCATTATTTCTCCTTATCTCCCATTATTTCTCCTTATCTCCCATTATCTCACCTTATCACCCATTATCTAAGCTTATCTCGCAATATTTCGCCTTATCTCCCATTATTTCACCATAACTCCCATTACTTAGACTTATCTCTGCTTATCTCCCATTATTTCTCCTTATCTCCCATTATTTATACTCATCTCCCATTATCTCACCTTATCTCCTATTATCTACGCTTATCTCGACTTATCTCGCAATATTTCTCCTTATCTCCCATTATTTCTCCTTATCTCCCATTATCTCACCATAATTCCCATTACCTAGACTTATCTCTGCTTATCTCCCATTATTTATACTTATCTCCCATTATCTAGGCTTATATCGAATTATATAGAACATATGTAAATTTATAAAAACACGTAAATCGGATAAGTGGTTCTCAAGTGATAAACGCACTAACGGACAGACAGACAGACAGAGAGACGTTGCATTTTATATATATTATATTCTTTGCAACGTGATATTGTTCCATATTTAATGGTTTAGGCAGTGTATTGCAAGAGAACGCGCTAATGGTAACCTTTTTTCCGACTTGATTTACTATTATCGTCACTTATTCTTTATGTTACCTAACGCAATAAAATATATCCTATAACCTGGCCAGAGAACATATGTATGTTTTAAAAAAAAAGCACGTAACACACTAATGGACAGACACCCAGAGAGACGTTGCATTTTATATATATTATAGATAGATAACTTGGCCAGAGAACATACGTATGTTTAAAAAAAAAAAACACTTAAATCGGATAAGTGGTTCTCCAGTGATAAGCGGACTAACGGACAGACAGACAGACAGAGGTACGTTGCATTTTATATATATATATATATATATATATATATTATAGATGTAAAAAAATATATATCTATAACCTGGTCAGACAACATATGTATGAATTTAAAAAATCACGTAAATCGGATAAGTGGTTCTCGAGGGATAAGCGCATTAACGCACAGACAGACAGACAGAGAGACGTTGCATTTTATATATATTATAGATATAGATTATTATTATTATTATATAATCTGGCCAAAGAATTTATATATATATATATATATATATATATATATATATATATATATATATATATATATATATATTAATTTAAAAAGGACACGTAAATCGGATAAGTGGTTCGCGCGTGATAAACGCACTAATGGACAAACAGACAGACAGAGAGACATTACATTTATATATATATATATATATATATATATATATATATATATATATATATTATATATATATTATAGATTATAGATATTCTCTGCTACATAATATTGTTCCATATTTAATGGTTTAGGCTGTGTATTGCAAAGGAATGCGCTAGCGACTTCATTCACTATTATCGTCACTGCTCATTCCTTATGTTACCTATCGTAATAAAATATAGCCTATAACCTGGCCAGAGAACATATGTATGTGATAAGCGCACTAACGGACAGACAGACAGACAGAGAGACGTTGTATTTTATATATATTATATATAGATAAATATATAATAAATAAATATATAATATAATAAACGTATAATAAATAAATATATAATATAATCAATAAATATATAATATAATAAATTTATTTATTTTTTATTTATTTATTTCACAGTACAATAGTAATATTTCCAGTACATCATATATTTAAATCTAGAACCAAGCTAATAGTAAACAAAGTGCGCCTAGGTGTATAGAGACACCTGTATGCGCAGGGCTAAAATATAATTTAAATTATGCTAAAATTTGTAGAAGGTAAAGATAATCATTAATACACAAGAAAATTAAATAAAGAAAAAACATACATATAAACATGCAGAGAGTCGCAGTTATGAATTATAACAATCCACACAATAGTTCAGAATTTTCTATAATGAACAGTTTACATTTTTTTTCAAACAGTTTATAATTTCTTTGATTGTGTTAGCCGATACTTGTTGGAAATTCATAATAAAATTATATAAAAACAACACTATGTTTTAATTTCCAATATATTTAAAGTCACTTGACAATACAATGGCTTCTTCAGAAGAAGCCATTGTATGGTGAAACAATTGTCAAGTGACTTTAAATATATTGGAAATTAAAACATAGTGTTGTTTTTATATAATTTCAGTTTATAATTATTTATAATTCTGATATTCTGTGGTAACTTACTGAAAACTTTAGGTGCCAAAACTGACAAAGACCTCTGGTTTCGGTCATATTTTCTAAAGGGTACAAGTTGTATCGCATTTTCTCTGTTTCTAATTCTATATTGATGATTCACATTTTTGTTTTCATTTCTGTAGCAAAATAGAGAAATGTTTAAAAAATATAAATTTCTTATATTCATTATATTTTCATTATATAATCTCTTGGTTAGAAAAACTCTATCACGAAAGAAAATTACTCTAACAATATAGTTTTGTATCAAGCTCAGTTGACTCAGTGCATTATTATAAAGTCCACCCCCCACAATGATGCCATATCTCAACAGTGACTCGACCAATGCCTGATAGACAATAAGCCGTAGTTTAAGGCGTTGTATTTTTCTTATTAGGTGAAACTTATATATGAGTCTTCTCAGATTATTGGTCAAATCCTGGACATGTTTAGTCCATCTGAGATGTTTTATCAATTGTAATTGTGTGTGAGATTTCTTTCATGACCATGTTCATATCATTTACTTGTATACAATCAAAGTCCGGTCGATTTGCCTCAGTCAGAGAGAAAGCAATGTATACCTCATCATCAAATCAAGTCAGGCCCCAACAATGCTCACCCCCCTACCAACTGTCATCTTCACAGCATCGCATGTCTTGTCCCTGAAAACAAGAACTGCATCATCACCATATGATATTGAAACTCCTTCTATGTCCAGGCTTAATAAAGAGTTTATATAGCAGATAAAGAGAAGGGACCCAGGACAGTGCCTTGTGGTACTCGAATCTGTACAGTTAGTGGTTCACTCAGTACTTTTCCGATCTTAATAACTTGTTTTCTTTCTTCTAAGTAATCTCTAAAGATGTTTAAAACAGAGCTTCTGACATCACAACGCTCCAAAACATCAAGAGGGCCAGAGTGAGGTACGTTGTCAAAAGCTTTGGCTAAGTCCAGGAAAACTGCAATACACTTTTCATCATCATTTAGAGAGGCCTTAATATGGCTGACCAGTTCAGACATTGCAACGCTAGTGCTAACCGCCTGCATGAAACCAAACTGCTTTTTGTTTTTGATATTTTTTATAATTATCAAATTACAGTCTTTTCGAAATTATTTGGTAAAAATTATATCATCAAAACATGAAACGCTACGTTTCAGGCACTCTTCTAAAGCTGAGCAGTGAAATTATTATCACTGCTCGGCACGTCATTTCCGTAATCGCTATCATTTTATAGCGGATATATGCTTGTAGATGGAGAAGCAGTTGGTCCAGATGAGATAAAGGGAGAAATTCTCAAAATATTTTCAGATGAAAGTCCATCTATTGATCGACTGGTAATTTTATTTAACAAGATATATGGAACTGGATAAATCCCCTTTGACTGGCTGAAGTCGACTTTCATCCCAATACCTGAAAAGCCAAAATCAGTAAAATGTGACGATTATCGTTTAATAAGTTTAGTGGCTCACCTTCTCAAGATATTTCTAAGAATCATTTATACCAGAATATATAGAAAATGTGAAACAGAAATTGATAACACACAGTTCGGATTCCGGAATCGCATGGGTACACACGAAGCTTTATTCTTATTAAATGTGCTAGTCCAGCACTGTAAAGACATAAACGTAGATGTATAAACGCGTTTTAAAGATTGTAATAAAGCTTTCGGCTGTATGATACACGAGAAATTAGTAAAAATTCTAGAAACACCTAATATACACAAAAGAGATCTATATTTCATCAAAAATCCATACTGAAATCAATCAGTAGAAGTTAAAATTGGCTGGAAAGATCCAAAACCATAAAATTAACCCAAGGTGTAACGCAGATATGTATTATTTCACCACTTTTATTTAATCTTTATTCTGATGCTGTGTTTAGTGAAGCCATATAGGAATCCATTTAAAGCGTACCAGTTAATGGGAATATAATATGCTGATGATACTGTTCTATTAGTTAACAATATCAAAGACCTCCAGCAATTGATTGACCGAATCGTATCGGCCCGTGAAAGAGTTGGATTAACTATGAATATAAGAAAAACCAAGTGGATGGTAATAACAGTGAAAAGTCTACCACCAGAATCCCTTGAAATCATGACAGCACCGTAGAACAGGACCGCACCCTAAAATATTTGGGAATGAATATGAATAAAAAGTGAGATCTAAGAACAAGTCCAAGTGACATACATGAATATGAATAAATTTTTCCAACCAACAAGTCTTCGTCTCGAACTCCGACTGAAAACAGTGAAAGCGTATGTTTTTTTTCCGTGATATTGTATGGATGTGAGTGTTGGACCCTCGACTCTCGCTCAGAAAAACGACTGAAAGCATTTGAAATGTACATTTATAGACAGGTAAAATAAAGAGGAAGCGCTCGATCGGAAGATGATAAAATTTTCGACCGATGGACATGCGAAGGTGATTTGGATGTACTTCAACTTCATAAAATCGATGACAAAATTGGACCAGTTTGAAATTAAAAGACGAGCTCTATTACATCTTCGTATACTCAGTATAAGTTGAATGCTATAGCATTTTATTCCACATACATCGAAACTACCAAGACAATCGTAGTAAACATTATTACAATGATAAAATGTGACGAAATAAGAGAACTAAACATTTTTTTTATGTATTGTACGGTGCAGTATTATTCAAATTCAAGGTAAACATGAAAACACAATATGTTTTCTTTAATATATTGATAATGCAACCTTTAGTAGTTGTTACGAGTCAGCATTTCACCCGAAGCTTTTCGTTGGTGCCTTTTTAAGTGTTCCACAGACAAAGGGGACTTACAGTTTAATTCCGGTTCCCAATGGCCAATGTGATAGGGCTTTATTAGGCATGATACTACGGTTGGTTTGCCATTGTCTTCCCGAGAGAGGTCACCGTCACGTTGTAAAGTTTTTTTTTTTAATTTATTATTTATCTTTATCCCTAAAATTCAATAATACAGATAAACATTTCTGCGAACAATCTGTAATATTTTTGTTACCACACAATATTATAATTAATTTTTGCCCATTATATTTTAGTAGTATTTTAGATTTACAAGAATTTTATTATTTATAAGAGAGAGAACAGTGGGTAGGCTGCTGAGATAGGGATTTTCGTCCGTTTTCAGTGGTTCTTACATCAAAACATATATGCCTTAGGGGAGATCCCTCGAACGTTCACGCCACCTGTGGTGAAGTATTGGCAGTCTTCTAACCACTCTGTCGGCGAATGGCTGCAGCGAGTTAGCCTCCGATGAAGTGCCACCTACGAGGTAGACGTTATATCTTTCCATTATTGGCCGTCAGTACTGGCTTAAGTATCGGAAAATTCTGTTCTCTTGTTTGTCAATCGTAGCCCGACTGATGAGCCGTGATACGGCGAAACGCGTCTTGGGATGGATTCGACAAACAGGAGAACAGTGGGTAGACTGCTGAGATACGGACTTTCGTCCGTTTTCAGTTGTTCTTACATTAAACCACATATCCCTTAGGGGGGATTCCTCGAACGTTCGCGCCACCTGTGGTGCAGTGTTGGCAGTCTGCTAACTAATCTGTCTGCGAATGGCTGCAGCGAGTCAGCCTCCGATATATATATATATATATATATATATATATATATATATATATATATATATATATATATAAATATATACATGTATGTATATATATATATATATATATATATATATATATATATATATATATATATATATATATATATATACATACAAGTAATAAATTATATATATAACATATATATATATATATATATATATATATATATATATATATATATATATATATATATATACATACATATATATATATATATATATATATATATATATATATATATATATATATATATATATATATATATATTGACCGAAATTTCACTATATAGAGTTTTACTATAAACAGTATCGACTGTATTTAATAAAATATAAATAAAAATATATTTATTCCTGCCAACAAATCATAGTTGTTACATATTTAATTTAAACATAATACTACGAGAAACAATACAGGAAAAGAAAATTTCCCTAGCAGTAAAAACCAAATTACAAGGCAATAATACACTTTAAGCGAAGCACAATTTTCTTAAAGAAGAATGTGCGTGCATCACCATTTCGTAATCTACTATTAGTGCTTATTACAAATGTACTAGAACCATCTTATTTTAAATACATACTTTATTTATTTTCTCAATAATGATCTATTTTGTTATCAAGCAACTAGTTAGACGAGTTATTTCTTACCAACCTATATAGCTTCACTTTCAGTTCGTGAGGAATTATATTAAAAATCCTCGGAGCAGAAAAAGATAGGGACTTTGAGTAGCACTAAAGGGGGTAGATGGTACATACACATTGTTCAGGGTAATTAGTCTAGTATGAATAGAGTGATCAACTCTGTTTACCTTATGTTTGTTATTCAGTAAAATTCTTACGATTCTTACGATTTTATGTATAATTGCTTCAGCGACAAAACCCTAGCCAAATCGTATAGTTGGTCCGTAGGAAATCTTCGCGGTTTAAACAGTATTATTTTTAGAACTCTTTTCTGGGCTATTACTAAAGACGAAGATACCGAATCACGCACGGACCCCCAAACTACTAAGCCATAGCCTATCACTGACTCCACAAGTGTTTTATATACATATAACAAATATTTCTTGGGTAACCACTGCCTAATCTGATAAAACCTAAAATACATTTTTCGAATTTTACTTGTTATATAATCTATGTGAGAATCCCATCTTAAATGCGAATCTAGGTATACACCCAAATATTTAATGTTATCGGTAGAGCAGATCTTCAGATTGCAATCACAAGCAGCAAAGTTATTACAGCCAGGTTCAGGAATTTTTATAAAATTCTTGTCGGGATAATTCCTTTTATTAAACGTAAAGGATATAAATTTTGATTTATCAACATTTAAGGTTAATAAGTTCAAATCCAACCACAACTTTACCTTACTCATAGCCAGTTCTGCCTTCTTAAAGACACGGCCCCATATTTTATCCTGTAACATTATGACAGTATCGTCGGCATAACAAACCACAGATCCTTGAGATAAAATATGCAAAAGGGTATCTATGTATATTGTAAATAACAATGGCCCAAGCATTGTACCCTGCGGCACACCGCACTCAATTGGAAGTGATGAGCTCATTGATTCTCCTTTTTTTACTTGTTGCGTACGTTCGATCAGATATGATTTTATTAGATCATACGGGATACCTCTAATTCCAATATGCTCAACTTTCTCCAACAATATGCGGTGAGACACAGTGTCAAAAGCCTTTGTCAGGTCCAAGAATATCAAAAGTGATTTATTGCCATTGTCGAGGTTCTCGGAAATATGGTTTACTACCCTTATAAGAGCATCTTCAGTGCCCAACTTCTGTCTAACCATACTGCGCATCGGATATTAATTTATTTTTATTTAAGTAATCGTTCAGGCGCAACTTGATACATTTCTCAATAATTTTACTCAGGTTGCTGATAATTGCAATGGGACGATAATTCGTAATTTCGTTACGCGAACCACCCTTATGTATAGGCGTTATGGTACATTTCTTTAAACTGTCAGGAAATAATCCAGCTCGAAAAATTAAATTTACTATATGGGATATGGGTTTGAAATAAATCTGTGGTATCGTTTTAGAAAATCAACTTTAAGGTTGTCGTCGTCAGCACTTGAAGCGTTTTAAAGTGAATTTATAATTTGAATTATTTCAAAATCCATTATCGGGGTCAGAAAAAGTAATCTAGGGACACCATCAGGAATGGCATCTGTATTAGGAACATTTATACTATTAGTATATATATATATATATATATATATATATATATATATATATATATATATATATATATATTTCCTGATATAACTAAAAGTTGTCCTTGGTAATCTTATTCTACCCCAAAAAACCAAAGGTTTTTTTAATGGCTTTAATTTTGGTAGATATTTATCACAGCATATTTGCCATATGTTGGATATTCAACAATTTTTTACCCGAAAACTGAAACTTTTAAAAAAATTATTTAAGAAACAAAAAATACTTACTTTTATTTGTAGAATTACCATGAATTTTTTCAGAATTTTTGAAGTACTTTTTACTTTTTTTCGTTCTAAAAAAATTGGTCGGTGCATATAGGTCAAAATGTGGACTAACTGAAGAAGTACCAATATAATCTGAAATGAGTCCAACACCAACACAATAATGCACAAAATAATAAATAGTGCCAATCAGATTAATGGCGGATTCAAAATGGGACGAAAAACTTTAAAAATACTGTGCTTTGCTGATGATGCAACAGAATCAATGGTTATAGCTGAAGACCCCATTACAGGTAAATTAGCCATCTACAACAAAACAGTAGCACAGAACATGAACTGCACATACCTGGGAGTACAGCTATCGAGCTCAAAAAATCGATATCAAGAAATATGCAATCAGGAAGGTAAAGTATCGTGAATATCTGGTTGTTTGAGAGATTTAATATGGAAAAATTCCTACATGTTTACAGAAAGCAAAGTGTGTATATACAGGACCGTAGTAAGACCCACTCTAACGTATGTAGCAAAAACATCTAAAACAAAAAGCATCATGAGAGCTACAGAAATGAAAACACTGCGCACTATCAAAGTAATAACCCAGAGAGACGAGGTACGAAGCACAACTATACGAGAAGAACTCAAGATTTAAAACATTGTCCGTTTCGCCAGATCAACACGTTGATATTGGAGAGCTTACGTAAGTAGGGTGCTAGCTAATAGCTGGCCAAGATGGGCAAAAGATGAAAAACTGGAAGACCTCCAGGTCGACCATCAAAATGATGGCACAAGAGGCTTAAAAACAATTTGTTCATGTATTTATTATTTAAGAATTTAGGACTTATCCGTACAAATCTCCTAATTTAAAATAATACGTCAACTCTGGCAGCAATAAGAGTATTACCAGCAAAACGTTTTAAAATATATTAAATATGCACGATGTATCTCATTACACTTTGCTTATTTTTAACTTTGTTATCGCTAAAATTCCATTTTCTACCTGAATAAAAAGAAATTTTATGACTTTTTAATGCTTGGAATAATAAAACGAATTTTCCGAAAAGAAGGGCAGGTAAAAGAGATTAAAAGCGTATAAAACATGCTTTTAATTTTTCTTTTCCGAAAGTGTATGCGGGGGTGGTATTATACACGGTTCAATGGTTTCGTTATCAAACGAAGCTATTTTTTCTCAATTTAGATCGATGTCGTTCCATAACGTAAGTGAACTTTTATGGAAATTCGAGATTTGCAATGAATATATTTCTTCATGTTTTTTTTCCTTCCAGAAATATTGTATAAAGGATGAGAGATGTGACAGTTTCTGGAGCATGTTTTTTCTACCATTTGGGAGTTTTGTTACTTTGTAAGCTATGAATGACATTTTTTATTAAACAGGATGAGGACTTGTATACAAGAAATACAATCACAGTTTCAATTTACGGCTATAGCAATAATTTAAGTCACAAAATATATAGACACATAAACTTAAAATTTTGTCTTTTATATAAGAACAATTAGTTAAAAATTAACTGTTACAATTGTTTTAAAATCAACTCACTAATTAACATTTTTCATATTATTCGTATAGTATTTTTCAAGATCTAAGAAAGTGATTTGGCAAATTGATGGAACAAAAACTTCGTTTTGACCAGTTTGTTTTATTTCTGTCCAATACCGTGACTACTTTTTACGAAAACTGATAGTTGCTAGTTAACATACGCAGTGACTCCTGGTTTACCGTTTCTGAGCTTGGCGCTTTACCATTCAAATCCAAAGGGAGTCCGTTGAGATTTAACCGTGGGATCTCTCTCCTCAGCCTATAGTCATCCACTCCTGAATGAAGGCCTCTTCCAATCTTTTCCACGTCGTTCTGTTTAGGGCTGTTTGGATCCAATTTCCCCCCGCAATTTTCTGGATGTCATCGCGCCACCTTTTTGGAGGTCTTCCAACACTCCTTTTGGTTTGTCTTGGACGCCAGTTTATCATTTTGCTGGTCCATCTTTCTGAGCTTTGATGAGCTATATGGCCAACCCATTGCCATTTGAGTTGAGCTACTCTTCTGAGGACATTTGTCACACACGTTCTTCTTCTAATTTACTCGTTCCGTATCCTGTCTCTCAGGCTAATTTCGAGCATAGATCTCTCCATTGCTCGTTGTGTCACTTGAAGCTTGTCAGCGGTTTTTCGGGTGAGTGCCATCGTCTCGAGACCATACGTAAGGACCGGCAGAATATATGAGTCATATGTTTTACATTTAAGATTTATTGGGATTTCTCTAGATTTAAGTACATACCCCAACTTGCCGAACGCAGCCCAACCTTGTCCTATTCTTCTAGTTATTTCAGAGCATTGATTTTCTTTACCAAGTTTATTTTGTGTCCCAAGTAAATGTATTCTGATCCGTTTTCCAGTGTTTGGTTTCCGATGTTTACCTGAATATTTTCCACACTCATTATTTTTGTTTTGTGTAGATTCATCTCGAGTCCGATGCTTAAGGATACCTGATGCAATTCTTCCAGCATGTTCTGAATTTCCCCGTTTTATCGCTCATAATCACTATATCGTCTGCGAATCGTAAATGGTTCAGACGCACACCATCTATATTAATGCCCCTGGATTGCCAATTTAAACTCTTAAAAATGTCCTCTAAGGCTAATGTGAAGAGTTTAGGAGAGATAGTATCGCCCTGACGTATGCCTTTGTTTAACAATATCTTATCTGTCTTTGTATCTTCGTCCAGTGTTATTTGGATGGTCGCGTTTTCGTATATGTGTTTGATGAGATTTGAATACCTGGTGTCTACTCTTGCGTTGTGTAGAGCTCTCAATATTGCCCAAGTTTCGACCGAGTCGAAGGCCTTTTTGTAATCTACAAATGCCAGGTGCAATGGTATGTTATATTCTGTGGTCTTCTCTATGAGACTGCGTACTGTCTGCAAGTGGTCAATCGTACTAAAACCTTTTCGGAAACCCGCTTGTTCTACTTGTTGATACGAATCCATTTTTTGAGTTAATCTATTTGTTACTATTTTTGTTAGCAACTTGTTTAAGTGTGATAGTAGTATGTTTTACGTTTAAGATTTGTTGGGATTTCTCGAGATTTAAGTACATACCCCAACTTGCCGAACGCAGCCCAACCTTGTCCTATTCTTCTAGTTATTTCAGAGCTTTGATTTTCTTTACCAAGTTGTATTTTGTGTCCTAAGTAAATATATTCTGATATGTTTTCCAGTGTTTGGTTTCCGATGTTTACTTGAATATTTTCCACACTCATTATTTTTGTTTTATGTAGATTCATCTCGAGTCCGATGCTTAAGGATGCCTGATGCAATTCTTTCAGCATGCTCTGAATTTCCTCCGTTTTATCGCTTATAATCACTATATCGTCTGCGAATCGTAAATGGTTCAGACGCACACCATCTATATTTATGCCCCTGGATTGCCAATTTAAATTCTTAAAAATGTCCTCTAAGGCTAGTGTGAAGAGTTTAGGGGAGATAGTATCGCCCTGACGTATGCCTCTGTTTACCAATATCTTATCTGTCTTTGTATCTTCGTCCAGTGTTATTTGGATGGTCGCGTTTTCGTATATGTGTTTGATGAGATTTGAAAACCTGGTGTCTACTCTTGCGTTGTCTAGAGCTTTCAATATTGCCCAAGTTTCGACCGAGTCGAAGGCCTTTTTGTAATCTACAAATGCCAGGTGCAATGGTATGTTATATTCTGAGGTCTTCTCTATGAGAGTGCGTACTGTCTGCAAGTGGTCAATCGTACTAAAACCTGTTCGGAAACCTGCTTGTTCTACTGGTTGATACGAATCCATTTTTTGAGTTAATCTATTTGTTACTATTTTTGTTAGCAACTTGTATAAGTGTGATAGTAGACTAATAGGACGGTAGTTTTCTATATCATTTCTATCTCCTTTTTTGTATAGCAAAATAACCTCGGCATTGTTTCATTTTGTTGGAATTCTTTCTTCGGTTATGCATTTGTTGAGTAGGATTCGTACACTCTCTACTAGATATTCTCCTCCCATTTTTAACATTTCAGTGGTGATTTGATCTTCTCCTGGACATTTCTGAGATTTCATTTGGTTGAGCGCTGTTCTTAATTCATTGGTATCTATTTCAGGAATTTCCTCGGATCCAATATTTTTAATTTTCCGTCTGTTGTACTGATGACCTTGGGACTTGGAACTGTAGAGATGCTTATAGAAGTCCTGAACTATGGCAACAATTTCCGTTCTACTATTAACTACGGTACCACTGTTGTTCTTCAATTTACTTATTTTCATTCTTCCATTTGATAAGTGGGATTTTAAAACTTTCATATTTTTGTTGTTTTCATTAGTATTCTTTACCAACTTTGTGTTGTATTCTCTTAGATATTTTCGAATGTTATTGTCTATTTCACTATTTGTTGTCTTATAACTCTCAGCTTCCCTATCTGTTTCTCTTCTTATTTTGATCAGATTTTTAGTAGTTTGGCTAAACTTGCCGATGTTCTTTTGTTTAGCACATATTTGGTTTGTTGCTACTTGTATGCTACTTCTTATGGTTTTACTTAGATCTTCCATTTCCATGTCCTTCAATCTGTTTTTCTCTCTTAGTTTTACGTTTAATGTATCCTGAAATTTTTCTTTATTTTTTGATAGAGTTTCCACTGTAGGATATTTTTGTCTCTTTAGTATTAGTTTGTTTCTTTCGAATTTGATGTTTAGGTATATGGTTGCTCTAACCATTCGATGGTCGCTATTTGTATCGAACCGATATAAAACGGTAACATCCTGACAGATTTCTTTTTTATTAGTGATTATGTAGTCAATTTCATTTCTAATACTGTCATCGGGGCTACTCCAAGTCAATCTTCTCTTTTCAGGTGGGATAACTTCAGCTAACCCTTACAAGTATATTCCAAAACTTTTGTAGTGACCTACAGTTTTTATGTAATATATTTCTAGTATTTTTTCCTTCTCTTGTATCATTCGTGCACGTATTTAATAAAATTACCATACGTTAACACATAATGACTCACTCTTAATACATTGTTTTCGCAGTTTCGAACCGTGTGACATTTTCATTTTTAACAGTTTTATAATAAAATGAAATAGTTACTTCAGAATCAATAAGTAACAATATTTTTCATTCTTCTGCACGCGCAAACAGAACTGCATCAGCCTTTCCCCTTCAATCACCTCCTGCATTAATAATTGCCTGGCATCTTCGAGGCATGCTGTCGACGAGAGTTTCTGCATATTCTGCAAATTTTTAGAATCTCGCGAGACAACTGAGTCAAAGTCCTCTGAGCTTTATCTTTACAAGAGACCAAACGTTTTCAATAGGGTTGGCATCCGCCGATTGTGAGACCAGTCTAGTATCTTATCGTGGGCCCAAGCGAACCGTTTCGCGACGTGATTTTCGCCCAGCGAAGGTTTCTTCAACTTGCTTCGAAATTTGCCATTATGAGCACGAAGATGTCGAATGGTCTCATGGAACACATTCAAATCCGACTTGCTTAATTTTATCACTTCTTGACGCAGCGTCAATTTCGGGTCCCGTGAAAACAAAGATATGATTCGTTTTTTGACTTTCGGAGTGACCTTGCCTACAGAGCTATGTTTTGGCTAGTCGTCGACATTTTTCGTCTCGTTGAAATAATTGACCCACTTCTTTACAAACGATATCGACTTTTTGATTTATTTAGCTGCCACGGAATGTGTCATTTAGGGTTTGGAACAAAGAAAGACTGCCTTGAACCGATGCGCAAAAAAGTGATTCATTTTGGATTTTACGTGATATCGACGGATCGACTAATATTCTTTCTAAAATGCGCCGTAGACAAAGGTTCCCTCTACCAATTTTTTGTTGAATCACTAGAATCGCATCTACCAAAAATGAATTATCGCGGACACGTTCTTACTTGACAGACTGTACTTTATTAAAAAGGTACTATATATATTTACCGTGTGTTGCAGTCATAAATTCACTATATTTTTCATTTTTCTAATTTTTATTAAATAAGGTGTAAATTCTGCTAAAAAAATTGTCACTCGTTTCTTGGATTAAAAGAGAGGGATATTTTATATCAATTTTTAAAGTAGCGTGGGTGAACACTTCGTTATATATTGAGCTATTCAATTCCGTTAAAGTATCTAACTTGGAAAAACTTTGTAATTAAGTATTTATCTGAAAGACTAAAGCTATATAACGGTCCAAAAACTTTTAATAAAAAAAAACTTAAAAAAACTAAGGCTAAGGCCGAAATCAATGTATATTACCTTTCAGCAACGACCATTAGGGAGGCGAATGAATGATTAGCAAGAATAATATTCTTTAAAATTGTAAGGAAGAGAAAAGAGTATTAAGATAAGATTCTTTTGTCGCTGTTACATATATAGTAAAACATAACTGCGCCCCTCTTTTGGAATCCCTAAAAAGAGGAAATATCACTAATTATGCTTACAGAGTTTGACCTCTATAAATAGAAAGGGAAGTGCGGTTCACTGGTCATTTTCTTTCAGATAAACTCGGCAAAAATTTTAATCAGAGATTACAATGATGTATTAAAATCGAATCTTTTTAAAGAGTAAGTATATATATATATATATATATATATATATATATATATATATATATATATATATATATATATATATATATATTTGGGTTTAACTGTATACATACACAAGTAATATATAACAATTATACAACTAAGTGTTGTGGTCCCATTCGCCTTCTCCAAACCTCTCTATCGTCCGCCATATCTTCATCCATTCCTCGTGACCTCATGGCTTGTCTCATATCTTCATTCCAGGATCTACGTGGTCGTCTTTTTTTATTTCTTCTCGGTGGTTTCCATGTCCAGAGCCTTTTGGGTCATCTTGTATCGTTCATTCTGAGTAGATGTCCAAACCATTTAATCCTCTATTTTCTATCCTTTGTATAATTGTTTCTGTTGCTGCTGTTCTATTGCGTATTTCTTGGTTTGTTATGTGTTGGAATTTGGACACTCCGGCGCTTCTTCTCAAGTAAGATCTATAAAGGTCATATGTATTTCGTCATCTCTTTGGATCTTCTTTTCCATCAATTGTTGTAAAGTAAACAAGTTGTCTATACACGACCGGCCCGGAGTAAATCCGCTTTGGTTTTCGGATATCTTTCCTTTAATTGTTTCTCTTATTCTATTCTGCAATATTTTGCCGTACAGTCTGTTCATAGTGCTTGTAACGCATATACCTCTATAATTATTAGGGTCTTTTCTATTTCCTTTCTTATAGATTGATGAAATGTAACTTTTTTTCCATTCGGTAGGTGTTCTCTCTTGTGATATACAATTATTAATTAAGCTAGTTATTGTTCTCCACATGGTTATACCTCCATTTTTAATCATTTCTGCATAGGTATCACCTGGTCCGGCCGCTCTTCCATTCTTCATCGTTTTTAGATTTGCTTGTACTTCCTCCATGGTTATTTCGTCCCAGTCCTTTCCCTCTGTGCCTTCCGATTCATTGTCCTCTATACTAAGGAATTCTTGTCTGTTTTCAGTTAGTAATAGAGCAAGTATATGAGTATAATATTTATATGTTATACTCATATACATAATATTCGGAATACAGATGATACAGCAATAGTTGCCAATAACATCTGCAAATTCTAATCAATAAGCTGGGAAAACTAAAATAATGGTGATTAGTAGACACCACCAAGAGAATGCGTCTCTCTTTATAAAAGATCAGGAGATTGAGAGGGTTACTAAATTCAAATATCTTGGCTCTATCATCAATGAACGATGGGATTGTGATGGGGAGGTTAAACTGCGGATTGGCATGACAGATGATACCTTTCTAGAGTTGAAAATTATGCTGCTTCAAAGACAATTGCCACTCACCTTGCACCTACGAGTAATAAAATGTTATGTCTAGCCGGTCCTCTTATATGGTGTAAAGACATGGTCATTAAAAGTGAGATCAACTATTGAATCGTATTGAAGAATTTATTCGAGCTTACCAATGGATAGTGCGACGATCGCTACTCGAATTAACTTATGCCGGGAATTTATTGGACAAGTAGAACACACTCGTAGCTCCGGAATCAGGGATTGAGTGTAAAGTTCCGGACGCTCCGTCAGAGAACTTCAGTATAAAAATTGAAGAAATGGTACAGAGACCCCAACGTATGTGATGAATACATGGGACAGGAAGAAGAAGAAGAAAGAGCAAGTAAAATCATGGCACATCTATGAAAAAACAATTAATAGAAAAATGTGCATTCTATGTTGGTCCTAAAAATAATATTTTTATTTAGGAGCTTATTTTGTAAATAATCTGAAAATAAAGTTAGCTATAATGGCTTATTCCTATCTGATTGGTTATTTTTACCCTAATTATATCACAAATACGTGTATAATTTTATCCCCTGTCACAGTAGAATGTCAAGCAGAGTTCAGTCAGTAAGTTGGCTGTCTAAACAGGTGTTGCAATAGTATTAGCTTTCCGTGTGAGTGGCGGTATAACAGTATTAAGTGAAATTTTGACTGATGGCCTTAGCGACTGACCAAAAGGACCTGGAATTGTTGGGGCAAGTAAGAAGTTTGTTTTCAATTTTTGATCGCGCGCCTCCTTGGTTTCGTTTATAATTTCTTGAGTTTGTTCCTGGTACGAACAAAGATGTTGTGAATTTTTGCGCAATTCTCGGTAGCTACGATTTTTGGAAACTACACTTTCTATGTATTTTTGGTCGAACCAAGGGTATTTCTTCGAAAAAAAGGATGTAAGCGCCCATACCAGCCCAAAACGACATCGGAAACCTCCTTAGCGCAGACAGATGGATCGTCAGATCTAAAACGAACGGCTAACCAAGGGAAAGTTTGAAAATCTTCCCATTTAGCAGATTTGTAGTGGCCAATCTTGCACGGTTTAGGCGCCTCTCTGTCATTGATTTGTAGGATATTCGAAAGCAGTTTATGGTCGGCAGAACCTAACGGCTAATTCCTTTTGTAAAACGGCATTGGATAGCCCCTAATTTTTTTATTCACATTTTTTCCTTAAACTGTTTTTTTTTCTAATTTTGTTTTGCAAAAAAGTTATGGAACAACAACCTTCTAAAATATTATTTTTTGGTCATCATAGTTGCCATGTCACGCTTGGCGATTTTCAAACAATTTGTCTAGTAGGCAGTTGTCATATTTTAGCCTGGCAGCAATTATAATAATAATTAAGTTACTATGCTGTTGAGGTTTTTCCTTTAATAAAATAACTTTACTTACTTATTTAATCCTTATGACTTTTTTACCCCCTTTTGTTATTAGTGTAAGGCCCGTGGGGTTGAGTTATTCTATATCTGTCTTTTCCATATTTCCTTCTATATCCTTCCATCCTGTTTAAATTGCCGATTGCCTCTTTTGTTTTTTCTATTTGTGTGAGTTCTGTATCTTGTTCCGGTATTATGTTTTCTATGTTGATTTTTGTATGCTTTTCCTTTCTAATTTTTCGCATCCATTTCCTTTCCTTTCTGTTTCAGTGATTCGTACATAGTGAATTTGTTGTTCTTCTGTCAGTTCATCCTACCTTTCCGTTTTATACCCCTATTATTCTGTAGTCTCAATCTAATAACTCTTACTTTTCTTCCTATCTATTTTCTTTGATTATCTTCTTTTTTGTATTCGTTTTACTAGTCTTCTCTTCTGTATCCCTTATCTTTTGCCAGAGTCGTCGTCAATCTACCTATCCCTCTCCTTTTTCTCAGTTTTTTGACTTGATAGTCGTAGTATTCTTTGTTTGTTCTTTCAGTTTTTCTTCCCTCAATGTCCTATTTGAATTCTCTTTCCTTCTATTACGATTTTTTGATATCCTATTTTCACCCTTTTTCCATTCTTTCTCTCGTTCTCTGCTATATGCTTCAATTTCTTTTGAATTTTCTCGTTCATGGCTTGTTAAATCGTTGTTTATGTAAACTCTCTCTCTCTTAGGTTTCTCAGTTTGTTTTTTGTTTGTCATTACAGCTTCTTTATCTCCCGTGTTTCCAAGTTCTATCTTGTATATAGTCGCTCCTATTTTTATCACATCTTTAATCTGTACTTTTGTGTCCATACTCCTCTCCATAAAATGTTCTACACCTATTTTCAGATCTGGTTGGCTATTTGCTTCAAATCTCATTCCTTATGTTGTCCTTTTCCAATCTACTCATCTTCAAATCCATACTTCTCTTGTTTTCTCTAGTTATCTTATTTTCCTCTTTCAATACTACATTCTCCTTTTTTAGTTCCTTCAACTCTTGTTGGCATCTCTTCTGATCTTGTTTTATATCCTTTATATCTGACATTAGCTCTCTGATCATTTCTATCAAATTGTCTATCTTATCTACTCTTTCGTCTTTCTTTTTCTGTGGTGTTCTTATCAGCTCTTTACTCTTCTTGAATAATCCCATTGGCTCTTCTTTTTCTTCGACTCTTCCTCATAATTATCGCTATCCATTGTTCTTTTTCTGTTATAAAAACTTTACGTGTGTTGCTCGTATATTTCATTTTCAAACACGAGAGAAAAAAAAAACTGTTGTTTATATTTTCTTATCACCGTAAACAGTAAAAAGATCAAGGTAATCGCTTATCGTTTCGTTAGCTTCATACAATTTTACAGAATAATTCTCATAAACCTCCAAATTTTTTACTTATTGTCTTAATTCTATAAACACTACACTCTGCTTTATCTCTAGTCCCCTCTCGTTTGCAATCGACAAAATAATTAAATAGATCGAAACACTACCATAATAATGCTCTTTGAACGAATTAACTATTGCTGGGCGTTCGATTTACATGTACACACTTCGCGATCCGAAATTCAATTCCATAAAATATCTTTGAACAATAAAAAACAAGAATACATTATTTTTATTAAAACTACAAAAAAACTATATAACTTTTAACGTTACATAACTTATTATATGTTTATAAAATTAAATGTTTGAAACGTAAAAAATAATAAAAAAAAACATTAAAAGAAATGTTCTATAAATCTTCCTTCTTCTATCAAGCATTTTTCTATTCTTTTGATCTTTGTAAATAATTTCTTCAGATATACTGTTGCATGCATCTGATATTTTTTGCCTTTAAGTGCTCAATATCATTTGTCGCAGTTTTGTATACAATATCTTTAAAAGCCTCCCATACGAAAAAATCTAACAGCGTGAGGTCTGATGACTTAGGTGTCCATTGAGTAATTGGGCTGTAAACTCCTATTCATCTTCTTTGAAACCGTTCATTCAATTACTCTCTAACAGCATCAGTTGTATGAGGTGGTGCTTCCTCGTCGTGTTGATATCACATATGTCTTCCTAAAATAAGGGGAACATTTCCTGATAAAACTGCTAGAGTATTAACCAAGAAATTAAGTAAGTTGGGAATGTGGAATCTTTGGCACAAATGATACTACTCAGTATAATCACCACTACACCAAACACTTTATTTTTTGCACTCGACGCGCGTTTTGATAACCATGTTAGCTTCATCAGGAGCAATGATTGACTAAAGCTAAACTACAAATCTACCCTATTTATACTTAGTCTAACCCTTGAATTACTCAAGCGGAACTAATGACATAGGCAAGGCCATCACTTCCGGTCAAGTAACCAGTAGAGGGGACTATAAGGAATAGGCCCTCTGTCTTTATTTAAACTACTTTTACATTTTATGATTTCCATACTTTTCTGATGCGTTCAACAATCTCCTTTCAGATACATTTTTTTATTAATCTTAGATTATCTAATGTTACAGTATGATCAGCTTCAAAGCCATGTTTCGGCAATGCTAGACTTTTCTGTTCTACTGTATTTTAAGTGGGCTAAATGTTCTTTAAATCGTGTTTTAATTGACCTTTTAGTTTTGCCCAACATACTTTTTTGTCACAATCATTACAACTAATTTCATAAATTCCATTTTTTCTCACAATTAGGAATCTTATCTTTGGGATTTCCTAAAATATTCCTCAGATTGTCTGATGATTTATAGACTAAGGTGAGGCCTACCTTATTAAATACCTTATTGAGTGTCCCTTGCTATATTTCGGATTATATGGTATGGAGACATACAGATATAATGAATCATTAGGAATATATCTATCTGTTACTGTGTCCTTTCTATAGATATCAAATTCGAATCTATTATTATTTTTAATAAATTAAAATATCTAGAAAAGGCAATTGTCCTTTGTTCTCAACTTCGTAAGTGAATTTAATGGGAATCAAAATACCTGCTATTTAATTTAGAAACAAAATCATCAAAATTTGCTTTCTTTGTATTAAAAATCGCGAAAATATCATCCACATACCTATACCATACCCTTGGGAAATATTCGAATTCTTGACTGGCTTCGATTTCAAAAAAATCCCAAAGATAAGAGTACCTAAATTGTGAGAAAAGTGGAATTTATGAAATTAGTTGTAATGATTGTGACAAAAAAGTATGTTGGGCAAACTTGGGTCAATTAAAAGAGGCTTTTAAAGAACATTTAGCACACTTACAATACAGTAGAACAGAAAAGTTTAGCATTGCCGAACATGCCTTTGAAGCTGATCATAAGAGAAAATTAGATAATCTAAGATAAATAAAAAATGTATCTGATAGAATTGTTGAACGCGATACGAAAGTATGGAAAACATAAAATGTAAAAGTAGTTTAAATAAAGACAGAGGGTCTATTCCTTATAGTCCCCTCTACTGGTTTACTTGACCGGAAGTGATGGCCTTGCCTATGTCATTAGTTCTCCGCTTGAGTAATTCAAGGGTTAGGCTAAGTATAAAATAGGGTAGATTTGTAGCTTTAGCTTTAGTCAATCATCGCTCCTGATGAAGGTAACATGGTTAACGAAACGTTCGCGTCGAGTGCAAAAATAAAGTGTTTGGTGTAGTGTGATATATACTGAGTAGCAAGAAATTAAGGTATCTATTTTCAGTTAGTGTTTCCTCAAAAAAATATGGTCCCAACAAATGTCTCCCAATTATCCCACACCATACATTAACGTCATAATGGCTTTAATGCTGATTTGATTAACGTTGCATGGATTCTCGTCAGCCCGAGGTAATGATAAATTTTGTTTTTTTTTTTCTGTTAGGTTTGCCGTTGCTGACAAAATGGCTTTCATCTGTCCATAATAGCTCAGTCGTCGTTCCGAATCAAATTGTGTTAATAATTTGAAGATTGTGCATTTTATAGTCATCCGTATTTGTTAGCTTTAAGAAATTTCTGCAATAGCCCCCCCATAACATACATTCAATTCGCCTGCTTGCTTGTCTGGTTGAATTTACATGGATGGGCTTGATAAATATTGCATAATTTCGGCTACTTTTTTTCCATCTGTTAAAAAAAAAACAGTTTTTTTTGTTTAGAAATACCTTTCTTGTTCTGTCGAGAAAATGCATCCATCATTGCTCCTCAAATATTATTCGAAGCGACAAAATATAGTGTGATCCCAGATATACCTGTCAGGTGGGTAATATTCTCGATAGCAGTCTATACGGCTTCCCGCGATAATTTCTTCTTTGCTCTCTATCTCTTGCCAAAAATACAGATAACCACATATCAAACTTTTGCAGTGTGGAAAACCACATCAATTAAGAAGCTACTTACACACATGACTGTTTACTTAGTTTTAACTCTATTGGAAATGAATAGTTAATACAAACAAAAGCTGTCCAAATTAAACTATGACAGCTGCCAGTTAGAATAAAACGTTTAATCTCAACCCGGCCCGTTCTTGACTCTGGTGCAGTAACTCATCTCAAAACAAATTATAACAATAAAGTTTTAAGTGGAAGAAACTGGTTTGAGTAAAAATTAGAGCTTTTTCAATGCCGTTTTACAAATGGGTAAAGCTCGAACGGAAAAAAAGTTGTTTGGCGACGTGGCTTCCAGAGTCTTCTTCACTACCAAAATGATTACAAATTATGTCAGTATAGTTCTTGACATACACTATGACCATTCTACAGTTTAAAAAAAAAAATATATCCAACACTTTTCCAAAAATCGGGGCCGGGCGTTTATAAAAATGATCACCCCTGTACATTTTTGAAATGGTGGGGGGGGTTAAAGTAAGATCTCAGGATGTCGACTCTCCTTGTCAAAATGCATAACAAAATGAAAGCAAGGGGTTCCACACATAATAAAGAAGTTTTCAGCTTTCAAACTACATGAACCCAAAATCTTTGGTTTTGGCATGAACAACCTTCAGGCTTCAGCACAGTCTCATACACTTCAAACGCATACCGAAGCTTATGGGATCAGCCGAGTCTACCAAACATACACCCTATAGCCCTGATTTAGACGCACCTTTTCACTTTTCTTTGTTCAAACTTCTGAGTGTCAGTACACATTCCTGATAAGAATTTAGAGCTAATTTAAAGAAAAAATGATAACCGACTAGGGGGGGGCCCCAGACAGGGGGCGCAGGGACTCAGAAACTGGGTGATGTCATAAATTGCTCCGTCAATTTATTAAGGCGAACGTAGTTCTTTAGTTCATTTTTTACATAAAAAGTCTGTTTTCCTAGCAAGGCAAATTAAGTTTATTTATATAGATGTTTGCTTGCTGGATAATACTCGCATTTAATGTGAATGCGAAACGAAAAAATTTGTATTTATATTACAATGGCGCACTTCCCCTTTTAAAATTTTCAATTAACCAAAATTAGTTTTTTAATTAAATTTTCATGGGTTAACATTTTGCCAAAGCAAACTCTTTATTAAAAATATAAACAAAAACGATGTTAAATAAACAAATCTTTGTAAATAAAAATAGGATAATGGTTTAGTATACTACATTGCTTAAAAAAATCAGAATCAAACCTGAAGGAAATGAATGTACTGACTTTCGGACCTTAGAGTTAAACCTGTAATCATATTTTGGGACATTTCCGCTCCATATAGTTTTTAGAGCAGTGATTTAGTTTTTCTTGCTCATTATTATTCGTTTCAGGGAAAAACATCACCAACTATTTTTGATATACAGTTGAAAATGCACGCTATTATTTTCAGACATCATGGAAATTGTATTTTATTAAAAGTAGATACTTAACAAGCTTCTGACCATGATAAAACACGTGTTATTCTACTTAAAAAACTATAAATTAAAACTACTGACTTCTTTAAACACCAATCATTTCCACACATGATAGCAGTAAGATAACTAATAATGGTGCCCATTAATTCTCCACTGAGCAGCGTAAATAATATCATTTACGAGGTAGGCGCATCGATATACAGATGCTGTTATTGCATGTTTCAACGGAACACCAAAGTGTCGACTCAAATCTTTTCTTCGATTACATATACCACTCTTCATACCTACACAATATTAAATTTAATCAGTGAGGAAGAGACTCGAGCAAAATCAGACCAATTTCACTATAGGACTTAAAAATTACAGATATCTATAGCAACAAACCTATCTTTCCATCCATACAATACCATACTCACACAGACAGAACAATTACATAAACGTTAACACAATACCGCAAGCAACCCCAACAGATGTCAAGTCAGCAGCCTACTATAGATTCTTCACAACATTCGGTTGACTACAGTTTTCTTATCTATAAAACTGAATTTTAATAAACGAAACTAATATATTCCATTAAACAAATAGTCAGTCCGTCAATTAATGGGATGATAGCATCTAACCGCTAGCTCGTCTAATAACAATGGTAAATATGAAAACCTACAAAAAATCAAGCTACTATGGGAAATTCTCCCAATAACAAATGGAGGGGAACGTCTCAAGACGCCCCCTTATTATACTTTAACATTTTATGGTAACCCGGACGGTTAACAAATAAGAAATATACTTAATCTATCATTAATATCAATATAGTATTCAAACACAGAACACACAACAAGAAGATTCTTAAACATAAAAAAATTATTAAAAAAAACGGAAATCCTTATAAAAATAATAAATCAGGTGTTTAGAAAAATATTAACCTTCGGCAGCTTGTCCTAAAATATATATAGGTACAAACGCTTTTAATACACGGATTAATGAAAGCACTTATAAGAAGTTTTATAAATCGAAATCATCTATTTCTGAAAATCACTTTTATTGATCCACTCACATATTCAATATACTTACAGTAAGAAAATAAAGGTCTATAAACTAGGAGCTACTGAAGGTCATTAGACTATATAACCGTATATAAAAATACAAACTATTGTATCTACAACGAACAAACAGAAAACAAGGGTCAGCGCACCGTTTTAAATTATTCACAAATTGGATCCTGGAAATACTATCATCTAAGCGGCAGAACAATTTTCAAAGTATAGTTAATAGTTCTGTGTAATTACCTATTATAAAATGTGTCATCATTTTGTACCTATTTTAGTTTATATATATCGGGTCTTCCATTAAGGACTCGACAACTGTTTTTTGAAATAAAACGCAACCCATTTGAGACATTTCGAAAATTTTACTATCGGCTTGAAGTACAATCAAAACATTTATGTATGGAATTCGACTTCATTCATATGTCCACCACGGGCACGTTTCCAGCGGTCGATTCGTTGAACCCAATTTTCGATAACTCGGCCACACATTTCGACGGAAACGGCCGCTATCTCTCTTTCAATATTGGCTCTGAGCTCCTCTAACGATGCAGGCTTGTTAGCATAGACCAATGATTTAATGTACCCCGATAAAAAGAAGTCTAGAAGTGTTAAATCACACGATCTAGGCGGCCATTCGACGGGACCATTTCTCGATATAACACGTTCACCGAATTTAGATTGCAGTAAGTCGATTGTTACACCCGCTGTGTGGCTTGTGGCGCCGTCTTGTTTGAAACCACATATCATTAATGTCTAGCCCATGCAATTGATCAAAGAAATAACGTTGCAACATGCCTCTGTAGCGATCTCCATTGACTGTAACGTGACGGTTATTTTCATCAACGAAAAAGAACGGCCCAATGACACCACCGGCATGAAAACCGCACCAAACAGTAATTTTTTTGTGGATGAAGTGATGTTTCTTCAAGCACATGAGGGTTTTCACCTGACTAATAACGCAAATTCTGTTTGTTAACGAAGCCGCTTATCCAAAAATGCGCTTTATCACTAAAGATAATTTTGCGATGAAATTGGTCATTTTTTCCAACATTTCTAGAGCCCAATTCGAGAACGTACGTCGCTTCATATGATCGAGTGGCTTTAGTTCTTGAGTTAACTTTAACTTATAAGGGTGCAGGCCAGATCCTTTCGCAAAATTCGCCATATAGTGTGGTCTGAGCGATGCCTAATTCTTGAGAACGCCGTGAAATCGACTGTTTTGGTTCGTTTGAGATGGACGCTTGAACGGCAGCAATATTCTGGCCACTTCGACCAACCCGTTGTCTCACTGGACGGGAACATCCAGCAGCGAATATGTTAACTCAAATTTTTTCACTAGACTATGAATTGCTTGTCTACTGGGACGAGAATTACGACCAAAAATTGGCGTTAACGCTCTTAAAGTTGCAGTCACCGACTCCAAATTTTGGTAGTAAATTTTAATTATTTGTAAACGTTGTTCGTTCGTGTACTTCGCCGTGATGAAAATGTTGACTTTACTGAATGTTTTGACGTTGACAGTTCGGTGATTGGCTTAAGGGTGCGTTCACAGTGAAATTTCAAAGTTGTCAAGTCCAAATGGAAGACCCTTTATATCTAATAATTTTATATTATTTATACCTGACAAAGCTAGATTGTTAGCGAAACTTTGTACTGAAAAATAAAAATATTGCGGAAATTTTGTGTTTAAATAACCAGTTTTTTGTTGTATTTAATATGAGTTCCATCAAGTAAAAGCCACAACAGTTCAAAACTTAAAACTGTACCAGTAAACTAAGGCCAG
>CM032453.1:145959712-146061128 GCA_019049505.1 Pachyrhynchus sulphureomaculatus | reverse complement strand
CAAGACAATCCGCGAGGCTTGAGAACAGAGACCACAACACTTGAATACACCTACCTAGGGCAAATAATAAAAATGTGGAAAAGCAAATCAAGCGGCAGAAGTACAGAGAAGAAGCAGACTGACATGGGCAGCATTTGGCAACCAAAGGAAAATATTAAGCAAAAAAAGAATTTCCCTGAAACTAAGAAAAATGGTTTTCAATCAATGCATTCTACCGGTTCTCACCTACGCGACCCAGACATGGACATTGACTAAGAAGATGATGGGCCAACTGAGTAAAATACAGAGAGCAATGGAACGCCAGATGCTGAATATAGGATTACAAGACAGAATCAAAAACGAAAGTATAAAACAAAAGACTAAAGTGATAGACGTAAGAGAACAGGTAGCAGGCTTGAAATGGAGATGGGCAGCTCACATAATGAGACAACAAGATGAGAGATGGAATAAAAGAATACAAGGATCAAGGCCATGGTAAGAACAAAGATCCAGAGGAAGCCTCCAAACAAGATGGAAGGAAAAAGGACGGCTGGTTTACAATGAATCAAAAAGACGCAAAATCAAGAAAGATGAAAAAAAGAAGAGGAGGCCTATGTCCGACACTGGATGGAAGAGGGCTTATTAGATTTATATATATATATATATATATATATATATATATATATAAATATATATATATATATATATATATATATATATACATATATATATATATATATATATATATATATATATATATATATATATTTATATATATATATATATATATATATATTGTAACATTCATTTTTTCCTAGATTTTAAGACCATGTAATGTTACTGATTTTTCAATTCAAATTGTACTTATTTTTCATTTTTGTACCGAACGGTATATTAAACAGAGATTCCAAGACGTTCGGTATAGTGTGTTGTGCGGGTTCCTGACCGAATCTACCGCTACGCCGCGATTGGTGAAAAGTTTGTATCCGCAGTTTTGGTTCCGGCCGTCGCCATATTACCGGCAGAGTTGGGATGGATTATTTAGTCGCCGAGTAGGCTTCGTACCATCTAGCCGACAGGCTAATTTTCATGAGAGTCGCCAAGTAGGCTTCCGTCGACTGAGCTACAAAAAAAAAAGCTCAGAACAACCAATCATGCGAGCTAAGTAAAAGTACCAGTTTCGTAACTAAAAGCCGTAGTGGGCTTTCAAAGTGTTAGCTAGAAAAAGTGTGAAATCTGTCGAATGCCATCAAAGCAGTAATAAGAACAGTAAGTTACCCAAACTTCCTTCAATAGACTTATTCCAGAGCAGTGCATTAACAACAATTTAAAACAGACTAAAAGTGAAGTGTAAAGCACAATTTTTCGTTTTAGGGGGTTATCATAGCCAGGATTTAAATGTAATAACCACTAGTTAGGCTAGAATTTTTTTTGTAGAACTGCAAAGGTTGGAACTTTTTATTTTAAAAAACATGAATAAATTCTCTTTTTTTGTTGATTAAAGCTAGTGTCTCACTGAATACCTATCCTACTTTTCAGGACAAGAACGGCTGTAACATACTGATTTTTTTATTTACCAACAATACCTTCTTTCAGTATTTTTCCATTTTTTTAGCTGAAATTAGATCCTTTCTATTTTAAAAATGGATGGTGCCCAAAATTTGTACAGCTAAAGCTTTTTAAAAAATAGAAAATAGTTCCAAAAAGACGTAAGACAATTATCTCTTACCCATATCTCTCTACCAAGAAAAACTGAGCTAGTGTGTGTTTAATTTCTTTAGTTCTTCTAAAATCAGGGTTCACTCAATTCAGTATCAGAAATTTAAAGCGGGGCTGCAAGAAAATTGTGCTCAAGCTTGGGGTGTCCAATATTCAAACGGTACAAAATGACGCAGTGTACGTGGGGCGCAATTAAACACCTTTTCATAAGTTACAAAATGACACCACAACGTGCGGGCAAGTTCCAATGTTACAAAATTGCGCTCAAGCGTGGGACAAACAACTTCTCACAGGGTACAAAAAAAGATGCCTCAAACTGGGGACAGTTCACACCTTACAATATATATATATATATATATATATATATATATATATATATTATATATATATATATATATATATATATATATACATATATATATATATATATATATATATATATATATATATATAAATATATATATATATATATATATATATATATATATATATATATATATATATATATATGTATACTGGGAAATGCCCTTATAAGGAGAAGAGATGAGCAATCAAAGATCTGAAGGCTCTAGTATCTGCTTTTTATTTTTGTTATCGACCTTTCGTTGCCTAATGGTAGCTTCTTCTGGATTCTAAAAATACAAACCGGGTACAGAAAATAAACTCAAAACGCTCGTTTTTAAAATGTGATTCAATGAAATTGAAGACTGTCTGAGAAATTACTTACAAAAATTTAGCAGTTAATTCATCTCTGGTGAAGACAATAAAATTTGCATTTTTGTTGGCCAGGTAGTAGGTATGATTACAAAAACATGATAAAAGGACACTTACAGAGTTACACAAGTATTAAAAATAAAACGGTGTCAATAAACATTAATCAAAAAACACTTTTTAAGACAGAACACAACTGTAAGAAACACCATGATGTTGAAATGGTACTCCATTTTAAAAATCTTTTATGACATCGAGTTTAGTAACTTATTTAGCGATATTTAAGTCCGAACCGGATATTGTTGGTAGTCTATGTCGTCATCAGGTCGACAAAAAATCATGAAAGCATTAAAGTTAGGGATGTGGTAAATTTTTTTGGTGGACGCTACTATTAGACTAATTATTATTTATTATTAATAATATTTATTTTTCAGTTTTAATTTTATACCAAAGGGACTTAAATTTGATGAATGTTACTATTAGGACAAGCTATTTATTATTAATTCTTTAATTTTATAACAAAGGGACTCATAGGCTAATTTAAAATATTTGAAAGAGAAATATTAATACTGGATGTTATTTATTATTTGTTATATTTAATTTTTAATTTTTTAATTTTATAAACAAGAAGACACAGAAAAGCAATTAGTAATAAAAAGCAGAATTAACAGAGAGAAAAGAAACGTCAACTTTACTGGAAACTAATTTTTTCATAAAAATCGTTCTTTTTCATTGGTTTGGTATGGTTTTGTGTTAGTAAATAGGTAGACATGGAGCTCAATCCTTCTATGTCTTTTTTGTGATTGAGATTATTTTTACAAGTTTTTATGTAACACATTTCCAAGAAACTTCTTCTGAAGTAATTAGTCTCAACATCCAGAATGAAGCTGTTGTTATATTGTACTCGGTGATCTGTATTATTTACGTGTAAGCTCAAGCTAGTTGCGTTAGGTTTGTGTTTACTATCACTTTTGTGTAACGCTAATCTCTTAGAGAGCTTTTGTGGTTTGTCCAACGTAAACCAAACTACATTGACAGGGAATGCCGTAGATTATATTAGATCTTTGTAAAGTATCAGTTTTATCTTTTAAATTGGTATAAAGACAATTCAGTCCTTTTATGTTGTAATTAGCAATCTTAATGTTTGTATTTTTAAAAAGAGAAGACAAGGACTGGGAAAGACCTATGTATTGTAACTCTCCTACTTTAATGTTGACATTAGTGGTGACAGTTGGATTGATTTGAAGGGGGAGTCTTTGAAAATTCTTTTTAATTAGAGCTTTAGGATAATAATTGTCCAACAAGATCTTTTCCAACAAGTTTCTTGGAAATGTGTTACATAAAAACTTGTAAAAATAATCTCAATCACAAAAAAGACATAGAGGGATTGAGCTCTATGTATACCTATTTACTAACACAAAATCATACCAAAACAATGAAAAAGAACGATTTTTATGAAAAAATTAGTTTCTAGTAAAGTTGACGTTTCTTTTCTTTTTCTATTATTCCTGCTTTTTACATATTACTAATTACTTTTTCTGTGTCTTCTTGTTATAAGATTAAAAAATTAATAATTAAATATGATAAATAATAAATAATATCCAATATTAATATTCTCTTTCAAATACTTTAAATTAGTCTATGAGTCCCTTTGTTATAAAATTAAAGAATTAATATAATTAATAATAAATAACTCAACTAATAGTAACATTCATCAAATTTAAGTCCCTTTGCTATAAAATTAAAAAATAAATATCATTAATAATAAATAATTTGTCTAGTAGTAGCATCCACCAAAAATTGATTACATCCCTAACTTTTGTGGTTTTTTGTCAACCTGATGACGACATAGACTACCAACAATATCCGGTTCAGACTCAAATATCACTAAATAAGTTACTATACTCGATGTCAAAAATTTTTTTAAAATGGAGTACCATTTCAACATCATGGTCTTTCTTACAGTTGTGTTCTGTCTTAAAAACTGTTTTTTGATTAATGCTTATTAACAACGTTTTATTTTTAATACTTGTGTAACTCTCTAAGTGTCCTTTTATCATGTTTTTGAATCATACCTACTAGCTGGCCAACAAAAATGCAAATTTTATTGTCTTCACCAGAGATGAATTAACTGTTAAATTTTTGTAAGCAATTTTTCATACGTCTCACAATTTCGTTGAATCACATTTTAAAAACGAACATTTTGAGTTTATTTTCTGTACCTGGTTTGCATTTTTAGAATCCAGAAGAAGCTACCATTAGGTAGCGAAAGCTTGATAACAAAAAAAAAAGCAGATACTACAGCCTTTAGATCTTAGATCTCTTCTCCGTATAAGGGCGTTTCCCAGTAGTTAAACTTAGGATTGTTTGTTGCCAGTACCCTGTTACTGTCCTTCCTCTTTCTTATATATATATATATATATATATATATATATATATATATATATATATATATATATATATATGTATATTACACATTTTATATTTACCAACAAAATAGGCCTGTCACTAAAAAAAATTATAAAACTCAGAATTACATTAACTCAATTTGTTAATGAAGTAGCTGCATACGTGGGAGTTAATTAATGTAAAAGAAACACATTTTAAAAATCTTCTGTGTTTATTTTTGCATTCGTCTAGTAGTGTTATGTGGTATTATTTATAAATTTCAAAATATCTGACACAAATTTTATTTTTGGATTAACTACCGCTGTCGTTCCATCGGGCCGATTATACGTTCTAATTATAAATCTCTTTTACACAGTGATCACACATCATGATCTAATTTTATCATTTTCCACTGAATAATCAGAATGTCGAACAATTTTCCCAAAAAATTAACCAGATACATCGATGTAAAAAATCCGTGTATGAAATGATTAAAAATCCTTGTTCTATTAAATTAATTTAACCAATATCTTCGTTACAAGAGTGGACATAACGGGTACCCGGTCCACCCGTCCAAAACCAGGTACCCGGGAGATTTGGTCGGGTACCCGGTTTGACCGGTTACTTTATTACCCGACCGGGTACCCTTTCAAATTTTTTAAGCAACGTAACAGACACAGAGTGGTCGCTCAATATGTACTGCCGGTATGCCACTGAAACATGGACTTTAAATAAAAGTATAATAGATAAGCTCCAAGTAACCCAAAGAGCAACTAAATATTAGACCTCAAGGTTGTTGTAAGTGACAGTTGTAATACAACGAATATGTATATTAAGGTGGAATTAGGCGAGGCATATCGCAAGGATGAATGATAACAGATGGACACGCCGAATGGTTGAATGGAGGCCTAGAGAACATAAAAGACGCGGAGGTAGACCACAGACAAGATGGCCGGACAACAAAAAAATATTAGCGGGGCACGATTGAATGCAAAAAGCAAGCAACAGAGTTCAATGGAGAGAACTTGGGGAGGCTTATTTTAACATATTAAAACGAGCTTGAACAAAAGCGGTGGGCAATTTTCCATTGGATCAACTGCGTGCTGCCATAAACGAATGGCCTAATCGTTTGAGAGCTTGTGTAGAAACAAGAGGAGGACATTTTAAGTAAATATTAAATTAATTTTATCATTATGAATATATGAATTAATTTCATAATAATTTGTTTTAATTTTCATAGAAATTAAATGTTTAGGCATTTGTTTCATTGTAACAGTATTTATGGGAGTACTAGGTATTTTATCACCAATCTATATTTGATTTCACCAAATTCACAATTTTTATGAAATATATCTTCTTCAAAAATTCACTATAAATAACAAAAGCAAATCTAGACCACCAACTCTGTGCTCAGTCAGTCAAGTAAGAACGTATCGCCTATAACTTGTAGTCGGTAAAAGAAATTCCTTTTTTTTAAGTTATCGTTGGCAGCCCTGCAAATAATGCTATCTGGAAATATTCATTTCCAACCTTAGCAGGCGATAATACGTGTAGGTAAAACGATACTCCCAGTTAAAAAATGTTAATAATCTACCAGAACGTGGTCTGGGAGGAAAAGTGTCGGACAAGGATGAAAAATGATTATTAACATGTTTTCCCGAAATTGTCAATTAACTTTTTTCGAGTTCAAAAACTCGAAAAATAACTGTCCTCCGGTATTAATGGCGTCTGTCTTTTGCAGGTTCCCTTTTATTTTATCAAGAACAAACTAAATTTGGTTAGGAATCGTATTAGGAATATAACTAGAGTTAATGTTTATGACGATGACTTAATAAACAAGTTAATAAATAGACATAAGTTTAGGTCAAATATTCAGAATTCCACCTTTTTTACACGCGAAGCAAATAAAACCAAATATGTCTCCATACCATGTAATCCGAAACATAACAGGGGACTCAGTAAGGTAGGCCTAACCTTAGTCTATCAGACAATTTGAGAAATATCTTAGAAAATCCGAAAGACAAGATTCCTAATTGTGAGAAAAGTGGAATTTATGAAATCAGTTGTAATGATTGCGACAAAACGTGTGCTGGGCAAACTAAAAGGTCAATTAAAACACGATTTAGCACATTTAAAATACAGTAGAACAAAAAAATCTAGCATTGCCGAACACGCCCTTGAAGTTGATCATAGATCAGATTAGATAATCTAAGATTAATTAATAATGTCTCTGGCAGGGGATTGTTGAACGCATATGAAAGTATGATAATTATAAAATTTAAAAGTAGTTTAAACAAGGACAGGGGGCCTATTCCTTATAGTCCCCTCTACTGGTTACTTGACCGGAACTAGTGGCCTCGCCTATGCCATTAGTTCCGCCAGAGTAATTCAGGTGTTACTCAAAGTATAAATAGAGTAAATTTGTGGTTTAGCTTTAATCAGTCCTCGATTCTGATGAAGCTAACATGGTTAGCGAAACGCGCGTCGAGCGCTAAAATGAAGTGCTTGGTGTAGTGGTGATACATACTGACTATTGTCATTATGCCAAAGATTCCACATTTCCAACATAGAAAGTAAATTTATTGATTTTATATGATTAAATGACAGTCCATTTTTGGATCGACGTTTTTTTGGGCCCTAAAGCTGGGTCCGGTCTAGGCGTCGCCTGCCCTTTGAGGCGCTCGATTTAGTGTCAAAATATGTTATAGTACTTGATTCAAGTGGTTAGCGATGTAGCATTTTGGGCGTTATCTGGGCACAAAATCAACGTTAAAGGTTTTTATTCGACTCGCACGATAGAATGAACAACTAAGCAGACGGTTAGTCGACAGGTCAAAATTTCTGGTCACCCTCTTGGTCTAGTACACTTATCATTGATATTAATTAACGTGAACCATATTTCATTAATTCGGTGCTAATTTCACCCGAACCTGGTACTCTTTTCCAGACTATATAGCTGTAAACAATTTAATTAAACCACACACATTTTTCCTAATGAAATTGATTGATGAAAACCATAAAAAAAAACATTTCTGTGATATTTTCATTAAAACAACAAAATAACTGGACCGAAGTAAATAGAATAAATAGTACACTGGTGATACTCTGCCAAATATTCTCAGAAATATTATAAAATGATCTATTTTTATCCAGAAATACTAGCGAAACTTGAAAATTTTCGTTGATTTCCTGATGCTTCAATTCGTTTTAAAAATACAGACTGTCTAAAAATTATTTTCGTTGAAATAAGGACTATTAAAATTGGAAACATTGAAAAAAAAAACCACAAGATTCTAAAACCTAAGATCTAGGAAAAGGTCATATAAAAGGGGTTACATACCCCACGAGTTTTCAAATATTGGATTTTTTTAAAGATTTTTATTCTCTATACTTCTAAAAATAATTCAAAAAAAAAATTCGGAAAATTCCATTGCATTGGGACCGATATCTGTTTTCAGAAACTGTCTGCGATATTACTCAGTCAATTTTTAATATTTCTTAACTTTCTTTTTGTTAAATCATAGTAATTACTTTTTCTACAAAATCTCGAGAGGTTTTTTTAATTTTCTAATAGACAATTTTTTATAAATAATTAAACATAAATTTTTTGGTCGAAAATTGCATACCAAAGTTCGAAAAACCGTAATTTTTTTTATTTTTGAAAAAAAGAGCCTTCGACAATTTTTAACTACTGGCTTATTTTATAAAATTAATTTTCATTTTTGCAGATTGGATTATTTTTTTGTGAAGTTATCCTGCAAAGAAGGAGGCACCATAGTTTCATCAGTGGCCCATTTAAAAATAATGTTAACATTTGAAATATAAAGAAAGTAAAAAGTTGATTGATTGGTCCGTTACTTTGTGACGGTTCATTTTAACAATCTTTACTATCATTACTATTACTTTGTTAACTGACACTAAATATATTTTTCGTAAAGAACTTACAAATGCGTTATCGCAATTTCGTAGTACAACTACATTTTTAAACGCTTAATTAAGACTAAAACAGATTTTTGGTATTTATATTCATGTAATGAAAAAATGTGGGTCTATTAGGTGCTATAAAAGTTGGTAAAGGGCGGAATTTACGACGCCTACTTGACTATTTAGTAAATTTGTATTATGGTTCTTTGAATGTAAAAAATTTTCTAAAGATTCTAAGAAATTAAGTTTTGACCCTTTAGGTGCCGTATGGAGTATTGATAAACAATTAATATTAGGAAATGGATGGCCTGTTTCTAAAAAATGCTTATCAAAGTGTGATTTTTCGTTTTTTAACCTATAAGATGCATTATGTTCTACGAATCTTATTTTGAAATTCCGTCCCGTTTGGCTTACGTACCAGCTATTGCACTCTTGACAATTAAGTTTATAAACTCCTGATTTATTATGTTTATTAGTTTTATCTTTGGCATTTTGTGAATAATTTGACTAATCTTTAATCTAGTATTATCATCAAAGATATCGAATTCTAGCGGGTAAAGTTTATAAGCTAATTCAGAGTGCAATACCTTGATATGGAGTAAGAGGTTGTCTCTGCGGCGAAACCATTTCTTAGCTTCTTCCTTCAGCCATGTGATCTTATAGGAATGGATAGCTTTCCGGGCCGAAATTGATGATGAGTTGCATTTTATGTCTGTGTATTTTGGGAAGACGTTGTTTCTTAGACATTCTTTGTTAAACTATACATTTTGAACTGATATACGGTGTTTGAGTCTTAATTTAGAATTTCGACTGGTTTGCAGTACTTACTTCTTTTAAAGAGTTGATTGATTGGTCCGTTTCTTTGTGACAGTACATTATAACAATAAAATTAGTTAATTACTTTGTTAACTGACACTAAATATGTTTTTTGTAAAGAATTTACAAATGCATTATCGCGTTTAGTAAATTTACTAAATAGTCAAGTAGACGTCGGAAATTCCGTTCTTTACCAGCTTTTATAGCACCTAATATACACACATTTTTTTCATTATATAAACATAAATACCAAAAATCTGTTTAAGTTTTAGTTAAGCGTTTGAAAATGTAGTTGTACTACGAAATCGCGATAACGCATTTGTACATCTTTACAAAAAATATATTTAGTGTCAGTTAACGAAGTAATTAAGTAATTTTATTGATAAAAAAAGTAGTATATGTATATATATATATATATATATATATATATATATATATATATATATATATATATATATATATATATATATATATATATGTATATATATGTATATATATATATATATATATATATATATATATATATATATGTATATATATGTATATATATATATATATATATATATATATAATATATATATATGCGAAGCAACTCTTCGAGCGCCCGCGGCCGCATCGAAACTGTATACATAGATATATACGCAACGCCCGTACGTAGGCGCGAATATATTTATTCAAAAACTGTGATACAAAAATTCCAAAAAATATTAAAACTTTAATGATGAATACAAATAATAAGTTTCAATTGGTTCAATATTTATCTAATAATGCTGTAAATTACGTTGCATTAAGTCACACTCAACAATTAATAATATCAGGTGGATTCTATAACATTGAAAAGTGCTATTGTATACAGGGAAATAATATACATGAAATTATTGAGTTAGAAAACAATCACTTAGAGGCTGATACAAGGATATTTTGTCATGCTCGATATATGTTACCTTATAATTCTGAAATAATAATTCATTCCGTTGATACCGACGTTTTTATATTAGCAATTCATTATTGGAGCTTTTTCAAATTAATTGGTTGTACAGGATTGTATTTTAAAGTAGTTGGTCAGAAGCCAAGATTATTGTCTTGTAATGTAGCTGCTGAATATTTAACTAGTCAAGTTTGTCAAGTTTTGCCTGCTTTACATGCGTTTACAGGCTGTGATACTACTAGTAAAGTAGGTACTAAAAATAAAGCTTTAGATTTAGTCTTTGATTTAGATACTCAAAATGCATTAACCCCACTTGGTACTGGCTTACAATTAAATGCCATGGAATTCAATGCATTAGAAAAATTGTATTTGAAAATTTTGAATAAAGCTGGAGAAACAGCAGATAATGCTAGACAAATAATTTTAGAACGTTCTTGTGGGATGGGTATTAATTTTGGAAAAATTCCATGTACATCCGATGCTTTAAAATTGCACATTTCACGAGCTTCACTACAAACGTACATATGGAAAATGTCATTGTATTCTCGGTATCGACATTTAGATGCAACAGAATTTGGTTACACTATAGAAACAGGTGAATTGTTACCCAAATTCATGTTAAAAAATTCGATACCAGATTCGTTAATTAGGCAATGTAAATGTACAAAAAATTGTAAAACTAATGCATGTAATTGCAAAAGCAACAACGTAAGTTGTATACTCATGTGTGGGTGTAATTTAAATATTTGCGAAAATTCTATTAAATATATATAAGTTATATTTCATAAAATTGTTTTAATTCTTCTACCATCCTAATCGAATATTGAATTTTTATTTATATTCATTTGTTATAATAATTAAATTTGATATAACAATTACTCTTTAATAAATAAATATTTTTTACATACTTTTCAAATATATTAATTTTAATAAGAAATCAAGAAACAAAGCTTTATAGAGCATCGCAGTGCGTATACAGTTCCGTGCGCCTACGTACGGGCGTTGCGTATATATCTATGTATACAGTTTCGATGCAGCCGCGGGCGCTCGAACGCAATTTGTTAACTGTTAAAAAACAATATTTAAAAATGAAGATATTGCAATATTTCCTACGGTAATTTGTAGAGGAGATCTCAAACTTTAATTTGGACACTTGGCAACATTGAAAATTTTAATTTTTGACCCCGATATTGGGAGGTGAAAGTGGCCATTTTCGCGTTTTCTCGCACCTAAAATCGCCGATATCTCGAAAACGGCGCATTTTAGAGAAAATTCACAAGAGACATTTTTTGTTCAAAATGGTCCAGTTTACCTAAAAAAACTTGTTCCGGGGAAATTTCAATTTTTGGACTTTGTTTAAAAAAAATTTGTTTAAACAAATTCGGACCAGGTTACCGCCCGGCAACATGTTGATCCTCTTTCAGGGGCATCTCCTGGAGAAGGTTATGAAAAAAAATTCAATTAGAAAATTTTTTCCAACGATGGCGCCGATTTCGCCTTGTCTACTACCGTATCAAAATCGAACTGATTAATGCTATAGTTTTTATGTTTCATATTGCTCGAAAAGCAAACATTTTTTCTATTTAAAATCCAGTGCTTAAACTTTGTATATAAACAATGTTTCTACACAGTATTTGGATCCTGTGCCAAGATCTTCAACAGCGTCTGTTGTAGAACTTCTTGGATTTTTCTAGATTTTCTAGAATCAAAAAAAAAAACAATAAATATTAGTTTTTGTTTAGTTTTCATAAGAGTAAAGTGTCTTGAAAATGCAAGACAATTTCCACTTCTCAATTTTCGTAGTTGTCTCCTCTTTCTGCAGTTGGTTTCGTTTGCTTAAACATCGATTCAGGTAAAGTGTAGTTATATAGTCTTGGAAATGTATTTAAGCTAAGCTAAGGGACCTTTTGTTATAAACATTTTTCGTTAATCTTTCGTATGTATCTCGTTTGTTACTCTGAGATATTTTTGTTTAGGTTAGATTTTACAATTTGCGTTCTGTTAAACGTGCTTAGTCAATTAGGGAAAGTTAGATCCTTATTTTACACAGTAACATGTGACAGCTTTTTGTTGTTGAAACTTACCTACGTAAAACGGCAGCTCAGAGATCGCAGAGAGTCGATTTCGTCCGGAAAGTAGCACAACTTGAATTCTGTTGCACATACATAACCAATTTAGGCAAAGTTAGTTTTTTATTTCATACTTTGCGCAATAACATGTTGCACCTTCTTTTTGCTGAAACTATAAGCTATGTAAAACGGCAGCTCATATGTCGTAGAGGGGGGGTTTGAGTTGTAAAAACGCTGCTAAATATGCTTTTCTTTTATTATTTTGGGCACTACCTGTTTAATATGCGACAATTGTACTTTCCTAGCATAAAAATAAACGTTGTTAAAGTCAACAGAACTGGTCGCTCACTAAAGTAGGCAATAAAACCCAGGAATTTCAGCTATAATAAAATATCAGTTTATTGCCACATAATAATCAAACTTGTAATCTAGTTTAGTGCTTGAAAAAATAAAGTATCAAGGCTATTATTGCTTATGAACATGTCTTGGTCTTGAAGTGTGAAAATGACTTAAATTTATTTATTAAACCTGATTTCTCATGTGAAAATTCTAAAATTTAGTCTCAAAAAATGTATTGCCTTTTGTTGGCTAGCTTCTGGCTTTAATATTGGAAAATTATGCGATCTGTACCCAAACGGAATCCAAGAATGACAACACACAAGACAACAGGAACTTACCTAACGGTGAGTTTTCTATCCAAAACTACAGAAAAAATTTTGATTTAGGGGTGGGGCGTCCAGAAATAACAGGTGTACAGGATAAAGATAAAACACATTATTACGTTTTGAAGCGATATCGCTTTGGAGGATGGCGGTGAACGGAGTACGGTGCATTAAATGTTGTGTAGTTTCAATATTATGAATTTTTTCCTGGTTTGTGGTTACAATAATGTACAAATTTTAATTATACTTATTTACAATTAAACAAGTTAAAAGGCTGGAAGAAGAGTTGCTTCGCATATATATATATACTCGTATATATATATATATATATATATATATATATATGCGAAGCAACTCTTCTTCCAGCCTTTTAACTTGTTTAATTGTAAATAAGTATAATTAAAATTTGTACATTATTGTAACCACAAACCAGGAAAAAATTCATAATATTGAAACTACACAACATTTAATGCACCGTACTCCGTTCACCGCCATCCTCCAAAGCGATATCGCTTCAAAACGTAATAATGTGTTTTATCTTTATCCTGTACACCTGTTATTTCTGGACGCCCCACCCCTAAATCAAAATTTTTTCTGTAGTTTTGGATAGAAAACTCACCGTTAGGTAAGTTCCTGTTGTCTTGTGTGTTGTCATTCTTGGATTCCGTTTGGGTACAGATCGCATAATTTTCCAATATTAAAGCCAGAAGCTAGCCAACAAAAGGCAATACATTTTTTGAGACTAAATTTTAGAATTTTCACATGAGAAATCAGGTTTAATAAATAAATTTAAGTCATTTTCACACTTCAAGACCAAGACATGTTCATAAGCAATAATAGCCTTGATACTTTATTTTTTCAAGCACTAAACTAGATTACAAGTTTGATTATTATGTGGCAATAAACTGATATTTTATTATAGCTGAAATTCCTGGGTTTTATTGCCTACTTTAGTGAGCGACCAGTTCTGTTGACTTTAACAACGTTTATTTTTATGCTAGGAAAGTACAATTGTCGCATATTAAACAGGTAGTGCCCAAAATAATAAAAGAAAAGCATATTTAGCAGCGTTTTTACAACTCAAACCCCCCCTCTACGACATATGAGCTGCCGTTTTACATAGCTTATAGTTTCAGCAAAAAGAAGGTGCAACATGTTATTGCGCAAAGTATGAAATAAAAAACTAACTTTGCCTAAATTGGTTATGTATGTGCAACAGAATTCAAGTTGTGCTACTTTCCGGACGAAATCGACTCTCTGCGATCTCTGAGCTGCCGTTTTACGTAGGTAAGTTTCAACAACAAAAAGCTGTCACATGTTACTGTGTAAAATAAGGATCTAACTTTCCCTAATTGACTAAGCACGTTTAACAGAACGCAAATTGTAAAATCTAACCTAAACAAAAATATCTCAGAGTAACAAACGAGATACATACGAAAGATTAACGAAAAATGTTTATAACAAAAGGTCCCTTAGCTTAGCTTAAATACATTTCCAAGACTATATAACTACACTTTACCTGAATCGATGTTTAAGCAAACGAAACCAACTGCAGAAAGAGGAGACAACTACGAAAATTGAGAAGTGGAAATTGTCTTGCATTTTCAAGACACTTTACTCTTATGAAAACTAAACAAAAACTAATATTTATTGTTTTTTTTTTTGATTCTAGAAAATCTAGAAAAATCCAAGAAGTTCTACAACAGACGCTGTTGAAGATCTTGGCACAGGATCCAAATACTGTGTAGAAACATTGTTTATATACAAAGTTTAAGCACTGGATTTTAAATAGAAAAAATGTTTGCTTTTCGAGCAATATGAAACATAAAAAACTATAGCATTAATCAGTTCGATTTTGATACGGTAGTAGACAAGGCGAAATCGGCGCCATCGTTGGAAAAAATTTTCTAATTGAATTTTTTTTCATAACCTTCTCCAGGAGATGCCCCTGAAAGAGGATCAACATGTTGCCGGGCGGTAACCTGGTCCGAATTTGTTTAAACAAATTTTTTTTAAACAAAGTCCAAAAATTGAAATTTCCCCGGAACAAGTTTTTTTAGGTAAACTGGACCATTTTGAACAAAAAATGTCTCTTGTGAATTTTCTCTAAAATGCGCCGTTTTCGAGATATCGGCGATTTTAGGTGCGAGAAAACGCGAAAATGGCCACTTTCACCTCCCAATATCGGGGTCAAAAATTAAAATTTTCAATGTTGCCAAGTGTCCAAATTAAAGTTTGAGATCTCCTCTACAAATTACCGTAGGAAATATTGCAATATCTTCATTTTTAAATATTGTTTTTTAACAGTTAACAAATTGCGTTCGAGCGCCCGCGGCTGCATCGAAACTGTATACATAGATATATACGCAACGCCCGTACGTAGGCGCACGGAACTGTATACGCACTGCGATGCTCTATAAAGCTTTGTTTCTTGATTTCTTATTAAAATTAATATATTTGAAAAGTATGTAAAAAATATTTATTTATTAAAGAGTAATTGTTATATCAAATTTAATTATTATAACAAATGAATATAAATAAAAATTCAATATTCGATTAGGATGGTAGAAGAATTAAAACAATTTTATGAAATATAACTTATATATATTTAATAGAATTTTCGCAAATATTTAAATTACACCCACACATGAGTATACAACTTACGTTGTTGCTTTTGCAATTACATGCATTAGTTTTACAATTTTTTGTACATTTACATTGCCTAATTAACGAATCTGGTATCGAATTTTTTAACATGAATTTGGGTAACAATTCACCTGTTTCTATAGTGTAACCAAATTCTGTTGCATCTAAATGTCGATACCGAGAATACAATGACATTTTCCATATGTACGTTTGTAGTGAAGCTCGTGAAATGTGCAATTTTAAAGCATCGGATGTACATGGAATTTTTCCAAAATTAATACCCATCCCACAAGAACGTTCTAAAATTATTTGTCTAGCATTATCTGCTGTTTCTCCAGCTTTATTCAAAATTTTCAAATACAATTTTTCTAATGCATTGAATTCCATGGCATTTAATTGTAAGCCAGTACCAAGTGGGGTTAATGCATTTTGAGTATCTAAATCAAAGACTAAATCTAAAGCTTTATTTTTAGTACCTACTTTACTAGTAGTATCACAGCCTGTAAACGCATGTAAAGCAGGCAAAACTTGACAAACTTGACTAGTTAAATATTCAGCAGCTACATTACAAGACAATAATCTTGGCTTCTGACCAACTACTTTAAAATACAATCCTGTACAACCAATTAATTTGAAAAAGCTCCAATAATGAATTGCTAATATAAAAACGTCGGTATCAACGGAATGAATTATTATTTCAGAATTATAAGGTAACATATATCGAGCATGACAAAATATCCTTGTATCAGCCTCTAAGTGATTGTTTTTCTAACTCAATAATTTCATGTATATTATTTCCCTGTATACAATAGCACTTTTCAATGTTATAGAATCCACCTGATATTATTAATTGTTGAGTGTGACTTAATGCAACGTAATTTACAGCATTATTAGATAAATATTGAACCAATTGAAACTTATTATTTGTATTCATCATTAAAGTTTTAATATTTTTTGGAATTTTTGTATCACAGTTTTGAATAAATATATTCGCGCCTACGTACGGGCGTTGCGTATATATCTATGTATACAGTTTCGATGCGGCCGCGGGCGCTCGAACGCAATTTGTTAACTGTTAAAAAACAATGTTTAAAAATAAAGATATTGCAATATTTCCTACGGTAATTTGTAGAAGAGATCTCAAACTTTAATTTGGACACTTGGCAACATTGAAAATTTTAATTTTTGACCCCAATATTGGGAGGTGAAAGTGGCCATTTTCGCGTTTTCTCGCACCTAAAATCGCCGATATCTCGAAAACGGCGCATTTTAGAGAAAATTCACAAGAGACATTTTTTGTTCAAAATGGTCCAATTTACCTAAAAAAACTTGTTCCGGGGCGAAAATTTCAATTTTTGGACTTTGTTTAAAAAAAATTTGTTTAAACAAATTCGGACCAGGTTACCGCCCGGCAACATGTTGATCCTCTTTCAGGGGCATCTCCTGGAGAAGGTTATGAAAAAAAATTCAATTAGAAAATTTTTTCCAACGATGGCGCCGATTTCGCCTTGTCTATAGGTATATCGTATTATTTTGTTCTTTGGTTTAAACATTGATTCAGTAAGATGTGGTTATATATTCTTAAAATTGTATTTAAGCTAGAGATTTTTCTTTGCTCTCTGTAAAATCTTGTACAATCTTGTTGTGCTTGCTTGTTTTAATATATATTTCGTGTAGCTTGTATATCACTCTTCAAAAAAAACAGTTACTCATTTATAGCTAATAAAATTCTTAACATGAACAAATACCATTGTCATTTTATATTATTTTGAAACGTGATGAACGGACGTCAACGAATTTAGAAAAAGTGTTTTTTCTCCCTTATTTAGGAATTCTCATAAATCATTTCTTTGGTGACATTTATGACATCGGATATAACAATGTTAAAAAAAACTCTTTCATGGCGAATAGACGGGGCTTAAGTTTTAAACCTTTGTAGTGAATCTGATTGGCAGTGATTTTATACCGTAACAGTAATGACAGATGTTTAATATGAAACAGAAATATCGAAAAGATAACATGAAGTGGCTTTATGAAAATAATGGCAATTATTTACACTAAATTAATAATAATTCTATACGTAATAGTGGTTAAAAGGAAATTAAGTTTAAATTAGATGGAAAATTAATAAAAATTTTAATTTGGTGGGTTGGGTTGTTATTTCTAGATGCCAGAATGACAATTGCTAAAAAAAAAATATTTATCTGTCTTTGCTTTGTGTGTATTCCGGGAGTGTTTGAACAGATTTTTACGAAACATGGCACATGACTTTAGTCATGTAGTCATGCTAGATTAACATAATAGGCCGTCTTTCATTTATACAGGGTACTAGATTACAAGTTTGATTATTATGTGGCAACAAACTGATATTTTATTACAGCTGAAATTCCCGCGTTTTACTGCTTACTTCAGTTAGAGACCAGTTCTGTTAAATTTAACAACTGTTATTTTTATGCTAGGAAAGTACAGATGTCGCATATTAAATAGGTAGTCCCCAAAATAATAATAGAAAAGCATATTTAGCAGCGTTTTTACAACTCAAACCTAGTCTCTACGACAGGGGTGCTCAAACGGTCGATCGCGATCGACAAGTCGATCGCGAGTGCTTTTTGAGTCGATCTCGAGAAAAAAATTTCCGATATAGAACTATTCACAGATTTTGTTTTAGGTAACTAAAACAAAATGTAATGAATAAACTACTAAAATTTATTCGATCCACAATTAGGCCAGAATAACCCCCTCATTACTTTCTTTTATCGTAATAATCCCCTGCTAGCGGCAAAAGGCGGCTTTATCAAAGGAACGCGCGGTACTTGTCAAAGAAAAGCCGCGTTTTTGATTCCCGCCAATTTTTGTAGAAACTTCGGGAGGCGTGTTTGACGGGAACATTCGAGACTTCGTTCGCGCCGATATAAATGTTGCGCCTGCAGGAATAGGAGTCAGTCTGAGTTGTAACTTGAAGGCGATACATCGATACAAAGTTTATTAATAAATAGTCCAAAATGAGTACGGCGAAGAAAAGTAAAACTTATCATTTTAATAACGATTGGGAGGAAGAATTTTTGTTTTGTATGGTAAAGGATAAGTGCATTTGTCTCATTTGCCGTGCGTCAGTTGCAATACCTAAGCGTGGGAACTTAGGGAGGCATCATAAAACGGTTCATAAAAAACTATGAAAAGGATTTTCCGTCACAGAGTGAATTAAGAAAACGAGAAGTACGTGATTTGATAACTTGTTTGAAAAAAGAACAAACCATGTTCACAAAACCAGCCAAACAATCAAAAGCTGCAACGATCGCGTCATTTAAAATATCTCATATATTGGCGAAACACAAGAAACCATTTGATGATGGATTGGTTGTGAAGGAAGCATTTATTGAAGCGGGTGAGACTTTATTTGGAGATTTTAAAAATAAAACAGAGATTATGTCTGCTATTAGAGAACTTCGGTTATCTCGTCCGACTGTCATAAGGCGTGTTGAAGTCATGAGTCAGGACATGGCAGATAAAACTAAAACATGATATCATGGAATGTACATACTTTTCTTTACAGTTTGACGAATCCACCGATATGACAGACACTGCCCAGCTGTGTATTTTTATTCGAATGGTATTCAATGACATGTCGGCTAAGGAAGAGTTTTTCACAATGATTCCTCTGAAAGGAAAGACCCGTGGCGAAGATCTATATGACGTTTTCTTCAATTTTATAACAAACTACAAGCTACCAATATATAAACTAGTGTGCATTACAACCGATGGAGCACCAGCAATGACTGGAAACAAAAACGGTTTTGTGGCATTGTGTCGAGCTAATGATGATTTCCCTTCATTTTTCTCCTTCCATTGCATTATACATCAACAAGTTTTGTGTTCAAAAGTTCTAAACATGGAGGAGATTATGGGCATTGCAATAAAAATTGTGAATTCTATCCGTGCACGTAGCTTGCAACGACGGCTCTTTAAATTGCAGTTGGAAGATAGTGAGTCACCTGAACACACTGATTTAGTTCTTCACACGGACGTCAGGTGGTTGAGTCGCGGAAAATTCCTAGAAAGCTTTCAAGAATTATTGCCCGAAATAACAGCTTTTCTGGACGAAAGAGGTGATGACACTCAGATGCTGAAAAACGGAAAATAGCTGACTGATTTGGCATTTTTGACAGACATCACAATGCACTTAAACATCATTAATTTGGAGCTTCAAGGTAAAGGAAAAACTATTATTGAGATGATTAGCGCAATAAACGCATTCAAAAGTAAATTGCAACTTATGATAGATCAACTGAAAAGAAAGGATCTGAAAAATTTTCCGTCTTTGAAAGCAAGGATTCCTCAGTTGAATTATGATATTTATGAGGCAGAATTATCAAATATTTTGGGCCAATTCGAAATACGTTTTTATGATTTCAGTAAAAATTGGCAAATATTGCATCATTTATGAGTTATCCTTTTTGACGTATTGTAAAAAATATTGAGGAATTAGCTACTGAAATAGCAACAAGACGAAACAATATTGTTTGTCACATGTTATATATCAGCTGCCGTGCAAAAGACGAAAGTCAGCAAAATCTAACTTTGCCTAAGTTGGCTATGTACATTTAACAGAATACAAATTGTAAAATCTAACCTAAACAGAGCAAAAAACGAGTGTGACTAAGACTGTTTACATGACTTTTTGGGAGTAAAAAAAAATCCCTAGCTTAAACACATTTTCAAGACTACAAAGCTATACCTTACCTGAAGAGATATTTAAACAAACGAAAATAACTACAGAAAGATGAGAAAACTACGAAAAATAGGAAGTGGAAATTGTTTTGCATTTTTAAGGCCCCTTACTGTTATGAAAACTAAACAGAAACTAATATTTATTGTTTTTCTGATTCTAGAGAATCCAAAAAAATTCAAAAAGTTCTACAACAGACGCTGTTAATCTTGGCAAAACATAGTGCAGGATTCAAAATACTATACAGAAACATTGTTTATATATAAAGTTTAAGCAGTGGAGCATTTAATCCATGAAAACGAAGAATGAGGTCTTAGAATTTTGTTAAGAGATGCAACGTATCAAACCATATACGCAACTGTTTATTAAAATTATTTCAATGAATGAATCAGCTTCCTGAACAGCCCAAGTTTTTAAATAGAAAAAGTGTTTACTTCTGGGCTAACGAAAATTCTCGAGCACTACGAAAAATAAAACACTATGGCGGCAATCAGTTCGATTTTGGTACGGTAGGTATATCATATTATTTTATTCTTTAACGTTGTTCCAGTAAGATATGGTTATATATTCTTGAAAATGTATTTAAGCTAGGGATCTTTCTTTGCAGTCTGTAAAATCTTTATACCATAACAGTGATGATAGATATTTAATATGAAACAGAAATGTCGAAAAAATAACATAAAGTGGCTTTATGAAAATAATGGCAATTATTTATACTAAATTAATAGTAATTCTATACATAATAGTGGTTAAAAGGAAATTAAGTTTAAATTAAATGGAGAATAAATTAAAATTTTAATTTGGTGGTGTGAGCTGTTATATCTGGATGTCAGAATGACAATTGTTAAAATATTTATCTCTTTTTGCTTTGTGTTTGTTCCGGAGATGTCTGAACAGAGTTTTACGAAATATGGCTCAAGACTGTAGTCATGTAGTCATACTAGATTAACATAACAAGCCACCTTTGACTTATACAATATATTTCCGGAAAATAATATTCGTCTGGATAGACCAGGGGAAATTATGTTCTAACGTATATGAAGACATGAACAGTCAAAACATATACCGCATACTCACCCACTTTTAGGAAGTGAGCATTTTCATGCAACTAATTTTGATATGTGATTAATTTATGCTGCAAGCTCCGTATTAGATTGTAATAAGTTAGCCGTTTATAAAAAAATAATCATTTTTGTAGACATTAATATTTGTAGAGGCACCAGGAGCAAAATAATAGCTAAAAAGAATATTTAATCCTACATTTTCAACATCCGGCTTACAGCCAAACCGAGACTAACACAAAAATCAAAAGATATGGAGGAAAATCAACTTCAGGAGTGAGTTCTCCTAAAAAAAAACTTCAAATTCAAATCTTTTATCATAGTAACTAGGAATGTAACGAGTTGTCCTTTTTAGGATCTTGCAAAACTGGGTACCCGGCTGCGTAAGATCCGACAAAACCAGGTATCCATCTGGACGGGTAGGATCCGCCAATATTATATTAAGCTCGTTACGTTTTATTAAGATTTTCTGCAAAACTACCAACTTTTTTTAGATTTGTTTAGGATTTGGTAATAAATTAGCGTTTAGGCAACTACGCGTTCGGTTGCTTGGCGTGTATTTAGCAGTAATACTATCCCCGAGCGAAATAAAAATATTATTCAGATATTTTCTGCAATAAAAAGTCTTTTTAACGATTATTGGGTTTTAAAAAATATGCGAAATCTTGAACTACTTTCTACTTGATGAGGAAGATGAATCACAAGCAGTATGTGGGTTGTGTAACTTAAAAATCAAGCTAGTACTTCATCTTCATGGGAATATTTAAAATTATACATCCCACTCGTTTGATCAATGAAGATAAGAATAAAACAGAACCATCAATCACCTATGAGCAAGCCTTAACTTGTACTCATGGCAAAAAGAGAGATGGTAGCCTTGTACAACCAACCTTTTTCGTTTGTACAAAATATAGATAAGCTTAGAAATGAAATGGTATTGAATTAAGGTTATGGTTGTTATTTACTTTTGTATAGTAAAAAGCACCTATAACTTAAAGGATAAAGGTAACCAACATCTTTAAAAAATAAGCCAGCAAAATATTATTCCAGTTAGAAAATAAAAACGCAAAAATTCTAAATATCAATAATAATATTTCAAGTCGACCACTTTTTAGCTTTATTCCCGAATATACAAAAAAAATGCAGGACTGGAATTGCTGATTTATTTCTTTTTATTAGTATGCCTTATCTTCTAAGGACGTTGGCGATCACATTTTCCCATCTGATTTTATCTATTGCCACTCTAAACGCTTCAGTAGATGTCATGTTTGTCCAGGTCGTAAGTTTTTCTACCAAGAGTTGCGGCGCCTTCCTGTTCCTCGCTTACCGATTATTTTTCTTTCAATTATAAGTTGCAGGAGCTCACACTTTTGGCTTCTCATAATATGGTCAAAGTAAGTGCTTTTTTCTTTTTTTAACAGCTGGAATCAACTCTCGTTCTTTTCCCATCCGATTAAGTATTTCCACGTTTGTGGTATGCGCTGTCCAAGGAACATACAGCATTCGGCGTTGTTGTGTTATCTCTGTGATTGTTGCATCTTCTATACCGTATAACATGACCGAGAACACGTAGCATATTTGCACTCTTGTTTTTGTTTTTAAGTTTAGTTGGCAGTTACAGAGTATGCTGCTGGGGAGCTTCGTGCTTTTTCAATTCTTGAGCGTATTTCAATAGAGTGGTCCCAATCTTCACCAATTACGCTTCCTAAGTACGTTATTTTTGTTACTTTTTCAAGTGTTTGTTGATATACCTTAATATTTACGTTTGTATTATGATTCTTACTAACCACCATTGTTTTTATTTTGTTCGTATTCAGTTTCTTCCATATTCCTCACATGCATCAACAATTCCATTCGTGAGTCTTCGTGGGCCTTCTTCACTGTCCGCTAGAATGACAGTATCATCAGCGTAGGTTATTTACTCACACACCCATTAATTGTAATTCCATCTTTTTTTATCAGAAAGTGCTTTATTGAAGATTTTCTCCGAATAGACATTGAATAACAGGGGTAACACAATGCAACCCTGACGTAAGCCTTTCTTTATTTTTATTTCTTTGGACATGCGATTCTGAACTTTTATTTTGGCAGCCTGGTTCCACTATAGACTTGATATTATTTGTAATCTTTGTCATCAATGTTACAAGATTGTAGTATTTCCATCATTTTCTTATGATTTACCATATCAAAGGCTTTTTGGAGATCTATGAAGCATAAATAAACATCAGAGTTGACATCCTTACATCTTTCAATCAGAACGCAGATGGAGAATAGTACGTCCCTAGTTCCTAGTTCGTTCCTAAAGCCGAACTGTGTTTGTCCAGTACGTGCATTTAGTTTTTTATATACTCTTTGGTGGATTATTTCAAGGAAGAGTTTTAAGTTGTGGTTTATTAGACTTATATTCCGATATTCCTTTCACTTTCTAAGATTATTCCTTTTTGGCAATGTTACAAAAATTGATGTCAACCAATCACGAGGTACATCACCTGTGTTGTATACGCTGTTGAAGAAGTCTTGTATAATGTCCACATGTTTTCGAAGAAATATTTTAATGATTTCTGTAGGTATATTATCTTCTTCTACCACCTTTTTTTTAGCTGTTTTACTGCTGCTAATATTTCGTCTTTATTTATGAGGGAGCCCGTTGTATTAAGCTTATTTGTATTATGTTGCCTAGTTGTGTCACTATACATTTCTCCTATATATTCCTCCCATCTACCTATTCTTTCTTGTATGTTCAGTAGTAGTTTACCTTCTTTATCCTCTATTACTTGTGGTTGCCTTTGTAATCTTAGTCCAGCAGCTTTTTTGATTTTCTTATGTAAATTAAATGTGTCTGATTTACTCTCAGGTGTTAATTTATTTTCCTCTATGACAGATATGTGGACATATGACATAAATATCAAGAGCTTTATGAGGTTACATACATCTGGAATGTTCACAAAAATTCGATTTTTTTACGGATTTTTATCGGAATTATTAAAAAAAAAATTTAAGAAAATTCCGTTCCATTACAAAGTTATAGCATAGGCGTAGGCTTGGGACCGCTACCTGTTTTCGGACACTATCTGCAATATTACTCTGTCAATTTTTAATCTGTTTTAACTTCAAAAAAAAAAAATCTTAATAATTAATTTCTCTACATAATGTTGAGAGGTTTTTTTTAAATTTTTCTAATAGACAATTTTTATGAATAATTAAACATTAATTTTTTAGTCGAAGATTGCATACTAAAATTTGAAATATCCAAAATTTTTTGTTTTTTTACAACACCCCTTCGACAATTTTTAACTACTACAATATCTTAAAACATTAGTTTTTATTTTTGCAGAATGGATTATTTTTTGTGAAGTTATCCTGCAGACAAGGAGGCGCCATAGTTTTCATCAGTGGTCGATTTAACGCAATAAGAAATAATGTTAACATTTAAAACATTTAAAAAATATTTTTTTTCTCATAATCTATAATATATATAAAATTCAACGTCTCTCTGTCTGTCTGTCTGTTCGTTAGTGCGCTTATCCCTCGAGAACCACTTATCCGATTTACGTGCTTTTTTTAAAACATACATATGTTCTCTGGCCAAGTTATATATAAATATATTTTAAGGAATAAGCATTATAAAAGAAATAAGCAGTGACGATAGTAGTGAATCAAGTCCACGCGAGCGGAGCCGCGGGCACGGCTAGTTTAAAATATAATAAAAACATAAAATGTTAACATTTAAAAAATTTGGTATATAAAAAACAAATTAAATTTTGACTTAAGGGGTTAGTTTTTGGGGGTGAAGTCGGAAGTGAAAAAAAAATTTTTTTACTTCGAGTGTGGTGTCATACTTTAAACTACAATAAAAATATACATGTAATAGCCATTCTTTTGTATTATTCACTTAATAACCCATTAAGATTATTTTTTTAATTACACATAATTTTTGCAGCACCCAGATATTTGTAACCCCCTATAAGATCAACGGGCACATTGGCCATACATAACTAAATCTATAATATATATAAAAATGGAACTTCTCTCTCTCTCTCTCTGTCTGTCCGTCTGTATGTCTGTCCGTCTGTCTGTCTGTCTGTCCGTTAGTGTGCTTATCACTCGAGAGCCACGTATTCGATTTATGCGTTTTTTTTGTTTAGATTTATACATATGTTCTCTGGCCAGGTTATGGGATATATTTTATTACGTTAAATAATAGAAGAAGAAATAAGCAGTGACGATAATAGTGAATCAAGTCGGAAAAAAGTTTGCCGCTAGCGCACTCTCTTCCAATACGCTGCCCAAACCGTTAAATATTAAACAATATCATGTAACAAAGCATGCAATATATTTAAAATGCAGCGTCTTTCTGTCTGTCCGTTAGTGCGCTTATTACTCGAGAACCACTTATCCGATTTACGTGTTTTTTTTTTTAATTCATACATATGTTCTTTAGCCAGGTTATATAATAATAATAATTTATATAATATATATAAAACGCAACGTCTCTCTGTCTGTCTATCCGTTAGTGTGCTTATTACTCGAGAGCCACTTATCTTCTTAACTTAGTATTTATAAAAAAAATCTATAATATACATATATATATATAAAACGCGACGTCTCTCTGTCTGTCTCTCTATCTGTCCGTTAGTGTGATTAGCACTCAAAAACCACTTACCCGATTTACGTATTTTTTTATAAAATGCGGTATAAAATATGTCGCGCTATTAAAAATAATAAATATAATGGTAAAAAAATAATTTGTCAGGCTAATCGTACCCTCTCACATTCAGAAAATAGGAATAAAAATTGTTTATGGTGCTTTAAGAACACAAAGTTACTGATTAACATCCAAGGTGCATTACAAAAAAATTTAGATAAGTTATTAAAGTGTGATATAATTCTATAATGCAACGTTTCTCTGTCTGTCTGTCCGTTAGTGCGCTAATCACTCAAAAACCACTTATCCGATTTACGTGCTTTTTTTTAAACATACATATGTTCTCTGGCCAGGTTATATAATATATTTTAATACATTAGAAATAAGCAGTGACGATAGTAGTGAATCAAGTCCACGCGAGCGGAGCCGCGGGCACGGCTAGTTTAAAATATAATAAAAACATAAAATGTTAACATTTAAAACATATAAAAAACAATCTTATACTTTAAACTACAATAAAAATATACATGTAATAGCCATTCTTTTTATATTATTCACTTAATAACCATTAAGATATTTTTTTTAATTACACATAATTTTTTGCAGCACCCAGATATTTGTAATCTCCTATAAGATCAACGGCACATTGGCCAACTAAAGCTCTTGAATAAAAATATTTGCTTAATATCACAGGCCTAGAAGGTACTCAGCACTCCAACGAAAACAAACAAATGTCTAAAATGAGATGTTCAAGAAAAAAAACGGTATCACTAACACAAAAATCGACCTATTTATTCGAAACAGTGGAACTAACATTATAAACGCTACAAGAGACTTAAGAGTATATAAGGAACCATGTGTTATACAACTGGTAGTAATCTCTAAAAGTGAACAGACTCATTTAAACCACTCATCGCCTTCCAGAATAAAATTAGAACAAATCCAGAAAGATTTTAACATGGTACACGCTGAAATTCTACATATTGCCTATTGGAAAGGCTTTTTGGACAAAGAAAAGCTATCAGCTTGCTTGCTGCTGAATATGATTTGGTTTTTTTTTACATTAAATCAGTGGTATTTAATTAAAACGTTACAAAGATTTGAACAAACTACCAAACATTTCAGTAATTCACTGTGTATAATATCAAAAGTGATGGCGACAAGGTTGTCATGAAATCGAGGATCCTAGTTTGAGATCTATGGGATAATTTACTTGAAGGTTTGAGAAAAAAAATTGCAAATATTGAAACCAATAAAAATTACATAATTGCCATGTTCCTGGCTCCAAGATTTAAAAATGCATATTTCACTAACAAAGAGCAGGTTAAGAAAGATATTTTAAAATACATCAAACAAGCAATACAAGTACAAGTAAATATTGAACCCGATGAAGATGTATCAATATCGGAAAAAGACCCTTAGACAAGGCGAAATCGGCGCCATCGTTGGAAAAAATTTTCTAATTGAATTTTTTTTCATAACCTTCTCCAGGAGATGCCCCTGAAAGAGGATCAACATGTTGCCGGGCGGTAACCTGGTCCGAATTTGTTTAAACAAAATTTTTTTTAAACAAAGTCCAAAAATTCAAATTTTCGCCCCGGAACAAGTTTTTTTAGGTAAATTGGACCATTTTGAACAAAAAATGTCTCTTGTGAATTTTCTCTAAAATGCGCCGTTTTCGAGATATCGGCGATTTTAGGTGCGAGAAAACGCGAAAATGGCCACTTTCACCTCCCAATATTGGGGTCAAAAATTAAAATTTTCAATGTTGCCAAGTGTCCAAATTAAAGTTTGAGATCTCTTCTACAAATTACCGTAGGAAATATTGCAATATCTTTATTTTTAAACATTGTTTTTTAACAGTTAACAAATTGCGTTTCGAGCGCCCGCGGCCGCATCGAAACTGTATACATAGATATATACGCAACGCCCAATTTTTGGACTTTGTTTAAAAAAAAAATTGTTTAAACAAATTCGGACCAGGTTACCGCCCGGCAACATGTTGATCCTCTTTCAGGGGCATCTCCTGGAGAAGGTTATGAAAAAAAAATTCAATTAGAAAATTTTTTCCAACGATGGCGCCGATTTCGCCTTGTCTACCTCGGACTCTATCCCATTTAGTATTTTAAAAAATTTAATAGTACCAAGAAAACTTAGGAAACAGAAGCAGATATTTTATGATGTATTCTCTAATAGTGATCAAACCAGAAATAAAAATAAAAAAAATCTCCCATGGAGTAGAAGTGGTAGAAACATAGTTCAATTCTTATTTAAGTTTACGATTGATAGATCCCCAAGAAATTCCGTTTTTATAATGGCAGATTACTTTCAATAATGTCCAAAAAAGAAATGCGTGGACAGCGATTTTCAACACCTCACAGCTGTTGAATTTTTCGAAAACCATGTTTTTGCGGTACCAAGTTCAGAGTAGAAAAAATGTTTCAAGAATTGGTTCGAAATGCAGGCAAAAGTGTATAAGTCTTAAAGAAGAATATTTTGAGAAGAAATAAAACAATTTGTACCAAACTTAAAAGTTAGTTTTTTTCTCTTATGTGAAATCTATCGCAATTTCGGCTTCCGTTTCAATGGCAAATGAGTTATAACTGAGAAACAAGCAAATATAGAGCAGATCTTACTTTAAATGTAAATGTCTCGCAATCTGTCTACCTAGCCTTACGACCATTATCACAAGTTCCATTTTGTAAATATAAGTTTTTAACTATGCACGCTATCCACCCACATAAAGTACCAAAAATAACATAGCGGAATAGTGAAAGCAGAAACTTAATAGCATATGACTAAACGAGCAATTTTTAGCAAGCGTTAAGTATTTTCCTCAATCAAATCAATCAAAAAAACTTTTATTATCAAAAATTTTAAATTTAGTCGATCAGTTGAATGCATGAGATACGATAAGTTTTACCTGATATTCCTGAAAAGACAACCAATATGCCGAAGATTGCTGCCAACCAAAAATCACTTTGGCCCATTTTAAAAAGTTACGCCACAAATTCACTGAAGATTTAAAAAGAGAAACTTTTAAACATTAAATACTGACGTTTAGTGGAAAGTCGTTCGCCGTTTATTTCAATTCACATCGTGTAAAATCCTCTTCAAAGTTTTACCTATATTTCCGAGTAGTTTTACAGTTTTTTAATTCGCTAACTGGTCTTGCAGTGTTATTTGTACAGTTTCTAGCACTCTGCACCGGGATCTATTTTAAAACTATCCGTTTTAAATTTAGAAAGTCTGTTCTTAAAAACGCACAATTTTAAATTTTTAAAAATTAAACTTTTTTCAACGAAATATTAATTTACAACAATTTCTTCAGGAAGCATCATCCCCCATCAACAATTTATAAAAATGAACTACAAAACTGTTCACAGCATGCAGAGACAAGAGGATGTTAAGGGTGGTTAAATGAAAACGTGTGCTAGTCGTAAGTTCGCGGAAGCTTCGGATCGCACGGTCTCGTGAAACCACTTTCAGCGTAGTTTCAGCCGGACTGAAACTCCTGAAATGCCCGAAAATCGCTGCTGAAAACAGTGTCAGAGGCAGGAGCACATGCGCGTACTGCAAAAATTAACAGGTGCCCAGTTATTAGTTCATATAGGTTTTTATCGGTTAGAGTTTTTCTGATCAGATAAGAGAAGGATGGCAGGGATGACTAGGGGATGTAGGTCTTTTATGATGATGTTATATTTCATCTGCAGTATGCCATTTTAAACTTGAGCGAGCTTCAGTGAAATTTGTACTTGAAAGGAGGGTTAATTTTAAATTTGTGTACTTTACAGAGTTTTTGCGAAAGTTCTTAAAATCAAATAAAAAATTTCCCTGATTGTATCAAATAGTTACTTATTGCACAGAATCACTATTTTTTTTAATCGAACAAAACTAGGTGCCCTTTTGGGTCGCTGATACGTACCCACCACATCTAGTTTTTGCTTAAATTAAAGAAATATAATCTCCAAACTATACTGGTGAGCAAAAAAATCGACTCAAACAATTTTGCTTCGTTTAATACCGAGCCTTGAATTTAATTTTCAAACAGCGATATTAGTTTTTATAGCATTAGAATGCTGACTTCCTGCTGTTTCCAATAATACCAAAGACATTTGGATTTCCAAAAAGTTTTACTAATTAAAACGATTTTATTAAATGGAATCGTTTTTGCTCACTTAGCAACGTACTCGTTGCGCGCTGTTCATCCCTATAAAAATACATGCAACTACATTTTTCTATCATGCCTTTATCGGAGCTTGAATCATCAATATTTCTGCTATACCTGTTCACTAATTACGTCATCGGAAAATGGATACCACGTCGGAAGAAACGGCACAAGTCATTGTCCTATTGCAAGAAGGGCATAGTCAACGTGCAGTCGCTGAGCAACTGCACCTGAGCCAGTCAGCTGTCTCCAGAGTCTAAAGACGTTACCAAGAGACTGGCGCATTTACACGGAGACCAGGATCAGGAAGAAGAAGCGGAGCGAGACGACCGCTTCATCGTCAACACAACTCTAAGAAATCGTCACTTGACCGGCGTTGAGGGCCAGCAGGAGCTCCGACAAGTTCGTGGTCGGACTGTCAGTCATTAGACAGTCAGAAGATGACTTAACGAAGCTAACCTAACTCCTAAGAGACCAGTTAATGTACCCAAATTGACAACAGCCCATCGACAAGCGTGACTCAGATTTTCCCGAGGACATGTCAACTGAACCTTGGAGCAATGGAGCTCCGTTTTATCCTCCGACGAGTGCCTACATGGCAATGATGGAAGAAACACGAGTCTATAGGCGGCCTGGGGAGCGCTACGCGCAGTGCTGCATTTCTGAAAAGGTCGCCTACAGAGAAAGTTCTGAGATTTAGTTTTCGTTACTGATGAGATTCGTAACGGTGGATTAACTGCTCACACGGTACATCAAGGAGATCCTGCAGGAATACGTCGTTCCTTACGCTGGGTTTGTTTGTAATAGCTCTGTACTAATGCATGACAATGTGAGGCCACATGCTGCTACATCGGTGCGGCAATACCTGGCGGAAGGGGGAATACCCACAGTAAATTGGCCTGCGCAGAGTCCTGATCTCAATCCAATCGAGGTGTGGGATGAGCTCAAAAGAAGTGTTCGAACCAGAAATCCAGCCTCTGTATCGCTGAGGGACTTAAAGATTACGATGGCGGAAGAGTAGGGAAGAATCCCACAGAGAGTGGTGGAAAAGCTCACCTGCTCAATAAAAAACCGGCTGGAAGCAGTAATAAGGGCTAGGAGGGGTAATACAAAATATTGATTTTGGTTTTTATCCTTTCTCTTACACCTATTTTTTTTTCTCCTTGTTTTCCTTTCAATCATGTTAATCAGTAAAAAGCATAAGGTATACTATGGAATTTGGTATCATTAGAAAGAGAATAGAATGGACTTTCAAATGATACTAAAATCCGTAAAAACATATAAGCACTAAATTCTAGGATTTGTGTTAAACGAAGCCAAATAGTTTGAGACGAATTTTTTGCTCACCAGTGCATATAAGTAAAATCACCAAAATAAATATCAAGAAAAGTTCTTACCATATGAGATGTCAGCACTATTTTTGAATCCGGCGTATTTTGAGCTGCTAAAATTGAATCCGATGTCAGAATTAATCCATCACGTCAGGATTTTTTTTCTAACTTCAAAAAAATATCTCAAAATTAGTGAAAATTTTCATTCTTATGACAGAAATAAGGAAAACTGTTAAAAGATGTCTAAAACAATATATATATCTATGTATTTTAAGATGCTGAATCTGAATCTCATGTCAGAATTCCCCTACTAGGTCACCATTACTCATACAGTTTTGAGATTATATATTTCTTTAATTTATACAAAAAGTAGACGTGCTGGGTAAAAACAGAACGGATTCGTTCTCAGCGACCCAAAATACGTCCTGTGTTATTAATTCATATTGATTTTTATCAATTTGACTTTTTTTGATTAGATAAGAAGGTGGTAAAGATAACTAGGAGAAGTAGGTTTTTTATGGTGGAGTTATATTTCATCTGCAATATGACATTGTCTTTATCGGGTTTCAATGGCAGAGCCTCTCCTCCGCCCCTATAAATTTAGAAAATAGCGTCCGCTTGAGAGTAAGTTTTTTAATTGAATGTTCTCATCCCACAGTCATCGATTTTTAAATTTAGTTTAAATTTTTAAGTTTCAACAAAATCATATAGTTGTATGATTATTGATTTTTTTACTGTCATCAAGATTGTCCAAAAATCCGATGTTCCATCATAAGAAAAGGTAAGTTTTGAGAGGAACCCGCTCTTATCCGTCGCCTAATTACGACGAAGGTGATGGTCCGGTAGTTGAATTCCCCTAAATCCGGATTTGTCTTTCCATGACCCGGTATATGTACGTATATCAGGATTAAATTAGAGAACGAATCAAGCGATTTCCAGGCAATTTTCTATCTCGTGTACGTACATGACCTGGCGAGTTTTTTTACTGCATTTGATTAAAATTAGTCAAAAAGAAGACAAATATCGTAAAAATATTATGGAAGGAATTTTTTAACATTCATAACAACTCCCTATATCATTAATGAACTATGGCTTAACTTGTGGAACATTATTTACTTTATATCATAATAGCAATTACAAAAACATATTAATATTTTAACTTTAGTTTTAATTAATATTGATATTTCTTGAGAGACCAGTTCTGTTAAATTTAACAACGTGTATTGGACCCACCATTTCTTATCTTTATTCTAGGGAAGCACAATTGTCGTATATTAAATAGGTGGTGCCCAAAATAATAAAGTAAAAGCATATTTAGCCCTTTTTACAGCTGAAACTCACTCTCTACGACATATGAGCTGCCGTTTTACAAAGGTAAATTTCAACAAATAGAAGCATGTTATTGTACAAAATGTAAAACAAAAAACTAACTTTGCCTAAGTCGGTTATGTACGTGTAACAGAATACAAATTACAAATTGTAAAACCTAACCTGAAGTAAAAGTATAAAAATGTTTTTTTCAGAGTAAAAAACGAGATATATACGAAAGATTGATTTAACATGATTATAACAAAAAAATCTCAAACGAGAATTTACATGATTTTTGGGAGTAAAAGAAAAATCCCTAGCTTAAATACATTTCCAAGAATATATAGCAACATCTTAAATAATGTTCAAACAAAAGAAAATAATTGCGAAAAGAGGAGAAAGCTACGAAAGTTAAGAAGTGAAAATTCTTTAACATTTTCAACACACTTTACTGTTATGAAAATGAAACAAAAACTAATATTTACTTTTTTTTATTCTCGAAAAAAAAATCCAGAAAGTTCTATAACAGACGCTGCTGTAGATCTGCAAAACATAGTACGTGATTCAAAATACTCTACAGAGGCATTGTTATCACTCATACAAAGTTTAACCAGAGCAACTTGAATCCAAGAAAACGCAGAATGAGATTTAAAATTTTGTCAAGAGAGTGCACGTTGCATCGAACACGATGCGCAACTGTTTATTCAAATTGTTTGGATAAATGAATCAGCTTTCTGAACCGCCAAAGTTTTTAAATAGAAAGACTGTGTACTTTTAGGCTAACGAAAGTCCTCGAACAATGTGAGAAATAAAACACTATGGCTTCAATCGGTTCGGTTTTGGTACAGTATACTGTAGTATTATGTCCTTCCGCTTAAACGTTGTTTCAATTAAGACGTGGTTATATATTATTGGAAATGTATCTAAGCTAGGAATTTTTCCTTGCTGTACATATTATGTATTTTTATTTTTATTTTTAATTAATATTGATATTTATAGAACTGGTCAACACATTATCATCAATTAGATATTTGTAGTAATTTTATTTCTTAACATTTTTTCGTAGACGGCAGATTAGAAGATTTCACAATTATGATTACGCAAAATATAAGCTCACTCTACAAAATATAATTACATTACGACATCTGTGAACATATTTCAAAACTGGGCAACGGAAAGGCAGATATCGGTACCAAAGCTATAAAAAAAAAAACTCGCTCATAATTAATCCAGTATAGTACAGATTGCGCAACGCAAAAACTTCCTTATGCAACTCTTATTAAAAACACGTATGTGGTGAAGCACCGGTGGGTTAACTTGGGTTATTAATAGGTATTTCATCTTACACTGTAAGCTTATTTTCTTCAATTTGGAACGGCAGTTGATTGTTGAAAAAAAAAAAAAAAATAGTATACAAAAATACAATATTTATTATTAATCCCCAACACTAAACTAGAACACTAAAAATATTAAACATTTGTATTTATTACGCCATTAGAATGACAGCACTTAAAACTTAGAACGAGCGTTTCGATAAGCCTTACAAATTAATACTAAATACTTATGTTTAACGATTTACCAAATTATTTTTAAAATGGAAAGAAAAAGGAATTTTCCAATTAATTAAATCTTATAATTAGAAGCAAGCAATACAAATATAAGTAAAAACGTTTAAAAACTAATTAGTACATTTCTTATTCAACTTCATGTAAAACAACACAATTCGTCTTTAAGAACTAGATTTTTAATGAACACACTTATGAAACACAAAAAGAAATCCACAGAGGAGGCTTCTGTTATCCCATCTCTTTAACGAAGAGAATTTTGTGATTTTTTTATTTAGTTTTATTTATTTCTATTTAGTCTCTTTCGTATTTCTAATTTTTCTTCCAGCAACCAATAGGCGAATATTCATCTTAAAAAAATTTAACGCTCACTCGAGGGACATCATCATTTTAGGAATAAAACAACTATTTACTGGAAACATCAGTAATGAAACCAGAGATCGGAACGAACAACGGAAGACTTATAAATTATTATATTTTCAGTACAGACGCCTTTCCATAAGCAAAAAGGCTAAACATCTTAATCACCTAACTTAGTCCTTTCCTACTCAAATAAAACTAACGCTAAACGACCTTAAAATTTATCCTCAATCAACTTCAAGTTTTCGAAAGTTGCCCGTAATGCCGCAAAGTGATTCTTTTTCGGCACCGCATGATACTCCTTGTTTCTTTAACGCCGAAACAGCGCCATCTCGTTCTCTCTGCGTGAACAATTCTTCATTAACTGACATTTTGTCGTGTAACATTAAAATGGGGTTAGCTTCCCAAACTTCTTTTTTCCACAGTTCTGAAAGAGAAGAAAATTAGTACAGGAAGTCGGAGGTACGGATTTGAACAAGTGATGAAAATGAAACGTAATTGAAATAAATACGACTGGATGAAGGTGGTATCAATCGTATAATGATTGTGTGACTTTGAATAACGCGGAATATAACTTTATTTTATTTAGTGCGGTCTATCTTATCAATAATTTGAGTCGAGGAAATGACGCGTAACAGTATAAAGCCGAGAAAAGTTGTCTAGTAAAACAAAGTGTCGCACAATACTGTTTAAATTTGTATAACCTATTGCGCGACTACAACGAACCCAGAAGTTCATTACAACTTATTCCTTAGAATAATTTATATATGCAAGAATTAAGGTCAAATGTTACTGCTCAGGGAATAAGCATTACTACTCAAATGTTTAAAAGCATTCCAAGATTTACCCACATTTATTCTTTAATGAGGCTCCTTTTTAGTGTTCAGTACGGAACACTTATAAGATCACTTCGGTGTCTGTCCGTCTGTCTGTCCGTCTGTCACACCCGATTTTCTCCGAAACTATTTGTCATAAAAAGTTGAAATTTGGTAATAATATAGGAATTGATGGCCTCATCAGAGCCATGTAGTTTTGAAAGTTAAATTTTGACTTAAGGGATTAGTTTTGGGGGGGTGAAATCGGAAGTGAAAAAAAAAATTTTACTAGGTAATCGAGTGTGGTGTCAAATGAAAGCCTGTGAAAACACGAGTAAAAAATATATATATAATGTAATACTTGCGCGCACTTTTATTTGTATTATTTTTAAAAAATCGCTGTCCACCCGCCTTATCTCGAAAAGCACTTATCAAAAAATTTTGAAAAAATTCTGGAATATTCTCCACGGGGTGTAGATTGAACGAAAATTATCACGAGTGCATTAACTGTATTAATTTATCTGGTATATAAAAAAAAAAAGAAATTTCAAGGTCATCAATTTTCAGTAAAGATTGGAAATAAACTTTGTTGAAAACTCATTTGGGGTGTGTTTTGTGAAGTCACTGATCATTTTATACTTCCGTTACAACATTTTATATTTCAAAAGCAATCAACGTACGGAACACTAATTGCGCAAGTTCAACTTGCACTTGACCGGTTTTTTCACCTTAAGCGATCAGAATTGTTATTACTGTTATACAAATTCAAAACTAAAGCAGCAATGTCAAAAGGATGTTATGCGACAGCGTCGCCAGTTCTACGTAAAGTAGTATTTTTTTCGGCTGAAGTTGATCATCATCGTCGAGGTGTGTGTGGTGTTGGTTGTAAGTGAAACTGGCGTTAAAAAATCGCGAAAAATCGCTGTCCACTCGCCTTATCTCGAAAAGTACTTATCAAAAAATTTTGAAAAAATTATGGAATATTCTCCACGGGGTGTAGATTGAACGAAAATTATCACGAGTGCATTACCTGTATTAATTTATCTGGTATATAAAAAAAAAAAAAACAGAAATTTCAAGGTCATCAATTTTCAGTAAAGATTGGAAATAAGCTTTGTTGAAAACTCATTTGGGGTGTGTTTTGTGAAGTCACTGATCATTTTATACTTCCGTTACAGTATTTTATATTTCAAAAGCAATCAACGTACGGAACACTAATTGCGCAAGTTCAACTTGCACTTGACCGGTTTTTTCACCTTAAGCGATCAGAATTGTTATTACAGTTATACAAATTCAAAACTAAAACAGCAATGTCAAAAGGATGTTATGCGACAGCGTCGCCAGTTCTGCGTAAAGTAGTATTTTTTCGGCTGAAGTTGATCATCATCGTCGAGGTGTGTGTGGTGTTGGTTGTAGGTGAAACTGGCGTTAATGTTGGTTGACTAAAAAGTGATGAGGGTCGTTCTAGACTGGGTTAAAAAGGCTTTATTATGACGATGAGGTACATTGTTAGAATTGGCTTGGTTATGCTTAATGTGTAATGGTGGTAAGCTAGATATGAAAAAGGCGTTAATGAAGTTAATAGTTTTTTTTTTGATAAAAAGTTTGTCAAAAAAACATTAGAAGTGGGTTAAACTGGGTTAAAAAATCTTTATTATGACGATGAGGTTTATTGTTAGTATTGTCTTGGTTATTTTTCGTGTGTAATTAGGGTAGGCTAGATGTGAAAAAGGCGTTAATGGAGTTAGTTTTTTTTTTTTGATAAAAAGTTTGTCAAAAGGACATTAGAATAGGGTTAATAGTTGTTCTTTGAAAAAAAATGAATTGTTAAAAGGACATTAGAGGAGGGTTGATGTGTGTGTGTGTGTGTAGATGGGAAAAAGGTGTTAATGAAGTTAGATGGGTTGTTTTATGATAAAAAGTTTAGTTGAAAAAGACCTGATATAAAGGTTTTTTTGTTAAAAAAGGCCTAATATAGGTTCTTTTTCCGTAAAAAGTAGTTGAGAAAAGTCTTATAAGAAGGTGGAAGAGGGTAACGGTCGTCTGACCAAAAAAACCATTATGTTTTTTTTTATGTTAAAAAGGTGTTGAAAAAAGAACTATATGGGGGTAAGCCAGCTTAAGGTAGAAGAGGGTAAGCCAAGAAGTCATTATTCTGGAGAAAATGATGATAATGATAACTAGGGGTAGGCTAGTCTAGATAAAAAAGTCTAAACATAATCTGTTTGTTATAGTAACCGTGGAAGAGACTCTTAATGTGACGCATAGAGAAGTATTTTAAACTATTTTAAAAAAAATATTGTAGACATACTGTTTTTGTCTAAATTGCAACGATGAGTTATAGCCTGTCCCAAAATATAAGATCCTGATTTTTGCCGTTTTAAGTGGGCAATATAAAAATTCTGACCTTCTGTTTATGATAGGTTGCAGAAATGGACTGATGCAAATAAATAAAATTATAAGTGTTTTTGGAGATGTTTGTTTATAGATGCATGTAAAAACAAATGGATAAGAACTACAAATATACAGTTTGAATGAATGAGGTTTACAAGAGGGGACATATTGTATAAATAAAAATATATTAACGTAAGCCTAATTCGGTTTCACTATCGCTGTCATCAGCTTAGGTAATTATCAGTGGTTTTATATTATTTACATAAATATATGAATCTTCAACTTTAACAACGTGCTGAATGGAATTCTTCCAGCTTTCACAAGGCATATCATTTATAACTCTTTATTAATTCAACCACTGACATATTTAAAGTAGGAGAAACATTTTGTGCCGTTATTTTTGATATAACTTGATGCCAAATATGTTCAATTGGATTAAACACACAATAATACGGAGGAAGCTGCAAAACAGTGTGTCCCATTTTCTCAGCCATACTATCACAAACATATTTCTTTTTCAATTTATAGTCTTTCAAAACTTCCAAAAGATCACTTTTTGTATAACTAAAGTCAAAATAAATGTCATTTTTTGACATATATTCCTGTATTTCCGATTTGGTGTTGGCTGCATTAGGAACCTTATTTAGTAGGCGACTATGGTAACTTGCATTGTCTATAACTATAACACTCTGTTCGGGAACATTTGGCAAAAGGGAATTTTGAAACCTGTTTTCAAAAAGTTCTGCGGTCGTGTCTTCGTGATAGTCCAAACTAGAATCTTTTATGTTTTCTGCAGATAATTTGAAACCCAGCTTTTTTCAGATCCAGCATGCAAAATGGTTATTTCTTTACCTTTATTTGAAGAGGCGTTAGCCTGACATTTTGTACTGCTGTCAACCCACCCTTTTTGTACAGTGTCATGGGTATCGAACCATGTTTCGTCAAGGTAAATTATTGGCCAATTCTCTGATCGATACTTTTTAATTTCTTGTAAATAAGTATGTCGCAAGATTCGTAATCTTTGTGACTTCATCACTACTTGCCTTTTGTTGATTTTTCGGAACGTAAATCCCATTCTTAAGAGAATTCTGTGAAGAGTTGATCGGCCACAATGTATATTGGTCCCGTCCTGCACCAGTCTTAATTTTATTTGGTCTAGTGTCGACACCAACTGCTCTTCTTACATAGAATATGTTTTTCTCCTGATGACGTCTTTTTCACAATCGTCTACATGATGCATTTGAAAATCTTTCCGTTTTTTCCTGTTCCTGAGTGATAGTTTTCCTACAATACCCTCAATTGTAGAAATTGGGGTTTTTGTGAGTTCACTGGTTTCTTGCAAAGCACTTTGTTTATTCAAATTTTTTTTTACCAAACTGTCGTAAACATTTTTCACTATTTGTTTAGCATCAAGTGATAAATTTTTTCTCTTGCGATAGCCACTATTGCAATTTTCCCACGGACGCCACAATTAAAATAGAACCGTTACGTTGTAAGTTGTAAGTAAAACTAAAAATAAAAATAATAAAAAGTATCTTTCGAATCTGACCTGTGGCAATTAGGCCTATATTATCAAATACTTTAAAAGGCTCCAAACCGAGTTGCCAGGTAGTAAATATATAGGTAAAAATAGATCCAATATGATTGCAGGTGCAAGTGAGGGCGGTATACAAAGCAGGCAAAATAAAAATACGTTTATTGTTAGACCTGGCAACTATGCACAAAACCTTAATAGGGTCGTTTATTGCCCCATTGAAAAAGCAAAAAGGCAGGATGTTATATCTTGGGATTTACTTTAACAGTAACATAACAACTCCCGTGCGAGGCCTGGGAGGTCGCTAGTATTTATATTGATATTTATATATATATATATATATATATATATATATATATATATATATATATATATATATATATATATATATATATACATATATATATATATATATATATATATATATATATATATATATATATATATATATATATATGTAATAGTGGTTTTTTCGGGTATCCCGTGTTAGGTTAAAGTCCCTTGATGGACAATTTCGCTGGGATCTCATCTATCTTTTTCAAAGCTATGATCACTTGTAGATGTCCTGGATGTTTCTGATTAATTTCTATTAACCAAAATTCTTAATAAGTGTAAAAATGTTGCTTAATTTTGTGTGTTTGCGCATTATATATTACATATTAAGTATTAATTACATATTACTAACATTTCTTACTTTTTTCATTTAGAGTGACAACAGCGGAAATTACATTTGCTAATTATGTTTTCTTTTATAAGCAGATAAGTGCTAACTTTTGTAAGATCAAGAGAAGATATTATTTTGAATTTTTCATCTCTTTTTGGAGTTTTTTAAAAAATGTTAGTTTTGTCATAAAAGTAAACTCTCTGCTGCTACTTATTGCTCCGTCAAACAAACCTAATGAGACATCGTTTACAAATGTAACTATTTGAAAACAAAAGCTCGATAATGTAAAAACTCTTCCCCATATTTCAGATGTTCTTTACCATATTCTACACATTTTTGATATCGTTATATATCACATCAAGTTCATTAAACCTTTAAATAAAGTTTCACTTTCTCCCCTAATGTCATCTTGTAAAAGTTTAAAGTGGGGCAAAGATTTCTCTCGGCAAATAAAGAAGGGTGAGTGTAGATCAATATTAATAAAAGAGGATTAAAAAGGTATCTAAATTAAACATCATTAGAAGGATTTAACGTACGTATTTGATATAATCCGGATTTAATTTACTACTTTAATAAGTGATAGGTAGTCAGATTAGTTAGAATGTCCCAGGAAACCTGGAAAATTTTACGGAAGCTTAAATCAGGTCACAATAATAGTATAGGTTGATATGTAAAATTTTTGTTACAAGTGCATATGTCGCTTATCATTAGAAAGAAGCAGATGGCTATTATGTTACAGATACATTTCATCTAAAAATAAAGACGGGCTAAGGTCAAGTCGGACTTGTGCAATTGGTGTTCTTTACCGAGATTGCTTCTGAAATAAAACAATTTTGTTACGGAGGTATAAAATGATCAGTGACTTCACAAAACACACCTCAAATGAGTTTTCAAAAATCATTATCTAGGGTTTGAACACATACTTGTTTGTGTTGGCTAAAAAAACTTTCTACGACGTGATCTTCTATATCATTAGAAATAACCGGTCAAGTGCAAGTTGAACTTGCACAATTAGTGTTCCGTACGTTGATTGCTTTTAAAATAAAAAATGTTGTTAAGGTGGTATAAAATGATCAGTGACTTCACAAAACACACCCCAAATGAGTTGTCAACAAAATTTGTTTCCAATTTTTACTGAAAATTGATGACCTTGAAATTTTTGTTTTTTTTATATACCAGACAAATTATTAAAGGTAATGCACTCGTGATAATTTTTGTTCAATCTACACCCTATTCCAGAGTTTTTTCAAAAATTTTTGATAAGTACTTTCGAGAAAAGTGTGCGCAAGTATTACATTATATATATATATATATATATATATATATATATATATATATATATATATATGTATATATATATATATATATATATATATATATATATATATATATATTTTACTCGTGTTTTCTCAAACTTTCATTTGACACCACACTCGATGACCTACTAAAAAAAAATTTTTTTCTCACTTCCGATTTCAATCCCTTAAGTCAAAATTTGACTTTCAAAACTACACGGCTTTGATGGGGCCATCAATTCCTATATTATTATCATATTTCAACTTTCTATTACAAATAGTTTCGGAGAAAATCGGGTGTGACAGACAGACAGACAGACGGACAGACACCGAAGTAATTTTATAAGTGTTCCGTATGGAACACTAAAATTGCAAAACACATTATCTATCAAGATTCTATACCTAGTAGAACTAGTATCCTTTTTCATTTGTGTAAGCCCAATGCTGTTCAAATAAGTGGATGGACTATTATCAAAAATAATGCGCTCATGATGGAGAATATTCTAGAAATTTTTAGATTGATACTGCTAGAGGTAGGGTGGGGGACAGCGATTTGCGGCAATTTTTAAAAATGATATAGCGAAAAATTTTGCGCGGATATTACATCATATATATTTTTGAACTCGTGTTTTCACAAGCTTTCATTTGACTCCTCACTCGATGACCTTGAAAAAAAAATTTTTTTACTTGCGATTTTACCCACCACCCACATAGACATCCACATATATATTATATACATAGTCGAATACGTATAATCTGTGTATTTTATATATACTTTTAAAAATTGAAAGCATTGCAACTGAGGTACCATAAATATGTTTGCATGTGTGTGTGTATGTCTGTATTTGTGTTATTACTCATATATGTATGTAATATACATGTGTATGTAGTTGAGTATTTGCATCTTGACACTTTCCGAAGTTATTAGTATTCTTGAATTTCCGTGCGCATACTTCTTTTTTGCGCGTACATACATTTGTAAAAATAGAAAGTTAAAATATTATGAATTAGTTTTTTAATATATTATATTTACATTGTATTATATTTATCAATATAAAAAATAAATGTTGCAAATTTAGTCGTTATTTTTGTATACAATATACGCATATGCTTTTTTTATTTGTTTAATAGAATAATAGACCATAATTATGTTTAATATTAACATTGCCAGTAATACTTATAAAATATGAATATACATTTTCATTATGTATTTTCTACATATTTACTAATCTAAATAATATTGTATAATTAAGTAATTATATAAGAGGATCCAACTTATGCAAAATTCGTGCGTGCGTTTTATTGGCGGTATTCGAGGCCGTGAGAGAGGTGTCAGTGCAAAATTGCCTGACATAAAGTGGTTAAGAATGAATGAAGGACGGGTGCTACACAGTTTGGTACTATATAATAGGATTATTTGTAATAAGTGTCCTGGCTACTTAGAGGTTTTCACGGATGGTGGAATGTAATATATTAAAATTCTGGATTTCAATCCGTTTGTCTAACAATGAATTTCTACGACTTTTCGCCAAACTCTAATTTGGCATTTTCAATTGTTCTTGCTGCTGCTGAGACTCGATACTGTGGCCTTGCTGCTACTGTTGCTCGAAGCTAACTGAGGAAGTTAAATTTTGCAAATTTAGTCGTTATTGCAGAGATATTGCAAGGAGCAAACCTCTCTCCTGGTCTTCGTCATACTCGCTCACGACCATCTGGATTTTTTAGACTAACCCTAGTTTCATCTGTGAAAAGAACTTATGTCCAATCATCCACAGACCAGTTTTCGTGATTTCGAGCAAAACGTAACCTGACAACTCTGTTCTCTCTAGTAAGCAAGGGCGTAGTGGCTGGTCTCCTACTGTTTAATCCAGCTTCATTTAACCGTCTTCTAACTGTTTTAGAAGAAATTATGACATTGCGAACAGCTTCGAGTTCGTTTCTTATTATAGAACTAGTGACAGTCCTGTTTCTTAAAGCATATTGTCTTATAAAACGTTCATCTAGGTCGCTAGTGCATCGTTTTCGTCCTTGCCCTAGCCTTCTAGAATAAGTTCCTACTTCATTCAAACGTCTTACCATACGACTTATTATGGAACGATGTTTGCTTAACAAATTGGCAACATAACTCTGACAATCTCCCTCGTCCAATAAAACTGAGGCTCGCACTACCTCGTGTTCAGTTAAATTCTTCGTTCAATTCATTTTTCCAATTCTGCGGGGTCAAAAATAAAACAGTCTACCACAAAAACGTATTACTTTGAAAAAGGGACCAATTTATAAACTAACTTTTAAAGAAAATCTATCGCATTATTACAGAAAATTGTTTATCTTCTAAAAAATTCTTTAAAACTGTAAATCTAAACGAATTGTTTTGATTTCTATCATGAACAAAGAAACAAAATATGCATAGCCTACTATTCAAATACTCGATAAACTTTAAAACTGACATAAGAAAAAGATAAATTAATTTTCAGATTGTTGCGTTAATTTTGTCCAGGAGTTTATATATATATATATATATATATATATATATATATATATATATATATATATATATATATATATATACATATATATATTCAATTTTTTGGGCTTTATGGTTCTTTTGTTTTAAGGTTAGACAAATTACATCATGTTCTAGTTAGAAGTTTATTGAAAACGTTTCGCCTAATTTGTAGGCTTCTTCAGTTCATCTAAAATTGAAATTTTCAATCAATATATATTTTCCTCCCTTTTTTACTTTTTTTATGATTTTAAATTTTGATTTTACAGGATTGTTTTGGATGTTCAATTGCATGCACAAATTTGTTAATTATGAATATATAAAATAGTTAAACTTATAATACAATGTAGAAGGTGAAATAATAAAAATATACATAAAAACATACATGTGGGGGTTCTTTAAAAGGTATTACTAAGACGGTCACATTTTTTAAACTAACTTTAGACATGTATAGGGAACAAAAGTCATTCTTTAGTTTGTTTATGTTTTTATCTATTAACTGTTATTGAGTTCTTATGAGATGAGTCCGAAATAAATATGACTCAGACCCCTAACGTCGCCAGAATTCACAAATTATATAACACTCTAGATAAACAACCAAAACAAAGAACAGCTACGACATACATATCCATGCCATATATTCAAGGACTTTCAGAAAAAATTAACGCAGTCCTCAAAAAACATAATTTAACTGTTTGCCACAAAACGCATAACTCATTAAAACACCTTTTACCCCCCTAAAATCCAAAATACCCCTACTGAAACAATCAAACCTGATATATTCCATTCCTTGTCAAAACTGCAACGGCAGTTATATCAGCATGACTAAACGACATCTAGAAACTATACTGAATCGCCATAAGTATGATAAAAATAACCCAACAGCTCTATCAAAACACGTTCAACAAACCAAACACTCTTTTGATTTTAAAAATGCAAGAATCTTAAAAAAAGAATCAAAATATTTTAAAAGATCAATCCATGAAATGATTTGTTTTAATAAAGAGAAAAACAATATAAACGACAAAAGCGACGTTAGGGGCCTGAGTCATATTTATTTCGGACTCTTCTCATAATAACTCAATAACAGTTAATAAATAAAAAACACATAAACAAACTAAAGAATGACTTGTGTTCCCTATACATGTCTAAAGTTAGTTTAAAAAATGTGACCGTCTTAGCAATACCTTTTAAAGAATGTTAAGTGTACCTTCGTTTCAACCCCCACATGTAAGTTTTTATGTATATTTTTATGTATATTTTTATTATTTCACCTTCTACATTGTATTATAAGTTTAACAATTTTATATATTCATTATTAAAAAATGTTTGCATCCTATTGAACGTCCAAAACAATCCTGTAAAATCAAAATTTAAAATCATAAAAAAAAGTAAAAAAGGGAGAAAATTTCAATTTTAGATGAACTGAAGAAGTCTACAAATTAGGTGAAACGTTTTCAATAAACTTCTAACTAGAACATGATGTAATTTCTCTAACCTTAAAACAAAAGAACCATAAAGCCCAACAAATTGAAAAAAATATATATATTCATTATTCTAAGGTTCAAGAAAGAATTCAACCCAAATTATATATATATATATATATATATATATATATATATATATATATATATATATATATATATATATACATGTTCGACTGTGTATATAGTACATATGTGGATGTGTATGTGAGTTTTTTCAGGGAATTTGTGTATCTGTATGTATACAAACATATATGCAAGAGTATTCTCGCATTAAAAAGCGCATCATATTTGTCCGCACCTGACATTCTTATTACTTCTTTAAATTTGTCAATTTTATAAATTTTAAAAATAGCATATCTTGCATAAAGAAGCAGATCAGATTTTCTTCTCTGCAGGAAATTAAACTTTAAGCGATCACGAAAAATGCTGCGATGACCGATTTTGTCGTAATTTTTGTCAAACCTAAAGGCTCTAGCCGCTCACCGTGTATATTTGTAACAAATTTCAACTTTTAATGTTCAATAGTTTCGGAGAAAATCGGCTGCGACAGACAGACACCGAAGTGTTCCCAAAAGTGTTCCGTTTTTCAATTTTGGTACGTAACACTAATAATTTAAATTAGATACATTAAAACACTTCACCTATCATTTCCGCCATTGGCATAGTACCGCCATACTCCTTTGGCAAAACATCTCGTTCCACATGACCAGCCTTCAGTACTTCCTCAAGATTTGAGTACAGCCTTACTCTGCTTTTGATTTTGTCCGAAATCAATGTCATTCCCCAATCGAGCGCGAACTTCATTGATGGATGTATGTTGAAACCATGGACTTCCTTATGTCTCATTGGAAGAGTTTTTCTGAACAAGAAGAATAGAAAAATAGAATTACAATATGATCGTTTGGTAAAACAAGATACAGAGTACATACGAGGATGGATTGATGAGTCTGGTAAATTTTTCCGAAATGGCGGTAAATTTTGTTAAGCGCCATAGCTAGTGATACCAGATATTAAAATGTTATTTACCTTGTTCTTACAAGACTTCTCAATTCATCCTAGTAGGATTAAACAATAATTATAATAAATGAAAAAAGGCATTATTGTCGGAGCAAGTTTGTGACTAATTTTTCGTTCTAAGGGCAACAGGCAACAAGTTTACATACACTTCGAATTTTTAGAAATTCGATTTTTTTTTATTGATTTTTATGCTCTATACTTCTGAAAATTATTCAAAAGAAAAATTAAGAAAATTTGGTTCCATTAAACGTTGTAGCATTGAATGTGGTCTGGCGTGGGATTGGGATAGCTACCTGTTTTCAGACTCTGTCTGCAATATTACTCAGTCAGTTTTTATTACTTTTTTCCTTTTTTTAAATTTTAATAATTACTTTTTCTACAGAATGTCGAGAAGTTTTTTTTTTAATATTTCCAATACACAATTTTTTTATAAATAATTAATCATAAATTTTTTAGTTAGAAGTTAGAAACACCGTAAATTTTTTATTTAAAAAAAGCCCTTCGACCACTTTTAACTACTACGTTATTTTAAAAGATTAATTTTTATTTTTGCAGAATGGATTATTTTTTGTGTCCTGCAGACAAGGAAGCGTCATAGTTTCCATAAGTAGTCCATTTAACCCAATAAAAAAACGATATTAACATATAAAACATTTAAAGAAAAAAAATCTTATAATTTAAAGCACAATGCAAATATATATGGTATGGTATATAATCGCCATTGTTTTGTATTATTCACTTAATAAACTTTAAAATATTTTTTTTTTAATATACATACTTTTTGCAGCGCCCACGTATATGTAACCCACTAATAAGTTAATTGCAGCACCCAATAGCCCTTGAAATAGGGAGTCTGGTGCTTGAGCCCCTATAGAATTGCCCTTTAGTTAACAAAATTGACTTTACGTGATTTAAAAGGATTTATTTAGTCTTAAATTTAAAAAAATTTAGATTGAAAATAGAGAATGTATTGTGTTATAGAAATTACGGTAGTAATGGTGTTATCTAATTTGTAAATTCTATACCATATATAAGAAATGTAAGAGCAATAAATAGGTGCATTCATACCTCTCCATTCTTGACAATACGAACAGCTTCTCGAATAGTGAAAAGGGTCAAATAAGCAAAGCCGACGCCACTTCCCTCAGCAAAATGGACAAAGCCACGAACTTGGTTTTCTTCATCTTCCATTAGAGTTTCGTAGACAATTCCGTGGATTCTACACATGTCGGCGTTTGTGAATTTGTCCAGATCAAAAACACCTAATCAAATAAAAAAGTATTTTTTTTGTGTCAGGCAAAAATGGATACAGAGAGATTATCCCAGAGTGGTCAAAAAGCAACACAGTGATAGGTTAAATAAGTCAAAAATGGGGATTTTTCGGTTATAATCTCTTTCAGTGGGCTTTATTTTATGTTTGTCATTTTGAAACAAGTACGATAAGCGGATGTACCTAGTCATAGAACCGAAAAACAAACGTCTTTTTAGGAACTTATTTTATGTAATAATACGTAACTTAAAATACTATTTGTGAAATTTTAATTAAAATACGACCCCTTTTTTATGAGGAGCATTGCAGTGTGCACGGTTACGGGGAGCTAAATCATCTGAAACGAAAATTTGCAAACAAATAAGTTTACTAGAGGATCAATCTTGCCGTTGAACGAAGGAATTTTGATTTTATCAGGAACTTTATTTTTGGTAATTATTTACTTGATCACCCCACCCCCACAAGGAGTGGGGGTTTTAAGGAGGTGTAGAGGGAAGTGTCCTTGACACAAAATCGGAAGGGTTAGTCATCGGCCACCCCTCATAAAAAAGTTATTAAGGGTTGAAATTTTATTAAATGAAATACTTTAAAACTCTGCAAAATCAAATATTTTTGATTCTAGTTTTAGTTTTTAATGAAAAATGACAAATCTATACTGGTAGCTGTTCTCTCAGACTCGTCTTTAGCAGCGACACCCCTTAACCCCTTAAAAAAAATAAATCCTTGAAAAGAGTAATGTGAAGTTCACAAAAAATATAGTATCACATCTCATGGCTTTGCTCCTAGATCACGACTGCCTCCACCCTCAGTCACCCGCCTTTCGCCCTCAACCAACTAAATCGAATTCATCAAATTTATTATCGCTACACAATAATTTGTAGCTATAAACTATCTATTCATAAAATTGACATAGAAAACCTGCACGTTTCAAGGGTAAAATTGATAGAAAAAAGTTAAGGTATGATGTAAACAAAGACCCGTTTGTTTACATTCGTGTCTCATCTATTATTCAGCGATAATGACAAACTTATCATATGTATATCTTCTTAGTGTGCCTTATCTTCTAAGAACGTTGGCGTTCAGATTTGCCCATCTGATTTTATCTATTGCCGCTCTAAACAGTTCAGTAGATGTCATGTTTGTCCACTGTCGTAAGTTTTTCAACCGGGGGTTGCGGCGCCTTCCTGGTCCTCGCCTACCGATTATTTTTCCTTCAATTATAAGTTGCAGCAGCTCATACTTTTGGCTTCTCATAATATGGCCACAGTAAGTGATTTTTCCTTCTTTAACAGCTGGAATCAACTCTCGTTCTTTTCCCATCCGATCAAGTATTTCCACTTTTGTGGTATGCGCTGTCCAAGGAACACGCAGCATTCGGCGATAGCACTACATCTCGAATGACTCCATTCTTTGTTGTGTTGTCTCTGTGATTATTGCAGCTTCTATAGCGTATAACATGACCGAGAACGCGTAGCATCTTAGCACTCTTGTTATTGTTTTTAAGTTTAGTTGGCAGTTACAGAGTATGCTGCGCATTTTATTAAAGGACCTTAATACTTTTTCAATTCTTGGGCGTATTTCAATAGAGTGATCCCAATCTTCACTTATTACGCTTCCTAAGTACGTTATTTTTGTTATAAGTGTTTGTTGATGTACTTTAATATTTATATAAATGAAAGACTGTTTTTAGTCAATTTCCACTGGTTTATTTAAATTGTGATGACGCGTTTCGCTGTCAATGCAGCTTCTTCAGATCTACATTTTACACTGTCAAGTTAGGTTTAATATTCACAGTTTTATATAATTTCTTAATTATAACATTACACCTAATTTAATTACATTGATAGTATTGGGAAATCCACAAAGATTTGGAATTAGGAGAATAAATTCAATAATGGTGAATTGCTTAAATCTATCTGGTCGTTGAGTAAAGTACCTGTAGTCCTTAATCGACTTATTTGCATTGTCTCTCTCGTTTTTGTTTTGTTCGTATTTAGTTTCATTCCATATTCCTCACACGCATCAACAATTCGGTTCATGAGTCTTTGTAGGCCTTCTGCACTGTCCGCTAGAATGACAGTATTATCAGTGTAGCGAAGGTTATGTACACACACCATTAATTGTAATTCCATCTTTTTTATCAGGCAGTGTTTTATTGAAGATTTGCTCCGAATAGACATTGAATAACAGGGGTGACAAAATTCAAACCTGACGTATTTCTTTCGGCATGCGATTCTCAACTTTTATTTTGGCAGTCTGGGTCCAGTATAAACTTATATTATTTATAAGTCTTTTTCATTAATGTTACACTATTGTAGTATTTCCATCTTTTTCTCATGATTTGCCATATCAAAGGCTTTTTGGTAATATATGAAGCATAAATAAACATCAGAGTTGACATCCTTACATCTTTCAATCAGAACGCGGATAGAGAATAGTGCATCCGTTGTTCCTAGTCCGTTCCTAAAGCCGAACTGTGTTTGTCCAGTACGCTCATCTAGTTTTTTATATACTTTCTGGTTGATTATTTTAAGGAACAGTTTCAAGATGTTGTTCATTAGATTTATATTCCAGTATTCCTCGCATTTTCTAGGGTTATTCTTTTTTGTCAGTGGTATAAAAGTTAATGTCAACCAATCATGAGATACATCACCTGTGTTGTATATGCTGTTAAAGAGGTCCTGTATAATGTCCATATGTTTGTCAAGAAATATTTTAATGATTTCTGTAGGTATATTATCTTCTCCTAGTACCTTTTTGTTTTTAAGCTGATTTGCTGCTGCTAATATTTCGTCTTTATTTATGAGGGGGCCGTTGTAATAAGCTTATTTGTATTATGTTGTCTAATATATATTCTTCCCAACTACCTATTCTTTCTTGTATGTTCAGTAGTAGTTTACCTTCTTTATCCTCTGTTACTTGTGGTTGCCCTTGTAACCTTAGTCCAGCAGCTTCTTTGATTTTTTTATGTAAATTAAATGTGTCGTATTTCTTTTCTAATGCTTCTATTTCTCTGCATTGTTCATTTAGCTACATATCTTTAGCCTCCTTTATCTTTCTTAGATTGTGCGTTTCTTTGTATTATATACAGTGACTCACAGCTTAAATGATGCAGTCGCTATAAGAAAAGACTAACTGGTCTCAGTGCCTCTTTATTTATTTGGAAAAAACAACTTATTGAAATTAAATTAGTAAAGAGTCTTCAAAAAAAGTATGAATTACTTTTTGTCTTAAATATGCCTTACTTAATTAACAATAAATAATTAATCAAATCGTATGCAATTTTAACGTCACAGCTTAAATGATGCAAAATAACAACAGAGGTCAGAACTTATCGCATTTTTTGAAATTTACGAAGGCGGCGTTGCTTTGATTTCTGCAACTGTTTTTTGTTTAGTTTGACATTTTTTCATTCAATAAAACGAAATTGTTTAAGAATGGGTCGTCGAACTACAATATCTGAGAGAAATTTAATTATTACTCATTACAGGAATGGATACAGCCAAAGAGACATAGCCAAAATGGTAAATAAATGTCCGTCAACTGTTCAGCATATCATTGAACGTTACCGGAATGAAAATAGAGTCGAGAATAAGTCAAGATTGGCTCCAAATAAGATCTTCAATGAACGTGAAGAAAGATGGATTTTAAGAGAGGTATCAAATAATCCAAAAAACAGTGCGCCAAAGTTGTGCGCCAAGGGGGAAAGACAGTTTGCAAAAAGGTGTAACCCCGAAACAGTTCGACGGATCTTGCGAAATAATAATTTACATGGTCGAACTGCTAGAAATAAGCCTTTCATTAGCCAAAGAAATAGACGCGTGAGATTGGAATTTGCCAGAGAGCATATCAATAAAGACTTGAACTTCTGGAATTCAGTAATATGTGCTGATGAGACCAAAGTAAACTTATTTGGGTCCGATGGAAAAATATCAGTGTGGAGAAAGCCTAACGAAAAATTAAAATTGAAAAATATGAAAGCTACGGTAAAGCACGGCGGAGGTGGAGTGATGTTATGGGGCTGTATGTCATCTGCAGGAGTAGGTAACATGCATTTCGTCGAAGGGAATATGAACCAATATGTGTACTTGGATATACTAAGGCAGCATCTCGTCGCTAGTGCCCAAAAATTAGATATTGATAACAATTATCAGTTCTATCACTACAATGATCTAAAACACACGTCATTTCGAGTCCGCGGTTGGTTGCTTTATAACTGTCCAAATGTTATTAAAACACCAGCCCAGTCACCAGACTTAAATGTAATTGAAAATTTGTGGCTGACATTAAAAAATAAAGTAAATAGTGCCGCAATGTCAAATAAAACTGAATTAAAACTAAAAATTACTGAAGCATGGAACACTTTTTCCCCGGAGTATACTAGAAAGTTAGTTGAATCAATGTCCAGAAGATTACAAGCCGTTATTGATAATGAGGGAGGCCCGACCAAATATTAGCAGGCTTATTTCAAATTCTACAGTTTGTTTTCTCTAATAATTTTGGTATATTGAATTTTGCATCATTTAAGCTGTGACGTTAAAATCGCATATAATTTAATTAATTATTTATTGTCAATTAAGTAAGGCATATTTAAGACAAAAAGTAATTCATACTTTTTTAGAAGACTCGTTACTAATTTAATTTCAATAAGTTGTTTTTTCCAAATAAATAAAGAGGCACTGAGACCAGTTAGTCTTTTCTTATAGCGACTGCATCATTTAAGCTGTGAGTCACTGTATATATGGGTTGGGATACTTCTTATGGATTACTTGGACCGCGATATATTTTACATCACTTAAGAACACAAGTCAACAAAGTCAGTCAACAAATGCAGCTTCGAAATCACAAATACATACATTGATCAACCAAGGTTCAGAAGAATTACCGGAGATAACACGGGAAGAAGTAAGGCTCTCTCTTAGAGAAATGAAAAGTATCAAAGCTCCCGGAGAAGATCAGATCGTAATTGAAGCCGTAAAAGTGGGTGGCGAAAGCTTGTTGAAAGTTATAATTTCTCTTTTTAACCTCTGCTTGAACAATAGCATAATCTCAAGCAAATGGAAGAACGCAGTGACGGTCCCCATTTATAAATAAAATGTTGTAACGGAAGTATAAAATGATTCACAAAACACACCCCAAATGAGTTTTCAACAAAGTTTATTTCCAATCTTTACTGAAAATTGATGACCTTGAAATTTCTGTTTTTTTTTATATACCAGATAAATTATTACAGGTAATGCACTCGTGATAATTTTCATTCAATCTACACCCCGTGGAGAATATTCCAGAATTTTTTCAAATTTTTTTGATAAGTACTTTTCGAGATAAGGCGGGTGGACAGCGATTTTTCGCGATTTTTTAAAAATAATACAAAGAAAAGTGCGCGCAAGTATTATATTATATATATATTTTTTACTCGTGTTTTCACAAGCTTTCATTTGACACCACACTCGATTACCTAGTAAATTTTTTTTTTTCACTTCCGATTTCACCCCCCAAAACTAACCCCTTAAGTCAAAATTTAACTTTCAAAACTACATGGCGCTGATGAGGCCATCAATTCCTATATTATTACCAAATTTCAACTTTGTACGACAAATAGTTTCGGAGAAAATCGGGTGTGACAGACGGACAGACAAACAGACGGACAGACAGACACCGAAGTGATCTTATAAGTGTTCCGTACGGAACACTAAAAAGGAGACATAACCGACCTTGAAAATTATAGATCGGTCAGTTTGCTCTCACATTTGTATAAGTGTTTCCCCAAAATCATATCAAAATGCCTAGAGCGAAAATTAAATTTCTATCAACCACGCGAACAGGCTGGCTTTAGAAGTGGATACGGTGTTAACGATCATTTACAGACCATCAAAATCCTTATAGAAAAATCTATAGAATACAACAAACCACTCGTATTAGTATTTGTGAATTTTAAAAAACTTTTGAGACAGTGGAGTTGTCGGCGATACTGTCTGCCCTGCTGCAAATGATAATAGACTACAGATATACTCAGTTAATTAAATTCATTTATAATAACGCAACAGCAAGTGTAAGACTCCATGAATCCACAAGTAAATACCGAGTGGAAGTGGAATCAGACAAGATGATACTATCTCTCCTAAACTTTTTACGGCGGTGTTAGAATATGGTTTTAAGAAACTTAATTGGTATGGAAAAGGCATAAACATTGATGGCGAATACCTAAGAATCACCTGCGCTTTGCTGATGATATTGTTATAATAGCCGACAATCTAGGTGATGCCCAAGAAATGCTTAACGAATTGCAAATAACATCAGCAGATATTGGTCTAAATATTAACTTTCAGAAAAAACCAAGTTTATGACTAATCTAATTACGAGCAGTAATATGAAATTTCACCAAAGCGAGGTGGAGCACGTGCAAAATTACAAGTATTTGGCTCGTAAATTACAAATTGGTAAAGATAACCAAACCCGTAAGACACACCGTCGTATGGGTTTGAGATGGACGGCTCTTAAGAAGCTGAGAGATATGCTGCCAGGTAATTTGCCAATGTGCTTAAAAAACAAAGTTTATGAACAATGCGTTCTGCCGGGAATCATATATGGCGCCGAGACGCTCACATTAACAAAACAGTCAGCAAACAAACTGAGAGTAGCTCAACGGGCAATGGAGAGAGCTATACTGGATATCACAAGGAAGGTACATAAATATCAGATAACGAACAAAAGTAGAAGATATTATCCAAAAAAATACGCAATCTAACTGGAGATGGGCAGGCCATATAGCCCGAAGGGATGAAAACCGATGGTATAGAAGACTAAAAGAATGGAGACCCAAAACAAGATAAAAGGAAGAGAAGAAGACTACCAACAAAATGGAGCGATGATATCAAAAGAGTGGCAGGAAATTAGGTTAACACCGCTGAGGACAGAAATCAATGGAAGTTCTTAGAGGAGGCCTATATCCAGCAGTGGATCAGGACGGCTGATGGATAATGAAGGACAAAATTTTGTTCCGTAAATAATTTGTAACTTAACGGCAATGTAAATAAATAAAAACCCTGGTAATACTGACCAGCAGCAACATAGTCAATCATACAAATTTGTTGCAATTTTAATATTTTTATAGTTCAAACCATAGACATAGAAGATGGACTGAGTATTCCATATCTCGCTGGGAAGTAAATATGGACGCAAAAGTGTGAGAGAGACAAAGCGAATGAGTGGCTAGTAGCTGTCTCTTTTTAGAATGCCGCTAAGCTATGGCGCTCTTAAAAATAATATTTCTGAGTGTTCTATTTGAACTAAAATCGAGTGTGGGGCTTTTCTCGCCTTTAATTCCGTCTCGGGGTACAGCGCCCTGTTTATTACAGGCTTACAGAAGAGAGGCAGGTATTGGCCGCACAATCGCTCTTTCTAGAGAGTGGTCAATTTTATGAAGTTAATGCTCAGTCCATCCTCTATGTCTATGGTTCAAACAGACAAGCTTATTTTTCACCAATCTATCACTATATAAATTATAAAATTCCAAACCCCAAGAAACCAAACAATAGAAGCACGATACTTACAAAAATTCATCCTATATTTCTAACTGATTACCTGGTCTCGCTACAATCACCCTTCGTCCCTTACTGTCTCTTTTTGGGCATGCAAACATATATCCAAGATCCGTCAGTTCTTGCATCATGGGAATCCGGATATCCAAACAATTGAAGGCAACTCCGAAAGTCGTTCTGAGCAGGAGGTATCTCTGTAGGCACTCTTGAGCTTGTACTACGCTAAATTTTTTGAAACGCAGGAATCTCAAGAGAAAATTGGAATCTAAAAATCAGCAGAGATAGATCAATTTCTGTATTAAACATATGGCAAGGAAATGTTGATACTCTGAAACTACACTTTGTTTTACTTTTATTGCGGCAATTTAAATGGTCGTTTAACGTTTTCAGTAATAGATGGCGTCACGTTCGTTACCAGTCAAACTGCATAAATGTAGTGAGCCTTAAGAGTTTGTTTAAATACACTTCAGATGAAAAAATCAAATAAAGTAACAATCAGGGAAACTAAATTTTAAGTCATAATGTAATTAAAAGTACTTGCTAATTAAATTTTTAAACTACCCACTAAAATTCGTATATTTGGAGTTGATAGCACACAATATGAGTTATAAACATTAGAATGTCATAAGCCATAAGCGTCCGAAATTTCTCTACCAATTATTTGCATTTTAGTTTCAATCACCTTTATTTTCTATCTCTATACAACAGTGCGGCCTTTTTCTAAAAAATATTTTTTTACATGTCTTCTAAACTTTACAACAACAACAATTAACAATTCTTAAGAACTAGAAATCAACAATGTTATAAAGCTTAACGATAATAAGTACAATAAAATTATTTGGGATTTTAGCAGTCATTGGAATATAATTAACCGAAGTACTTATCGGTAAGTAGCTGCCTAAGTACCTAAGTATGCAATAAAAATATTCTGTGTAAGTATAAAAATAAAGCCAAAACCTATAATATGCTTAGTTCAAATCAAAACAGGGATGGCTTCAACTTTCAGTTTTGGCCCGGTCAAACTTCGCGGAGTCTGTAAATTTGCATTTTCCTTACGAGGAAAAATAATGATTCAAACGTCCACGATGCCCTAGTGCATCAACAGCCAACAAGCCAAGTCCATTAAATTGTGGAAATTATTTATAGATTTCTAAAAGAAAGAAAACGCATCCTTGCAACAGAATCACAAAGGAAAGGAGCCCTTAGAAGTCGATGAAGACTTTAAAAACGCAATAAGAAGAAAAGTACACAACAGTACACAAAGTCCATTTTGTGGTAGAATACAACGAATTGTATTAAGTACGAATACCTATTACTCCATCGAAAGCTGACACAGTAGCTTTCGAGCCGACAGAGTGGTTGACACGGTCAACGCTTAAAAGCAGGTAGCGCTTTTCGAGGGATCCTATATAGTTATTATAAAGCGTTGACCGTGTCAACCACTCTGTTAGCTCGAAAGCTACTGTGTCAGCTTTCGATGGAGTAATAGGTATACGTACTTAATACAATTCGTTGTATCCTACCATCGTATTCCGTAACTTCTGGGATAAGTACGAGTAGATTCCGTTCCCTTGTTTATATCATAATGATAGTTATCCTGAGGATACCTCGGCAAGAAATGGGGTAAGAATGGATGAGGATGGGCTAGAGTCGGCCAAATCCAGCGACGATGAAGGGCGGAGGTCGGATGACTTCCAAGTAGTCCGCTCTAGGAAGGACAAAAGAAGAAGAAAGGCAGTCGTGTCGTCGGACGACGAACAGTCGCCGAAGAGATCTAACAATCACCAAGAAGAACATCTAGACCAAGAGAAGAAGGACACAGGTAAGTCCAATCCAAAATCTGTTAGGCAAACAAACAAACGTACTCCCAGACAATTCTCGCAGGAAGAGTTTCCTGCTCTTCCAAATGTGGATTCATCAAATCCTACTACTCCAGTAAATACTTCGGTGTCTGTGCCGAAGATTGCCTAGTCGGCCAAAAGCAATACCACCAATTGTGGTGTCAAATGCTGGCAAATTTGTCAGCATCTCAAAGCTATTCAGAGAGAATAATGTCAGATATTCGTCGGCCGTCGTAGTTAGAAACGGCATCAAGGTGTTCCCTTGCTCTGCCGAGGATTATAGGAGAGCGACTCAGCTCTTAGAGAAGAACAAAGAGCCGTTTTATACCTTCCGGTTTCCGGAAGATAAACTAAATCATGTAGTTTTGCGGGGGGTGCCTGTACATCTTTCTGCTGAAGATGTTTTAGCCGATTTGGAGCGTCAAGGCTTCAAGCCAAGGAAAGTAATCCGTTGGACTCATTCCAATCGAAGGCCAATGCCCATGGTATTGGTACTCATGCCTAAAGGTGAAAAAGACATTTATAAAATTCGCGTTGTTTGTACGTTTGAAGTACGTGCGGAGGGGCAGAAGTCAAAGTCACGTAGCATTCAATGCTACAATTGTCAAGATCACGGACATGCAGCTCCCTGCTGTCATGTCCCGCCGAAATGCGTAAAATGTGGAAAAGATCACCGCACAGCGCAATGCACAAAGGCAAAGGAAGAACCGCCCAAATGTGCAAATTGTGGGGGTGATCACCCTGCCTCCTTCAGTGGATGCCCTAGTCATCCATCTCAAATTAAAATTCAGAAACAATCTTCATTCCGAGGTTGGGGGACACAGGATAATTCGCGCCTTGCCCCCAAGCAGCCTGGTAAGTCCCAAAATCAGACCAGTAGTTCTGATTCTTCCAGTCATCGCTCCAGTCAAGCGCAAATGGAACAGATCGCAAAAATGTTTGCAGATCACATGAAATCGTTTATGACCCGGACATTTAACAACTCACGGACATGAACGTGCAACATAAGCCGTCGACTTTAAACATCATGTCCTGGAATTGCTTTAGCATCTCTAATAAAAAACAGGAATTACTTCATTTTTTGCAAGAGCATAAAATTGATATTGCCCTCATCCAAGATACTTACTTGAAACCAGGCAAACGTTTCAAAATTCCTAATTTTCTCGTTTACAGGGATGATAAGGTAGGTGCTCTGAATGGTGGCACTCTTATTCTTGTCAGACGTTCCCTTAGTCATTATTCTCCTCCCCCAAGCCCAAACTTAGTCTCTGCCGAGGCTTCTACTATCACAGTCAACCTGGCCGGTAATACTTCTGTGGTGATTTCTTCAGTTTATCAGAGAAATAGCCCACCTCATCCAGTGGTTGTCAATGAGTATAGGCATCTTCTTGGTCCTGATGATCAAATAACTATCTTGGGCGGAGACTTCAATGCCAAGAATGTTATGTGGGGAAACCTAACAACGAACAGGAATGGTATAGATTTATACGCCCTTCAGCAAAGATTCTTATTCAATTTAATAACTTCAGACGAGCCTACCTTTATCGGGCGAGGCCAGCCAGACTTTTTAGACATGTTCTTAGTCAAAAATCTGAACCTCCGCCATAATATCACAGTTTTTCATGAATTATCATCCGATCATCTTCCGATTATGCTCACTCTCGGGAATCCGGCTGATAGGATTCCTGATAACGTTACCCGAAATTTCACTGATTGGAATCGTTTCCGACAGCATCTCCAAAGTACCGGTCCAATTCCAAGGATCAATACTTCTCAAGAACTTGATGAAGCGGTTAATAAGTTAACCGTGGATATTCAGCAGGCAATTTCTCATGCCACCTTCACTCGTACCTTCCCAGCTCGGATGTCGGGTAAACTTCCTGCCCACATCAAAGAACTTATCCGGGAGAAAAATCGCATCAGGCGGAGAGCTATAAGGACTGGCGACCCTAATATCAAAAGGCTCGCGAATCAACATATTGAATTGGTCAGAGCGGCCCTCTATCAATTCCATAATGATAGATGGGATTCCAAACTCGAAAGTATAAATCCTGACATCCCTTCAGTTTGGAAAATGGCGAGAGCCATTTCTAATGATGGGCCGAGCAAAATTCCCTCACTTCGCCATGTGAATGGCATTGCTTCGTCTCCTGCGGAGAAGGCGGGTCTATTCGCAGAAATGCTTGAGGATAGGTTTCAACCTAATCCTCATAGTCACCCAAGGTTCGGCAGAGATGCGGTGGTGGCTGAAACCATTCGTATCTTCAATCAAACTCCATTTCCCGCTGTGCGGACTTTCACGACTCCGCAAACAGTTAAGTCAATCATTCAGTCCCGTCCAGTTAGAAAAGCTCCAGGTCATGACAAAATTTCTGTCAGATCCCTGAGAGAGTTACCCACGAAACAAATTGCTGAGATTACAAATATCATCAATGGCATTTTTCGTTTAAGTTAGTTTTCCTGTTTCCTGGAAGAAAGCTGAAATTGTAATGATTCGGAAGCCTGGCTCTCCTTCCCACGAGGCCGATAGCTACCGTCCCATTAGCCTAATTTCAACGTTGGGCAAGGTGGCGGAGAAAGTTGTCCTCGAGGAAATCAGAGACAAGAGCACCGAACTCAATGTCATCCCTGACGAACAATTCGGCTTTCAACCTAAACATGGTACGATTCATCATACCGCTAAATTGGCCCAGTTTATTTCCAGTAACTTCAACCGTGGCTTCCGGGTTGGTGCTGTGTTCCTTGATATTTCCAAGGCATTCGACAAAGTCTGGCATGAAGGTTTAATTCTTAAACTTATCCGCTTCGGCTATCCTCCTCATCTTATTACGTTGGTTCAATCCTTCCTGTCCGGTAGAACTTTTCAAGTTCGCGTTGAACAGTCATTGTCTGAGGTTAAGAGGATAAGGGCCGGTGTCCCTCAAGGTTCTGCCCTGTCTCCACATCTTTTTAATATTTTTTCTTCTGATATCCCTAGGGATCCCTTTACTAATCTTCAATTGTATGCAGATGACACGGCAATCACTGCCTCGGCTGCGGGGATAAATTATGTCATTGTCAGACTTCAACGTCATCTTGGACGTCTCTCGGACTGGTTTGATCGTTGGAGGATTAAGGTCAATCCAGCCAAAACCCAGGCAATAATTTTTGAAAAAGGTACCCGCACAGCCCCTCCTCAACTCTCCCTAAATGGAACTAGGCTCAGGTGGGCCAAAAACATCAAATACCTGGGCCTTCTATACGACAAACGGCTGGTATGGAAGGACCAAGTCCCAATGGTCGTGCGTAAGGCAAATCAGCTTCTTGCGAAGCTGTATCCGCTCCTGAATCGTCGGAGTAAATTATCAACTGACAACAAGTTGTTAATTTACAAGATGATAATCAGGGCCGGACTTACGTACGCCTGCCAGGCCTGGTGTCAGATGTCAAAACCTCACCGGGCCAAGATCCAGGCAGTTCAAAACAAAGCCCTTCGGATCATTGCAGGTGCTCCTTGGTTCGTTCGCAACAATCAGTTGCACCGGGAGTTTGATATACCCATGATTAAAGACTTCACTCGTGTTTCCCAGCTTCGCTTCCTTGAGAAAGCCGCGGTTCATTCTAACCCAGAGATTGCGAACACTTTCAGTGGCAATGTGAATGTCGCGGGTAGATATTTGCTGCCGACTGACATCTTACCACCAGACTAACAAAGACAGACAACAAACCTCGACTTTATCTTAAGGCCGTAGGTTTGTTGAGCCACTCCTTCTGAATAGAATTAATATACTATCATTGTACAAACACTCCATCGTTGAGGAAGTAGGTTAGTTTAGGGTTAGTTAGGATAAGGTAGGTTAAGTTCTAGTGAGTGAAATTAACATTAGTGTTAGTGAGTGAATTAGCCTAGTGTTTAACTTCATCAAACAATCTAGATATTAAAAGCTCAGACATGTAAAAGGAGTAGAGGGTTTTCCCGGCTCACAAGGAGTTTTAGTGGGTACGCCAACCCTTCAGGTTGGAGAGCCCCACATAACTGGAGCACTTTGGGGCACCCTTATGGTGACGCAAACTGCTCCAGAATCCATAAGGCGGATTTCTCCTTGACAAAAAAAAAAAAAAAAAAAAATCCCTTGTTTGTCAATCCTAGCCTGTCTGACGAGCCGTGATATGGGAAACGCGTCTCAGGATGGATTTGACAGAACAAGAGAACAGCTAATAAGCTGCTGGAATATGGACTTCTGTCTAATTTTAGTTGCTTCTCATTGCATCAATTTGCCAAATCACTTTCTTAGATCTTAAAAAATACTATACAAGGCCTCGTACCATAATCTAACCTAAAACTTGCTTACACGTTCTGTAAAATATCATTTTCAGACGAGAAACACGTAAAATAATGTTTTGGAGATATGATAAATTATTTGTGTGTATGTGTTACGTAGATACACAAGAGTATTTTTATTTTTTCCTGGATACTATATTTCAATAAAACTGCTACAGAGGCTTAGGTGGAAAATTTAGGGGTTGATGCCCTTAGTGAAATGGTTTCGCGATAAAGAGAAATTTTATAGCATTAAGGGTCTTTAAAAACAATATGGTCTGCATTATTTGGGGTAGTAATTTTTAAACATAGCGGTATAAATAATACACATTAATTATTTTTACTTTCCTCGCTGCTTGCTTTTCTTCACTTTTAGAATTCTTAGATTGCGAAAAACATAGTCATTTTGTCTGCTGGCGCGATAACTTTTGAACAACATGAGATATCAATTATGTAATAAGGTGATGTCCTATAGTTTTTGAACGATATCGCTTTTGGCCAAGGAGGTGAGGAGGTTTGACAGTTTTTATGTATTTTAATAGAAATATCGTAAATTTTCCTGTTTTTTTTTTATTGGAATAATAAATAAATTTTCGTTACATTTTTTTAGTTCATCGTTTGGTCACTTTTCTTCTGAATAGAGTAAACTTCAATAAAGAAAGTATTACCTCGGTTCGTGAAAGTATTAGAAATATAACTAGAGTTAATGGTTATGACGATGACTTAGTAAACAAGTTAATAAATAGACGTAAGTTCAGGTTAAATATTTAGAATTTCACCTTTTTTACACGCGAAGAAAATAAGACCAAGTATGTCTCCATACCATATAATCCGAAATATAGCAGGGGACTCAATAAGGTATTTAATAAGGTAGGTCTCACCTTAGTCTATAAGTCATCAGACAATCTAAGGAATATATTAGAAAATGCTAATTGTGAGAAAAGTGGAATTTATAAAAGTTGATGATTGCGACAAAAAGTATGTTGGGCAAACTAAAGGTCAATTAAAACACGATTTAAAGAACATTTAGCACACTTAAAACACAGTAGAACAGAAAAGTCTAGCATTGCCGAACGTGCCCTTGAAGCTGATCATACTGTAACATTAGATAATCTAAAATTAATTAAAAATATATCGAATAGGAGTTTGTTGAACGTATAAAAAAGTATGGAAATTATAAAATGTAAAAGTAGTTTGAATAAAGACAGAGGGCCTATTCCTTATAGTCCCCTCTACTGGTTACCTGACCGGAACTGTTGGCCTGGCCTATGACATTAGTTCCTCCTGAGTAATTCAAGGATTAGTAGTATAAATAGAGTAGATTTGTAATTTGGCTTTAGTCAATCATCGCTCCTGATGGTTAGCGGAACGCGCGTGGAGAGCAAAAATAAAGTGTTTGGTGTAGTGGTGATATATACTGAGTAGAATAAATTTTAGACCTAAATATTTATAATAAAATCTATAAGGGATGAAAGGAGTGTGAGTCGAGATAGAAGATTTGATTCATATATATCCTGCTCTATGTTCTTTTGAGGGTTTTTGAAATCAATAAATCTAGAAGTTAGGCTTTCTCATTGGTTTCAATCTTTACTCAGAAAGGGGCGGAAGAGGATAGATGGCATTATGTTCCATAGCATTTTAAGATATTTACAGGTTTTTTGGTTGATGTACTTGGCAAAGAATCCCGCATTAATCTTATGGAAATTGGTTGAAAAGGTAGCATGCTTTTTGATCAGAATGCTTCAAGCTATTCTGATCAAAAATCTCCATGGACACAAGACCAAAAATGGATAGATTAGGAATTATCGAGCGTAGAATTAGTAAAAAATAAAAAACCGGTCAAGTGCAAGTTGAACTTGCACAATTAGTGTTCCGTACGTTGATTGTTTTTGAAATAAAAAGTTTTGTTAGGGTGGTATAAAATGATCAGGGACTTCACAAAACACACCCCAAATGAGTTTTCAACAAAGTTTGTTTCCAATCTTTACTGAAAACTGGTGACCTTGAAATATTGTTTTTTTTTTTATACCAGATAAATTATTAAAGGTAATGATAATTTTCGTTCAATCTATACCCCGTGGAGAATATTCCAGGGTTTTTTCAAAATTTTTGATCAGTACTTTTCGAGATAAGGTAGGGGACAGCGATTTTTCTACGATTTTTTAAAAGTAATACGAAGAAAAGTGTGCGCAAGTATTACATTATATATATATTTTTTACTCGTGTTTTCACAAGCTTTCATTTGACACCACACTCGATGACCTACTAAAAAAATTTTTTTTTCACTTCCGATTTCACCCCTTCAAACGAATCCCTTAAGTCAAAATTTATGTTACGGTGATATAAAATGATCAGTGACTTCACAAAACACACCCCAAATAAGTTTTCAACAAAGTTTATTCCAATCTTTACTAAAAATTGATGACCTTGAAATTTCTGTTTTTTTTATATAACAGATAAATTATTACAGGTAATGCACTCGTGATAATTTTCGTTCAATCTACACCCCGTGGAGAATATTCCAGAATTTTTTCAAAATTTTTTTGATAAGTACTTTCCGAGATAAGGCGGGTGGACAGCGATTTTTTTTTTTTTTCTCTCGCGATTTTTTAAAAATAATACAAAGAAAAGTGAGCGCAAGTATTACATTATATATATATTTTTTTACTCGTGTTTTCACAAGCTTTCATTTGACACCACACTCGATTACCTAGTAAAATTTTTTTTTTCATTTCCGATTTCACCCCCCAAAACTAACCCCTTAAGTCAAAATTTAATTTTCAAAACTACATGGCTCTGATGAGGCCATCAATTCCTATATTGCTACCAAATTTCAACTTTCTATGACAAGTAGTTTCGGAGAAAATCGGGTGTGACAGACGGACAGACGGACAGACGGACAGACGGACAGACACCGAAGTGATCTTATAAGTGTTCCGTACGGAACACTAAAAACGCTGAGAAAATGCTATTAAGGATTTATTTTGACTAAACATGATTTTAAGAAAAATTCCAACGGAATTTTTTGGGTTGCTAATTATGTTGATTACGTTGATTGTAGGAATAGTTTTAGAAATACAAACAGTTAAACTGGCCGAAATGTAGTTACCTCTGGCACAGTAGGTATATTATTGTTTTTTTGACGTTACTAGCTAAAGGGAAAGAATTTCTCACTGCAATTTTTGTTTTTTTTTTTCACGTTTTATATCGTTCTTAAAATGCCAAAAATATATGTATATTCCCATATCCATCGGTCTGTCTGTCACGCTGTCGGTCTGTATAATATTTGAAATAGAGATGAAACCTATAATTTGTAGCAATATTGTCTCAAAAAAAGAGGCTGAAAAGGATGGATGTCATTATGTTGTAGGATTTCATATTTATCTCAGGTTAGTCAAAAAGTTTTGAAAGCGACACCTATGGAGCATCACTTGAACCAAATATTCATCTGTCACATGAACACATTTTAAATTTCAAGTCGATCAGTCAAGTTTATCAGCTAGTTAAAGTAGACATGTCTACTATTTTTTAAAAATGGAAAAAAAAAAAAAATATCGTGCAGTGATAAAATTCTTTGTTTTGGAAGGTTTATAGGCACCTGAAATCTATGCAAAGTTAGTGGAAGTACTAAAGGAGTCTGCTCTTTCATTTCCAACTGTTCATAGATGTACTCTAAAGTTTAAACGTGGTAGTACAAGCGTCAATAATAATCCACGTTCAGAATGTCCAAAAACGGGCATCGCCCATCTCGGCTCAAGGAAGCAGATAGTCTGCATAAAAATAGCCCATCTCGGTCCGAACTTAAAACTTTTCCGGTTTTGGAATAGACCATCTCGGTCTGGACTGTGATTAATTTTTGTTTTGGCAAATTAATGAGCCAAAAAGAGAGAAGCAAGTTCTTCACAGAAAACAAATGATAAATAATAATAAAAATAATAGAGAAATTTAAACTTACATTTTATTAAAACGGATAAATAATATTGTGCAAAAATTACAAAACTAAATTTAATTAATACAAAATCCTAGTACTTTTTTACACATGTTACTTTTGATATTTCCTTACTTTTATATCTTCTTATTTTATCCTCAATAAACAATTTTTTTTCTTATTAGTTAAATTTTTAGACTTGTATGTTACAGCAATAGTATTTCACTTAACACAGGTTTCTACTTGTACATTTAAAACTTCTTTAATAAAAAATAAATATAGAGGTATGTGTCTGATACATTGAATTATTAAAATGTGCATGAAATGACTCGTGGTTTGTGGTTTTATTTAGTTCTGCAGATGCACTTGCCCAAATGTGTGGTGGAAATTTGGACTCGTTAGTTAAATAAATATCCACAAGATAATCAGAAAATTTCTTTAAATTTACATTTTGTGGCTTTTTTTCGTGTAATTCGAAAAAATAGGAATCTTCAATGTCTTTAGGTTCTAAGAAGAGGAGCCCAAAACAATAATCATTTTCCTATTTCTGATTGGTCATCTTTGTAATATTGAGTCAGACCTTGCTTTTGTATTTGACCATAAAACGCTTGGATCAAATGAAACCTGCAGCCAGTTATTTTGATATCATTCAACACTTGAGCCACCGCGTTATGAATTGACATTTCAAAATCTAGTACTATTTCTCTTGGTGAAAATACTATATACTAAATTAATATTGTTACGTAAACAAGCATGTCCTATAAGTTTCTTCAGATTTATCTTTTAATGAACAGAAAGCTAAAGGAATATAGAGTCCGATAAAGAAATCCATATAAGGTAAAAAACTGTTTAAAAAAACTTGTACAGTAAGAAAAAGTTCCATACATATAAAGAGTTTCCGAATTATACGAATAATCTAAATTAGTATTGCATGAAAATATCACTAAATTAATAGTTTCATCGTAAACTAATAAAAAGTCTTCACCTTTATTTATTTTTAGATCCATTGCATCCAAGGCTCTATGTACTTCCATAATCGACTTTGGTATTGCTGGTAGTGTTTTTCGCCAAGTATAGTAGATATGTTTTCTCACACATTCCAAGTCCCTTACGGTGAGAGCATTGGTATGGGTTTCTTCCGTCAATGCTTTTCGCATTATTTTTGCTGGTTTTTCTGTCAGATCACTTTTTGCTTTGGCAGATGTGGTCATTATTTGCCTTTGCAAGATATTTTCTGACTCTGGTTCTTGCGAATCGTTTTTTTTGATGATTTAAATATAGAACTCGATCAGATCAATTGCCGATGGTTTTCAAATAAGCATTACACCCATCTTTAATGAACTTCCACTTCGTTTCTCCCGAAGATAATTTCCGATTATGCTCTTTAAATTTAAATTGAATTAATACTAGTAGTATTTTACCTCGTTGGCTAGCAATTTCACATAATTCGGCAGAACAACTCGAAGCCATTTTTCTGGGATATAATGCGCGTTAGATGATCACTGCTTAAATGTTATAACTAAATTTCTTAAATAATACCAGAACAAATACCCAATTACTAATGATTAATTATAAATCATTTCATTACTTAATTACTTCATTATTTTATTACTTGAGGCCGAGATGGGCACTTTTACAAACTCAGTAAAAACCGTTTTACCTGATGGATCCTTTTTTGGGGCCGAGATGGACGATGCCCCCAAGAACTGCAACAACTGAAGAAATTGTTGTCCAAGTACCAGATGTGGTAATGGAAGACCGTCGATTAACTGTGGATGATTTAGCTAAGGCTATAGGCATCTCACATGGATCAGTACATGGGAACTTAACTAATATTTTGGATATGAGAAAGCTATTCACAAGATGGGTGCCGCATTTGCTAACGTCGGAAGAAAAACGCACTCGAGAGAAACTTTCTACACAACATTTGACTCGACAAAGAATAAAACTGATTTTGTGCGTCCGTCGATTGTAACTATGGATGAGACTTGGGCTTACTAAACCATACGGTGGACTGAGCCCGGTTGTTCAGCAACCAAAGTGGTCGTCCAAAAAAATTATGGCATCAGTTTTCTGGGATGCAAAAGGAATTCTGTTAATTGAGTTGAGTCTTATTGCAACTTCTTGGACCAGCTGAATGAGAAAATTCGTGAGAAAAGGCTCGGTTTGTAGAAGAAAAAAATTATGTTTCATCATGACAATGCACCTGCTCACAGAGGTGCTTTGGCAACGGCAGAACTGGTTGGATTAACCCTTAAGTTAATAATGTATCTCCCGGGATACACACAATTCAAAAATTCCTAGCCGTTCTCCGCTTTATTTGTCCACCTTATCTTGCTGTTGTATCCGACACGATACATGTACCACGAATACATCAATAATTGCCGATATTATTTTGCATTTCGCGCCGTTATACGTAAATTTTGTTCAGTCGTCTGTGTAATACGCTTGCCGACAGAGCTCCGCGAGTGCGTCAGCAGCAATTTTTATTCTACCAAGCAGTTCGATAAATGCATCGATACCAATCGCGAAGAAATTGAAACCTATTTAGGGATAGAACTTATGATGGGTGTTGTACATATGCCGGCGTACACCGACTACTGAGCCCAAGAAACACGATTCGCTCTAATTGTAGATCTTATGTCCCTAAAAAGGTATCAAGTGTTGCAACGTAATCTTCATTTCGTAAACAACGAAGAAATTGGCAATGACCGTTACTTCAAAATGAGACCTCTCCTGGAAAAAGTCAGAGAAAGCTGTTTAAAAATTGAACCAGAAAGTAGAAACTCAATTGATGAAATGATGATGCCTTACAAAGGTAACAAAGCTGGCTCGAGGTGGCAGTACTTAAAAGACAAACCAAAAAATGAGATTTTAAAATATTTGCAAGATGTGGAATTTCCAGTATGGTCTACGATTTTATCGCATATGGAGATGAAGGCACATTTAGGAATCACAGTTTTTCGGATATTGAAAAAGGGCTTGGTTTTGGTGCAAAAGTTGTTATTGCTCTCTGTTCCTCAATTCAGAACAAGCCATTATCGGTTGTTTATTCTGACAATTTTTTTTTACAAGCCCAGAACTTACGTCCTTCCTTCGTGATGAGTACGAAAAGAGGGCCAAGGATTTTTCGACCAGAAGGTTGAAAATCGTATTGCGATTATAAAGTGGTACGACAACAAAGCTGTCACCTTTTCCAGTTCTTATGTGGCAGCTAATTCTATTCTAAAGCAGGAGAAAGTAATAGTATGTCCACAAGTAGTAAAGCTCTATAACAGCCACATGGGCGGGGTGGATCTTGCCGATATGTCCACTGCTTTGTATAGAACTGGACTGAAAACTCATAGGTGGTATATGGGTTTATTTTCGCAAGTTCTTGATATATGTCTGAATAACGCATGGCTGCTTTATAGGCGAGAATACAAATTATTAGAAGATGAAAAACTGGCAATGCGATTAAAAAAATTTAGATTATGTGTCGCAAAGAGTAGACTCTTGAAACAAAAAAAATCGAAAAGAGGCCGCCCTAGTAATTCAGAGGCTCCACAACCGTTAAAGAGAATAAGGAATGCACTAGAACCGGGACCTCAAGGTGATAGCAGACTGGACAAGCTGGATCATTTTCCAGTATTTCGTGAGGAAGGAAGATGTAGGAACTGTCCATCTGGTCAAACAATTTTTTTGTAGCAAATGTAATGTTCGGTCTTGGCGATGTATCCCTAAAGATACAACTCAAAATTTTGACTCTTATATGTTTCCAAAAGCAAATAACCATAAAAATGTCATCTTACGAGGCTGGTTTGAAAAGTCCGTGCAAAAATAAAAACTACTTATGTGTTTGGGGTAAACCTTTTTTATTTTTCGACATAGTCTCCTTTTAGGCTTATACACTTCGTCCAACGATGTTCTAGTTTGTTGATCCCTTCCGAATAATAGGATTTGTCCAAGTCTGCAAAATATCCATTAGTGTCTGCAATCACCTCCTCGTTTGAATAAAATCTTTGTCCCGCCAGCCATTTCTTCAAATTGGGGAACAAATAGTAGTCCGAGGGAGCCAAGTCTGGAGAATAGGGGGGATGTGAAACGAGTTGGAATCCTATTTCCATTAATTTTGCGACCACAACTGCTGAGGTGTGTGCTGGTGCGTTGTCGTGATGGAAAAGGACTTTCTTGTGGGCCAATCGCGGGTGTTTTTTCTTGCAGCTCGGTTTTCAAACGGTCCAATAACGATGAATAATATTCACCTGTAATAGTTTTACCCTTTTCCAGATAGTCGATGAGGATTATCCCTTGCGAATCCCAAAACACAGTCGCCATAACCTTTCCGGCCGAAGGAACGGTCTTCGCCTTTTTTGGTGCAGATTCCCCCTTGGTAACCCATTGTTTAGATTGTTGTTTGGTCTCAGGAGAATAGTAATGTATCCATGTTTCATCCACAGTGACGAAACGACGCTTAAAGTCCTCCAGATTCTTCTGGAACAGCTGCAAACCATCCTTGCAACACTTCACACGATTCCGTTTTTGGTCTTTGCACGGACTTTTCAAACCAGCCTCGTATAATCGTTTTAGACGAGAAATTTTTTTAACGCAAAAACAATCATTTGCCAATTTTAGGGTTTAAGGACAAATTGTTGGAACATCCACCCTATTCGCCAAATGTGGCTCCGTCTAACTCCCATCTGTTCCCGAACCTCAAAAGATTTCTACGTGGAGGAGCATCCGTAGATGGGTATTTTGAAAGTCTTTCGGAAAACTATTTCAGAGATAGGGTAAATGAACTGGAAAAAATGTATTGAGCTTAGGGGAGATTATATTGAAAAATAAATGTAATTCGACTCACTAATTCGTCTTGTTTTATTTCCGCTTTCAAAAATTATTGACCAGTATTATGGAAATTTTCTTTCTCTTTAGTTGAGAAAGTTAAATTAAGTACGTATTTTAGAGCTACATGTTTGAAACACATTATTTTCTTCTCCTACGTCACATATAATATTTTATCTGGTTTCTGTTTTACGTGTAATGCAACTTGTAATAGATTCCCTATCTAAATGAAACCTAAGCGAAATGCCTGCATATGGCACGTAAATTACATTTAATTTAACTAGGTATGTTAATTACAAAGCAATTTATATTTTCTTGTGACATCCTGTGAGTTTGCCTCGGAGGCAGCTCAGCCTAGATCCAGAACGTTACTTAAATTAAACAGCGAAAGGCATGTTAAGCGTCTGAAAACAGTTACTCTTTTTATTTTTCGTCGTAACTGCTTTCAAAACGTTCCAAGCTGAAGTATCTATTTTACTTAATTCCTTTTCTGGAGGAAAGTATTATATTCGTATAAGAAATTACATCCCTGAGATTTTTGCTTTTTAGTCATATTTCAGTCATGTCGGTTTGTTTCTGGGTATGATAACTTTCCCAAATGAGATATCAATTTGAAAGAACCCCGCATTAATCTTATGGAAATTGGATTCCGGTCGAATCAGCTGAAAATGTGGTATGTTTTGCTTCAGGCCATTCTAATCAAAAGTCTCCATGGACACAAAACCCCAAAATGGTTAGATTAAGAATTATCGAGCGTAGAATTAGTAAATATGTTTTTTTGGGTTGTTATTTATGAATATAATAATTATTTTGATCCATTTCGCTCCTACTTTCGAATATTGGCCATTTCGGCCATTTCTGGAGTCATTTTTGATTTAATTGGTTTAGAACATATCCTTGCGAAAAATTTTAAAGAAATTTTACGTTTTTGAGTTAATAATTACGAATATACTAATTATTTTGAACCAACTTGGTCCTACTTTCCAATAGCGTTTATTTTTGATCAACTTTTGGCCCTTCTGGATTTAATTAGGCTAGAACATACAGTGTGTCCCAAAAAGTTTTATACAAATTAAGAAAAAGTTTATATTACATATTACAAAAAAATTATTTTTGATAAAGAGTTCTACATCACATAGAAATTTATAATTAAGAATCAAAAGTTTAAAATATTTGACGGTATACAGGGAAAATAAAAAATAATGATTTATAATGAAGAGTAAAGTGTGTCTAACTTTAAATACAGAGCAAAATATTAATTGAAAATATTAATAGGAATTAAAAAATTATGTTTATGTTTAGATTTGTGGCCTTCCTAGTTAAAAATTCAAAAAAACTACACTAAACGCATCAGTAATTGTTGGATTACTTATTGAATAAAAGAAAACGAAATCACTACAAATTTTAGGCTGAAAATAAATATCTGACATATTTTTAAATTCCTATTAACATTTTCAATTAATATTTTGCTCTGTATTTAAATTTAAACACCCTTTACTCTTCATTATAAATCAATAGTTTTTATTTTCCCTGTATACCATCAAGTATTTTAAACTTTTGATGCTTGATTATGGATTTCCATGTAACGCAGAATGTCAATCAAGAATAAATTTTTTTGTAATATGTAAGATAAACATTTTCTCCATTTGTATAAAAGTTCTTGGGACACACTGTATCAAAGTTAGACTTTATTTTCAAGAACTCTAACGAAATTGTTGAGAAAGAATGGTGAAAGTTATATGGTGAAAAATAAACGCTATTCGAATTATTATATTCGTAATTATCAACTCAAAAACATAAAATTCTGTTAGAATTATTCGCGAAAATATGTTCTAGACGAATTGAATCAAAAAAAGACTCCAGAAATGGCCAATATTCGCCAGTAGGAGCGAAACGGAATTTCAAAACAAGATTCGCAGAACACAATGCCTCTTATAGGCTATAAAATGAAAAATCACACTTTGCTAAACATTCCTTAGAAACAGGCCATACTTTTCTCAATATCAATTGTTTAGAAATACTCCATATGGCACCTAAAGGGTCAAAACTTAATTTCTTAGAAACCATAGAAATTTACAGACATTCAAAGGACCATAATATAAATTTACTGAATAGTCAATTAGATGTAGCAAATTCTGTTCTGTTCCAACTGTTTTAACATAAATAGACCCACATCTGTTCATCATATAGACATAATATACCAAAAATCTGTTTTAGTCTTAGTTAAGCGTTTAACAATGTAGTTGTACTACGAAATCCCGATAACGCAATTGTAAAATCTTTACAAATATATTTAGTGACAATTAATAAAGTAATTAAGTAGTTTTATTGTTAAAATGTACTGTCACAAAGTAACGGACCAATCAAATAACCCTTATTTTAGAGAGCTCGACAAATTCTACTATAGGAAAGTTATCCAAATGCTGAATCAATGTAATGCTTTTGAAGGAAACTATTTTGAAAAATAAAATCGATTTAGGCGAAAACATTGTTTTTTTTCTTCAAAATTCCCGGAATTTTTCGCCCCATGTAGTATCCGTGAAACCTGAAAATTGTGTTATTGCTTCATTATTTTCAATTATTTACGGTCAATGATATAAGAGGTGACTCAAGTGGAGGAGAAAGTCAGCGGGATTGCTCGATATATCGTGTTACATATAATTTTTTTGGGGTCCTTGGAGGCAAGGAATCTAAGAATTATATTATTTTTTTCACCATTTTCATCTACTTCTGGTCAAAAATATAAAGGATTAATGAAGTGGAGGAAGGAGTTAGAGAGGTTGCTCTTCAGGGCTTTTATAGTCTAGGAATCCGAAAATTGTCTTATATTTTAAATATTTTTAATTATTTGTGGCCAAATGTGGCAGAAGAGGCGGTATAGGGGTTATTTCGTACATATGGTGTAATACATACGAACTTTTAGGCCATTTAGAATCTAAACATGTTAAAATTGTAGATTTTTCATTATACTCATTTACTTATGTTCGAAAATGTAATGAAATGGGACCTGCTTTAATTTACAATAAATTTAATAAAATAACTTTTCATTTAATATCTTGTCCATGCTCAGGAACCTTGTAGTTCATTCATAATGATCAGACAATCTAATAAACAATTATACTAAAATACGCATTTATTAAATTACCTAATTTAGTCCGTCAATATTAGCGGTGTATTAAAAATAATGACCTGGATAATCACTTGACCTTTAATATATACATGTATACATAGCTATTTTATTTTTTGTTAGTTATTTGGTATTAAGTAAATAAAGCAAATACCGTAATAATAATTGACAAAACAGAATACATTAACAGGGTATAAAGGTATCTTAAATGACAGCAACGTGATAAAAATAAAACACGACCCGACAAGTAAGTACCAATGCGAAATAATAAAATTTTTGAAAAACAGTCCACATAAAATAAACTGCGAAGTATATAAATCTAAAAATATGAACCTTTCGGCTTCTATGCTCTATGGCTTACCCAAAATTCATAAGGGAGAAAATTCCTATGAGGCCAGTAATTCAAATATAAACATCCTTCATAAAAACCCTGCAAAAAATTAAATAAGGTATCGTTTAAGTTTGACCCAAAATACAGTCTGTCAAGTGATAATTCATTTTTGGTAGATGCGATTCTAGAGATTCAACAAAAAATCGGTAGAGGGAACCTCTGTCTACGACGCATTTTAGTAAAAGTATCAGTTGATTCCGAACTTTCTTCGAAATCACGTAAAATCCAAAATGAGTCACTTGTTTTGCGCGTCGGTTCGAGGCAGTCTTTCTTTCTTTCCATCCAAAAGGGCCTAAAATGACACATTCCGCGGCCGCTAAATATATTAAAAAGTCGGTATCGTTTGTTAAGAAGTGGGAAAATCGTTTTAATGAGACGAAAAATGTCGGAGACTTGCCAAATCGTGGCTCAGTAGGCAAAGTCACTACGAAACTCGAAAAACCAATTGTGTCTTTGTTTTCGCGGGACCTGAAATTGAGGCTGCGTCAAAAGACGCAAAATTAAGAAAATCGGGTTTGAATATGTCCCATTCGACAACATCTTCGTGCTCATAGTATTAAATTCTGAAGCACGTTAAAAAAAACCTTTGCTGGGCGAAAACTACGTTGCGAAGCGGCTTGCTTGGGCCCCCGATAAGAAACCAGAGTGGCCCTCACAATTGCCGGACGTCAACCCTATTGAATATGTTTGGTCTCTTGTAAAGAGAAAGCTCAGAGGAAAGAATCTAAGAACTTTGACTTAGTTCTCTCGCGAGATTCGCAAAATTTGGAGATCACTGTAGAAAATCTTGTCAACAGCATGCCTCGAACATGTCGGGCGATTATTGATGCAGGAGACGATTGGACAACTTACTAACGTAATTGCGCCGTTGTTAGCACTCCAAAGAATACATTAACAGCAGAAAATGTTCTCGAAAGACATTTTTTCAAGAATACGAGCGGTCATGTTCCTACTTGAGAACTGTATACTCTCAAAAACTTGCACCAATTTCTAGAAAAAAATAAAAACTACACCCATTAAAGAATTTTCACAAGCTATAAATAACTCTATTGATTCTACAAACACTAATGTTAATATCAAAAGTGAATTAAAAAATGCTTTATATATATATATATATATATATATATATATATATATATATATATATATATATATATATATATATATATATATATATGAGGCTGGTTTGAAAAGTCCGTGCAAAGTTCGAGAGATGGCACCACCGGCGCGTATCGAGGTCATGTTTAGTTAGTAGCATCTCTTGAATGAACGCACACCAAGTTTCAGCCATATTGGTCTATTTCTTTGTGTTTGGCATTCGTGTGAATCAAGGAAGTCGAGTGATTTTCAAGAAATGGACGAAAAAGAATTTCGTGTGGTGATTAAACATTACTTTATAAAAGGCAAAACGCCTCAGGACACTAAAGAGAAGCTTGATAAACATTACGGTGACTCTGCACCTTCGATTAGAACAGTTTATAAGTGGTTTCAAAATTTTCGGACTGGCCATATGGGCACAAGTGACGCTGAACGTTCTGGACGGCCTGTGGAGGTTACGACTCCAGAAATCATTGATCAAATCCATGATATGGTGATGGATGACAGAAGAGTTAAGGTGCGTGAGATTGCTAGTGCTGTGGGCATCTCGACTGAACGGGTACATAATATTTCGCATAAACATTTGGACATGAGAAAGCTATCCGCAAGATGGGTGCCGCGAATGCTCACGCTTGACCAAAAACAGAATGGTGTGAAGTGTTGCAAGGATGGTTTGCAGCTGTTCCAGAAGAATCCGGAGGACTTTAAGCGTCGTTTCGTCACTGTGGATGAAACATGGATACATTACTATACTCCTGAGACCAAACAACAATCTAAACAATGGGTTACCAAGGGGGAATCTGCACCAAAAAAGGCGAAGACCGTTCCTTCGGCCGGAAAGGTTATGGCGACTGTCTTTTGGGATTCGCAAGGGATAATCCTCATCGACTATCTGGAAAAGGGTAAAACTATTACAGGTGAATATTATTCATCGTTATTGGACCGTTTGAAAACCGAGCTGCAAGAAAAACGCCCGCGATTGGCCCACAAGAAAGTCCTTTTCCATCACGACAACGCACCAGCACACACCTCAGCAGTTGTGGTCGCAAAATTAATGGAAATAGGATTCCAACTCGTTTCACATCCCCCCTATTCTCCAGATTTGGCTCCCTCGGACTACTATTTGTTCCCCAATTTGAAGAAATGGCTGGCGGGACAAAGATTTTATTCAAACGAGGAGGTGATTGCAGACACTAATGGATATTTTACAGACTTGGACAAATCCTATTATTCGGAAGGGATCAACAAACTAGAACATCGTTGGATGAAGTGTATAAGCCTAAAAAGAGACTATGTCGAAAAAGAAGAAAGGTTTACCCCAAACACATAAGTAGTTTTTATTTTTGCACGGACTTTTCAAACCAGCCTCGTATATTGCACAAAATTACTTCTGCTTCTATAACGAATTGTATAAACAGAAAGACGGTCTTTAAACGGGTTTCCCAATACCTTCTCTCTTATCCGAAATTTTTATGAGTCTTTAATTTTTAACTCAAATAACAAATTGTATTTTATTGGGTTAGATTTGTACAGGGTGAGTCAACGATAGAGTTCATTATCTCATAGTTTTAGGGAACGTTAAGGTGCACAGTTTAAAATTATTTTTGAGTTTACAGGGTACTTTAAAAAAGTGTGGCCTAACTTTTTTATTAATAATAAATCTAGTAGTTTTTCTAATATTTCAATTTTTTCTTAAATAATACTAGTTTTTCAGTTTGGTAAAAAATTGCCAGTAGCGCCATTGTTTCTGAAGGTGGAATACTCATAATTGGTACGAGCGTTCTATAGAGATGGTAAAAAGATATAAGTAAAGAAATTTGACTTAGGTGCTACAGGGTGTTCAAATAAATTTATGCGTTTCGAGTATTTTGGATTAAAAAATGTCAAATTTTTTAAATGGCACACTCTGTATATTATTATTTTTTCTGATAAATTTTACAAAACCCTCCAACTTTTATTAAGTGTGTCATATACCTATTTCTAATAATTTTCGATTTATTTTGAATTTTTCAATTTTTATCCTTGTTTTTAATATATTTACGCTGTTGTGAAAACATAAACAATTAGTTAATAATAATTTTAATATAATTTAACGTATCTAATGATTAATTATTATGACGTAATAAATGTTCAAAAATAGGCCCGTCTACTTGAATACACATGTTTAGTCGTTTTACTATATTTTCATATTCACTTAAACACGATCTTTAATGTAGCCCCACAAAAAAAAGTCTAAAGGTGTTAAGTCACATGATCGAGGGGGCCATTGAATGAATCCATCCCTACCGATCCATTTTTGTGTAACGATCGTTTAAAAATTCCCGAACTTCCCGGTGGAAAGTAGGAGTTCCGTCTTGTTGAATCCACATTTGTTCCCTTTCACAGTTAACTTCTTCAAGAAGCTGGGGTAATTTATTTTGCAAAAAATTTAGATATCTAGGCAAGTTAAGCGGTTCACGGAAAAAATATAGACCAATAATTCGAAAATTTAATATTCCACACCATATATTAAGCAACCAATGATTTTAGTTTTGAACTTCCCGGACCCAAAATGGATTAACTGTTGAATAATAATGCATGTTATGGCTGTTAACTGCTCCATTACTGCGAAAAGTAGTTGCAGCAGAAAACATCATTTTGGATAAAAAATTTGGATCGGCCTCTATTGCTCCATTTATGGTAGTACAAAATCACGGTCTTGACGTCCTCGGTGTAGTTCCATATGAAAGGAATGATACTTGTATTTTCTCGTGGTGAGATTAGCCGTAGATTCGGATGTGTCAGATAAGTCAGCTAGTTGACGGTTTGCTGATCTGGGGATTACCTTCAACATGAAGTAAAATCTCCATTTCTTTTTTCTCATTGGTAGCATTCTGGTTTACTACTTTCTGTTTCGTATACTTAACGCTACCACTACCATCAAACCGTTCCATTAAGCACTGAAAAGGTTTGGTATACGTCTATTAGGTTACTTCATTTGACAATGTCTACATTTTTGTTTTGTCTTGGCAACTATGATGTTGTAGCGTAAGTGTATTAAAAACAAGGGTAAAAATTGAAAAATCAAAAGTAAATCGAAAACTATTAGAAATAGGTATATGACATACTTAATAAAAGTTAGAGGGTTTTGTAAAATCTATCAGAAAAAATAATAATATACAGGGTGTGCCATTTAAAAAATTTGAGATTTTTCAATTTAAAGTGGAAATGCATAAATTTATTTTGAACACCCTGTAGCATCTAACTCAAATTTCTTTACATATATCTCTTTTTTATCTCTATAGAACGCTCGTACCAATTATGAGTATTCCAACTGCAGAAACAATGGCGCTACTGGTAATTTTTTACGAAACTGAAAACTAGTATTTTTAAAAAAAATTGAAATATTAGAAAAACTATTAGGTTTAGGTATATAACATTACTAATAAAAAAGTTATAAAATTTTATGCAGAATTGAAAAATAAATTAGAAAATAGGATGTTCTATTTAAAAAAACACATGTTATATCGGCCACACTTTTTTGAAGTACCCTGTATACTCAAAAATAATTTTAAACTGTGCACCTTAACATTCCCTAAAACTATTGTATTTAACATTTTTTCGTCATTGCCGAAACAAATATCTCATTTGTGTGAACTTTACTCTGTCGTTGACTCACCCTGTACTCGAAAAATTAGTATAATTTTACTTTCAAATCATCGTAATTCGATAACTTATACATATAAGTATGAAAGAGCAATATTTAAATAAAGAAATCCGCAAAATTCAGATAAATTTCAATAATGGTTAGTGATAAATCAAAAAAGAAATCTCTACACTTCAAATATTCAACATCACGCCATCAATAATCTTTTTATATATCAAACGTAACAAACTTTAATAATTTATCAGAACACAATTCACATTCCCTCTTATTTCTAAACGATCAACAATTCAGCACAAGTCCCAAAACAAATAATTCCTAAATATATTTTTGGAACTTTTATATCTGAAAACACATCTCATAAAACTTTTCTTTATTACAGCAAATGTGTCGTTCTTCTCAATAGAACAGATATATTTTGCGCCAGCCTATTTATCAACTTTTTCCTCTTTGCCAATACCAACTTTATGTATATTTAAGCCGGCTTAACGAAAAACTTTAGATCTTTTTTCATAAAAATATTTTTGTGCTTTGTATGTGGTTGTACGATTTCTTTTGTTGATTTCCTTTTTTTAATAAATAAAATGATGAGAAGTAGATGCATCCACTCTAAAAAAAAACTAAAATATGTGCGCTAAAATTTCTCATACCAGGTGTACAAGTATGAAATGCGGATTTTTTTTCTAAAAAAACATATTAAATTCGGAAGAATGATAAAAAGTGCTTTATTCAAAGTATGCTCCATCGCTTGTTATACATTTTCCCATCTTTCGGGTAATTTGTGAATACCACGCCAGTTAAAATCTTCCCCTTTTGCTGCGAACCATTCATCGAGCCATTTTTTCACATCTTCGTACGAATCAAAGCGCTGCTCAGCAAGTGCGTGACCTATTGATGCAAACAAGTGGTAATCGGAAGGAGCCAAGTCTGGTGAGTAAGCCGCATGGGGTAGAATTTCCCAGCTGAGTGCTTCCAACGTGTCGCGAACTCGTTTTGCCGTATGGCATGGAGCACTGTCATGAAGAAAAATGATTTTGTTTGGCCTTTTTTCAAGCAGCAAACGGTTCCAATCGGTCAATTGTTGTTGGTAACGTTTAGAATTAACCGTTTCCCCAGGTTCTAACAGCTCATAATAGACCACGCCTCTCCGGTCCCACCAAACACAGAGCATCGTCTTTCTGCCAAAGCGATTTGGTCTTGCAGTCGATGTGGATAGTGCGCCTGGGTCTACCCATGATTTTTTGGGCTTGGGATTCTCAAAATAAATCCACTTTTCATCCCCTGTAACTATACGATGCAAAAACGACTTCCTTTTGTACCGAGCGAGCAAAATATCACACGTGTTTTTGCGCTTTTTCCATTTGCCTGTCGTTCAACTCATGTGGTATCCATCTACCGGTCTTCTGAATCTTTCCCATCTCTCGTAGCCCATTGGAACCAGCTTGTTGACTAACGCCCAGTTGCTCGGCGAGTTGTTTTTGTGTTTGCGAATCATTTTCGTCCAACAATGCTTGCAATTCCACATCTTCGTTTTTTGTTGGCGGTTTTCCACGTTCCTGCAACATCGAAATCACCACTTTTGAAACGCCGAAACCATCGTTCACACGTATCTTGCGATGGAGCATGTTCACCACAAGCTTCTCGAAGTAATCGGGATGATTCAACAGCAGTTTTCTTCAAATAAAAACAAAAAATCAATGCTGTCCGCGAATGCTCTTTGTTCGGTATAAATTTCGATATATTGAACACAACACTATGCACACACTTTTCCAATTTATCACTCGTACGCGTCTAACACTTGTTGATGATACAACAAAATGGCGCAGTGTCAAATCTTTATAGCACCAACTGCATTGGTGCACCATCTGTTGTCTGAAATTCGCATTTCATACTTGTACACCTGGTATATAGTTTCGTCCGCTGCTAATTTTCGAGAATATACATTTTCGTCCGATTTACCTGATTTAAAATATATAATAAATAATAAAATACGAGTACATACGAAAAATTTATTAGAAGACATCCACTATCCTCTATATTATAAAGAAAGATTAATTAGATAAAGTATAACGATATACTATAATAACTGAATCTTTGTATTTTAAGATAATATTAACCGGACAAATTCTGAAATAATAGTTACTTAGGAAAAGAAGGCCAAAACAATACCCAATCCATTTCCCTATTTCTGTTCTCCCCTTATAATATCTAGCTAATCCCAGCGCTTGAATTTTTCTCCACCAAGCTTGACTGAGATGAAAACCTGAACTAACCTTCCATGTCCGTTATTTATTCAATCACTGGATAAATTGAAATGAAATGAAACAAACGTCAAGGAATAATGAGTTATTGTTAAACCACCCCTATAAGCCTAAATATTTCATAATTATTTTTATTGCGTGAGTTTTTTCAAATTGCGCTCAAGATCATCCGTCTGTTTACCTGCGCTACCCTAGGACGAAAGTGTATATTTGAAATTTTAGGGGCGTTAGTAAATTTCACACCAAGATTACCTGCGCCCTTAATACAACAGGTAAATTCCACACTAACCTTATAAGGGTGCTTAAATCTTACAGGTAATTTCCACACCAAGCAAATATAATTATGCTTTATTTATCTAAATAAAATTGGACGCATTTCTTTTAAATCAGTTTTGATTGAAAATTTTAGATATTTGCAAAAATATATGTTTTTATTTCAAAGTAAACAGCCAATTGTATTTAGCAAAAACATGAAGTTTTTGCTAAATACATAAAATACAATTGGACAAATTTCCTCACTTATACTAGATAATGCTACAAACCTATACATATCTATTTATATATATTTACAAAACAGGTTGAGAAAAATAGGAGACACATTTTAAAAAATGTAAACGATTAATATTTCCTAATTGTCTTTGTTCATAAAGATTTTTGAAATGTTTTAATTTTTGATTATTATGATTATTACTTATTTTAGGCTCGTCGACACTTTGTATTTTTATATATACGTTAATCTGAAATTCTTTCAGCCTATCGATAAAAGTATACAGAGACGGATGTGTAGAATAAAAAGAATTATTTAGATGGGAATGGAAGGACTCACAACAATTAGTCGTTCGAGTCAAAGATGGACTCGATTCTGCAGATATTTCAACTCGGAAATCGGCTCCTTCCTCTATATACGTTTCTAGTAGGTAATCACAAAATTTATTTAAACGGTCATCCTCAGGTTTTATAGAATATAAATCGTATGCAAAACTGTCACCTAATTCTTCGGGTGCTAAATAGGACAAGCCGAAACAATACTTTAACCGACGACCAATTTCAGAATTTTTGGCACAATATTCTTTAGCTAGACCTAGATTCTGTATCTTGCGAAACCAAGATTGGTGTAAATGAAATCTACATCCTAACACTTTAGCATTTGGCCAAACTTCAGATACTGCCTTATGGATAGATTTTTCGAAGTCAACAGAAATTTTTTCTGGATTGAAATACAGTGTATCTGTTGAATAAATCTTACATTTTAATAATGTGAAGAGGTTTTTGTATATTTCAACTCTCTTATCACGCAATAAGCAAAGTAATAATGGAATCTAATGACCGTTTGCAAAACCATGCACTATAAATAACTGTGTAAAATATTTAGTGCAGTATGAAAAGGTGCCGTCCATATATATATATTGGATATATTACACAACATATTGACATTTGTAGTGCAAGAAAAAACAATAATGCCACTTTCGAGTTCATTAATATATAGAAAATTCTCACCCTTGCTAGTTTTAATTTCAAATGTCTCTAAAATACTATGCACCTCCTCAGCACTTCTTGGATTACGTCCTGGCAAAAATTTTCGTCTATGGTTATAAATGTTTTTTCTAATATATTCGACATCTTTTTCTGTTACTGTTTCAGGCAGCGTGTTTTGTAGTTCTTGTCGGATACTTTTAGATGGCCTTTCACTGATATGCTCTCCGGCTTTTCTTTTGCACGAATTACTAATTATTTGCCGATTCAGCTTCTTGGTGTCGGCTTCATGTGTATGGAGTCCTTCACTTCTGGTAACTAAATTCTCGGGCCCAACGGTGAAGACTTTTGATTTGCAATCTTTTTTTGAACATCTCCAAAATGTTTTTTCCACATTTTAGCACCTTTTGTCGAAAGTAAGTGTAGTAATTCACACATAACATGTCCTTTCCTCGATTACTTTTTATTAACTTTGCTTCCATATTAGCAACACTTTAAAAAATATACGCACAACCAAGTAATAATCACAAATAAATAATATGTACTAAACTGACATGTAGAAGGGTTTAATAATGATTTAATTGAACAGGCCGGTGCGTACCACCACCCATTTATCAACCCTCATCCTCTACCTGAAAGTACTGGGTGTGGAATTTACTTCTGCAATTATAATCCCTTAAATATGTCTAGGTCATAAACGGATTAGTGGTGTGGAAATTACCTGCGCCCAATTTTAGACGCCGGACGAAAATGAATGTTTTAATTTATGCAAAAAGGTATTACGAAACTGTAATTTCCGCTTAACTCCTCATCCTGGAAGAGTTCTGTTATGTAATTTTCCCATACATTCGTTATTTCTTCATTATCCAAAATAATTTTGTCTTCATCATTCACGAACACTGTGGGAATTCTGATTTTATAAATGTACGCTACTTCCTTTAACTCTTTATGCTCTCCGTGGCTGTCGTATTTCTGTTACAGTTATTCTATTTCCCGACATTCTTACTCGACTCATCACCTTTTAGCGTTCCTGAGTTGAGATCGTATTTTGGCATTTAGCCGATGATATTCATTTTGGTCTGAGTGTTTTTGTCGCCGTCTTTCATACATTATTTATTATTATAAACAGTTAAATTTTTAGTATATTTAATAACATCGTATAGTCATATTACAACCTAAATAATATGTAAACGTATTTAAAATTATCGAAGCCGTTTTCAGTCTGTAAATTTAGTTAAGGTTCCAGATACACACAAATAACCGTAGATAAACACAATTAGCAAACACGAACGTGTCGTTTCGTCAGAAAACTAAACTTCCGGTGGACGGCGATGTTCTATCAACTTAAATTAATTAAACCTTCTATAAGGATCCACGTGTTGGTTTTGGACAACGAAATTTGCCTGCCTTTTTGCCCGGCCTCGGGGGGTTTTCACTACAGCAAACGGTGGGTTTTCGGAATTTAATTACATAGGTGTCAGTTAATAGTTAAATAACCACCAGATCTGTTGGTTACGTTGTTGTGAAGGTTCGAAATTAGGTTATAAACTTTTTGTTTTTGTTTACTGTTGTAGTGCTTTTTATGTAGGATGTTTTCTAAAACGAGTATGACTTACAGTCCAATCGTCAGAGGCAAATTTTGACGAAAAGCACTCATTAAATGTTAATAGGCTACATTTTGGCATACAGGTAGTTTTTTGAACGTAGAATACGATAAAAATAAAGTATAAGCTAAACCTACAAAATCGAAAATAAAACTAAAAATTCAGTCTTTTGCAAATATCCCTAAAAATAAAAAAAGATCTCGAAAAACTAATAGCATCACGTGAAAGAACGGAAAATTTTACAAAAAAATAGTATATAGTTTAATTTGTTTTAGTTAGACCGTAATTTTAAAAAATTATTTAAAACGAAATGGCTGAGTTAACCCCTTCAGCTGTAGTGGGAATCATGCTTCCAACCTCGTCATCATCATCATTAGCTTATTCTATCTAATGAGCTTTTTTTGTTTGTTCTTGTCGGATGTAAGCCTCCCCAAGCTCTCCAATGAACTTCTATTAATAGTTCCCTCCTATCGTTGTTCAAATATTTGGTTTTGGAGGAGTTTATTTTTAGACCTATTTCTCGAGACTTTTTATTCAACTTCATCAGCATTTCTTGCAATTCTTCTTTTGTGTTGATGACCAGAGCGACATCATCTGCGAACTTTAAGTGATTTAATCGTTCACCATTATTTTCCTATTTTATCGATTTGAACATGTCTTCTATAGTCAACGTAAACAGCTTTGGGATATCGAGTCGCCGTCCTATTTTAAGATTGATTTTATTTGTTTTTTCTTCAAGCATTATTTGTGATGTTGCGTTTTTTATATATGTATTCAGGAAGAGTTGTGTATCTTTCATCGACTCTCCTGTTTCTTGAGGCGTTAAGGATAGCCCATATCTATACGGAACCAAAAGCTTTTTCGTAGTCCTTTCCCTACAACCCTTTGGGCCGCGCTCGACTCCAATATTTGGAGAACTAATAACGGGATTGAGGCTCTTCATTCAAAATTTGCAAAGAATAGTCGTTCACCTCATCCCAATTTTCATGAATTTTTTGAGGTCAAAGCGTTTCCAGACTAAAACATATGCGAAAATCAACGCTGTGCAAATCAGTGCACCAAAGTGTTCGACTAATAGGTACGATTCAGCATTTTCAGAAAATAACAAAATTCAATATGTACATAAAGAAATTGATGCTGTAACGTTTGTCAAATGCATGTCTTACAAATTACTGAAATATGTCTTTTGCTTTAATTTTCACACATAACTTGCATACTTATAGCTCTATACCTGCCTGTGACGGATCGCAACTCGGCCGTCAATTTTGGGTTCGAAAAAGGTCTGTAATGCAACTCGGAACTTTTTATTGCCTTTCACCGACCCTTACGCAGCTTGGTATCAACCATGTACGGGGTTATTGATTATTAACTGGCTACCCCTTAAAGATGTCCATTTGAAGAATTAGGCAAATATATTATATAAAATATCACTGCACAGCGAAACAATAAAAATGGAGACCGCGAGAACAGAAAAGGAGCGTAGCACGTCTCAAAACAAGATGGTGGGACGATATATAGAGGGTTGCGGGCATGGGATAGATGACAACAGCTGCAACTAGTTTGAAAGCCTACATCCAGCATTGGATAGAACTAGGCTTATATTTAAAGTAATATATATATATATATATATATATATATATATATATATATATACATATATATGTATATATATATATATATATATATATATATATATATATATATATATATATATATATATATATATATATATATATATATATATATATATATATATACACACACACACAGTCGACACTGTTTATAGTGAAACTCTATATAGTGAAAAACTGTTTATAGTGCAATTTTTTCAAGACCTAGAATATTTTAATGAAATTTCATGTAAAAAGCCCTGCATATAGTGAATCTGTAAAATAGTAACACTCTATATAATAAAATTTTTACCGGAATTTTATGTATAAATTTTTATGCATTTACTGAGCTCTTGGCCATTTCGGGTTTCCCATTTTTATCTAACATTAGCACGAATTCCATTTTTATGACGCATTCTTTTGAAAAGGTTCTTAACGCGTTTATAACGCCTAATGGTTGGCAATAAATCAGGTAGATTTCTGTGAGAAACCCGGGGAATAACCCATTTTATAGAAACCCGAGGCCCCAGTAATTCGCAAATTCAGGTTCAGTTTCTTTTTGTTTAAGAATCAAGTAAGATGTCCAAGCGAGTGTGTTTAAGTTTAGCTGAGAAAATTAAAGTTTTGGAGGAAGTTGATAAAGGCTGCAAAAAAATTGATGTTGCTGCAAAATTTGGTGTTTCTCCAAGTTGTGTCTCTCTTGATAATAAAAAGTCGCGACAGTATCATCAAGAAGTCTAGTGTTCCAAGCAGTCGAAAACGAGTACGGGTGAGTACTTACGAGGATGTAAATGACTGCAGTTTTACGCAGTTTTGGCCCGTACGATGGTTTTGCAAAAGAATTTAACTGTGGCCCGTTCACAAGACGGTTAAATGTTTGCCAAAAAGTAAAAAAGTACTTTTTAATTGCTTTTAAAAGTGATAAATGTTTTGGTGTTAAAACAAGTAAAGAAAGGGTGACACTTATGGTTGGAGCAAACATGGATGGCTCAGAAAAACTGAAATTACTGCTCATGGGTAAAAGCAAAAATCCCGTTGTTTAAAAGGAGTTAAATCTCTGGAGTTAGATTACGCCAATAATAAAAAGGCATGGATGACTTCTGAGATTTTCGAAAGATGGATCAAAGAACTGGACACGAAAATGAAAAGCCAAAAGCGAAAGATTGTGATGTTTATAGAGAATGGTCCTGCACATCCAGTTACTGTAAGTAAAAAATTAAGGAATATTGAATTGATCTTTTTTCCACCAAACATGACCTCCAAATTGCAACCTATGGACCAGGGTATTATAAAAAACATAAAACATCATTACCGAAACAGAATTGTTCACAAAATTGTTAGTGTGATTGATAACAACCTTCCAGTCCAAAAATTGATTACCCTTAAAGAGTGTCTAACCGAAGTCGCTAAAGTATGGAGTGAAAATGTTTCTCAGAAAACTATCAAAAACTGCTTTTCTAAAGCAGGTTTTACTGAAAAAATTGACGAATGGGAAGAAGAAGACGAAATGGATCTCGCTACCTTAAAAAGGCAACGGGGTATTCTACAAAAAACTGCTACCGTCGACGCAGATTTTTTACTTGAAGATTTCTTAGAAATCGATAATGATGTTGGCACGACAGATCTCCCAACTGACCAAGACATAATTGACGATATGAAAAGTATAGAAGATCATGAAGAAGAAACTGAAACCGGGGAATGTCCTGCTAAATTTAGTGAAAATGAAATAAGAAATGCATTTGACATTGTGCGAACTACTCTCAGGGGACAGGAAAGTGTACCTGATCAAATCTTTATGCATTTGAATAAATGCGAGAATTTTGTTGAGCAACAATTATTTTTAAAAGTAATGTTCAAAAGAAAATAACTGATTATTTTTCCTAGTACGTATGTACGTAGTATGTACATATGTATTAACAGATTTTGTATTATTCTTTTTATTTCATATGTAGTACATACATACATAAAGTCCGTACGTTATATCTTTACACGTGCGTCATAGTTTTCAGGCAATATCCCAGACGACTATTATATTTTTTGTCTCTTTTTACCAATACCTACGATTTATTGGTGAAAAAAGACAAATAATATAATAGTCGTCTGTTATATGGCCTGAAAACTATGACGCACGGGTAAAGATATAACGTACGGACTTTATGTATGTATTTAGCCCTGTACATGCTATGTACTATTTAAACTTTCAAATGTTTAATAAAATCTTTTCTAATAATTCAATTTTGCAATTTTTTTTGTTGCTTGTACTTTATAAAATATAGGTAAATGATTACCAATATAAAATACATACATAGCAATATATACGGATTTTTTCTTTATATAGTGAAAAACTTTCTATAGTGAAATTTCGGTCAACATTTTGGTCTTTCACTATATAGAGTGTCGACTGTATATTTAAGTTCAAATAAACACTAATTATAAATACCGCTTGAATTTGACATAAAATACAAATTTTTCCGTACACTTTAATCATTCAGAATATCTTCAAGGATATTGGTAAGATTGTGTAGAAAATCAAGGAAGGTTAAAGACTGGAACTGTGAACTAACCTTGAGTGTTCATTCAATTGACTATAGGTACAGCATTAAAGTGTCAAAATACGATTAGATTTCATCAAGTATTATCTGCTTGACAAATGCAAGAACGTAGACCTCATCTCGTCATGAAGTTCCCCATCCACTCCATAATTTAAAATTAATTAAGTGTTCCGTATGTTAGTTTCAGCCACGACGAAACTAACCCCACCCCCTTTTCGGTCTACAAAGGGCGCGTCGACGGTCGGTTTCAGGACTTTAATTACAAAGGTGTCACTTAATAGCCTTTTGGTCAAAGACCGCTCTGAAGTTTCAGAATTGCCTTTACCCTCAGCTTTTTGGTTTTGTACTTGTTACGTGTTTAATCTCCTGCGGCGGAATATTTTATCAAAATTTAATGCACCGGCTCGCTTATGAATAATTTAACGTCATATCTGACGTGGGAAACTGGGTACGTAATTGAATTGATCATGATATATCTTTTGCTAATATTTTAGGCCGGAATTTGCTTTCTTTTTTAATACATCCACTTATAAAATTCAAAACAAAAATGAAAAAATTGTTCATGATAAACCGTTATTGTACTGTATCCCAATGTTTCGACAATTTTAATTATCTACGTTGGTTTTCATGTTAGTATTTATCTGGCGATATCTGGAAACTGACTAACTAAAATCTTGTAATTCAATTAATCAAGATAAAACGAGGACGTCTTGATAAATTTCTAGTGTAGCATGGAAAGAATACGCGAATTTCAAAAATAAAAATTGTTTATTCAATGTAATCTTCTTGTTCTCTTTCAAAGTAATTTTTGCGTAGATATCGAGTTGAGGTCCTTCTAATGGCCTTCAGAAGGTTGTAAATATTTTGACCTGCCTTTCATCCGAGTTGCAGTAATCGACGGGCGCAAGTAATTTCCACACCACTAATCCGTTTATGACCTAGACATATTTAAGGGATTGTAATTGCAGAAGTAAATTCCACACCGAGTACTTTCAGGTAGAGGATGAGGGTTGATAAATGGGTGGTGGTACGCACCGGCCTGTTCAATTAAATCATTATTAAACCCTTCTACATATCAGTTTAATACATATTATTAATTTGTGATTATTACTTGGTTGTGCGTATATTTTTTAAAGTGTTGCTAATATGGAAGCAAAGTTAATAAAAAGTAATTGAGGAAAGGACATGTTATGTGTGAATTACAACACTTACTTTCGACAAAAGGTGCTAAAATGTGGAGAAACATTTTGGAGATGTTCAAAAAAAGATTGCAAATCAAAAGTCTTCACCGTTGGGCCCGAGAATTTAGTTACCAGAAGTGAAGGACTCCAACACCGCCGACACCAAGAAGCTGAATCGGCAAATAATTAGTAATTCCTGCAAAAGAAAAGCCGGAGAGCATATGAGTGAAAGGCCATCTAAAATTATGCGACAAGAACTACAAAACACGCTGCCTGAAACAGTAACAGAAAAAGATATCTAATATATTAGAAAAAACATTTATAACCCATAGACGAAAATTTTTGCCAGGACGTAATCCAAGAAGTGCTGAGGAGGTGCATAGTGTTTTAGAGACATTTGAAATCAAAACTAGCAAGGGTGAGAATTTTCTATATATCAATGAACTCGAAAGTGGCATTATTGTTTTTTCTTGCACTACAAATGTCAATATGTTGTGTAAAATATCCAATATATATATGGACGGCACCTTTTCATAATGCACTAAATATTTTACACAGTTACTTACAGTGCATGGTTTTGCAAACGGTCATTACATTCCATTATTATTTTGCTTATTGCGTGATAAGAGAGCTGACACATACAAAAAACCACTTCACATTTTTAAAATGTAAGATTTATTCAACAGATACACTGTATTTCAGTCCAGAGGAAATTACTATTGACTTCGAAAAATCTATTCATAAGGCACTATCTGAAGTTTGGCCAAATGCTAAAGTGTTAGGATGTAGATTTCATTTACACCAATCTTGGTTTCGCAAGATACAGAATCTAGGTCTAGCTAAAGAATATTGCGACAAAAATTCTGAAATTGGTCGTTGGTTAAAGTATTGTTTCAGCTTGTCCTATTTAGCACCCGAAGAATTAGGTGACAGTTTTGCATACGATTTATTTCTATAAAACGTGAGGATGAACGTTTAAATAAATTTTGCCTAATAGAAACGTATATAGAGGAAGGAGCCGATTTTCCAGTTGAAATATGGGCTGAATCGAGTCCATCTTTAATCGAACGACTAACTGTTGTGAGTCCTTCCATTCCCATCTAAATAATTCTTTTTATTCTACACATCCGTCTCTGTATACTTTTATCGATAGGCTGAAAGAATTTCAGATTAACGTATATATAAAAATACGTAAAGTGTCGACGAGTCTAAAATAAGTAATAATCATAATAATCAAAAATTAAAACATTTTAAAAAATCTTTATGAACAAAGACAATTAGGAAATATTAATCGTTTCCATTTTTTAAAATATGTCTCCTATTTTTCTCAACCTGTTTTGTAAATATATATAAATAGATATGTATAGATTTGCAGCATTATCTAGTATATGTAAGGAAATTTGTCCAATTGTATTTTATGTATTTAGCAAAAACTTCATGTTTTATCAATATTATTCTACTATGAAATAAAAACATATATTTTTGCAAATATCTAAAATTTTCAATAAAAACTGATTTAAAAGAAATCCGTCCAATTTTATTTAGATGAATAAAAGCATAATTATATTTGCTTGGTGTGGAAATTACCTGTAAGATTTAAGCACCCTTATAAGGTTAGTGTGGAATTTACCTGTTGTATTAAGGGCGCAGGTAGTCTTGGTGTGAAATTTACTAACGCCGTAATCGACAAATCGGCAGAGAGAAATTGATGCTGTAACGTTTGTCAAATGCAAGTCTTCACAAAACAAATATAGTAATTACCGAAATATGTCTTTTTCTTTAATTTTCACACATAACTTGCATACTATATACCTTCCTGTGACGGACCGCAACTCGGCCGTCAATTTTGGGTTCGAAAGAGGTCTGTACCGCAACTCGGAACTTTTTATTGCCTTTTACCGACCCTTACCGCAACTCGGTATCAACCAATTTTTGTTTGGTTTGCAAACCATTTCTCTGAAAAAGTAGATCAATAAACCAAAGGAAGCCACTGTCTTTGGTGACAGTATTCCCGGGCGCAAGACACCGGTTACAGATTATTTCCGAACTATAAAAGTCAAAAAGACTTAGACTGGAAAAAAAAATTAAAGAAACAACAACCGGATAGTTCTTCAAGGCAATGTTCTGTCACATAAATAAAAAACCTTGGCTAAAAAAAAAATAAATAATGACAAAAAGGAAGGAAAAAATAAATGAGAGAAAAAAAAATAAGGAAAATAACCGATCAAGTGCAAGTTGAATTTGCACAATTAGTGTTCCGTAAGTTAATTGCTTTTAAAATAAAAAATTTGTTACGGTGGTATAAAATGATCAGTGACTTCATAAAACACACCCCAAATGAGTTTTCAACAAAGTTTCTTTCCAATCTTTACTGACTGATGACCTTGAAATTTTTGTTTTTTTTTATATACCAGATAAATTATTAAAGGTAATGCACTCATGATAATTTTCGTTCAATATATATCCCGTGGAGAATATTCCAGAATTTTTTCAAAATTTTTTGATCAGTACTTTTCGAGATAAGGTAGGGGGGCAGCGATTTTTCGCGATTTTTTAAAAATAAAACAAAGAAAAGTGTGCGCAAGTATTACATTATATATATTTTTTACTCATGTTTTTACAAGCTTTCATTTGACACCACACTCAATGACCTGGTAAAAAAAAAAAATTTTCACCCCCTCAAAACTAACCCCTTAAGTGAAAATTTAACTTTGAAAACCACACGGCTCTGATGAGACCATCAATTCCTATATTAGTACCAAATTTCAACTTTCTATGTCAAATAGTTTCGGAGAAAATCGGGTGTGACAGACAGACAGACACCGAAGTAATCTTATAAGTGTTCCGTACGGAACACTAAAAAAATAAATCAATCGGACAAATAAAATATACCTGTATATAATGAGGGAATAGTTAAATTTTTTTTTTTTTTTAACCAGCCAAGTGCAAGTCGGACTTGCGCAATTAGTGTTCTGTACGTTAATTCCATTTAAAATAAAAGTTTTTGTTACGGAGATACAAAATGATCACATGATTCACAAAATACATCCCAAATGAGTTTCCAACAAAGTTTTTTTACTGAAAACTGATGACCTTGAAACTTTTGTCTTTTATATTCCAGATAAAATATTAAATATGTACTTGTGATAATTTTCATTCAATCTACACCCTGTGGAGAATATTCCAGAATTTTTTCAAAGTTTTTTGATCAGTACTTTTCGAGATAAGGTAGAGGGCAGCGGTTTTTTTTTGCGATTTTTTAAAAATAAAACAAAGAAAAGTGTGCGCAAGTATTACATTATATATATATTTTTTTACTCAAGTTTTTACAAGCTTTCATTTGACACCACACTCGATGACCCGGTAAAAAAAAATTTTTTTTCACCCCTCAAAACTAACCCCTTAAGTCAAAATTTAATTTTGAAAACCACGCGGCTCTGATGAGGCCATCAATTCCTATATTGGTACCAAATTTCAACTTTCTATGTCAAATAGTTTTGGAGAAAATCGGGTGTGACAGACAGACAGACACCGAAGTAATCTTATAAGTGTTCCGTACGGAACACTAAAAAAATAAATCAATCGGACAAATAAAATATACTTGTATATAATGAGGGAATAGTTCAATTTTTTTTTTTAAACCAGCCAAGAGCAAGTCGGACTTGCGCAATTAGTGTTCCGTACGTTAATTGCTTTTAAAATAAAAGTTTTTGTTACGGAGATACAAAATGATCACATGATTCACAAAATACATCCCAAATGAGTTTCCAACAAAGTTCTTTTACTGAAAACTGATGACCTTGAAACTTTTGTATTTTTATATTCCAGATAAAATATTAAATATGTACTTGTGATAATTTTCATTGAATCTACACCCTGTGGAGAATATTCCAGAATTTTTTCAAAATTTTTTGTACAATAAACGGGGGGGGGACAGCTTGACCCTCCGCTCGATGACGTGGTAAACAATTTTTTTTTCATTTCCGATTTTACTCTCCAAAACTAACCCCTTGAATCAAAGTTTAACTTTAAAAACTACACGGCTCTAATGAGGCCATCACTTCCTATATTAGTGCCAAATTTCAACTTTCTATGTCAAATAGTTTCGGAAAAAATCAGGTGTGACAAACCGACAGACGGACACCGAAGTGATCTTGCAAATGTTCCGCACGGAACATTAAAAACGATACATACTTTATTATATACATTAGTTATAAATTTTCTGTTAATAAAATTGACGAATATTCTTAATATCGTGACAAACAGCTAATTATCATACCGGAAAATATAACAACTTTAATACATCGCTTCGGAAAGCTAACAAATGGAACAAGAACATGCAAGTCTTCTTTTGTTAGAAAAGCAAGCGATATCAATCTGAAATCTCCAGTTGTGCGTGCGACACACCCCTATTTATTCAACTATAATCCATTATGAAGTTTGACTTATAACCCATAGCTAATAGTCAACTTTTAAAAAGGGGCATTCTTGCATATTTAGCATTTAAGCTTCTAGCGCTGATGCAATACCTGCCAAAATGCGTGAGCAAACTAACATCCGTTTTCTGTAGATTTTTCAACCTATTCTACAGAATAGGGTTACACCTTCTCCCCACTTTTGTTCAATTTATATTCGGACAAAATTTTCAAAGAGGCCCTAGAAAATATTGAGCTAGGTATTAAGGGTAATGGAGTTGTGTTAAACAGCATAAGATATGCGATAATCTGGATGGTCTACAACATCTAGTGAACAGAATTAGCGAGGTTGGACAAGATTTAGGTCTTAACATCAATGCCAGCAAACCAAGTTCATGGTGTTTAGTCGAGATCAATACAAGGACGCGAAATTGACACTTGACAATGCACCGATAGACCGGGTTCATCGATTTAAATAATTGGGAAGCTTTTTCCGGACACACATGTGTGCTTTACCCATTAAAAAAAACCGGTCAAGTGCAAGTTGAACTTGCACAATTAGTGTTCCGTACGTTGATTGTTTTTAAAATAAAATTTTTTGTTAGGGTGGTATAAAATGATCAGTGACTTCACAAAACAGACCCCGAATGAGTTTTTCAACAAAGTTTGTTTCCAATCTTTACTGAAAACTGGTGACCTTGATTTTTTTGTTTTTTTTTATATACCAAATAAATTATTAAAGGTAATGCACTCGTGATAATTTTCGTTCAATCTATACCCCGTGGAGAATAGTCTAGAATTTTTTCAAAATTTTTTGATCAGTACTTTTCGAGATAAGGTAGGGGACAGCGATTTTTTAAAAGTAATACGAAGAAAAGTGTGCGTAAGTATTACATTATATATATATTTTTTTACTCGTGTTTTCACAAGCTTTCATTTGACACCACATTCGATGACCTAGTAAAAAAAATTTTTTTTCACTTCCGATCTCACCCCTCAAAACGAACCCCTTAAGTCAAAATTTATGTTACGGTGGTATAAAATGATCAGTGACTTCACAAAACACACCCCAAATGAGTTTTCAACAAAGTTTGTTTTCAACCTTTACTGAAATCTGATGACCTTGAAATTTTTGTTTTTTTATATACCATATAAATTATTAAAGGTAATGCACTCGTGATAATTTTCGTTCAATCTACACCCCGTGGAGAATATTCCAGAATTTTTTTTTTCGAAATTTTTTGATAAATACTTTTCGAGATAAGGCCGGGACAGCGATTTTTCGCGAATTTTTAAAAATAATACAAAGAAAAGTGCGCGCAAGTATAATATTACATATATATTTTTTACTCGTGTTTTCACAAGCTTTCATTTGACACCACATTCGATGACCTAGTAAAAAAATTTTTTTTTCAGTTCCGACTTCACCCCCAAAAAACTAACCTCTTAAGTCAAAATTTAATTCTCAAAACTACATGGCCTGATGAGGCCATCTATTCCTATATTATTACCAAATTTCACCTTTCTATGTCAAATAGTTTCGGAGAAAATCGGGTGTGACAGACAGACAGACAGACAGACAGACAGACACCGAAGTGATCTTATAAGTGTTCCGTACGGAACACTAAAAATACTGTAACAAAGCCCTCATTGAATTTGCCTTACGAACTTGCCATATTTCACGGAGAAAACAATTATTTTTGTAGCAAGTTTCAAGACGTGAACAAATGATATTCATTTTGTCATTTCATTGATGGATGTGCCGTCTTTCCTCAACTTGCTTTTAAAACTCCTTCTCTTGCTCATTTAAGCATTCTAATGTTCATCTCAGCTATCCCAATGGAGGCGCAATACTTATTAAAATTAAGTAGTTCAAGGAGTCAGAAAATTTTCAACTATGCACAAATTTAATAAAAATACCTATTAGGTGTTTCCAAACTAGGGCAGTCACCAATTTAAATATAACAAACTATGTTTATAACACCCTGTACATAATATTTTAAACTACTGTAATTCTATAAGTAATTAGCGGTTAGAAGTTTTTGTTTTCTTGAATTATTCCTATTATTTTTAGAAATGCCTTGGTACAAAATTTCACTGGTAAAACTAAGTATAGATTAACTTTCTAATTAATTTAAATATTAATTATTGTGGGCTTGATAATGCCTACTAGCCGAAACATATCACCACCTTAAGCGCTAACTAAATTTTTTTTGACTGAGACAGTGACTATTCTTGTTTTTCACCACAGAAAAACTGGGGTTCTATTGCTTAATAAAATATCGGACGTCGTATCAATTGCCAGGACAGTGATTAATATAAGCACAAATTTTAAATTTATATATGGTCATAATTCTTCCTTGGATGACATAGAACCTCATCTATTTATTTTGCCAGAATTTATTATTTTCATGGAATTATAGGCATATTTTGCGATGATTTAATGCTACAAAATTAGAAAGCTTTCTGTAACAAGAATGTTGAGAAGGAATTTTAATCCGAAAATAGGCATTTCGCCGTTAATTTTCTAAATAATCTCTAAAATTTTTAGGATAATACACTTGGATCATATTCTATTTATGGAAAGCTTTAAATTTACAAAATTGCTATTAACGGTTTTTCGTTTTTGCGAAAATAGGATGAAAATTTGTCATATAAATCGTTATATTGATCTGTTGTACTAGATTAGAAAATTTGTAGCAGTGACAATTTGTGGTTAATAATTTTTTAAATAAACGAATTTATTGAGCCAAGAATTTGCATTATATTTTGTTTTAAAACAAAATTTCTTGAACCGATTCATTAAAAATGTTAGTAAAGTATTAATGTGATGAATTTTTAGTAAGATCAAAAATATCCAAGTGGTACAAATCGTTAAAAGTGTGTAGAGGAGCAGTTCAAAATGAACTACGTTCTGAAAGGAGCATAATCACGGAAGAAAGTATCAATAAAATCAAGGATCTTGAAATTTCGTCGTGTTGAGGTTACTAAAGAGATGGTTTCTTTGGATATCGTGAATCAGGGAAACCAAAACTGAAAAAACTACCTCAAAAATTAAAGTCATATCTTCTTCGATTACTATGGTATTTTTCACAATCAATTTCTTTCAAATCGCCGAACACTTAATAACGAAATTATATAAAAACACTACTATGTTTTAATTTCCAATATATCCCTATCACTAAAACTAATTTTAATAAAGAATTCAACATAATCAAAGAAATAGCAATTAATAATGGATATGACCCTAGCATTATAGGGCTATCTTGAATAAAAAATTGTTTAAACAAGCAATCTCTCTCTAATTCATCCCACCATTAATGACAAAAAAGGAAAATTTAACACACTTACGTACACAAGGAAAATGACTAGAACAATTTCAAAACATTTAACAAAAAAGAACAATAAAATAGCATTTAAAACCAGTAATACCTTAGGGAACATAATTTTGAATAACAAAACCAAAGCTAATAAATCCATAAAATCATGAGTTTATTTATTAAATTGTGCATCTTGTACTAAAATCTTCGTAGGACAAACTGGTAGTTCTTTTGAAACTCGTATTAAAGAACATAAATATAGTTATTTAAAAAAAAAGAACAATTCACATTAAACAACCCATATAATAAACGAATCCAATAATTTTGATGATACATTCAAAATCCTGCATGTATAAAATAAATCTAAAAAAGTAAATATGCTTAAATGTCTTGAAATTAACAAACGGAAAAACTCCAATCTACTATTAAACGAACAGGTAATCTTTGTTAGTTCCCTGAAATAGTACCACAGATTTGCATCTTTAAAATAACTTCGTCAGTAAATAATATAATAAAATGATTAATGTAATCTTATGTAATTAAGGATAGTTTTAAGCACTATATAACTAGTATTATTACCAAACATTTTTCTTTCTAATTTACATCTGAAGAAGCCATTGTATGGTAAAACAATTGTCAAGTCATTTTAAATATATTGGAAATTAAAATATAGTGGTGTTTTTATATAATTTTATTATGAATTTTCACCACGTATCGGCTAACACAATCAAAGAAGTTAATAACGAGTTTAAGAAATCAATTCATGGATTGTGAATCATGGCATAATGCAATAGTTCATAGGTATAACTTTTTAATGTAATAATTTAATGATGATCGCTCCACAAGCAGCGTATTTGCCACATATGTTATCGTGTAATGCTTTCTTGAACCTCAAACTGAAATTAGTACCCCGTCTTGAATGTATGGAAGCCACAAAAGAGAATTCGGTAACCGTCGAATGCAATATCGAAAACTGTAGCAAGTGTCTTGCAGATGAAAAACCTTCGCATAAGGCAACAATTTCTAAAAAATCACAGAACTATATTTCCATTATTTAAGAGTTTTACAAACCAATCAAAACATGTGTTTAAAGCAAAAAACATTCATTCATTCAATCTTATGTAAGACTGCTATTATTTCGGCAAAGTTCTCATCTTTTTGTTATGCAATCGTTTTGGAATTTTCTAATTTGGTTATTTAGTGGAAGCAAATGCAGTTACATTTTCATGATTTTAGTAAATTTTTGGGTACAGCTTGGAATTTTAACTACTACTAGTGCCAATAAAATATAAATGAGTTTTCTCAGCCTAATTTTGATCGCAAGGCCACTTTTATTTTATTTTAGTGCATTTTTTCCCATTTTAAAGCTTTCCGCTCACTATTTCTTAAATATTTTCAGCTTCTGTTCGGTGTCATGCGACAGACAAAAAAAATATTTTACTAGTCATGAAATTGCCTAAAAAGTACATAACCTAAAAAAAAGAATTTACTACGACAAATTGAAAAATGTTTTTTAAGGGTAACTTCCGCTCAATTTATATTAACAAATTTTATTAAAAAATATCAAGAGGATTGGTGAAAATTCTCAATTTAGTTCAAATCTTATTATGGATTTTTTTCTTGTGGGCAAAAGGCCGTAAGAAGCATTTTTTTTAAAATCTTTTAAATATGCGAAAAATAAAGAATATACAAAAAAAATTTTGGTTACGAAAAATTTAATTTTTTTTCACTTTTGCTCTAGAAACGGTCTGGTTCATTCTCTTTAGTTCTATTCAATATTTTATCTTAAATATAACATGAAAGAGTGATTTTAAAACAAATACTACCTAACACGTAGGCTGAAAAGTTTTTGGTCTGACACATAGATGTCGCCCTTTTCAAAAAATCCATATGATTTTTAGGAAGTACCAACCTTCAGACGATACGTGCCAAAATTTCATGACATTTCGATAATTAGTTTACAAGTTACAATGGTTTTAGTGACGCTGCTTTTGACAATTTAGAATTTCGTGTTTTGATTAAACACTGTTTTTTGATGGGAAAAAATACCTCTCAAGCAAAGCAATGGCTTCATAAATGTTACGGGGACCTTGTCCCTGGAAAATCACTCATCATTTACTGATATGCTGAATTTAAACGCGGCCGTACAGACATAAAAGATGTTGAACGCTCTGGACGCCCAAATGAGATGGTGACACTGGAAAACATCAAAATAATCCACAAAATTGTTTTGGATGACGTTAAAGTGAAATTGCGTGAGATAGCTGACACCCTAAAGATATCAAAAGAAGGTGTTGGTTATATTTTGCATGAACATTTGGGCATGAGAGAGCTCTGTTAGAAATGGGTAGTGCGTTTGCTCACACTGGACCAAAAACAACAACGTGTTGATGATTCTGAGAGCTCTTTGGACCTGTTTAAGTGCAATAAAAAGGATTTTTTCATGCGATATGGGACAATGGATAAAACATGGATCCACCACTACACACCGGAATTAAATCGGCAGGTAGCTGAATGGACAGCAGTCGGCTGAGAAGGTTTTGGCCTCTGTATTTTGGGATGCGCATGGAATAATTTTCATCCACTATGCTGAGAAGAAAAAACCATCAATAGTGAGTATTATATAAAGTTATTGGTGCGTTTAAAGGCAGAAATCGTAAAGAAACAGCCGAAAATGAAAAAGAAAAAAGTGTTCTTTCATCAAGACAATGTACCATGTCACAAGTCAATGGTTATGATGGTAAAATTGCACGAACTGAAGTTCGCATTGCTTTCCTTAGCTACCGTATTCTCCAGATTTGGCCCCCAGCGACTATTATCTATTAGCAGACCTCAAAAAAAAATGCTCGCGGGAAAGAGATTTGATTCCAATGAAGAGGTTATCGCTGAAACAGACATATTTTGAAGACAAAGACAAATCTTTTTGCAAGAAAGGTACAGAAATGTTAGAAAAGCGTTGGACTGATTGTGTCGCTCTTGAAGGAGACTATATTGATGAATAAAGTCGAATTTTGCAAAAAAATGTGTTTTTAGTAGCCAGACCAAAAATTTTTTCAGAATACGTGTTATTTACAATAAAATTATGATTTGAGTTATTTTGAATCAATTTGATCCTACTTGCCGATAGCGTTTATTTTTGGCCAACTTTTGGTCCTTTTCTGGATTTAACTAGAACATATAAAAGTTATACTTTATTTTCAACAACTCTAAGGAAATTGTTAAGAAAGAATGGTGAAAGTTATATAGTCAAAAATAAAACACCATTCGGACTGTTATATTCGTAATTATTAATTCTAGCAACATAAAATTCCGTTAGAATTTTTCGCAAAAATATGTTCTAGAAATGGCGAAACTAGCCAATATTCGAAAGTAGGAGCAAAATGGGTTAAAATAATTATTATATTCATAACTAGCAACTCAAAAAACATATAATCCCATTGGAATTTTTCGTAAAATCAGGTTCTATTTAAAATAAGTCCTAAAAAAAACGCAAAAAGAGCATATTCGCAGCAGTTTTTTACTAATTCCACGCTCGATAATTCCTAATCTATCCATTTTTAGACTCTGTGTCCATGGAGACTTTTGATCAGACTGGCTTGAGGCATAACAAACTACATTTTCAGCCGATTAGACCGGGATCCAATTTCCATAAAATTAGTGCGGGCAGGAAAGCAAAAGAAAAATAACGTTTATATTTTTTTTGTGAAAAAGTTTTCCTCTTTTATACTAAATTTATATATTATTTTGATAAAGGTTGTTTTTAAAAGCTAAAAATATATTTTCTTTATTTTACTTTATTTTATTTCTTTTTGATATTTGATACTAATTCCAAACATAAATAAAAGTAAGATCAAAGTATTAACTTTATCTTTAAGCTTCTTACGTATTTATTGTCTGCCTTATATATATAGAGTGGATAAAGGGAAACACGAAGGGTTGCGTTAAGTAAGCCATCGACATTCCTTCTTATCACTTATTACGTCCGCTTGGTTGTAAATATCAAAATAGGACAGCTACTGAATGGAGACGACCATCCACCTATTGATTCGACTTTTGTTCATGTTATTTGGCAGTTTTGTAGTGCCAACTTATGAGTGTTTAAGTTGGGTATACTTAACCTGAACTATGGAAAACAAAACTATCCGAAGCTATAGATAAGGCTACAGACGACATATGTCCTTTTCATTAGTATTTATTCGGATATGGAGACCAAGCCTAATTTGGTAGACACAATGTATGTGTACCTTATAAAATTATACACATATTTTTTATATGCTAGATGCTTGGACGGTAACAATCTTCTCGAAATGTCGTATCCGATATAG
>CM032453.1:145936795-145959612 GCA_019049505.1 Pachyrhynchus sulphureomaculatus | reverse complement strand
CTCTTAGAGAAATGAAAAGTATCAAAGCTCCCGGAGAAGATCAGATCGTATTGAAACCTTAAAAGTGGGTGGCGAAAGCTTGTTGAGAGTTATAATTTCTCTTTTTAACCTCTGCTCGAAAAATAGCATAATCTCAAGCAAATGGAAGAACGCAGTGACGGTCCTCATTTATAAATAAAATGTTGTAACGGAAGTATAAAATGATCAGTGACTTCACAAAACAGACCCCAAATGAGTTTTCAACAAAGTTTATTTCCAATCTTTACTGAAAATTGATGACCTTGAAATTTCTGTTTTTTTTTATATACCAGATAAATTATTACAGGTAATGCACTCGTGATAATTTTCATTCAATCTACACCCCGTGGAGAATATTCCAGAATTTTTTTCAAATTTTTTTGATAAGTACTTTTCGAGATAAGGCGGGTGGACAGCGATTTTCGCGATTTTTTAAAAATAATATAAAAGAAAAGTGCGCGCAAGTATTATATTATATATATATTTTTTACTCGTGTTTTTCACAAGCTTTCATTTGACACCACACTCGATTACCTTGTAAATTTTTTTTTTTTTTTCACTTCCGATTTCACCCCCCAAAACTAACCCCTTAAGTCAAAATTTAACTTTCAAAACTACATGGCGCTGATGAGGCCATCAATTCCTATATTATTACCAAATTTCAACTTTGTATGACAAATAGTTTCGGAGAAAATCGGGTGTGACAGACGGACAGACAAACAGACGGACAGACAGACACCGAAGTGATCTTATAAGTGTTCCGTACGGAACACTAAAAAGGAGACATAACCGATCTTGAAAATTATAGATCGATCAGTTTGCTCTCAGCCATTTGTATAAGTGTTTCCCCCCAAAATCATAACAAAACGCCTAGAGCGAAAATTAAATTTCTATCAACCACGCGAACAGGCTGGCTTTAGAAGTGGATACGGTGTTTAACGATCATTTACAGACCATCAAAATCCTTATAGAAAAATCTATAGAATACAACAAACCACTCGTATTAGTATTTGTGAATTTTAAAAAACTTTTGACACAGTGGAGTTGTCGGCGATACTGTCTGCCCTGCTGCAAATGATAATAGACCACAGATATACTCAGTTAATTAAATTCATTTATAATAACGCAACAGCAAGTGTAAGACTCCATGAATCCACAAGTAAATACCGAGTGGAAGTGGAATCAGACAAGATGATACTATCCTCTCCTAAACTTTTTACGGCGGTGTTAGAATATGGTTTTAAGAAACTTAATTGGTATGGAAAAGGCATAAACATTGATGGCGAATACCTAAGAATCACCTGCGCTTTGCTGATGATATTGTTATAATAGCCGACAATCTAGGTGATGCCCCCAAGAAATGCTTAACGAATTGCAAATAACATCGGCAGATATTGGTCTAAATATTAACTTTCAGAAAAACCAAGTTTATAACTAATCTAATTACGAGCAGTAATATGAAATTTCACCAAAGCGAGGTGGAGCACGTGCAAAATTACAAGTATTTGGGTCGTAAATTACAAATTGGTAAAGATAACCAAACCCGTAAGAGACACCGTCGTATGGGTTTTTGAGATGGACGGCTCTTAAGAAGCTGAGATAAGCTGCCAGGTAATTTGCCAATGTGCTTAAAAAAACAAAGTTTATGAACAATGCGTTCTGCCGGTTATCATATATGGCGCCGAGATGCTCATATTAACAAAACAGTCAGCAAACAAACTGAGAGTAGCGCAACGGGCAATGGAGAGAGCTATACTGGATATCACAAGGAAGGTACATAACTATCAGATAACGAACAAAAGTAGAAGATATTATCCAAAAAAAATACGCAATCTAACTGGAGATGGGCAAGCCATATAGCTCGAAGGGATGAAAACCGATGGTATAGAAGACTAAAAGAATGGAGACCCGAAACAAGACAAAAGGAAGAGAAGAAGACTACCAACAAAATGGAGCGATGAAAGAGTGGCAAGAAATTAGGTTAACACCGCTCAGGACAGAGATCAATGGAAGTTCTTAGAGGAGGCCTATATCCAGCAGTGGATCAAGACGGCTGATGGATAATGAAGGACAAAATTTTGTTCCGTAAATAATTTGTAACTTAACGGCAATGTAAATAAATAAAAACCCTGATAACTGAATAATACCAACCAGTAGCAGCATGGTCAGTCATACAAATTTGTTGCAATTTTAATATTTTTATAGTTCAAACCATAGACAAAGAGGATAGACTGAGTATTCCGTATCCCGCTGTGAAGTAAATATGAACGCAAAAGTGTGAGAGAGACAAAGCGAATGAGTGGCCAGTAGCTGTCTCTTTTTAGAATGCCGCTAAGCTACGGCGCTCTTAAAAATAATATTTCGAAGTGTTCTATTTGAACTAAAATCGGGTATGGGGCTTTTCTCGTCTTGAATTCCGTCTCGGGTACAGCGCCCTGTTTATTACAGGCTTACAGAAGAGAGGCAGGTATTGGCCGCACAATCGCTCTTTCTAGAGAGTGGTCAATTTTATGAAGCTAATGCTCAGTCCATCCTCTATGTCTATGGTTCAAACAGACAAGCTTATTTTTCACCAATCTATCACTATATAAAATTATAAAACACCAAACCCCCAAGAAACCAGACAATAGAAGCACGATACTTACAAAAATTCATCCTATATTTCTAACTGATTACCTGGTCTCGCTACAATCACCCTTCGGTCCCTGACTGTCTCTTTTTGGGCATGCAAACATATATCCAAGATCCGTCAGTTTCTTGCATCATGGGAATCCGGATATCCAAACAATTGAAGGCAACTCCGAAAGTCGTTCTGAGCAGGAGGTATCTCTGTAGGCACTCTTGAGCTTGTACTACGCTAAATTTTTTGAAACGCAGGAATCTCAAGAGAAAATTGGAATCTAAAAATCAGCAAAGATAGTTCAATTTCTGTATTAAACATATGGAAAGGAAATGTTGATACTCTGAAATTACACTTTGTTTTACTTTCGTTGCGGCAATTTAAATGGTAGTTTAACGTTTTCAGTAATAGATGGCGTCACGTTCGTTACCAGTTAAACTGCATAAATGTAGTGAGCCTTAAGAGTTTGTTTAAATACACTTCAAATGAAAAAAATCAAATAAAATAACAAACGGTCATCGATCTGAGATGTGCGATTTGGGAAACTAAATTTTAAGTCATAATGTTATTAAAAGTACTTGCTAATTAAATTTTTAAACTACCCACTAAAATTCGTATGTTTGGAGTTGACAGCACACAATATGAGTTATAAACATTAGAATGTCATAAGCAATAAGCGCCCGAAATTTCTCTACCAATTATTTGCATTTTAGTTTCAATCGCCTTTATTTTCTATCTCTATACAACAGTGCGGCCTTTTTCTAAAAAATATTTTTTTACATGTCTTCTAAACTTTACAACAACAATTAACAATTTTTAAGAACTAGAAATCTACAGTGTTATAAAGCTTAACGATAATAAGTACAATACAATTATTTGGTATTTTAGCAGTCATTGGAATATAATTAGCCGAAGTACTTATTGGTAAGTAGGTGCCTACTTAGGCACTTATTGCATACTTAGGTACTTACCTAAGTATGCAATAAAAATATTCTATGTAAGTATAAAAATAAAGGGAAAACCTATAATATGCTTAGTTCAAATCAGAACGGCGATGGCTCCAATTTTCAGTTTTGGCCCGGTCAAACTTCGCAGAGTCTGTAAATCTGCATTTTCCTTACAAGGAAAAATAATGATACTTAACGTCCACGATGCCCTAGTGCATCAACAGCCAACAAGCCAAGTCCATGAAATTGTGGAACCGTGTGCGAACATGACGGGAGTTGGATCAGCAACTATTTATAGATTTCTAAAAAAAAAAAATGCATCCTTGCAACGAACTTCAGAATCACAATGGAAAGGAGCCCTTAGAGGTCGATGAAGACTTTAAAAACGCAATAAGAAAAAAAGTACACCAAAAAACCCATTTTTTTTATTAAGCAAGAAATACCTACACTACATAAAGTTTTGCAAGAAATCAGAGAAGACCAAGACTTACCAAATTTTAAAAAAATGGAAATTATGAAAAATCCTTCATAACTTGAGTGGGGAAAAACACAATAGAAAATCTGTTCTTATCGACAAAACAGAAATAATTTGTCTCTATTTACGAGCAATCAGAAAATTTCGAGCCGAAGAAAGAATTATTTTTTATTTAGATGAGACTTGGGTAATGAGTGAAAAAATTCTGGATTAACAAAAACATTAAGAGTGCCAATCAAGCTTTTATAGAAGGTTGGTCAACTGGATTATAACCCCCTTTAGGAAAAGGTCGCAGGCTAATTATAGCACATATTGGTAGTCAAAACGGATTTCTCGACGGTGGCTTGTTGGGATTCGAATCAAAGTCAACTAAAGATTACCATGAGGAGATGACGGCCGATGTTTTTTGAGAGTACTTCCAACAAATGATTGAATGTATACCAGCAGAATCAGTTATAGTATTAGACAATGCCCCATACCAGAGGTGTCAAACTCAATTTTGCAGAGGGCCATATATTAAATTTAGAATGTGTAGGCGGGGCCAGATTCAAATAAAAAAAATGTACTGAATTATTATAACATTTTATTTATTTAATTATATAGTATATAATATACGGTTGTTAAAAATTATATCAAAGTTATAAAAGAGGGTAATTATTTTGAGCTCGAGGATCCAGATACCTGACTTCTCTGTTTTTGACAAGCTCATTGATGTCAGGTATCATATTCGTTGTAGTTATTTTAAGAATTGATTGGAGATGTTCATTCGAAAGTCTTGTGCGATGTTTGTTCTTATTTATTTTCATGACGGAAAACATCTGCTCACATAAATAGGTGCTACCAAACATGCAGAGAATGCATGCTGCATGCTTTTTTAAATCCGGGTAGTTATCCAAACTCTTGAAATATTGTGTATAAAATGTAAGAGCGTTAATCTCTTTAAATTTTTCTTTCAAAATACTGTCCGATTGAAGATCTATCAACTCCATTTGCAAATGAACTGGTGCCTGTGAAGATTCAAAATTGAATGGATTGTTGAAAATTGGGAATTCCATTTCATTCATTTTGTGAAAGTCTTCAAAACGATTGTTGAATCCCTGATCAAATTTTGCAGAAGTTGAGAATATTGATCCAATTTTTTTTGGTTCACTGTGCCAAATGATTTTAAATGAGGGAAATGATCCAAAGTTTGATTTTTTACCTGATTTTCCCACAGCCTCAACTTTGTTTCAAAGGCTTGAATACATGAATACATTTGAGTGACAATCAGATTTTTACCCTGTAACTTTACATTCAGATCAGTCAAGTGTTTTATTCATAACTACCAAAAAGGCACAATCAACCCACCAGTCATTGTCATAATCAATTGGGTTGCCTTTTTCTAACATGAAAGCTTGAATAGGGTCACGTAATGCAAAAAATTTTTCTAAAACTACTCCTCGACTAAGCCAACGAACTTCGGTGAAGTAAGGAACATCAGAAAACTTTTCGTCCAAATCTTGTAAAAACTGCCTGAACTGTCGGTGATTTAGTCCTCTGCTCCTTATAAAATTTACTATTTTAATTATAGGTTGCATGACATGGTCCATTTTTAAATGTTTGGATGCCAATGATTCCTGATGAATTATACAGTGAAATCCCACAAAATTCCCTGATGTTTTCTGTTTTAATTTAGTTACAACGCCCGAATGTTTGCCAGCCATGGCAGGAGCGCCATCCGTAGTTGTGCTGCTAAGTATATTCCAGTCGAGTTCATATTCTGCTATCAAATGCTCAATTGCAGAATAAATATCATTGCTGTTGTAGTACCTGTCAATGGAACGCACTTTAATAGTTCTTCAGTTATTTCAAAGTTACTGTTAATACCTCGTATAAAAACAGCAAGTTGAGCTGTATCAACAGTATCAGTGCTCTCGTCAACAGCCAGTGAAAAGTTTGTAAATTCCTTAATTTTCTCCTTCAGTTGAAGAACCAAATTTTGAGATAAATCAATTATTCTTGAAGCAACAGTGTTTCTTGACAGCGAAATATTTTGAATTATTGAGTTTTGAAGTGGAAATGAAACATCGGCAACTTTCAACATACAGTCTTTAATAAAATCACCATCAGTGAAAGGTTTTGATCTCTTCGCGATTTCTAATGCAGTAATAAAACTTGATTTCAGGGCATCTTCGCTCTCAGTATTAGCTTTAGTAAACATCGATTGTTGACTTGAAGTTTAGATTTTAAAGATGACAATGTGTCCATTCTTATTTTTTCAGTGTAACAATCGAATTTTGATTTATGATTCGTATCATAGTGTCTCTTCAAGTTAAACTCCTTACAAACAGCAACTGTTTGATTGCAAATCAAACACAGTGGTTTACCTTTCCATTCTATGAAAAAATATGCAATTTCCCATTTAGACTGAAAAACTCTGCACTCACTATCAACTTTACGTTTTTGTGACATTATGCCAAAATCGTAACAATTATGGAACTCGACACAACAATTATGGATATCGCACGCGCACGACACAAACAAATGCACAATACCTTCACAATCACTACTTCGCAGTGCAACTAAAATCCTTCTCCGACCGTACCGCTTCGATTACTCGACTCACACTCAACTGACTCACGTCGCGCCGACGCACTCCTTTTATAATATCGATAAGGAAGGTTCTAGTCTAGACTCGAAGCGCGTGGAAGATTCTATTGTTCTCAACAAAAATAATAGGGTATTTCCGCTTGTTGCTAAGAGATGGCGTTACTGTCTATCTCTCTCGCTTGTCAAGGCACGCGCTGCCCTTGAAATTACTTATAAATGTAGTGTGCGCATTTTAAAACTTCCGTAGAGGAATCTAGTGAAGTCTAAAAGCTCTAAAAAACATGATTCTTCTTTCTGTGACACATTGCGATCGCGGGCCTTATTGATACGTCCCGGGGGCCGAATGCGGCCCGTGGGCCGTATCTTTGACATCCCTGCCCCATACCATTCTCGATTATTAGAACGACTCCCGACAAATTCATAGGAGAAAGCGGATATTCTTTAATGGATAAGAGACAAAGATGTCAAACATAAAGATATTATGTTAAAAGCAGAACTTCTCAAAATTGCGAAACAAAATAGGTCACAGTTCAAAAAAATACGCAGTCGATGAGATGGCAAAAGAACGGAATATCACAGTGCTTAGATTAGCTCCATATCATTGCAAATTGAATCTCATAGAGCAAATTTGGGCACAAATGAAAGGTTTCGTTGCAAGGGAAAACACCACGTTCAAACCCCAAGATGTAAGGCAATTATTACTTGCCGGAATAGAGATGATCAAAGAAAATAATTGGAAGAATGCCATTCGACATGTTATAGAAGAAGAAAATAAAATGTCGGAACTTGACGCATACTTCGAATAAACTGTGGAAATAGATCCCTTAATTATTAATTTAAGAGAAGTTGAGTCTTCAGATTTTGAAAATGATGATTGTTTTTGATTGTAGTTAAAGTACTTATATATTGTGAATTTGTATATAGATAGATCTAAAGATTAAAAAATTTTTGGTAATAAATCTTATATTTCTGTAACTTTATTTTTATTATAATTTTATTTATTAAACACTAAAAGCAGGTTACGCTCGGACGGCTATGCTACCGATGAACCCTCATTTACATTTTATGACTCTATTATATAGCAGAAGTTTTTTGCCTAAAATAGAGTGAACCCTTAAAAATAATTCAAAACAGGTAGCAAAATTCAGTAAAATGCATAAGAAATCTCTTTTTTTGGGCGCACAACAACATGTAAACATATTTGCATCTACAATGAGAGAATTCTACTATCAACTCCAAACAAATACACTTTAAGTGTTTTTACTTATAAAGAAATTATAGATGGAGATTTTTCATTTCGACAAAACATGTAACACTCACCATTTACGATAACTGTCAACAAACAACTGCGCGTTGCATCTGTTTAAAATTTTAAACACAACTGTTAGAAGAATCACACTTACCAACAGTCATTCCGTTTAAACAAAATTTCCCACTAATTCCGAGAAATTTACCACCGTTCGTAAATATTGTTACAGTTAAATTATTGTATAGTTTTGTCCCTCATACAAATGGAAGGACTGTACTTAAAAGATAATATGTCCAAAGTTATTTATCAGATTAACAACAACGTTAGAACTTTGAAATGTTTACCACAATGACACTACACAACAGTTGTCACCACTACACCAAACATTTTACTTTTTACAATAGACGTGCGTTTCGCTAACCATGTTAGCAATATCAAGAGCGATGATTGACTGAGTCACTCATCGCACCTGAGGTTGCTAACATGGCTGGCGAAAAGCGCGTCGAGTGCAAAAATAAAGTGTTTGGTGTAATGATCGTAGCTCTTGTGTAGTATTAGGTTAAACTTAGTTGTCTACAGTCTTATCTTATTAATGATGCTATTTTTTTAAATTTTTATTCTTTGGAGTGCAGTTTCAGAATTTAGAAAACGATTTGATTGGGCGCCATGTGTTAATAAAATAGGTATTTTAAACAGACGTTTTTGTATGTCTTTTAATTTTCTGTAAAATTCAATTTTAATAGAGAACTTCACCATTGTTTCTGATTTATATTAATTTCCCCATCCTTTTGTTTGGTCGAATAATAAAATGTAATTTACTTATCTGCTAACAGAAGATAGACAAGAATTCCAAGAAGAGAACCCTGAAGAAGAACAGAATAAGGAAATAAAAGAGATAGAACTAAACTATGAAGAAGTAAAGAAGACAATAAAAACACTCTAAAATAATAAATCTGCAGAGCCTGGGGGTGTGGTAAATGAAATGATTAAGTACGGGTCTAATAAATTACATCGAATGCTGAGAAACATGTTCCACAGAGCGACAAATGGAGAAAAAATACCAGGGGAATGGTCAAAAGCTTATATAGTATCCATATTTAAAAAGGGAGACCGCAGAAAATGCACAAACTATAGAGGCCTAAGCATAATATCGAGTATGGGACGTTTGTATGGAAAAAATTATTAAAAATATCATCGAGGAAAATATAAAAAGGAAAAATTGGAGAAGACCAAGCAGGCTTTACGGCCGGAAAATCATGTATAGACCACATATACACTATAAAACAAACAATGGAAAAAAACTGGCAAAGAATAGAGAAGTTCATCTAGCCTTCATAGACATAAGAAAGGCCTATGACTCAGTACCAAGACAAAGATTATGGAACGCAATGAAAGAAATAGGCATTGACAAAGAACTAATATACGCAGTAAAAGCTCTCTACGAAAGCAACACAGTGAACATAAAAATAGGACATAAAAATAGGGAAGAGACTCCAAACATCAAAAGGCCTATTACAAGGATGCTCTACATCCCCAACACTATTCAAAATATACCTCGAACGAACATTAAAAAAATGGAAGCAAAATGTAGTGGAATGGGAGTCCCAATACGAAAGATTACTTATATACTCTAAGTTTCGCAGACGACCAAGTAATCATAGCGCAAGATGAGGAAGACCTCAGTTATATGGTAAGAAAACTGAAAGAAGAGTACACTAAAGCAGGATTAGCAATAAACTTTGATAAAACGGAATTTCTAACAACAAAGGAGGGAAACGTGGAGAATCTAGAAGTAGATAACGAAACAATAATCAAAGGAACCGATAGATTTAAATATCTCGGAACCATCATTTCAAAAAAAGCAAACATCCGAAGAAGAGATTAAAGCTAGATTAGGACAAACGCGAACATGCATAAGACAATTAAATTCGATCCTGTGGGACAAGCACATTACAAAGAGAAACAAACACGCACATACGAATCAATAATACAAAGCATAATGACATACAGGTCAGAAACATGGACGATCAACAAAAGAAATAAATCTAAAATTAACGCGGTAGAAGATGTTGTAGAGTGACACGTATGGAGAGAATAAACAATGAAGAAATAAGAAGCAGAAAGAACATCAAAGAGAACGCAATAAATACCATTGAAGAAAAACGATTAAAATGGTATGGACACATAAGACGAAGCGAAGATAATAGGTGGATAAAGAAAATAACGGAGTGGAGCCCTATAGGGAGAAGAAAAAGAGGAAGACCCAGACGATCGTGGAGAGACGATGTGGACGAGACTATGGAGGACAGGGGTCTAACAGATGGAGACTAGGAAGATAGAAACGGATGGAATCAAAGGCTGAGAGAAGGAAGACAGCGTAAGCTGTAGAAAATCCTTGTTATATAATAAATAATTTTTACGAAGCTTGGAGTTTACAGAATTTGTGTATTAATACATGAAAATAATAATTGATTGATAGTTGTAAATAAACTCAGGATTATTCATATAATTATTTTTTACACTGCATAGTAGATGGACATCACATAAAAAGGAGGCACAATATTTAGGGTGTTGAGAAATTAAAGTATATTTAAATCTATGCATGTAGGTAAATTGGTGCAATAAAAAGCTTCTAGTAGCTGCTTGAATCACTTGAATCTTTTTCTTATTGAAAATATGAAAAACCAAAGCAAAATTCTCTCACCCTTATTTCGTTCTTTTGGATTCAAGAATTGCTACTATGGCGTAGCCCAGGGAAGGGAGAGGCAGAAAATAGCCCCCTTTAGCAACAATTTTTCACCATCATCGATTTTCAGATTGGGTGTACTCATAAGTTTTCAAAGCTCCACTATAGGAAAGGTTTCTTTTTTGTAAAAAAAATCCCTTCTGCCTGATTATCGATTTTTAAGGGGTAAGGTCACTTCAGGTCTTAGGAAAAAAGTCTTATTTCGGGAATTTTTTTCAAGAGTAGCAGTCGAAAATTTAGTTGAGGTACTTTATTAAACAAATATTTAAGTGCACAAAAATATTTTTTTTTATCTTTTTAATTCAAAGTGGCCTCCTCAGAATCCAAAACGACAGGGCACGTTTTATGTGAGGCCTGAAACGGGCTAAACGATTGCTCAGCAGAAGAAACATTTTTTTTGAAGTGTGCACCATTTTTCGAAGAAACGATAGTTATTGATCATTTTATACTCCCGACAAAAATTTTTATTTTAAAAGCAATCACCTTACAGAATACTAATTGCGCAAGTCCGACTTGCACTTTGCCGGTTATTTTCAAATGTTGCACCATTTTTCGAAAAAACGAAGGTTATCCTCATATATATTAATAAAAGAATTTTGATTTTTTGTTCCAGGACGAAATCTACAGCAGCAATCGTTTCGCCCGTTTCAGGCCTCTCATAAAAGGTGCCTTGTCTTGGATTCTGAAGCAGCCATATTGAATTAAACAGATAAAAAAAATATTTTTCTACACTTAAATATTTGTTAATAAAGTACTTCAAATAATTTTTCAACTGCTTTTACTATACTTTTGAAAAAAAATTCCCGAAATTAGCGTTTTTTCCTGGAACCTGGAGTGGCCTTACCCCTTCAATTGAGTGTATTATTAAAGTTTTACTGTATAAAATGATCTTTTTTGTGAAAAACCTCCTACCGGCTCATCGATTTAGAGTTTATGTATAGGAGGTATCCAAGCTTTTAGAGTTCCAGTGCAAGAGGCGTATTGTTTTCATCAAAGGATTTCGGCCCCCGATTATCGTTTGAGCGCCCTCTTGTCTATCATTTGCCCCCCCTCTCCATAGTAAATAGTTTTCCCTTTAGTATTCTCTTTTTTTGCCTAAGATAACTCCTCATTTTGTTTCCGTATACTCCTCCCGCTTCTTGAGCCTGAATACACGACTGAAATACTTTACTAGAACACACGTAATACTAGTAATATGAATAACGACTTGAAGACTAGACATATTGTGCTAACTCGCTTGTAGCGTGACACTTTATTTGTAAAAGAATTTTTGAAATGAAAATCTTTAATCATTTTTATCAGGCGAAAATTTTTATCAGGTGAAAACTTCTAAATGGTTTTCCTAAATAAATATCAGCATCTGCAAATGATATGACGATAACGACCATATTTAATTTTTGTTTCAGTTCTCTCACTGATATTTATATTTAGTAGTATTTGGCTAATCATCATGCAATGTTTGACGTTTAAGTAACGCTACGAAATAGGAAACATTTACTCTGAAATTAACAGGCGTGCAAAATAAACTTGTCGTGGGCTTTGACCAATATTTAGTCGACTTAATCGGCAAAGTGAACGAATCACATCCTTTACCATTTTTGTACTAATTACACTAATTGCATTAATCCAGAATGTGGAAAAGTAGTTTTTGCTCGAAGTGTTGTAAACTTTGCCACTATAGACAAAGGGTTGTTAATACTCCAAATATATGTATTACACGACGTTCCCAAGAATTAAATCTTTCCATGACAACAAGTTAATGAATTTTGCATAAAGATGAGTTTATGGATACAAATTTTAATTGATTCGGATATTAAAGCCGCAGGCTATTCGATTGCAACATGAGTTTGCTAATTGGCAGCTCAGATTTATCGAAAATATGTGTTTAGTGACGAGGCTCACTTTTAGTTGCAAGACTGTAAGATTTAGAGAGACAACAATTCAGAGATCATTAACCAAAGTGCATTGCATGAAAAAAAATAGGTTAGAGTATTCAATGTTTAATATGTTTATTTTTTTATTACACAAGATATTTAAAGTCGTCAGACGTATAAATACGGTAAAAAAATAAAAATACAATAAGAACAATAAATAAAAAATGGAATAAGTAAACTTCACAGTCTTAACCTAATATAATAATAGTACATTTGAAATTGCACAGTCTAGATACACCAATATTAAAATTTTATCCTCTCTGGGATATCACCAGGAGTGTTTTCCTGAGTTTTGGACCTCGAAAAACTTGTGCTCTTTTGTTTATAAACAATTTAAGCTTTCAAAATGCGTTTTCTAAGCTTAAAATGTAAATAACTCCAGTTATATAGGTCAGATTGAGACAAGAAAAATGCCAAACCAGTCATTTTAACCGGTTTTTTTTATATTTGTTTATTAATCAAATAACGACAAATGCGTTCTTTCGATCATTTTCACGTTGACAAAATTAACGCAACAATATATTAAATCATACAAATCTCTATAATGAATTAATTTTAATAATTTTTTATGAACATTGGTTACACTAAAAGTTAGAAAAAACTTATTCGGATACTTCAAAAGTGAATTAGCTACCAAATTTCTCTATAAGATTCGAACTAAAATTATTCTTAAGACCTAATAACAAAATCGTTGAAATTATGTAATAATGAAAAAAATAAACTGGGACACTAGTAGCAAAATTAATGGTGTAACTGGGACACTAGTAGCGTGTGTTGCCTCCTCTACTTCGGATGACAGCGTTTATGCGCCTGGGCATGCTTCTAATTAAATTTTGGATAAAATCTTGAGAAATTTGCTCCCATTCTGTGATAACTGCATTTTGAAGTTCCCTCAGGTTTCTAGGAACAGGTATATGACGTTTCACATTTTTCTTAAGGTGATCCCATACATGTTCTATCGGATTCAGATCCGGGCTTTTTGGTGGCCATTGCATAATCGGTATATCAACTTGATTAAGATAATCGAGTACCTCCCTAGCCACGTGAGGTCGAGAGTTGTCTTGCATAAACAGGAAATTGTGCCCCACAAAATGACCGAAAGGTATCACATGTTCTATTACAATATTCTCAAGATAGTAGTCAGCATTCCTGGATCTCGTACGGACAGGAACTAACTCTGTGCGAGCATCAAAGCAGATGCCACCCCAGAACATAACAGAGCCACCGCCGAATGGAATCCTTGCAGAGATATTGCAAGGAGCAAACCTCTCTCCTGGTCTTCGCCATACTCGCTCACGACCATCTGGATGTTTTAGACTAACCCTAGTTTCATTTGTGAAGAAAACTTGTTTCCAATCATCCACAGACCAGTTTTCGTGATTTCGAGCAAAACGTAACCTGGCAACTCTGTTCTCTCTAGTAAGCAAGGGCGCAGTGGCTGGTCTCCTACTATTTATTCCAGCTTCATTTAACCGTCTTTTAACTGTTTTAGAAGAAATTGTGACATTGCGAACAGCTTCGAGTTCGTTTCTTATTATAGAACTAGTGACAGTCCTGTTTCTTAAAGCATATTGTCTTATAAAACGTTCATCTAGGTCTCTAGTGCATCGTTTTCGCCCTTGCCCTATCCTTCTAGAATAAGTTCCTTCTTCATTCAAGCGTCTTACCATACGACTTATTGTGGAACGATGTTTGCCTAACAAATTGGCAACATAACTCTGACAATATCCGTCGCCCAATAAAACTGAGGCTCGCACTACCTCGTGTTCAGTTAAATTCCTTGTTCGATTCATTTTTCTAATTCTTCGGGGTCAAAAATAAAACGGTACCACAAAAACGTATTACTTTGAAAAAGGGAACAATTTATAAGCTTACTTTTAAAGAAAATCTATCGCATTATTACAGAAAATTGTTTATCTTCTAAAAAATTCTTTAAAACTGTAAATCTAAACGAATTGTTTTGATTTCTGTCATGAAAAAACGAAACAAAATATGCATAGGCTACTATTCAAATACTCGATAAACTTTAAAACTGACATAAGAAAAAGATAAATTAATTTTCAGATTGTTGCGTTAATTTTGTCCAGGAGTTTATATAGCAACGACCTAAACATAGACCTCCGATGAGAATAATTAAAAGTTATATCGTTCCTGTAGTGTTGTACGGAGAAGAAACGTGGACAGTCACGGACACACTAATGTGGACTTACCGACGGATGGTAAAAATCAAATAGACTAACCGAATAACCAATGAATCGCCTTAAATAAAACAACAGAAATAGTAAATACAAGAAAAAACAAAAAACTAGTATACCTAGGACATGTAATGAGAAGCAGTGAAAAGTGTACTGTCTTACACCAAACAATTCAAGCCAAATACAACAGGAAAAAAGAAGTATCGAAAAAAGGACGACTTCATGGCTCAAAAACCTGAGGCAATGGTTTGGAAGAACAAGCCAGCCACCGTTCCGGACAGAGGTAAATAAAGCCATAATAGTTAATATGTTAGCCAACATGAAAGTTAACGACTGGTAGCGATTACGGCACTAGAAGAAGAAAGAAAAAATTATATAAACATTATTTTTTTGAGTATTTTTGAGCTAGGTACTAGGAATTTTAAATATTAGAAGAAATAAGAAGTACAATATATTTCACAAATTTCTAGTAATCGACTATATTTAAATTGGTGTAGTTCTGGGACAATTAAATGTAATCCCGGGGACAGTGACAGAGCAAGTATAATCGATGATTTCTTTGCGTAGACACATGCGTACAAGAAAGCTTTAACAGAAGATCGTTTAGACTGATGAAGTGCCATCTTAAAAATAATAAATATATATAAAAGTTTATAATTACCCATTCTAACATGTCTGATTTTCGGATTTTGTCTGATCCATTCTCTTAACGATTCCAGCGCCGATTCCCTTGTGTTGTCGTCTTCTCTTAATTCTATTCTAGCAATTTCTTGAGTTTCTTTTGGTAATGTACATACGTATACGTCTGGTTCTGTAATCCATTTCCTTTCAGATGCCATTTTAATTGATTAATTTCTTTATTCTGAAAAGAAAAGTAAACAAATTAATAAAAAAAGTTAACCAACATGATGTCATGACAATCACAGTTGAACGCTTTAAATATACCAGAAACATCTGCTCGAGACTCTACATAAAGCTCAATCGCATTGTTTCAGAGAACACTCTACCGTCAGAAAGTATTTGCCTACCTAGAAATTTCAATGTAACTGCCAAAGTTTAATACCTAATTAAAACCCTTTTATAATATTAGGTAAATTTAATTGTTCTTAACAAATGTCCATCTTAAAATTGTTTAGCTAAGCGTTTTTGGTGAAATCACAAATTAAAAACCAATTAGAACATATTTCCAAGTTTTGCATGGTAATCGTTTTGAATTCCAGTTGAAGTAAGAATTTATTTCAAGTTTCTAGAGATTATGGAAATTCCTAGTGACATGTTATGATAAAAACTATGCTATAAATACCACTGCCCTTTTGGAAATTAACCATTCGCAAACAGTACTTTGTCATTGATACAGGCTCAATTGTTTTGTGAAAATGCCAAAAACGAATGAAGTTTCCGTTGAAAATCGGGCTCTAATAATTGTGAGACATCAAAATGGTGACTAAAGTCGACAAATCGCGAGTGATATGCGGATATCAAGGAGAACGGTGGACTACATCGTAAAAATTTTTCTGAGGGACATGGAATTCCAACCAAAAACGTTCAGGAAGGCCTCGAAAAACGACTCCCGCCGAAGACAGAGCTATAACAATGTCCAGCAGACGTAATCGCCGCCTAACCGCACCAGAAATCACGGCTCAAGTAAACCTGGAGCGGCGCATCCCCATCAACGTGACAACCGTGAAGAACAGGTTAGCAGAAGGTGGATTACACGGGAGAGTTGCGGTGAGGAAACCACTTCTTAGGCAAGTGAAAAAACGTAAACGAGAATATGAGAATTGGACATCAGAACAATGGAATTCCGTCCTTTGGAGCGACGAATCTAAATTCGAAATTTTCGGTTCAAATCCGAGGAGAGAGGATGTTGGAATCCTGTCAGTTGCCTCCAGTCAGTCATCACTAGTGACGATGCTCACATGGTTAGAGAAACTCGTGTCAGGTGCAAAAATATAGTGTTACTTGTATGTGTAACTATTCTGCAACGCCATTGTGCCAGAGATTGCAAAATCCCAACGTAATCTGAACACTAGTTAACTGTTGTTACTATTATTTGCAACAACGTATTTCAACTTAGTTGGGAATGTGGAATCTTTGGCACAATGATACTACTCAGTATATATCACCATACACCAAACACTTTATTTTTGCACTCGACGCGCGTTTCGTAACCATGTTAGCTTCATCAGGAGCGATAGCAGTCAATCATCGCTCCTGATGAAGCTAACATGGTTAGCGAAACGCGCGTCGAGTGCAAAAATAAAGTGTTTGGTGTTGTGGTGATATATACTGAGTAGTATCATTGTGCCAAAGATTCCACATTCTCAACTAAGTTGAAATACGTTGTTGCAAATAATAGTAACAACAGTTAACTAGTGTTCAGATTACGTTGGATTTTGCAGATGGCGTTGCAGAATATTTCAATTTTAATGTTAGTGGATTTTGCTAAATCTACCTACCGGCACAAAACCTCTCTTATAAGTTCCTAAATAAAGGAAATCGTTATCCTTATTACACGGCCTGTGCCTCCTAGAAGAGGACACTGAATTCGGCAAGGTGTTGAACAAATTTGGACAACACCTGATTAAGTAAAGGTTTCTTAACCTTATTTTGTTTCATTACTGCGCCCATGCTAGCAAATTTTGTTTCATTACTGCGCGAGCTGCAAACGATGGGCTCATGCGTCAAATAGCGATAACCGCTGAGTCCTATTAGAAAGATTTTGCAATGCTTATTTGGTAGGCCACTGTTCTTTATCTTTATTTGAAGCATGCGCCCACCATTTGGAGCTTGTGCAGTAGTAAAGGAAAGAAATTAAATACAAAAGACTAAGCTGTTATCCTTATTTGAAGCATGCGCCCACCATTTGGTGCTTGAGCAGTATTGAAATAAAATAAAAGGACCCTTTATTAGGGCTTACGATTTCCGTTATTTAGGAACTTATAAGAGATGTTATTTGAAGTTCGTTATTCTTATCGCTAATATGGTGGGGCCTTTTTTTTCCTAATTAGATATACAACCCACTAAGAAAATACAATAAAGTTAAAGTGATAATCTTTTATTGCAAATAACACTGATAACAGTTATGTTGAGATTTTGCAATTTTTGGCACAATGACATTACAGTGTAGTGCTAATTTCAAATGAAATTTTATTTATCGCACATTCGTATTGCCTTGGAAATATTCTAGGAAGTGATAGAAATATGCTAGACCCAACTCTAATTTAGAGTTGTGTGTCGACCCATCAAATACTAAAAACCGGTGTGTTTAACAATGAAATGAATGAAAAACACCCTCTAAGTTTATAGAAGATGAATACTAACCTAAGCTTGCAATTTCTTCGCGTTAATACAGCGCATGTTTGGGATAACGATGAGGACCAAGGTATGTGAAAAATAAGCGTTGCAAAATCTCTCTATTATTTAATTTCTTCCCTTTACTATTGTGCATGCTTCAAATAAAGGTAAAGACAGGGCCGGCCAAAATAAGCGTTGCAAAATTCTCTGATAAATAAACGCCTTAATGCTAAAGTCATGTAGACAACCACTTTTATTACAGGTTACTTTCTATACTTTTTGTAACAATTACACATATGATATTCAAAAGCAAGGAAGTGACTTTCACCTTGAACTTAAGCAAGCGAACACAGGAAGATCATGTCATTAATAGAAAACAAATTTATACATATATTCGCTAACCGGTATTTTTACTATATTAGATAACTGTATATATATACATTAATCCATATATATATATATATATTATATATATATATATATATATATATATATATATATATATATATATATATATATATAGACATATAAGTAAATCTCATTTGGCATTTTCAAGTGCTCTTGCTGGTACGGCTACTCCATACTGTGATCTTACTGCTGCTGCCGCTCAAAGCCAGCTGCTAGAGTCAGCAGCAGTAAGATCACAGTATCGAGTAGCAGCAGTAGCAAGAACACTTGAAAAAGCCAAATGAGATTTTGGCGAAACGTCGTGCAAATTCATTGTTAGACGAACAGATTGAACCTGAACTATACAAACATATATATATATATATATATATATATATATATATATATATATATATATATATATATATATATATATATATATATATGTATATAATTCTAAAAAACAATAATAAAATAATTTTACGAGATTATATTCAAAACAATTGCAATTTTTTATGTCACAGTACTTTCAAATTAACGGATCAGGAGATATATAACATACATATATAGATATATATATATATATATATATATATATATATATATATATATGTTATATATATATATATATATACATATATATATATATATATATATATATATATATATATATATATATATATATATATATATATATAGTTCTAAAACACAATAATAAAATTATATATATATATATATATATATATATATATATATATATATATATATATATATATATATATATATATATAGGAACTTAAATTTCAACAAAAGCTGATAAAAATGACACAAATATGTCCTGAGAAGTCACAAAGTGAAATTAGAGTTAGTCAGTCGCTATCGGATCTCTTTGTAATTAATAACGGCCTAAAACAAGGTGATGCGCTGTAATCGATACTATTCAACAACGCCGTTGAATATGTCATTAAAAAATGTTCCGTAATGACGGACTTGATCTGCTACTAGTTTTTGTCGATGACGTGGATGTGATTGGAAATAACCGACTAAAAGTCAAGGAGACATCCATAAAGATCGAAAAACACGCTCAAACTGTGGGATTATACATCAACGAAGAATTTGCTTAAGAAGGTCCCGAACCAAACTAGTGGCGGGAGTGATCACCGGTCACTGTCATCTGAGAAAACATTTACAGAAAATATGACTATGTGGTGAAGAGGAGGAAACCTCCATGCACATCATATATAAATGTGAGGCTTTAACTCGGAACACACATAAACATTTCGGAGATCTACATCGTGCCGATAACTCACCACCCAGTCCTTCCAAGTTCTTCATGTGAGAGACTTGGAAGGAAGGTAATAAACATTCTTAAATGGACGACGCTCCTGTAACCAAGAGAGGGGAGCAAAATAAGCCAAGAGCAGCAGAGCAGTATACAATCACCTACCCTAACTTCAACCAACCAACCAACTAAACGAAAACAGTATAGTGAAAGAACCGAAAAAATTAAAATTCAACTAGCAATAAGACAAGCAACCTCCATATCACCGAAGCTTTTCACGTTGTCATCAGAAGGTAAAAAAATTAAACACTCTAAGACATGTGGACAAAGCAGCGAAGTTTCACTCTGAACTGCAAGAAATGATGAGACGGCTAAAAGGAATATCAGAGGAAATAGTGCTGAGCATAAATATTAGCAGCAATTATGCTGAATGGAAAGACGATAGAAGAAGAATAATACATATATTAGTGACGAAACATAATGCCCGAAAAAATGGAAAACGATAGATTTAAATAGAACAAAAGGGCAACTTGGGGCACTGGAATATATTACAAAACAAAAAAAATCTCAGGCCAAGGTCAGAAGGCTAACTCATAGGAAATATAGTCGAAATTATTGTGCAATTATATGTTATGTAAAAATATAAAGTCATACTTGAAATATGTTTTGTTACCAAAGCGATTTTATCGCGATTGAAAGCAAGTCGGCTATATTTAATTGATATTTGTAACATCGTACATTTTTACTAGTATTTCAAAAACAGTTGCAAATGATCTAGCCGGATAAGGTACTAAAATCGGTCCTTATAACAAATGCAATGTAAGTTTATACATCTTGTAGGTATTGTTGAGAAAAGACTATTCTGAAATTTTCAGATCTTCACCTCACTTCAGTCAGCCATAACCTCAAAATTAGTCTTTTTAGTGTTCCGTCCGGAACACTTATAAGATCACTTCGGTGTCTGTCCGTCTGTCTGTCCGTCTGTCACACCCGATTTTCTTCGAAACTATTTGTCATAGAAAGTTGAAATTTGGTAATAATAGAGGAATTGATCGCCTCATCAGAGCCATGTAGTTTTGAAAGTTAAATTTCGACTTAAGGGTTAGTTTTGGGGGGGTGAAATCGGAAGTGAAAAAAAAAAATTTTTTACTAGGTAATCGAGTGTGGTGTCAAATGAAAGCCTGTGAAAACACGAGTAAAAAAATATATATATAATGTAATACTTGCGCGCACTTTTCTTGGTATTATTTTTAAAAAATCGCGAAAAATCGCTGTCCACCCGCCTTATCTCGAAAAGTACTTATCAAAAAATTTTGAAACAATTCTGAAATATTCTCCACGGGGTGTAGATTGAACGAAAATTATCACGAGTGCATTACCTGTATTAATTTATCTGGTATATAAAAAACAGAAATTTCAAGGTCATCAATTTTCAGTAAAGATGGGAAATAAACTTTGTTGAAAACTCATTTGGAGTGTGTTTTGTGAAGTCGCTGATCATTTTATACTTCCGTTACGACATTTTATATTTTAAAAGCAATCAACCTACGGAACACTAATTGCGCAAGTTCAACTTGCACTTGACCGGTTTTTTTTTATTTGTCTGGTACTCCTACAGCTTTTAGCCGTTTTATTCGAAATTTGAGGAGGTAGTAGGTAATAGTTAGTACTCTAACCTGATTTTTTTTGGCACAAAATTTTAAAAAAAAAAATAAAAATTTTGATGGAAAATTAAAAATTTTGAAGGAAAATTAAAAATTTTGATGGAAAAATCCACATATATCGAAATGTATATAACGTGTAGATACGAAACTCACACAATATGTGCAGGTATATGTCACAAACATGCCCGTCAAATTTTAGAACGATGAGAGTACGGGCCGCAAAGTTATGCCGAAAACACCAACCTAAAAATCCTCATTTTCAGCTGTCTTTAATTTCTTTAATCAAGTTTGTCATCTTCTCAATTGATATTTGAACTGAAATTTGAAGATTTTTTACGGTAACAAATACATAAAATCGACATTTCCCTCATATAACACGTAGGCAGAATAAATAAAAATTGAAACACTGTTATTCAAAAACGAAGATTGCTATCAATTTCTCTGAACTGTACGTGGTAAAGAATGCTCTTTTTTATAATCCTGTGAAGGCTTTATGTCGGTATCTGCTAAGGAACATTTTTTATATGATAAAAACCATCGTATTATAGCTGAAAACGTCGAAATTCTAAAATAAATAAAAATTCTCTACTCTCTAGCTACTTAAAACATTTTTTGAGGTCTGCGATTAGACAATGGCCGCTGGGCGCCAAATCTGAAGAATACGGTGCATGAGGAAGCAATTCGAACTTCAATTCATGCAATTTTGCCATCGTAATCATTTACTTAAGACACGGTGCATTGTCTTGTTGAAAAACCACCTTTTCCTTGTTCATTTGGGCCGTTTTTTTGCGATTTGTTCTTCAAATGCACCAATAACTTCATATAATATTAGCTATTGATGGTTTGTCCCTTCTCAGTATAGTCGATGAAAATTATTCTGTGTACATCCCAAAATACAGAGGCCAAAACCTTCCCAGCCGACTGTTGTGTCTTTGGTCGCTTCGGATGGCTTTCACCGGCTGCTGTCCACTCAGCTGACTGCCAATTTGATTCCGTTGTGTAGTGGTGGATCCATGTTTCATCCATTGTCACATATCGCGTGAAAAAAATTCTTTTTACTGCTCTTAAACAGATCCAAACAGCGCTCAGAATCATCAACACGTTGTTGTTTTTGGTCCACTGTAAGCGAGCGCGTTTCGAACAGAGCTTTCTCATATCCAAGTGTTTATGCAAAATATGACCAACACGTTCTTTTGATGTCTTTAGGGTGTCAGCTATCTCACGCAATTTCACTTTACGGTCATCCAAAACAATTTTATTGATTTTTTTTATGTTTTCCGGAGTAACTACCTCATTTGGGCGTCCAAAGCGTTCAGCATCATTTGTATCTATATGACCGCGTTTAGATTCAGCACACCAGTTAATGATGAGTGATTTTCCAGGGGTAGAGTCCCCGTAACACTTATCAAGCCAT
>CM032453.1:145824800-145936695 GCA_019049505.1 Pachyrhynchus sulphureomaculatus | reverse complement strand
AATGATTTCTGGAGTCGTAACCTCCACAGGCCGGCCAGAACGTTCAGCGTCACTTGTGCCCATATGGCCAGTCCGAAAATTTTGAAACTACTTATAAACTGTTCTAATCGAAGGTGCAGAGTCACCATAATGTTTATCAAGCTTCTCTTTAGTCTCCTGAGGCGTTTTGCCTTTCATAAAGTAATGTTTAATCACCAAACGAAATTCTTTTTCGTCCATTTCTTGAAAATCACTCGATTTCCTTGATTCACACGAATGCCAAACACAAAGAAATAGACCAATATGGCTAAAACTTGGTGTGCGTTCATTCAAGAGATGCTACTAACTAAACATGACCTCGATACGCGCCGGTGGTGCCATCTCTCGGACTTTGCACGGACTTTTCAAACCAGCCTCGTATATAGAAAATTTATATGTTAAGGTAGGGTAGTTTAGCTACCTAAAGAGTTAGTTCATAATTTAATACCTAAAAAAAGTCCTTAGATCGCATTTTGGAGACTGTTCTTAAGTTTTACCCTGTACATCTTTCCATCCACGGTTTACCGTCTTCTTAGTTAACACATTAAAACAAGAAAGGCCGACTTTTATTTAAAAAAAAAAGAGTTTTGCAAATTGGTATGCTAAATTTCCGTACGTTAATAGGCGTCATGTCACTACTATAATAAGAATGCGCACAGGTCATTGACTTATTAAAAGACACTTATTTAAAATTAAAGTAACTCAAGACACTAATTGCGAGTGCGGTTCGAAGGAGGACCTAAATCATATCTTCTTTGAATGTCCCTTGTCTACAATCCCCAATGTAGATTTATATACTGAAATTTCAAAATTAGGCATTCAGACACCATTCACTATTGACAATATTCTGGCCAAATTGAACCCACAAATTACTCATGATGAGGTTTTTCAATTACAATAAAATAAAAAATGTAATGAAAAACTAATATTGTCAAATTTCCACTTTATTTAGTTTCACTGAAATTGTATGACGCGTTTCGCTATACTATAGCTTCTTCTGATACAAAATGATATTTGAGTATTAGTGTTGTTACATTTATATAAATACCCTAAGGTAGATAGGTAATAAAATTAATACTATATGCTAATGAATCTTGCTGGAAAATCCATTCTGAATATTAATTGTATAAATTGAGTAAAGGGAGTTACCATGGGCCAGACAGGTATCTTTTTGTTCGTTTAAGATGATGTCTGAATTTTTAATTCTATTTATTTCTAAATTTTCTAATAGGTTTAATTTTACGCCTTTGTTTTGTATGTGTAGAATTTTAAATTTATCGTCAAAAAGATGATTCGATTCGGTTAAATGATTACTGTACGCTGAGTCAGTTTTGTTTTTTAAATAGCTTCTTTTATGTTATAAAATCCGAGTTTCGAATGAGCTACCTGTCTGACCTATGTAACTTTTATGACAAGAACCACAATTTAACTGATATACTCCAGATTTTTTTGATCTATTTTGTTTTTCTCCCGTTTTTAATGAATTTTCCTAACGAGTTATTTGTTCTAAAAGCTATGTTGATGTTATATTTGTTTAAGTGGTTTTTAATTTTCTCAGACGTGTTACCAAAATATGTTAAAACATTAAGTTTTTTCCCTGTGTTTTCTTTCTTGGGGTATACTAATAAAAAAAAAACTAATAAAAAAATAAAAAATTTAAAAAATAAAGCTATTTCTTTAGTATACCCCAAGAAAAAAAAACGGGGAAAAAATTTAACGTTTTAACATATTTTGAAAACACGTCAGAGAAAATTAAAAACCACTTAAACAAATATAATATCAACATAGCTTTTAGAACAAATAACTCGTTAGGAAAATTCATTAAAAACGCAAAGGGAAAACAAAATAGATCAAAAAAATCTGGAGTGTATCAGTTAAATTGTGGTTCTTGTTATAAAATTTCCATAGGTCAGACAGGTAGCTCATTCGAAATTCGAATTTTAGAACATAAAAGAAGCTATTTAAAAAACAAAACTGACTCAGCGTACAGTAATCATTTAACAGAATCAAATCATCTTTTTGACGATAAATTTAAAATTCTACACATACAAAACTAAGGCGTAAAATTAAACCTATTAGAAAATTTAGAAATAAATAGAATTAAAAATTCAGACATCATCTTAAACGAACAAAAAGATACCTGTCTGGCCCATGATAACTCCCCTTTACTCAATTTATACAATTAATATTCAGAATGGAGTTCCCAGCAATATTCATTAGCATATAGTATTAATTTTATTACCTATCTACCTTAGGGTATTTATATAAATGTAACAACACTAATACTCAAATATCATTTTATATCAGAAGAAGCTCTTGTATAGCGAAACGCGTCATACAGTTTCAGTGAAACTAAATAAAGTGGAAATTGCACAATATTAGTCTTTCATTACATTCATTATGAATTTCCATCAAGTAACAGCCACAACAATTCAAAGAATAAAATAAAACTTTAGTAATGGATTCAACAAACAATATTCCATCACAACCTAATCCCATCCGATGCAATAGCCTCCTTCTCAACAAATTCCTATGTTTGTGTCTTTGTCAAACTACATATATTCCCCACATCCGCAATTAACACACACCAACAAGTGAAATACTGATATTCAAACCAAATGCAAATAAAATAAAAAACAATCTGGAGATCTAGTAGAACGGAAGCTCGTCAATGCTGGATTTCTCTTGGGACTCGAAAAGGGGAGATCCAAACTCGGGAACGTGTAAAGCAGGGATGTCAAAGATACGGCCCGTGGGCCGCATCTGGCCCCCGGGACGTATCAATAAGGCCCGCGATCGCAATGTATCACACAGAAAGAAGAATATTATACACTATATAATTAAATAAATAAAATGTTATAATAATTCAGTACATTTTTTTTATTTGAATCTGGCCCGCCTACACATTCTAAATTTAATATATGGCCCTCTGCAAAATTGAGTTTGACACCTCTGGTATAAAGCATCGCTGAGGGTCGCCGGCGCCCTGCCTAAGCGCGAGATGGATCTTGAGCTGGCAAATTACCTCAGCAACAGTACCATTAACAATCAAGCCAAGCCAAGTTTTGCAAATTCGTTTAGTAAGTTCTTGTTTAACACATGTTTGCAGGTGCATATCAAAATTCAAAATCTCTTAATTTTGTCCATCAGTATTTTATGACCAAAATAACAAAAAAGATATAGATATTTTCTTAATTTAAAATAAAAATAAAAATTTTGGGAGCGTTCGCAGTAATCGAAAAAATAAATAAAAATATATTTATAATATTTATTTGTTATATCTATATTTATAACAAATTGACACTAACCTGTAGAAATGTGGTACTCTCCGTCTTTGAACGTACTAAATTTGATCACAAATTAAAGGTAAATTTTTTCCAACTTTTTCAAAAATATATCAAAAAATTGCAACCAAATTTGAGCCCTGCAAATAACCGACTAACCCACCAAACCAAAAGAAATAAACTTAAAGACATATTGGATAAGTATTCATCACTCCCCCCAAAATGTTATTTCTTTGTATTATTTACAATTTCTTCGTCCTTGTCTTGCCGGCCAGTCTTCACGGTATACGCAATTTACTTTTCCTTTCTTCTTTCTCACTCTCACTTTTGTCGCGCTGCCTGATCTTTCACGAGAATTACCAGTATATCTATATGACTGACCTAATTTGATATGTTTCAGTTTAATGGTTGGATGATCTTTTAGTGTAGCGAAGTCATTAATATCGTTGTTTTACGATTATATTGTAATGGTATTGAGGAAATTTTAATTTTTAATTATAAAGGTGTTTAGCGTCCGTGCAAAATACTTAGTTGCTTATACAACGAAGATCGTCAGTAAGTTTGGTCCGTACATTAAAAGTGCAGGAGGTCCTTGAATAATGAAGAACTGGTAATCATCGAACTCGAGCATGCCAAGTTTTTCTACATTTTTGAACTCCTTAGCTAGTCTAAGTAAGGATGCCAATGTTCGTTATCTCGCAAACTTAAGAACGACAGCAGCAAAAATTTAAGAGCCATATATAAGGAGATATTAGTAGCTGACAAACCTAAGCGACATCTGTTGTGAAACCGGCAATACTTTTAATCCAAAAGAAATGCCATATAGTCCAATGCAATTCGGTTTATACCTCGGAACCCAGCTATTGGAAAGAGATTTGAATGTTTCAGGATTTATACTTATACCAAAAAGTTGAAAGTTTCCGCTAATATTTTTTTTCACTTCCATGAAAATAACGTTACTTCTAGTATAGTAAACACCTATAGGTAGTTATATTTTCTCTCTAAAATTATTTTATTTCTATATAAAGCAACACGTAAAGTAACACGTAGGCTTTTTTTTGAGGTCTGCGAATAGATAATAGTCGCTGGGCAATTCGATCTTCAATTCATGCAATTTTGCCATCGTTACCGTTGACTTGTGACACGGTGCATTGTCTTAATGAAAGAGCACTTTTTTCTTGATGATTTTGGGCCGTTTGTTTGCGATTTCTGCCTTCAAACGCACCAATAATTTTATATAATATTCGGTATTGATAGTTTTTCCCTTCTCAGCATAGTCAATGAAAATTATTCCACGCGCAAGGCCAAAACGTTCCCAGCCGACTGTTGTGTCTTTGGTCGCTTCGGGTGGCTTTCACCGGCTGCTCTCCATTCAGCTGACTGCCAATTTTATTCCGGTACATAGTGGTGGATCCATGTTTCATCCGTTGTCATATATTGCATGAAAAATCCTTTCTATTGCGCTTAAACAGGTCCAACCAACGCTCAGAATCATCAACACGTTGTGGTTTTTGGTACACTGTGAGCAAACGCAGTACCCATTTCGAACAGAGCTTTCTCATGCCCAAATGTTCAGACAAAATATGACCAACCCGGTACGTTCTCCCTGTTGTAGAAGGCGACTTACAAAGCAACCTAGATGGTAGATGCCCAGATCCCACCAGCATCGCCCGCTGTGATACCATCGCATCAGCTTAGGCGGCATGAAGTTGCTTAACATTTTGTGGCTATGCCGATGTTCCGGAATGTGGGACCAAATAGCATGATGAACTGAACTAACCTGGATACAAAAAATTCCAGAAGTAAAATAGCCCCCCCCCCATTCGGATCTCCGGGTGGGGGCTGGTTCAGGGACGTCGACATGCAGAGATCATAATTTTAAAATAGATTTTTGCAACATACGAGGATTAAACTCGAACATAAATTCAGTGCACCAACACCTACAATCAAATAAACCTCATCTACTCGCTCTCTGTGAAACCAAGATTAGTTCATCGACCAGCACAGTCAACTATCTTTATCCTGGGTACGACTTCTATTCCCGATTTAGGCGTAACTTTGGAATCTATCTTTTTGTCAGAAGCGACCTCTCTTGCCAGCGAGAAGAGGCTCTGTAGCCTCCAAACTTTGATGTTATGTGGTTAAAAATAACGACTCCCACAAGGTTCATCTGCATCCTCTATCGACCACCAAGTAATACTAACTTTAGAACAGACACCATCGATCATTTACAAATTAACTATCCAAATGCCGAAATTGCCATCCTGGACGACTTTATTGTCCATGAAATCAACTGGCTTAAATATTCAAATACTACCGACGAACAAGGTCGTGAAGCTGAATCATTCTCAATCAGTTGTGGCTTAACTCAGCTTACTGACGAACCAACGCGGATACCTGATCGAGCCGGGAAGTTTGCCAGTCTTCTTGATCTGTTTTTAACCACCAATCCGGAGATTTACATGGTCACCGTAAATCCGCCGTTAGGTTCTTCCGACCATAAACTGCTTTCGACATCGAGTATCCTACCAATCACTGACAGAGAGGCGCCTAAACCGCGCAAGATTTGCTAAATGGGAAGATCTCATGGAATATTTTCGAACTTTCCCTTGGTTAGACGTTTGTTTTCGATCCGATGACCCATCTGACTGCGCCAGGGAGGTTACCGATGTTATTTTGGTTGGTATGGAAGCTTACATCCCTTTTTCGAAGAAATGTCCTTCCAACGGCAAACCTTGGTTTGACCGAAAATGCAAAGAAGCTGTTGCTTCTAAACACCTTGCCTTCCGACAATGGCATAAAAATTCTAACACTGTAAATGGTAACACCCTTGTTCGTACCCGGAACAGATGCAAAGAAATTACCAACAAAATCAAAGCGGAATACATTCAATGAATTAGAAACAAACTTCTTGCTTGTTCCAACAATTCCAGGTCTTTTTGGTCAGTCACTAACGCAATTAGCCAAAATTTCACCAAATCCACCATACCACCACTCACACGGCCAGATAATGCTATTGCAACGATACCTGTTGAGAAAACGAACTTATTGGCTGAACTCTCATGAACTCTTTGCTTCACACTTTACTGTCGATTTCCAAGGAAAAATACCGCCTTTTTTATGGGTCTAGCACACGTGCTACAGGGAAGTCCCTAAAGCGCTCCAGGAGCGGCATGTGTACGGAAAAAACGATTCATGTTGTTCTTGAATCGCTGTAAATTGTACTCACACACAGCCCTGGGCAAATTATTCTAAAGGGATGATGTTCTCCATATAAAAGACTGCTTGAAAAACGTTGTACGCGGAGTAACAAGCTGAACTTCATACGGATGTGAAGTATTAGCGCGACGTGTATTTCTAACATGCACCACTCTAGGAGGAATTAAGCGGGCCACATTCTTCGAACACTTTCCATGAAAATACTTGTAGAATAGACTCAAGTCACCTACTATTCTCACACTGCAGTCAAGGATGCCCGATATTGTCTTCAGATCGCGAATCATAAAACGTATTTTAAAGAAGCTAGACACCAAAAAAGCTTATGGCGCTGACGGAATACCTACCATAGTTCTCAAAAACTGTGCGAGGGAACTAACACCAGTTTTCTGTAGACTTTTCAACCTATCCTACAGAAAGGGAATATTTCCTTCCTGCTGGAAATGTGCCACAGTTTAACCGATACCTAAAAAAGGCAAAAAGGCCTTGCCAAATAACTACCGACCAGTCGCACTGTTTTCAATAATATCAAAAGTCATGGAAAAGGCTATCAATCAGCATCTTCTAAAATATCTTCATTAAACGTTTAGCGATCATCAATATGGCTTTCGTAAATATAGATCAACAGGAGATCTTCGACTTATGTAACACATGTATGGAACAACGCAATTGAACACTTTGAAGGATCTCGAGGCATTCGACCCTGTTTGGCACGATGGACTCTTGGCTAAGCTACGCTCTTATGGCATGTCTGAGGAATTCTATTCGTGGTATGTTTCCTCAGAGAGCTTTCTTTACGAGTGACAGTCGATGGATTTCTTTAGTGTCAACGCCAGTATGCCCCAAGGCTCCATACTATCTCCTACTCTCTTTCTTATTTACATTAACGATCTACTGGAAAAGACCGAGAATCCAATCTACAGCTTTGCAGATGACAGTACGCTTATCTTTTCACTCACTTTGAACGCTCGGACACCGGCTACTCGGACGAATATCCGCAGACAGCAGGAAGTCATTCAACTTAACAAAGACCTGGAAGAAATTCTATCTTGGTGTGACAGTAACCAAGTGGAATTTAACGCTACAAAAACCCAGGTGGCAGCTTTTTCTAAAAAAGTTAACGTTGCTGAACCCGACATAGTTATGCCGGAGCACTCCATTCCTCTAACATCGTCAACACTTTGTTAGGCGTTAATTTTGGACCAAATATGTCTTGGCATGAACATGTTGCGGGCTTAGCAAGGAAAACTTGTCAAAAGTTGGGAATATTATTTCGAACCAAAAAGCTTTACACTCCACAACAACTGTTACAAAGCACAAATTCGACCAACTATGGAAAACTGCTCCCATGTTTGGGGCTCTACTCCCATACATACACTGTATATGTTAGATTCAATTCACACATGACACGTAAGAAAAATGTGTGACACCTGAACAGGTCACGAAACATGAAACCTTGATAAGAGTTAAAGATCAAGTAGATGCTAATAAAGTTCTGAAGGAAGTACAAAAAAATCTTAAGAAAGAAAGAACTGGCAGCGAGCAGTTTAAAAGTGTAAGAAGAATACAGGGAGGAGTTATCTTAGAATGCCGAGATAAAACACAACAAAGTAAACTGAAAGAATCCCTGGAAAAACTGGGAAATTTTCAACTCAGAAACTGAAAAACACCGATCCTATGTTGATGATTACAGGTATTGAGAAAGGTTATGAACTTGATAATTTTGTACTAGATTTAATCGAGCAAAATCCACAGCTTAAAGAACTTTTTGGTGATGACGTCAGTTCACAAATCAAAGTAATAACGAAAAGGGAGTGTAGAAACATGAGAAAAGAGAATTGGATACTTCGAGCAAATCCAGAGATATTCAAATGGCTTATTAAAAATGAGAAAATTTGATTTAACAAAGGCATACATTTGTGAATATACTAATATCGTAATGTGTTTTAACTGTTATTATTTTGGACATGTAGCGAAGTATTGCAAAGGACAAACTTGTTGTTATAAATGTGGTGAAAACCATTTAGCCAAGGAATGCCCAGAGGCTAGCCCATTGAATTGCCTCAACTGTAAGCGCTTAGGACTAAAAGAACGCAGACACACGGCAAGGGACCCAAAATATCCAGCGTTTATACAAAAAATTGAAAAACAACGACACTATATAAATTATAATTCGAAGAAAGATGAGACTTTTTTGGCCGAATCGAAAGAACATCTAACCAAGTAAAGCAAAGCGGAGCTTCCAAGAAACACTTTGATAGCAAAAACACTAAAAAAGTGAGTTTAATACATCAAAATGTCCAATCAGTTGGTAATTGCGTAGATCAATTAAATCATATGTTAGAGGAGTGTCAAGATTGTTGAGTCTTGTGTGTGTCAGAGCACTGGAAAATTGATGAACATCTAAAATCGTTCACTATAAATAATGTTGTTCTGGCATCAAGTTTTTGTCGAGAAGAGGGATATGGGGGCGCAGCTATCTACATATACAAGGGCGTGAGTTTCAAAAGAAATATTCTAATGGCTGGTGATTTTAATATAGAATTAATTCAACAAAACAAAGCGAAAGCAGACTTTCTATCAGTATTAAACTCCTTTTAGCTGTACAGAAAAAATGTTTAAAAAAATGGTGAAAAAAATTACTGTTAGACTTAGAACCATATAGTATTAATGATTATTTGAACATGTAAAGTATGTAACTGTTTATGTAAATTGTATCAAATTAATGAATATTTCCTTTTTTGTATGTTGACGTCATTTCATTTTATGTTTTGTTTGCACGCGTGTGTAAATGCATGTAATTTGAAATAAAGTAAATAAAATTTAAAAAAAAAAAAAATTCAGGGAAGAGCTGTTCGTCTGATTGGAGACCCAGAACTGACCGGCGGCCTTGATTCGCTGGGACTTGAGCCTATTTCTACAAGTATTTTCATGTATGTATGATGTAGCCCGCTTAATTTCTCCCAGAGTAGTACATATTGGGAATACACGTCGCGCTAATACTTCATATCCGTATGAGGTTCAGCTTGTTACTCCTCGTATAATGCTTTTCAAGCAGTCTTTTATATGGAGAACATCATCCCTTTGGAATAATTTGCCCAAGACTGCGTTTCCCACCGAGTACAATTTGCAGCGATTCAAGAACAACGTGAATCGCTTTTTCCGCACACATGTCGCTCCTGTGACGCCTTAAGGACTTCCTTGCAGCAGGTGTGCTAGACCCATAAAAAAAATAAATCTTTATATCTTCATTTTTATTTGCATCATCTTTTTCATTTTCGACTTTCTGTTTATCAATTTTTCGAATATTATACGAGGCTGGTTTGAAAAGTCCGTGCAAAAATAAAAACTACTTATGTGTTTGGGGTAAACCTTTTTTATTTTTCGACATAGTCTCCTTTTACGCTTATACACTTCGTCCAACGATGTTCTAGTTTGTTGATCCCTTCCGAATAATAGTATTTGTCCAAGTCTGCAAAATATCCATTGGTGACTGCAATCACCTCCTCGTTTGAATAAAATCTTTGTCCCGCAGCCATTTCTTCAAATTGGGGAACAAATAGTAGTCCGAGGGAGCCAAGTCTGGAGAATAGGGGGGATGTGAAACGAGTTGAAATCCTATTTCCATTAATTTTGCGACCACAACTGCTGAGGTGTGTGCTGGTGCGTTGTCGTGATGGAAAAGGACTTTCTTGTGGGCCAATCGCGGGCGTTTTTCTTGCAGCTCGGTTTTCAAACGGTCCAATAACGATGAATAATATTCACCTGTAATAGTTTTACCCTTTTCCAGATAGTCGATGAGGATTATCCCTTGCGAATCCCAAAAGACAGTCGCCATAACCTTTCCGGCCGAAGGAACGGTCTTCGCCTTTTTTGGTGCAGGTTCCCCCTTGGTAACCCATTGTTTAGATTGTTGTTTGGTCTCTCAGGAGTATAGTAATGTATCCATGTTTCATCTACAGTGACGAAACGACGCTTAAAGTCCTCCGGATTCTTCTGGAACAGCTGCAAACCATCCTTGCAACACTTCACACGATTCCGTTTTTGGTCAAGCGTGAGCAATCGCGGCACCCATCTTGCGGATAGCTTTCTCATGTCCAAATGTTTATGCAAAATATTATGTACCCGTTCAGTCGAGATGCCCACAGCACTAGCAATCTCACGCACCTTAACTCTTCTGTCATCCATCACCATATCATGGATTTGATCAATGATTTCTGGAGTCGTAACCTCCACAGGCTGTCCAGAACGTTCAGCGTCACTTGTGCCCATATGGCCAGTCCGAAAATTTTGAAACCACTTATAAACTGTTTTAATCGAAGGTGCAGAGTCACCATAATGTTTATCAAGCTTCTCTTTAGTCTCCTGAGGCGTTTTGCCTTTCATAAAGTAATGTTTAATCACCACACGAAATTCTTTTTCGTCCATTTCTTGAAAATCACTCGACTTCCTTGATTTACACGAATGCCAAACACAAAGAAATAGACCAATATGGCTGAAACTTGGTGTGCGTTCATTCAAGAGATGCTACTAACTGAACATGACCTCGATACGCGCCGGTGGTGTCGGACTTTGCACGGACTTTTCAAACCAGCCTCGTATTTCTTGTTGCAGATTATTATTAATTATGGATAGTTACAGTAAGAACAGCGATTCAGCAAATGTTGAAGAAAAGCAGGTAGCGCTTTTCGAGGGATCCTCCTCGGGCATATATAGTTATTGTAAAGCAACTGAAAATAGACAGAAGTCGATATTTCAGCAGTTTACTAGCTGTTCTCTTGTTCGTCAAATCCATCCTGAGACGTGTTTCGCCGTATCACGGCTCGTCAGTCAGGCTAGGATTGACAAACAAGAGAACGGAATCTACTGGTACTTATTCCAGAAGTACGACGGTAGGATACAACGAATTGTATGTGACAGTTGACGGATTTCTATCTAACAACTTTACTGTCAACGTCCGTGTGCGCCAAGGGTCCATACTGTCTCCTACGCCATTTCCCATTTACATTGATGATCTTCTGGAAAGGACCAGTAATTCAATCTACAGCTTTCCAGATGACAGTACGATTATTTCTTCATTTACTTTGAACGCTCGAACATCGTTTAATACTGCAAATATCCATAGACAACAGGAAGTCGTTCAACTTAACAAAGGCATGGAAGAAATTCTGTCTTGGGGTGGGCGTTATTTTTGGAGCAAATATGTCGTGGCATGAACATATGGCAAGCATAGGAAAGAGAGTTTCTCAAAAGCTGGGAATATTATTTCGAACTAGAAAGCTTTACACTCCACAACAACTGTTAATTCTGTACAAAGCTCAAATTCGACCAACGATGGAATACTGCTCTCATGTTTGGGGCTCCGCTCCCAAACCTACACTGCATTTGTTGGATTCTTTTCAGAAGAAAGTTGTTCACCCCATTAGAGACCTAGAACTGATCAGCAACCTTGATGTAGCCCGCTTAATTCGTCCCAAAGAAGTGCATGCTGCTAATACATCACATCCATATTAAGTTCAGCCTGTCCCTTCTCGTACAATCGTTTTCAAGCAGTTTTTTACATGGAGAACATCATCCTTTTGGAATAATTTGCCACCGAGTACAATTTACCATCCCTTTGGAATGATTTGCTCCGAACTCTGCTTCCCACCGAGTATAATTTACAGCGATTCAAGACAAACGTCAATTGCCTTTTCCGCACACGTGTCGCTCTTGGGATTTCCCTGCAACACGTGTGCTATTCCCATAAAAAAAAGAAAAAGGAATATATAATGTGAATTATTTAAATTGGGTTTGTACATTTGTCTACAATTGGTATATCATGAGCTCAATATAAAACTAAAAAAAAGAAGGAAGCAGCGTCAACAAACAAACTTGTGATAATTATAATTACTTAGGAGTAGACTTCGCTACAATAGGAACATATATCCGGGGATGAATAAAAAAATAGGACATGTATGAAAAACAATTAATTGTCCCAGCAGAACAAGTCTCAAAACACAAACACACAACTTTAATCTTACGTTTTCTTTGTCAAACCGAGAAATTTTGGAACGCCCCTTGTAGTTAGTCATTATTTAACCAAAATCTACAAGTACTAAACCTACTTTACTGTTCGTAACGAGGAAGCATGACCTACAAAATTCATTTGATTTTAACCACGATATTATGCGTAGTTTGTCATTTTTACGTAGCTATGATATTTAAAATACTTTCAAGAATATTATCTAAGAACAAGCGAGTTAAAGAAAGAGAATATCAGTCCAGAAAGCCCTAGAGCAGTGCATGTTAGAAATACACGTCGCGCTAATACTTCACATCCGTATGAGGTTCAGCTTGTTACTCCGCGTACAACGCTTTTCAAGCCCTCCTTTATATGGAGAACATTATCCCTTTAGAATAATTTGCCCAGGGCTTTGTTACTCACCGAGTACAATTTACAGCGATTCAAGAATAACGTGAATCGCTTTTTCCGTACACATGCCGCTCCTGGAGTGCTTTAGGGACTTCCCCGTAGCACATGTACTAGACCCATAAAAAAAAAGAAACAAGTGAATAAAAGCATATACGCTACTAATAGGGATACTCAACATCTATAATATATATAAAATGCAACTTCTCTCTGTCTGTCTGTCCGTTAGTGCGCCTATCACTGAAGAACCACTTATCCGATTTACGTACTTTTTTTTAAAAACATACATATGTTCTCTGGCCAGGTTATAGGCTATATTTTATTACGATAGGTAGCATAAGGAATGAGCAGTGACGTAAAATAGTGAATGATGTCGGAAATAAGTTTGCCGTTAGCGCGTGCCTTTGCAATACACAGCCTAAACCATTAAATATGGAACAATATTATGTAACAAAGAATATCTGTAATGTATAATCTATAATATATATAAAATGCAATGTCTCTCTGTCTGTCTGTCTGTCCATTAGTGCGTTTATCACGCGGGAACCACTTTTCCGATTTACCTGTCTTTTTTTTAAATTCATACATATATTCTTTGGCCAGGTTATATAATAATAATAATAATCTATATCTATAATATATATAATGCATTGTTTGTCTGTCTGTCTTATCACTTATCCGATTTACGTGATTTTTTAAATTCATACATATGTTCTCTGACCAGGTTATAGGAATATATTTTATTACATCTATAATATATATAAAATGCAACGTATCTCTGTCTGTCTGTCTGTCCGTTAGTGCGCTTATCACTGGAGAACCACTTATCCGAGTTTCGTACTTTTTTTTTTTAAAACATACATATGTTCTCCGGCCAGGTTATAGGCTATATTTTATTACGATAGGTAGCATAAGGAATGAGCAGTGATAATAATAGTAAATGAAGTCGGACAAAGTTTGCCGCTAGCGCATTCTCTTGCAATACACAGTCCAAACCATTAAATATGGAATAATATTATGTAGCAGAGAATATCTATAATATATATAAAATGCAATGTCTCTCTGTCTGTCTGTCTGTATGTCCGTTAGTGTGCTTATCACTGGAGAACCACTTATCCGATTTACGTGCTTTTTTTTTAAACATACATATGTTCTCTGGCCAGGTTATAGGATATATTTTATTAGGCGACATAAGGAATAAGCAGTGACGATAATAGTGATTCAAGTCGGAGAAAAGTTTGCCGCTAGCGCGTTCTCTTGCAATACACTCCCTAAAGCATTAAATATGGAACAATATCATGTAGCAAAAAATACAATATATATAAAATGCAACGTCTCTCTGTCTGTCTGTCTGTCCGTTCGTGCGCTTATCACTCGAGAACCACTTATCCGATTTACGTGTTTTTATAAATTTATACATATGTTCTATATAATTCGATATAAGCCTAGATAATGGGAGATAAGGATAAATAATGGGAGATAAGTCGAGATAAGCCTCGATAATGGGAGATAAGGTGAGATAATGGGAGATAAGTATAAATAATGGGAGATAAGGAGAGATAATGGGAGATAAGTAGAGATAAGTCTAGATAATGGGAGTTATGGTGAAATAATGGGAGATAAGGAGAAATAATGGAAGATAAGTCGAGATAAGCCCAGATAATGGGAAATAAGGTGAAATAATGGAAGATAAGGAGAAATAATGGGAGATAAGGAGAAATAATGGGAGATAAGGAGAAATAATGGGAGGTGAGCAGAGATAAGCCTAGATAATGGAAATTATGTAGAGATAATGGGAAAGTAAATAAAATTTAAAAAAAATAAAAATTCAGGGAAGAGCTGTTCGTCTGATTGGAGACCCAGAACTGACCGGCGGCCTTGATTCGCTGGGACTTGAGCCTATTCTACAAGTATTTTCATGTATGTATGATGTAGCCCGCTTAATTTCTCCCAGAGTAGTACATATTGGGAATACACGTCGCGCTAATACTTCATATCCGTATGAGGTTCAGCTTGTTACTCCTCGTATAATGCTTTTCAAGCAGTCTTTTATATGGAGAACATCATCCCTTTGGAATAATTTGCCCAAGACTGCGTTTCCCACCGAGTACAATTTGCAGCGATTCAAGAACAACGTGAATCGCTTTTTCCGCACACATGTCGCTCCTGTGACGCCTTAAGGACTTCCTTGCAGCAGGTGTGCTAGACCCATAAAAAAAATAAATCTTTATATCTTCATTTTTATTTGCATCATCTTTTTCATTTTCGACTTTCTGTTTATCAATTTTTCGAATATTATACGAGGCTGGTTTGAAAAGTCCGTGCAAAAATAAAAACTACTTATGTGTTTGGGGGTAAACCTTTTTTATTTTTCGACATAGTCTCCTTTTACGCTTATACACTTCGTCCAACGATGTTCTAGTTTGTTGATCCCTTCCGAATAATAGTATTTGTCCAAGTCTGCAAAATATCCATTGGTGACTGCAATCACCTCCTCGTTTGAATAAAATCTTTGTCCCGCAGCCATTTCTTCAAATTGGGGAACAAATAGTAGTCCGAGGGAGCCAAGTCTGGAGAATAGGGGGGATGTGAAACGAGTTGAAATCCTATTTCCATTAATTTTGCGACCACAACTGCTGAGGTGTGTGCTGGTGCGTTGTCGTGATGGAAAAGGACTTTCTTGTGGGCCAATCGCGGGCGTTTTTCTTGCAGCTCGGTTTTCAAACGGTCCAATAACGATGAATAATATTCACCTGTAATAGTTTTACCCTTTTCCAGATAGTCGATGAGGATTATCCCTTGCGAATCCAAAAGACAGTCGCCATAACCTTTCCGGCCGAAGGAACGGTCTTCGCCTTTTTTGGTGCAGGTTCCCCCTTGGTAACCCATTGTTTAGATTGTTGTTTGGTCTCAGGAGTATAGTAATGTATCCATGTTTCATCTACAGTGACGAAACGACGCTTAAAGTCCTCCGGATTCTTCTGGAACAGCTGCAAACCATCCTTGCAACACTTCACACGATTCCGTTTTTGGTCAAGCGTGAGCAATCGCGGCACCCATCTTGCGGATAGCTTTCTCATGTCCAAATGTTTATGCAAAATATTATGTACCCGTTCAGTCGAGATGCCCACAGCACTAGCAATCTCACGCACCTTAACTCTTCTGTCATCCATCACCATATCATGGATTTGATCAATGATTTCTGGAGTCGTAACCTCCACAGGCTGTCCAGAACGTTCAGCGTCACTTGTGCCCATATGGCCAGTCCGAAAATTTTGAAACCACTTATAAACTGTTTTAATCGAAGGTGCAGAGTCACCATAATGTTTATCAAGCTTCTCTTTAGTCTCCTGAGGCGTTTTGCCTTTCATAAAGTAATGTTTAATCACCACACGAAATTCTTTTTCGTCCATTTCTTGAAAATCACTCGACTTCCTTGATTTACACGAATGCCAAACACAAAGAAATAGACCAATATGGCTGAAACTTGGTGTGCGTTCATTCAAGAGATGCTACTAACTGAACATGACCTCGATACGCGCCGGTGGTGTCGGACTTTGCACGGACTTTTCAAACCAGCCTCGTATTTCTTGTTGCAGATTATTATTAATTATGGATAGTTACAGTAAGAACAGCGATTCAGCAAATGTTGAAGAAAAGCAGGTAGCGCTTTTCGAGGGATCCTCCTCGGGCATATATAGTTATTGTAAAGCAACTGAAAATAGACAGAAGTCGATATTTCAGCAGTTTACTAGCTGTTCTCTTGTTCGTCAAATCCATCCTGAGACGTGTTTCGCCGTATCACGGCTCGTCAGTCAGGCTAGGATTGACAAACAAGAGAACGGAATCTACTGGTACTTATTCCAGAAGTACGACGGTAGGATACAACGAATTGTATGTGACAGTTGACGGATTTCTATCTAACAACTTTACTGTCAACGTCCGTGTGCGCCAAGGGTCCATACTGTCTCCTACGCCATTTCCCATTTACATTGATGATCTTCTGGAAAGGACCAGTAATTCAATCTACAGCTTTCCAGATGACAGTACGATTATTTCTTCATTTACTTTGAACGCTCGAACATCGTTTAATACTGCAAATATCCATAGACAACAGGAAGTCGTTCAACTTAACAAAGGCATGGAAGAAATTCTGTCTTGGGGTGGGCGTTATTTTTGGAGCAAATATGTCGTGGCATGAACATATGGCAAGCATAGGAAAGAGAGTTTCTCAAAAGCTGGGAATATTATTTCGAACTAGAAAGCTTTACACTCCACAACAACTGTTAATTCTGTACAAAGCTCAAATTCGACCAACGATGGAATACTGCTCTCATGTTTGGGGCTCCGCTCCCAAACCTACACTGCATTTGTTGGATTCTTTTCAGAAGAAAGTTGTTCACCCCATTAGAGACCTAGAACTGATCAGCAACCTTGATGTAGCCCGCTTAATTCGTCCCAAAGAAGTGCATGCTGCTAATACATCACATCCATATTAAGTTCAGCCTGTCCCTTCTCGTACAATCGTTTTCAAGCAGTTTTTTACATGGAGAACATCATCCTTTTGGAATAATTTGCCACCGAGTACAATTTACCATCCCTTTGGAATGATTTGCTCCGAACTCTGCTTCCCACCGAGTATAATTTACAGCGATTCAAGACAAACGTCAATTGCCTTTTCCGCACACGTGTCGCTCTTGGGATTTCCCTGCAACACGTGTGCTATTCCCATAAAAAAAAGAAAAAGGAATATATAATGTGAATTATTTAAATTGGGTTTGTACATTTGTCTACAATTGGTATATCATGAGCTCAATATAAAACTAAAAAAAAGAAGGAAGCAGCGTCAACAAACAAACTTGTGATAATTATAATTACTTAGGAGTAGACTTCGCTACAATAGGAACATATATCCGGGGATGAATAAAAAAATAGGACATGTATGAAAAAACAATTAATTGTCCCAGCAGAACAAGTCTCAAAACATAAACACACAACTTTAATCTTACGTTTTCTTTGTCAAACCGAAAAATTTTGGAACGCCCCTTGTAGTTAGTCATTATTTAACCAAAATCTACAAGTACTAAACCTACTTTACTGTTCGTAACGAGGAAGCATGACCTACAAAATTCATTTGATTTTAACCACGATATTATGCGTAGTTTGTCATTTTTACGTAGCTATGATATTTAAAATACTTTCAAGAATATTATCTAAGAACAAGCGAGTTAAAGAAAGAGAATATCAGTCCAGAAAGCCCTAGAGCAGTGCATGTTAGAAATACACGTCGCGCTAATACTTCACATCCGTATGAGGTTCAGCTTGTTACTCCGCGTACAACGCTTTTCAAGCCCTCCTTTATATGGAGAACATTATCCCTTTAGAATAATTTGCCCAGGGCTTTGTTACTCACCGAGTACAATTTACAGCGATTCAAGAATAACGTGAATCGCTTTTTCCGTACACATGCCGCTCCTGGAGTGCTTTAGGGACTTCCCCGTAGCACATGTACTAGACCCATAAAAAAAAAGAAACAAGTGAATAAAAGCATATACGCTACTAATAGGGATACTCAACATCTATAATATATATAAAATGCAACTTCTCTCTGTCTGTCTGTCCGTTAGTGCGCCTATCACTGAAGAACCACTTATCCGATTTACGTACTTTTTTTTAAAAACATACATATGTTCTCTGGCCAGGTTATAGGCTATATTTTATTACGATAGGTAGCATAAGGAATGAGCAGTGACGTAAAATAGTGAATGATGTCGGAAATAAGTTTGCCGTTAGCGCGTGCCTTTGCAATACACAGCCTAAACCATTAAATATGGAACAATATTATGTAACAAAGAATATCTGTAATGTATAATCTATAATATATATAAAATGCAATGTCTCTCTGTCTGTCTGTCTGTCCATTAGTGCGTTTATCACGCGGGAACCACTTTTCCGATTTACCTGTCTTTTTTTAAATTCATACATATATTCTTTGGCCAGGTTATATAATAATAATAATAATCTATATCTATAATATATATAATGCATTGTTTGTCTGTCTGTCTTATCACTTATCCGATTTACGTGATTTTTTAAATTCATACATATGTTCTCTGACCAGGTTATAGGAATATATTTTATTACATCTATAATATATATAAAATGCAACGTATCTCTGTCTGTCTGTCTGTCCGTTAGTGCGCTTATCACTGGAGAACCACTTATCCGAGTTTCGTACTTTTTTTTTTTAAAACATACATATGTTCTCCGGCCAGGTTATAGGCTATATTTTATTACGATAGGTAGCATAAGGAATGAGCAGTGATAATAATAGTAAATGAAGTCGGACAAAGTTTGCCGCTAGCGCATTCTCTTGCAATACACAGTCCAAACCATTAAATATGGAATAATATTATGTAGCAGAGAATATCTATAATATATATAAAATGCAATGTCTCTCTGTCTGTCTGTCTGTATGTCCGTTAGTGTGCTTATCACTGGAGAACCACTTATCCGATTTACGTGCTTTTTTTTTAAACATACATATGTTCTCTGGCCAGGTTATAGGATATATTTTATTAGGCGACATAAGGAATAAGCAGTGACGATAATAGTGATTCAAGTCGGAGAAAAGTTTGCCGCTAGCGCGTTCTCTTGCAATACACTCCCTAAAGCATTAAATATGGAACAATATCATGTAGCAAAAAATACAATATATATAAAATGCAACGTCTCTCTGTCTGTCTGTCTGTCCGTTCGTGCGCTTATCACTCGAGAACCACTTATCCGATTTACGTGTTTTTATAAATTTATACATATGTTCTATATAATTCGATATAAGCCTAGATAATGGGAGATAAGGATAAATAATGGGAGATAAGTCGAGATAAGCCTCGATAATGGGAGATAAGGTGAGATAATGGGAGATAAGTATAAATAATGGGAGATAAGGAGAGATAATGGGAGATAAGTAGAGATAAGTCTAGATAATGGGAGTTATGGTGAAATAATGGGAGATAAGGAGAAATAATGGAAGATAAGTCGAGATAAGCCCAGATAATGGGAAATAAGGTGAAATAATGGAAGATAAGGAGAAATAATGGGAGATAAGGAGAAATAATGGGAGATAAGGAGAAATAATGGGAGGTGAGCAGAGATAAGCCTAGATAATGGAAATTATGTAGAGATAATGGGAAATAAGAAGAAATATTGGGAGATAAGGAGAAATAATGGGAGATATTTTATTACGTTAGGTAACATAAGGAATAAGCAGTGACGATAGTAGTAAACCAAGTCCACGCGAGCGGAGCCGCGGGTCCGGCTAGTTCTTTATAAACATTGCATAGTTAATAAAGTACCCTAGAAAATAACAATAGTCGAGGAACGTGTTTTAAAGAAGGTTACTTTCAATAATTTAAAAAAAATGTAACAGAAAGATAGAATGAATAGAATAGATAGTGTTACAGTATGTCAAGTAAGAACGTGACCGCTCTTATTCTAGAAAAAAATATGTTTCGAGAATATTTTTTAAAATTATATAAAAACAACACTATGTTTTAATTTCCAATATATTTAAAGTAACTTGACAATTGTTTCACCATACAATGGCTTCTTCACAAGTAAATAAGAAAGAAAAATATTTGGTAGTAATCCTGGTTACATAGTACTTAAAACTATCCTTAATTACCTAAGATTATACTAATCATTTTATTATATTAGTTACAGACAGAATTATTTTAAGAATGCAAATCTGTGGTACTATTTCAGAGAACTAATAAAGATTAAGTAAAGGTGAATGGTTTAAGTCTACCTGTTCGTTTAATAATAGATTGGAGTTTTTCCGTTTGGTAATTTCAAGATATTCAAGCAAATTTAATTTTTTAGATTTAATTTCTACATGTAGGATTTTTAACGTATCATCAAAATTATGGGATTCGTTTATTATATAGGTTACGTAATGTGAATTGTTCTTATTTGTTAAATAACTATGTTTATGTTCTTTAATGCGAGTTTCAAAAGATCTACCAGTTTGTCCTACGTAGGTTTTAGTATAAGATTCACAATTTAATAAATAAACTCCTGATTTTAAGGATTTCTTAGATTTGGTTTTGTTATTCAAAATTATATTCCCTAAGGTATTACTGGTTTTGAATGCTATTTTATTGTTCTTTTTTATTAAATGTTTGGAAAATGTTCTAGTTATTTTCCCTGTGTATGTGAGTGTACTAAATTTTCCTTTTTTGTCATTAATTGTGTGATAAATTAAAGAGATTGCATGTTTAAAGAATTTTTTATTCAAGATATTATCTATAATGTTAGGGTCATATCCATTATTAATTGCTATTTGTTTGAATATGTTGAATTCTTTGTTAAAATTAGTTTTAGTCATAGGGATATGTAACAATCTATGTAGGAAAGAGTTAAAAGCTGTCATTTTGTGAGTATAAAAGTGGGATGAACGATTGTGTATGACTGTGTCAGTATGTGAAGTTTTGTGAAAAATCGAGTAAATCGTGTTTATTGTTCACTTTTGATATAGATATGTCTAAGAAATTTATAGAGTTATTGGTTACTAATTCTAAGGTGAATTTAATATTAAGATGCAAATTATTTAGGAAGTTAAGGAGGATTGTTATTTGTCTATCTGTTCCCGTGAAACAGGAAATGATATCGTCAACATATCTATAACAGTAAACAATATTTTTGTTTACCGCGTTTTGATGAATTTCTAGTTCTAAATGATCAATGAAAATTTCCGCTAGTTCTAAATGATCAATGAAAATTTCCGCTAGTAAAGGGCTCAAAGGATTACCCATTATTAGATCTTCTTTAGATGTATAAAAGTTATCGTTGAATTCAAAGTAATTTTGATCCAAGCACGTCGTAAGTAAATCTAAAATATCCCGTTTAATAATTTCGTTTACTTTATTCTTGATTAAGAGCTTATCTTTCTATGACTTCATATGGTGGGATACTAGGAAATAAGTTTTGTACATCAAATGAAATAATTCTAGAATTTTCCGGTAAGTTAATGTTTTTAATTTTATCTGTTAGTTCATAGGTGTTGGATATATTATATTTCGGTTTAAATTTGTAATGTTGTATTAATTTGATTGATGGTGCCGTAACAAACGATACAACTGGTCTAATAGGGAGATCCTTTTTATGTAATTTAGTTAGGGAATATAATTTTAAAGCCGGTGGGTTCATTATTGTTAAAGTACTTTTTTCAAAATCATTGAAAATTGTGAGATTTTTTAAAGTAAATTTTATTAGTTTTTGGTAGGCTTTTGTTGGGTCATTATTTAATACTTGAAATTTTCCTGTGTTAAGAAAAGAAAGAGTTTTAAATATATATTGTACTCTAGAAATAGCTACTACAGACTTACCCTTATCAGCTCTAGTGGATATTATGTTGTTTTCTTTGGCTTTGGTCTTGATCGATACTGCTGTTTTCTGTTCTCTAGCTTGTCTTGGTTGTGGTTGTTCAAATAATTCTTTTTTAATCTTGTTGGCTATCATGTATTTAAAATGTGGGTCTTCATTAGATAAAGCTAATTCACATTCAACTCCGAGGATTTCTCTTGGTTTTGGATTGGATTTATTTTATATTTTTGGATTGGATTTATTATGAATTTCCAACAAGTATCGGCTAACATAATCAAAGAGAATATTTTTTACCAACAATGTACTCTTTGGTGTGCTAACACTATCACCAGAGTAAGTTGACCAATCGACTCATGCATCAATAATCGCTTGACATCTTCAAGGAAAATTATATAAAAAACAACACTATGTTTCATCTCCAACATATTTAAAATGACTTTACAATTGTTTCACCATACAATGGCTTCTTGGAAGAAGCATTGTATGGTGAAGTATCACACATTTTTTTCTCATTTAAATTGTACGTGAGGCGATACAAATTACCGAACCCTTGTTTGGAAAAGCATCACGAAACATGCACTTTGATTATATATTTGACAGTTCTCTGAAAGAGACGATTGATGGCAGTTGTTCAGGTCTGAGGAGCCGCCGCACATATCCAAAAGAAAGCATTGCCGTGGGCTTAAGCGAGTCGCTTTACGACATGATTTTCGCCCAGCAAAGGTTTCTTCAACATGCTTCGGAATTTGACATCATGATCAAGAAGATGTTGTCGAATGGTCTCATAGGACACACTCATACCTCATTTTTTTCGGCTCCCATGAAAACAAAAACACGATTCGGTTTTCGACTTTCGGAGTGGCTTTGCCTACAGAGCCACGTTTTAGCAAATCGTCGATATTTTTCGTCTCGTTAAAATGATTTACCCGCTTCTTCACAAACGATTTCGACTTTTTAATATATTTAGTTCTCTTTGCATGGGAACAAAGAAAGACTGCCTCAAACTGATGCGCAAACAAGTGATTCATTTTGGATTTTACGTGTTTTTGACAAATGGAATCGACTGTTACTTTTACTAAAATGCGTCGTAGACAATGGTTTCTTCTACCGATTTTTTGTTATATCGCTATAATCGCATCTACCAAAGATAAATTATCGCGGACACGTTCTCATATGACAGACTGTAGCTACTACCATTCTGAGATTCCTCCGTAAATATCGTGGCATGTCAAAACCCTATACAAGATGGATACCGAGAATGCTCACGCCGCGCTGCCTCAATATCTGCAGCGAGTCGACGCGTCAAAGTGTTTTTGGAGCTGTTTGCAAAAGAACCGCATCCTGTTTTAGAAAAAATTCTCACTATTAATGATAATCCTAAATCTAAACAGAAATCTATGTGATGGCATCAAGAGGACATAACATCACCCCAGGAACTCGAAGTGTCTCGACTGTTTGTCTCATCGGAAAATATTCCACAAGACTCCTGAAAAAATTAAAGATCGCCATAATAAAACAGGCGAGAAAAAAGAACGAAAGGAGGGCTTACAATACAAAACGCTCATTTACAATGTTTGAACTGCTACTCTTCACAGATGTAGTGTCGAATCATTAGCCCACCCAATTTTCAGTTCAAACCTGGCCCCTAGTGATTATCTTAAATTTAAAAAGAGAACTTAGAAGGAAGATATTTTAAGTAAGAGGTGAAGAAATCAGGGAGACGTTTTTGGCGTTTTTTTCCTTCAAGAAAAATATTTTGGGGAACATAATTCTTGAAATTCGGCTGTGTCAATTTAGAGCAACTTTTCGATGTTTTGCCTATAATTGCACAAGTCATCTTCACGGATGCTTACTTTTCAAAATTCGAACACTTAATGAGTTTGAAAAAACAAAAATGAATAATTTAGATCTGATCAATGTTAACCGAACTGAAAGTAAAAACCAAGATTTGACAAACGTATATGAGTACGAAGGATTCAATCACTTAATTAAACAACACATAAACGAACCAAAAGAAAACTGGATCGCAAGGGAATGTAAAGAGGCAGAAAGTTTACACCGACTCCATGATAGCTTCAACTTCCATAAGAAGCTCGAACAAATAACGAGAATAAATAAGAACTCCCCACTCTCAGCTCTCCAGAACGAACAAGGCAAATTGATTTTAGACTCAAATGAGATGAAAAATTCATGGAAATATTATGCTGTGAAACAATATACTAACTGCGTATAATATAGCGTATTTTAATGAAACTGCGTATAAATAAAGCGTATTTTAATGAAGCTAGACACCAAAAAGGCTTCTGACGCTGACGGAATACCTGCCATAGTTCTCAAAAACTGTGCAAGGGAACTAACACCAGTTTTCTGTAGACTTTTCAACCTATCCTACAGAAAGGGAATATTTCCGTCCTGCTGGAAATGTGTCACGGTTCAGCCGATACATAAAAAAGGCAAGAAATCCTTGCCAAATAACTACCGACCAGTCGCACTGCTTTCAATAATATCGAAGGTCATGGAAAAGGTTATCAATAAGCATCTTCTAAAACATCTTGAACGATTCATTATTATTAGCGATATATGGCTTTCGTAAACATAGATCAACAGGAGATCTTCTGACTTATATAACACATGTTTGGAACAACGCAATTGAACACTTTGGAGAATCTCGAGCGGTTGCTCTTGACATATCCAAGGCATTCGACCGTGTTTGGCACGATGGACTGTTGGCTAAGCTACGCTTTTGTGGTATGTCTGAAAAGTTCTGTTTGTGGCTCTCACGTTTCCTCAGAAAGCGTTCTTTACGAGTGGCGGTCGACGGATTTCTTTCTAACACCTTCACAATCAACGCTGGTGTGTCCCAAAGCTCCATACTTTCTCCTACTCTCTTTCTCATTTACATTAACGATCTGCTGGAAAAGACCGGGAATCCAATCTACAGCTTTGCAGACGACAGTACGCTTATCTCTTCATTCACTTTGAACGCTCGGACATCGACTGCTCAGGCAAATATCCGCAGGCAGCAGGAGGTCATTCAGCTTAACAAAAACCTGGAAGAAATTCTATCTTGGGGTGACAGTAACCAAGTGGAATTTAACGCTACAAAAACCCAGGTGGCAATTTTTTCTAAAAAAGTTAACGTTGCTGAACCCGACATAGTTATATCGGGGCACTCCATTCCCCTAGCATCGTCGCTCAATTTGTTGGGCGTTAGTTTTGGCGCAAATATGTCGCTGGAACATCGAAGAACGGTTGGCGACTTGAGTCTGTTCTATAAGTATTTTCATGGAAAGTGTTCGAAGGATATAGCCAGCTTAATTGCTCCCAAAGCGGTGCATGTTAGAAATACACGTCGCGCTGGTACTTCCCTTTCGAATAATTTGCCCAGCGCTGTGTTTCCCACCAAGTACAATTTACAGCGACTCAAGAACAACGTGAATCGCTTTTTCCGCACACATGCCGCTCCTGGAGCGCTTTAGGGACTTCCCTGCATCACGTGTGCTAGACCCATAAAAAAAACTGTCACCATCCAATTAAGTGGACCTGTAATAATGGAGGCTGAAGTGAAATTAGCGATCAGCAGACTGAAAAACGACAAGACACCAGGACGTGACAAGGTGTATGCTGAGGTTCTGAAACAGATTGACATAAAACAGATTACACACATTTTCAACAGAATTTACGCAACTGCACAAATTCTAAATGATTAACTAAGATCAGCATTCGTAACCATCCCTAAAAAACATAATCCTAGACGCTGTGAAGATTTCAAACTTATAAGCCTAATGAGTCACAACTTCAAAACTTTTTTGAGAATAATTCTTTCCAGAATTGTCAATAAGAAACTTTTTGTACAAAAATATTACGACCAACGACATGATGTATTTATATGTTTTATTGGGGGCATTTGACAACATCAAGCATGATTTTCTGATGCAGCGGCTTCATGAGATTAGTATAGATGACATGGATATACGAATAATAAGACAGTTATACTGGAATCAATCTGCAGAAATCAAAATTAATAAGGACATTTCGGCAAAACCTTTCTTTCAGTGTCTTAAAGGGTGTTAGGCAGGGGTGCATACTGTCACCAGTATTATTTAATATCTACGTAGAGAAAACATTTCAACTTGCTCTAGAAGATGAACGTAGAGGGATAAAAGTTAATGGAAAGCCTATAAATGCAGACGATACCGCAATAGTTGCCAATAACATGAAAGATCTGCAAATTCTAATCAATAAGCTGAATGATATTGGCGAGGAGTATGGTCTACGTATAAATATTGGGAAAACGAAAATAAGAGTGATTAGTAGACACCCCTAAGAGGATGCATCTCTCTTTATAAAGGATTGAGAGAGTTACTAAATTCAAATATCTTGGCTCTGTCGTAAACGAAGGATGAGCTTGTGATGAGGAGATTAAACTGCGGATTGGCATGGCAAAGGATACCTTTGTAAAGTGGAAAAATATGCTGCTTCAAAGACAATTGCCACTCGTCCTGCGCCTATGAGTAATAAAATGCTATGTCTGGCCGATCCTCTTATATGGTGTAGAGACATGGTCGTTAAAAGCGAGATCATTGAATCGTATCGAAGCTTTGGAGCTATAGATACTGCGACGTTTGCTACGAGTTTCTTGGACAGAACACCCAACCAACGAAGAAGTGCTTCAAAAGGCCGGGTGGAGAGACAGCTATTTAATATCGTGAAACAAAGAAAAGTGTCTCATTTGGGCCATATACTAAGAGGTGACCGCTACTCGAATGCAAAACTTATTCTTTAGGGAAAAATTGAGGGTCGGAGAAGACACGGTAGAAAGCAGCACTCGGGGCTCCGGAATATCAGGGACTCGTGCGGAGTTCCGGACGCTGCGTCCATTTTTCGACTAGCAAAGAATTGCAAACTGAAGAAATGATACAGATATACAATAAAATACTGTTTTAGTCAATTTCCACTGGTTTATTTAAATTGCGATGACGCGTTTCGCTGTCGATGCAGCTTCTTCAGATCTACATTTTACACTGTCGAGTTAGGTTTAATGTTCACAATTTTATATAATTTTTTAATTATAATATTACACCTAATTAAATTACATTAATAGTATTGGAAAACCTACACAGATTTGGAATTAGGAGAATAAATTCAATAATAGTGAATTGTTTAAATCTACCTGGTCGTTGAGTAAAGTACCTGTAGTCCTTAATCGATTTATTTGCATTGTCTCTAAAAGGTTTAGTTTTAAATCTTTTTGTTGGGTGTGTAAAATTTTGAAATTCTTGTTAAATGTGTGATTTTCTGTTAAAAGATGATTAGCATATGTTGATTTCGACTTTCTATGGATGAAACTTTTTTCGTGTTCTGTAATTCTTTGTATAAATGTACGTCCAGTTTGTCCTATGGATGTTTTAGGACATGACCCACATGTTAATTGATAAACCCCTGATTTATTGTCTTTATTGATTTGTGGTTTGTAGTTTTTGAGATATTTCCCTGTAGTATTGTTAGTCTTGTAAGCTATGTTGATATTTTTTTGATTTAAAAATTTTCCCAGTTTTTCTGTTGGTTTGCCAAAATAGGTTAAGCATTTAAATGTGGTTTTTCTGTCCTTAAAACGTGGGTATATTTCTGAGATTGTCTTGTTTTTAAGTTTTTTCCTAACGATGTCATCGATTAAAGTAACCGAATACCATTGTTAACGGCTACTTGTTCTATGTAGTTTAATTCTTTAGTAAAATTGTCCTCTGATAAGGGGATATTAGTTAGTCTATGTATAAAACTATGATAAGCTGCGAGTTTATGAAGGTTAGGGTGGTGAGAACTATTGTAAATTGTGGTATCTGTATGATAGGTTTGTGATATATTGCAAATTCATGTTTTTTCATTGTTTTACTGATTGTTAAGTCTAGGAAGTTGATTTTCCCTTCCATTGTAAAACTGATATTTCTATGTAAAGAATTAATGTACTGTAAAAATTGAGTTAATTGTCTATCCGTACCTGTAAAGCATACAATTTTTATCATCTTACGTATATGTCCATATATATATTATATATAATTATATATATATATATATATATATATATATACGATCATAAACTCGCAGCTTATCATAGTTTTATACATAGACTAACTAATATTCCCTTATCAGAGAACAATTTTTCTAAAGAATTAAACTACATAAAACAAGTAGCCGTTAACAACGGTTATTCGGTTACTTTAATCGATGACATCGTTAGGAAAAAACTTAGAAACAAGGCAATCTCAGAAATATACCCACGTTTTAAGGACAGAAAACCCACATTTAAATGCTTAACCTATTTCGGCAAACTAACAGAAAAAACTGGGAAAATTTTTAAATCAAAAAAATATCAACATAGCTTACAAGACTAACAATACTATAGGGAAATATCTCAAAAACAACAAACCACAAATTAATAAAGACAATAAATCACGGGTTTATCAATTAACATGTGGGTCATGTCCTAAAACATATATAGGACAAACTGGACGTACATTTATACAAAGAATTACAGAACACGAAAAAAGTTTCATCCATAGAAAGTCTAATTCAACATATGCTAATCATCTTTTAACAGAAAATCACACATTTAACAAGAATTTCAAAATTTTACACACCCAACAAAAAGGTTTAAAACTAAACCTTTTAGAGACAATGCAAATAAATCGATTAAGGACTACAGGTACTTTACACAACGACCAGGTAGATTTAAACAATTCACCATTATTGAATTGATTCTCCTAATTCAAAATCTGTGTAGGTTTTCCAATACTATCAATGTAATTTAATTAGGTGTAATATTATAATTAAGAAATTATATAAAATTGTGAACATTAAGCCTAACTTGACAGTGTAAAATGCAGATCTGAATAAGCTGCATTGACAGCGAAACGCGTCATCGCAATTTAAATAAACCAGTGGAAATTGACTAAAAACAGTCTTTTATTATATATTTATAATGAAGTTCCATCAAGTAGAAGCGACAACCATCCAACAAACCGGTCAAGTGCAAGTTGAACTTGCACAATTAGTGTTCCGTACGTTAATTGTTTTTAAAATAAAAATTTTTGTAAGGGTGGTAGAAAATGATCAATGACTTCACAAAACACACCCCAAATGAGTTTTCAACAAAGTTTGTTTCCAATCTTTACTGAAAACTGGTGACCTTGAAATTTTGTTTTTTTTCTTATATACCAAATAAATTATTAAAGGTAATGCACTCGTGATAATTTTCGTTCAATCTATACCCCGTGGAGAATATTCCAGAATTTTTTCAAAATTTTTTGATCAGTACTTTCGAGATAAGCGATTTTTTAAAAGTAATACGAAGAAAAGTGTGCGCAAGTATTACATTATATATATATATTTTTACTTGTGTTTTCACAAGCTTTCATTTGACACCATACTCGATGACCTAGTAAAAAAATTTTTTTTCACTTCCGATTTCACCCCTCAAAACGAACCCCTTAAGTCAAAATTTATGTTACGGTGGTATAAAATGATTAGTGACTTCACAAAACACACCCCAAATGAGTTTTCAACAAAGTTTGTTTCCAATCTTTACTGAAATCTGATGACCTTGAAATTTTTGTTTTTTTTATATACCATATAAATTATTAAAGGTAATGCACTCGTGATAACTTTCGTTCAATCTACACCCCGTGGAGAATATTCCAGAATTTTTTCGAAATTTTTTGATAAGTACTTTTCGTGATAAGGCCCGGGACAGCGATTTTTCGCGAATTTTTAAAAATAATACAAAGAAAAGTGCGCGCAAGTATTACATTATATATATATATTTTTTACTCGTGTTTTCACAACCTTTCATCTGACAGCACTCTCGATGACCTAGTAAAAAATTTTTTTTTTCACTTCCGACTTCACCCCCCAAAACTAACCCCTTAAGTCAAAATTTAATTCTCAAAACTACATGGCTCTGATGAGGCCATCAATTCCTATATTATTACCAAATTTCACCTTTCTATGTCAAATAGTTTCGGAGAAAATCGGGTGTGACAGACAGACAGACAGACAGACAGACACCGAAGTGATCTTATAAGTGTTCCGTAGGGAACACTAAAAATGATTCAGAGACTCCGACGTGTGTGAATGCATGTGGCAGGAAGAAGAAGATATAAGAACATGCCGTAACGTCGAAAATACAAATAATTTCAGTTGTTTACTTCTTCCCCAACATCTTCAGTCAGCGAATCTTTGAATGATTCCTCGTATACATATATTTTATAGTCTTACTAGATACATTAAGTTACGTTGTAACTCATTTTCTAAATAAAAAAATACTTAGTTTTTCTCCATCATTGCAACACAGATTATGTTTTATGTAACACTTGAAAATATTACTTGAAACACCCATTTTCTTTACATAATAGCTACCGTTGTAAAATACTGAAAACTATACCTACAGGAAAAAATAAACGTTTCGTACACAGCAGAGAAGAATTAAACAATAATTTGTATTATTTATTTATAATTGTAACGCATGTCATTTTGATGTATTAGTTGTTATAAAACAATTTAAAATAATCGCATAGGTAAAAATTGATTTTATGATTATTACACAATACGGCTGTAAGATTATTATGTTAGTTTACATCACCTTAATGAGCGCAAAATATTTAATTGTGCATTATAGTATTACATAAAGGGTAATATTTGATTACGAGATATAGATTACTTTCATTATTTCATAGATGCGTCAACTTATTGGCGTATCAACAGTATTTACATAACAACAAAAGATTTTTCTCTGCAACCTTAAAAATAAAAAAAACGGTCAAGTGCAAGTTGGGCTTGCGCAATTAGTGTTACGTACTATGATTGTTTTTAAAATAAAAATGTTTGTTACAGAGGTATAAAATGATCAGTAACTTCACAAAACACACCCACAAGACAAAAGTTTTTGGTCTAGCTACTTAAAACACATTTTGTTTTGCAAAATTCGACTTTATTCATCAACATAGTCTCCTTCAAGAGCGATACAATCAATCCAACGCTTTTCTAATATTTCTATACCTTTCTTGTAGAAGGATTTGTCTTTGTCTTCGAAATAGGCCTCAGTTTCGGCCCCAAATCTCTTTCCCGCGATCATTTTTTTGAGGTCTGAGAATAGATAATAGTCACTGGGGGTCAAATCTGGAGAATACGGTGGATGAGGAAGTAAATAGAACTTCAGTTCATGCAATTTTGCCATCGTAACCATTGACTTGTGACACCGTTCATTGTCTTGATGAAAGAGCACTTTTGTCTTGTTCATTTGTGGCTGTTTCTTTGCGATTTCTGTCTTCAAACGCACCAATAACTTTATATAATATTCGCTATTGATGGTTTGTCCCTTCTCAGCATAGTCGATAATAATTATTCCGTGCCTATTCCAAAATAGAGAGGCCAAAACCTTCCCACTGTTGTGTCTTTGGTCGCTTCGGGCGGCTTTCACCGGCTGCTGTCCACTCAGCTGAGTGCCGATTTGATTCCGGTGTGTAACGATGGATCCATCCACCGTCACTTACTGCATAAAAAAATCCTTATTATTGCGCTTAAACAGGTCCAAACAGCGCAGAATCATCAACACGTTGTTGTTTTTGGTCCACTGTGAGCAAACGCGGTACCCATTTCGAACAGAGCTTTCTCATGCCCAAATATTCATGCAAAATATGACCAACACGTTCTTTTGATATCTTTAGGATGTCAGCTATCTTACACAATTTCACTTTATGGTCATCCAAAACAATTTTGTGGATTTTTTTGATGTTTTCCGGTGTAATCACCTCATTTGGGCGTCCAGAACGTTCATCATCATTTGTGTCTGTACGACCGCGTTTAAATTCAGCATACCAGTAAATGATGAGTGATTTTTCAAAGGCAGAGTCTCCGTAACACTTATCAACCATTGCTTTGCTTGATAAGTGTTTAATCAACACACGAAATTCGATTTTTTCCATTGTTTTGAAAATATCAAGAGTAGCGTCAGTAACACCACTGTAACTTGTAAACTAATGGTCGCAATGTCATGAAATTTTGACACGTATCGTTTGAAGGTTGGTACTTCCTAAAAACCATATAGATTTTTTTGAAAAGGACGACATCTATGTATCGGACCAAAAACTTTTCAGCCCACGAATTATATCTTAAAATGCAATATGTAATTTCCCATTTTTTTCTTAGTCAATAATGTATAATAGTTATATCATCTTAGCTACCTAATAGCCAATATCCACTTTGCTCAATCTAGAATATAGTAATAAAAGTGTAAAACAAATAATTTTTTAATTATAAACTCTCGACGTAGCCCAAGCCTTTGATAGGGTCTAGCACCAAGGTTTGCTTCACAAGCTACAAAATACTTTGCCAGGAAAATACGTTCAACTTCTGCAGTCCTATTTATCTGGTAGGATCTTTAGAGTGAGATATGAGGCCGCATATTCAGACTTCAGAGAGATCAATGCAGGTGTCCAACAAGGTAGTGTCTTAGGACCTTTCTTATACTTGCTATACACGTATGATCTACCCGTAACTAAAGACGTGACCGTCGCAACATTCGCTGACGATACTGCAATCCTTGCCACCGGACCAACAGTACAGGAAGCCACCAGAAAACTTCAAGCAGCTAGCAACAGGATACAGAAATGGACTAAACAGTGGAAAATAAAACTTAACGAGCTAAAATCAATACATACCAACTTCCCATATCGAAAACTGGAAGAAATACCATCAGTTAACTTAAACGGGGTTTTGATTCCATATGCCAACACCACTAAATACCTGGATATGACCCTGGATACAAAGCTCAAATGGAAAGAACATGTGAAGAAAAAGCGTGAAGAGCTTGATATTAGATTTCGATAGATGCATTGGCTCATGGGACGATTCTCAAAGATGTCAGTACAAAATAAATTACTACTCTACAACCAGATCCTTAAACTAACTTGGACTTATGGTATCCAAAGATGGCGATGTACAAGCGACAGCAATGCCAAGATCATTCAAACATAGCAAAGTAAGGTGCTGAGGACTATCGTTGATGCTCCTTGGTACGTGAGAAATTCAGACCTTCACTGAGATCTAAAGGTCCCCTCTGTTAAAGAAGTGATCCAACATTTTGCTAGGAAGCATGAAACTCGCCTACATCGCCATTCCAACGCCGAGGTCTTACATCTACTCGACAACGCCAATCTGTACCGCCGACTGAAGAAGACTCAACCCCTCGACTTGGTGTAGTGAGTGATGAGAAGTGAAACAAAAAGCAGAGCATGGTGCAGTGAAACAAGGAGCAGAGCATAGTGTAGTGAAACAAAAAGCAGAGTATAGTGTAGTGCAAGATCCTATATGGAAGTGCAATGAAAACTTCTCGTCATCAATGGATGGATAGCAGTAGGTTAAGTTTTAGTTTGTAAGAATTTTGAGAGGCAAATTGATGGTTGTTCATACTTGAACAGTTTCAATGACAAATGAGAGAAAAAAAAAAAATTATAAACAAATAAAATAAAATTATTTTATCTGGGTGCCCATTCATTGGTCGCCAAATGCTTAAAGTAGTGGCCCTTTGTACCGATTATATTCACCTTCACCAGTTTGGCGGTCAAATAGTTTTTTTTTTAAATACCAGATAAATTATCAAACTAATGCATTCGTGATAATTTTCGCTCAATCTGCACTTTGTGGGGCATATTCCAGGATTTTTTTAAATTTTTTTGATCAGTACGTTTCAAAATTAGGGGAATGGCGTCGATTTTTGGCAATTTATACAAAGAAAAACGTGCATAAGTATTACATCATATATATTTTTGAACTCGTGCTTTCACAAACTTCCATTTTTTCACTTTCAATTTTACCCCCTATGTACCAGATAAATTGTCAAACGAAATGCATTCGTGATCATTTTCGCTCAATCTACACTTTATGAAGAATATTCCAGAATTTTTTCAAAATTTTTTGATCAATATTTTACAAGATCGAATGGGGGACAGGGGTGTTTTCCATATTTTTTAAATAATATGAAGAAAAATGTACGTAAGTATTACATAATATATATTTTTCAACTCAGTACGTTTCCAGATAAGGGAAATGACGTCGATTTTTGGCAACTTATACAAAGAAAAACGTGCATAAGTATTACATCATATATATTTTTCGTGTTTTCACAAACTTCCATTTGACACCCCACTTGAAGACCTGGTAATTTTTTTTTAGTTTCCAATTTCACCCCCCAAAACTAATCCCTTAAGTCAAAATTTAACTTTCAAAACTACACGGCTCTGATTGAGTTATCAATTCTCATATTTGCGCCAAAATTTCAACTTTCTATGTCAAATAGTTTTGGCGAAAATTAGATGTGACAGACAAAGAGACGGACACTGAAGTGATTTCATAAGTGTTCCATACGGAACACTAAAAAAATTGTTTACAGTACTCATTCCCACAAACATATTCCTGAAACTATGAGCCGATACAAGATTATTAAATTACAATTACTTTGAACAATTAAATCTTAAACTTATGCAGAAAGTAGGTTGGTGGTCATATTTCACCACACAGCAGGTACCGTTATTATGGGTACCCACAAAAACCGGCAGTTTATTGATGCAAATATTGCAGCAATTCAACACAAATAATTCTTATGTATGGTTCGATGGTAGAACATATGTTATATTCATAATTTCGCAATATTTTGTTAGGTTTAATTGTCAAGTCAATTTTTATTTACTTTTAAATTAGTTGGAAAATGATTTTACATAATTAGTTTACAATAAAAAAATCATTAAAGATGTTTTTAATGTTCCGTATGGAATTACTTCGGTGTCTGTCGGTCTGTCTGTCCGTCATGGAACCAGAATATTTCATTTAGACAACTAATTAACTTTCTTGGGTGTGTTATTCTTTCATCAATCAATCTGTCGTTTGTTCCTTCCTGTTATATCGAAATCTAATCCTAAATATGTTTAATTAGTACAAGTTTTTAGTTGGATAGGTACCTAGTTTTTTGCATGTTAAATTCCCATCCTCACTTTTTATATTCTTCCTATAATTTTCGCCATATTTTCCAGATCGCTCTAATGGCCAATTTTTTGTGCTGCCGGAATTCCATCTGGACCGACAGCTCATTTATTTTTAGTGTTTTATACGGAACACTTCGGTGTCTGTCTGTCTATAAGTCTGTCACACCTAATTTTCTCCGAAACTACTCGAAACAGAAAGTTGAAATTTGACACAAATATAGGAATTGATGGCACCATCAGAGCCGTGTATTTTTTTTTATTTACGGGTCTAGCACACGTGCTACAGGGAAGTTCCTAAAGCGCTACAGGAGCCACACGTGTGCAGAGAAAGCGATTCACGTTGTTCTTGAATCGCTGTAAATTGTACTCGGTGGGAAACACAGTCCTGGGCAAATTACTCCAAAGGGATGATGTTCTCCATATAAAAGACTGTTTGAAAAGCGTTGTACGAGGAGTAACAAGCTGGACCTCATCCGGATGTGAAGTATTAGCGCGACGTGTACTTCTAACATGCACCGCTCTGGGAGGAATTAAGCGGGCCACATCCTTCGAACACTTTCCATGAAAATACTTGTAGAATAGGCTCAAGTCGCCAACCGTTCTTCGATGTTCCAACGAATAGTGGTGTGAAACGTGTAGTTTTTTAAAGTTAAATTTTGACTTAAGGGATTAGTTTTTAGGGGGTGAAATCTGAAGTGAAAAAAGAGTTTTTTTACGAGGTCTTCAAGTGTGATGTCAAATGAAAACACGAGTTCAAAAATATATATGATGTCATATTTGGGCACACTTTTCTTTGTATTATTTTTTTTTCAATGCTAAAAACTCTCTCCCCCCCTTATCATGAGTACATTACCGTGATAATTTATCTGGTATGCAAAAAAAACAAAAATTTCAAGGTCATAAGTTTTCACAAAGATAAGAAACAAACTTTGTTGAAAACTCATTTAGGGTGCAAAATTTTTTGTTTTAATAGCAATTACCATACGGAACATTAATTGCGCAAGTCCGACTTGCACTTGATCGGTTTTTTTTTTATAACACAAGATCCGTAGAAAATTATATTACTAGTTGCCTTGGCAACCACAATTATTTACAATTACTTTTAAATTTAAAACAGGTACCGTTATTATGAGTACCTACAAAAGTCGGCAGTTTATTGATGCAAATATTGCAGAAATTCAACACAAATAATTCTTATTTATGGTTCGATGGTAGAACATATGTTATATTCATAATTTCTCAATAATTTTTTTAGATTTAATTGTCAAGTCAATTTTTATTTTCTTTTTAATTAGTTGGAAAATGACATTACATAGATAGTTTACAATAAATAAATTGTAAAAGATGTTTTTTATAACACAAAGTCCGTAGAAAATTATATTACTAGTTGCCTTGGCATCCATAATTATTTAAAGGGTGTCCCAAGATTTGAATTTGGCGCCAGTTGTATGGTAAAGTGTTGTCAACAACACAAAAAACACAGCATGACAGCTGACAGTTCACTACACGAAAGAACAACGTGTTTTCATTGTTGACCAATACTTTAAAAATAATAAAAGTTTGGCAGTTACAGTTCGGAATTTCCGTACAAAATATGGTCGGAATAGTGATTTAACCTCATCAACTGTGAAGAGATTAATTGAAAAATTCAAGGAGACTGGATCAATCAGTGATCTTAAACGCTCTGGCCGTCCTTCAACAAGTCGTTCGACACAAAACATTGAAGCAGTTCGTGAGAGTGTTGCTGAGACTCCAGGAACATCAATTCGGAACCGTGGTCAAGAATTGGACATTTCGAGAAGCTCTCTACAGCATATTCTCACGAATGACTTGCATCTTCATGCTTACAAAGTTCAATTGACTCAAGAACTGAAACCTACTGACCACGCACAACGAAGAGAGTTTGTTGAATGGATTATGGAACAACAACAAGTGGATACTGATTTTTCGAAGAAAATCATCTTCAGCGATGAGGCTCATTTCCATCTTGATGGCTTCGTTAATCAACAAAATTGTTGCATTTAGGGTTCAGATAATCCACACGTGACTGTTGCGAAACAAGTGCATCCACAACGTGTCACTGTTTGGTGCGTATTTAGGGCTGGAGACATCATCGGACCATTCTTCTTCGAAAATGCGGTTGGCCAGGCAATAACAGTTAATGGTGATGGTTATCGCGATATGATAATCCAGTTTTTTGTGCCTAAATTGCAAAATATGAATGTGGATGACATGTGGTTTCAACAAGACGGTGCCACATGCCATACAGTCCAAGAAACAATTCAATTACTGCATGGGTCATTTCCTGATCGTGTAATATCCCGTTTTGGTGATCAGAATTGGCCGCCCAGATAATGCGATTTAACGCCATTGGACTTTTTTCAACAAGCCCACGACCACCCACGAGTTGAAGGAGGAAATTAAGCGCTGTATCAACGAAATTCAGCCACATTTATGCAAAACGGTCATGGAAAATTTCGACAAAAGAGTGCGTATGTGCCAGCAAAGCCGTGGAGGCCATTTACCCGATATGTTATTCCATACATAACCCTATACTGTATACTTTATGAATAAATAAGAAAATTACAATTTTTAATTAAAAACCTGTGTTTTCTATCAAAATTACTTCTCGCGTGAATTTTGGGACACCATTTACAATTACCTTTAAATTTAAAACATGTTTATATGCATTCCAGCATACCGTCGCCGTTAGGGCAAATGATGAAAAAGGTACGGAACAAATGGCCCGAAAGTAACCAGTGGAATTCAAAGAGTGGGAACTCATCGATAGGGGCAGAATCAACAAACATCTACTTAAAAACTTGGATTGATTCAGCCGATACTTGGTGGAGATCCGTAACTAGAAGTTTTGCAAGAAGTAAAACACTACTTAAATTTCCACTAAATTTTTTATTTTTAACACCATGACATGTTTCGCTGTACGACAGCTTCTTCAGATGGTTTGTTACAAAATGAGGGTAAAATTACTATAATAAATGGTTGGTTCACAATTTATGGCAAGTAATAAAATAATTTAATTAAAACAGATTTAGTAATGGTGAATTATTTAAGTCTAATTGTTCATTTATTATGGAATCGGAATTTTTCAATTTGTTTATTTCTAAAGATTCTAGGTAATTAAGTTTCAGGCTCTTTGTGCAAGTATGTAATATTTCAAAGTTTGGGTTGAATTGGTGGTTATTTTCAATTAAATGATTTGCGTAATTTGAGTTATTTTTTCTATTGATGTATGATGAAGCATGTTCTTTTATTCTTTTTGAAAAACTTCTTCCTGTTTGACCTATATATGTTTTTGAGCAATTTCCACAATTTAATTAGTATAGTCCGGATCTATTGCTTCTATCTGTTTTAGTTTTGTTATTTTTTACAAATTTGCCAAGTGTGTTGGATGTTTTAAATGCTGTGTTAATATTTAATTTTCTCAAGAATCTATTTAATTTAGTGCTGCATCTACCAAAGTACGTTATTGATTTTACGTTTTTATAAGGTTCTTTATTACTCGGAAAAACTATACTAATGGCTTTTTTGTAAAGTTTTTTCTTGAGAATATTTTGGATGGTGAATAGTCATTATTTACTGCTAATTGTTTTATAATATTAAATTCTTTTTGAAAATCGTCTTGGTTCAGAGGAATATTTATTAGTCTGTAAAACATATTATGGAAAACTGCAAGTTTGTGACTTGATGGATGACATGATGTATTATGGATAATTATGTTAGTATGTGACGGTTTATGGCAAATAGAAAAAATGTGTTTGTTATTATGTCTTTTTATTGTTAGGTCAAGAAAGTTTAAGCTATTGTTGATTTCAATTTCACTGGTGAATTTTATATTCTTATGTATATTATTCAAAAAATTTTGAAATGTGGCAAATTGTCTATCACCTCCTGTAAAACAACATAAGATATCATCAACATATCTATGCCAGTATACAAATTTTTTAAACAGTGGGTGTTTGCTTATTTTGTATGTTACTCATAAATATTTCGGCCAAAAGAGGACTAAGTGGATTGCCCATTATGAGACCGTCTAGGCTGCTGTATAGGTCGTTATTGAATTCAAAATAATTTTGTTCTAGGCAAACCTTTAAGCACTTTCTTGGTTTATTATCGGGTTAACACTGATTTCAGAAAGAAGTTTTTCAATTAGTAATATAGTTTCTCTACTTGGTATGCTTGGAAAAAGATTTTGAATTATCAGGTAACTAAATGTTTGATGATTTCAACTAGTTGTTGTGAATTTTTTATTACAAATTGAGCTTTTAATTTAGTGTTTTTTATGAGTATTTGTATTAGTACAGTTTTTTCGAGTAATAAAGAACCTTGTAAAAACGTAAAGTCAATAACGTACTAAGGTAGATCCAGTACTAAATTAAATAGATTCTTGAGAAAATTAAATATTAACACAGCATTTAAAACATCCAACACACTTGGCAAATTTATAAAAATAACAAAACTAAAACAGATAGAGACAATAGGTCCGGAGTATACAAATTAAATTGTGGAAATTGCTCAAAAACAGATATAGGTCAAACAGGAAGAAGTTTTTCAAAAAGAATAAAAGAACATGCTTCATCATACATTAATAGAAAAAATAACTCAAATTACGCAAATCATTTAATTGAAAAAAACCATCAATTCAACCCAAACTATGAAATATTACATACTTGCACAAAGAGCCTGAAACTTAATTACCTAGAATCTTTAGAAATAGACAAATTGAAAAATTCAGATTCCTTAATAAATGAACAATTAGACTTAAATAATTCATCATTACTAAATCTGTTTTAATTAAATTATTTTATTACCTGGCATAAATTGTGAACCAAACTCATCTTGTAACAAATCATCTGAAGAAGCTGTCGTACATCGAAACATGTCATGGTGTTAAAAATAAAAAAATTTAGTGGAAATTTAAGTAGTTTTACTTCTTGCAAAACTTCTACTTAAAAACTTTCGAAATAACAATTTTTACTAATTGTACCAATTTTGGAGTAGACTTCAATACAACAGGAATGAAAGATTAATCAGAGAATACTAAACGAATGAAAAATAATTAGCTGTTGAAACCGAACACTCTGGCGACATGAGATGAGAGAAAAACAAACATCTAACATATTGTGTTTGCCACCGAGTAAAATCTGTATCGATTCAAGATCAATGTAAATCGCTAAATTTAAGGAATTTCCTACAGCTTACGTGCAGTGATCATTTAAGAAAAAATAACCGATCAAGTGCAAGTTGAACTTGCGCAATTAGTGTTCCGTACGTTGATTGCTTTTAAAATGAAAAATTTTGTTACGGAGCTATAAAATGATCAGTGACTTCCCAAAACACCCCAAATGAGTTTTCAACAAAGTTTGTTTCCAATCTTTACTGAAAACTGATGACCTTGAATTTTTTTTTTTTATATACCAGTTAAATTATTAAAGGTAATGCACTCGTGATAACTTTCGTTCAATCTACATCTCGTGGAGAAAATTCCAGAATTTTTTCAAAATTTTTTGATAAGTACTTTTCGAGATAAGGCGGGTGGACAGCGATTTTTCGCGACTTTTTAAAAATAATGCAGAGAAAAGTGCGCGCAAGAATTAGATTTTATATATATTTTTTACTCGTGTTTCCACAAGCTTTCATTTGACACCACACTCGATGATTTAGTAAATTTTTTTTCACAATTCCGATTTCACCCCCCCCAAAACTAACCCCTTAAGTCAAAATTTAACTTTCAAAACTACATGGCTCTGATGAGGGCCTCAATTCCTATATTATTACTACGGACAGACAGACACCGAAGTCATCTTATAAGTGTTCCGTACGGAACACTAAAAAGTGTTTTATTCCACTTGAGAATGCTGCAAATTCTATAGTTTTATGTAACTTAAAAATATATGGAATTATATAACAAAAAAACTAATGCCGACTTTACATTCCATAGATTTTTAACATACACCAGTGAATAAAGTAATTATCGCTCAAGTGAAAAATGTATTACAAAAAATTGAAATCTGACAATTAGTAACAAAAAAAGCACGTACTTACTGCCATTATACAGGGTGCGTTAAACTCAAGTAGATGTATGTTGATTTTACACCTTTCGGTGAGTTCCCATTTTTTGCGTTGCACTGGTACCTTTCGCACCATTTGTTAAGGTCCTTCTTCATCAGTTGCCCCAATAACAAGGGTGTGCTGAAATACATATAACATGTACGTTGAAAAGTTTTTGGTCTAGCTACTTAAAAACATTTTTTTTTGTCAAATTCGACTTTATACATCAATATAATCTCCTTCAAGAGCGATACAACCAGTCTAACGCTTTTCTAACATTTCTATACCTTTCTTGTAGAAGGATTTGTCTTTGCATTCAAAATAGGCCTCAGTTTCGGCGATAACTTCTTTCTCTCTCTTTCCCATGAGCATTTTTTTGAGGTCTACGAATAGATAATAGTCGTTGAGGGCCAAATCTGGAGAATACCGTAGACGAGGAAACAATTCGAACTTCAATTCACGCAATTTTGCCATCGTAACCATTGACTTGTGACACGGTGCAGTGTCTTTATGAAAGAGCACTTTTTTCTTGTCCCTTTGGGGCCATTTCTTTGCGATTTCTGCTTTCAAACGCACCAATAACGTTAAATAATATTCGGTTTGATGGTTTTTCCCTTCTCAGCATAGTCGATGAAAATTATTCCATGCACATCCCAAAATACAGAGGCCAAAACCTTCCCAGCCCACTGTTGATCGCTTCGGGCGGCTTTCACCGGCTGCTCTCCACTCAGCTGACTACCGATTTAATTCCGGTGTTTAGCGATGGATCCATGTTTCATACATCGTCACATATCGAATCATCGCGCTCAGAATGATTAACACGTTGTTGTTTTTGGTTTATTGTGAGCAAGCGCAGTAACCATTTCGAACAGAGCTTTCTCATGCCGAAATGTTCATGCAAAATATAACCAACACGTTCTTTTAATACCTTTAGGGTGTCAGCTATCTCACGCAATTGCACTTTATGGTCATCCAAAACAATTTTGTGGATTTTTTTGATGTTTTCCGGTGTAACCACCTCATTTGGGCGTCCCAGAGCGTTCATCATACTTTATGTCTGTACGACCGCGTTTAAATTCAGCATACCAGTAAATGATGAGTGATTTTTCCAAAGGCAGAGTCTCCGTAACACTTATCAAGCCATTACTTTGCTTGAACCGTATTTTTTCCCATCAAAAAACAGGGTCTAATCAACACATGAAATTCGATTTTTTCTATTTTGAAAACATCAAAAGTAGCGTCACCTAAACCAGTGTAACTTGTAAACTAATCGTCGAAATGTCATGAAATTTTGACACGTATCGTTTGAAGGTTGGTACTTCCTAAAAATCATATGAATTTTTTGAAAAGGGCGATATCTATGTGTCAGACCAAAAACTTTTCAGCCTACGTGTTAAACATGTTTTAAATTTGAAGGTAATTGTAAATAATTGTGGTTGCCAAGGCAACTAGTAATATGATTTTCCACGGATTTTGTGTTATAAAAAAAACGACTTGCGCAGTTAGTGTTCCGTACGGTGATTGCTTTTAAAATAAAAAATTTTTACCCTAAATGAATTTTCAACAAAGTTTGTTTCTGATCTTTGTGATAATTTATGACCTTGAAATTTTTGTTTCTTTTTATATACCAGATAAATTATCAAAGGTAATGTACTCGTGATAATTCTCGTTCAATCTACATCTTGTGGAGAATATTTCAGAATTGTTTCAAAATTTTTTGATCAGTAGTTTTTGAAATAAAAGGAGGGACAGCGATTTTTCGCATTTTTTAAAAAATAATGCAAAGAAAGGTGTGCGCAGGTATTACATCATATATTTTTGAACTCATGTTTTAACAAGCTTTCATTTGACACCTCACTTGAAGACCTGGTAAAAAAAAATTTTTCACTTCCGATTTCACCCTCCAAAACTCACCCCTTAAGTCAAAATTTAACTTTTAGAACTACACGACTCTGATTCCTATATTTGTGCCAAATTTCAACTTTCTACGTCAAATAATTCCGGAGAAAAACGGGTGACAGACGGACGGACAGACAGATGGCCAGACAGACAGACACCGAAGTGATTTTATAAGTGTTCCCTACAAAACACTAAAAATAAATGAGCTATCGGTCCAGATGGAATTCCTGCAGAATTAATTACATGTAGCACAAAAAATTGGCAGTTAGAGCGATCTGGAATATATGGCGAAAAGTACAGGAAGAATACAAAAAGTGAGGATGGGGATTTAACATGCAAAAAACTAGGCACCTATCCAACTAAAAATTTATACTAATTAAACAAATTTAGGATTAGATTTCGATATAACAGGAAGGAACAAACGACAAATTAATTGATGAAAGAATAACACAGGCAAGAAAGTCAATTAGTTGTCTAAACGAAATATTCTGGATCCATGACGGACACACATACCAACAGACACCGAAGTGATTCCATACGGAACATTAAAAACAACTTTCATAATTTATTTATTGTTAACTAATTATGTAATATCATTTTCCAACTAATTAAAAGTAAATAAAAATTGACTTGACAATTAAACCTAGAAAAATGATTACGAAATTATGAATATATGTTTGCTTCTACCATACATAAGAATTATTTATGCTGAATTGTTGCAATATTTGCACCAATAAACTGCCGATTTTTGTGGGTACTCATAATAACGGTACCTGTTGTGTGGTGAAATATGACCACCGACCTACTTTCTGCATAAGTTTAAGATTTAATTGTTTAAAGCAATTGTTATTTAATAATCTTGTATCGGCTTATAGTTTCAGGAATATGTGTGTGGGAATGAGTTTGCTAGTATATATTTGGGTGGGAATTACAAAATACATATAAAATATTACATTTCTTATTTCTGGCAGCGATAAGATAATGTCTGAAATTATTAAATACATGGAGAAGAAAGGAAAAACAATATTGCTAGAAATAATTAATAATGCATGGGAAGAAGAAAAGTTTACGGCCGAATGGGGAATATCGTTTATTACACCAATCTATAAAAAGGGAGATCATAAGGATTGCAATAATTACAGAGGAATTATACTGAACACAATTGTCAAAATTTATGAGGGCATCATTGGATGAAGAAAGTAATAGAACCACAACTATTGGAATCGCAAAGTGGATTTAGACCAGCAAGAAGTACACAAGACCACATATTTACACTGAAACAGATTATTGAAATAAGATCAAAATAAAATAAAAAAGTCTACACCTTGCTTTCATAGACTCCGAAAAAGCATTTGACAGGGTGCCGAGAAATAAAGTGTGGAAAAGCCTAGAAAACAAGGGAATAAACAAAAAGATAATTAGAATCATAAAAGGAATATACAGCAACAATGTGCAGTATGTAATAAAAAACAACATGAAGTCGGAGGGATTTACAAGACAGGAAGGTTTGAGACAGGGAGGAAGCTTGAGCACCACATTGTTTACTGTATACATAGATGAAATAATCAAGAAATGCGAAATAAAAGTGAAAAGAATGACAGTTGGATACTGAAAGCTAAAAAGAATAGAAATATCTGAAGCGGCTTTTGCTGATGATAATGTGCTAGTGGCGGAAAATGAGAGACAATTACAAGGAAAGCTTGATATTTGGAATAAAGCGTTTAAAGAAGAAGGTATGAAAATTAATATAAATAAAACAAAAGTAATGACAATGGAAAACCAACAAACGAACATTTACATAGACGGGAATAAAATACAACAACTGGAACAGTAAAAGTATTTGGGAGTGATTGATAATGGATGAAACTGGAAAACAAGACAAAGAAATTAATGAAAGAATCGAAAAAACGAACAAACTTTACTATGCAATAAATAATGAATTCATTAGGAAGAAAGAAGTAACGAAACAAACAAAAATAAAAGTGTTCAAAGCAATTTATAGATCAATCCTAACATATGGATGTGAATCATGGATCCTAACAGACAGACAGAAAAAAACAAGATACAAGCCGTCGAAATGGAATACCTAAGAGCAGTACAACGAGTTACACGGAAGGACAGAATAAGGAATACAGAAATAAGGAGAAGGTTGAGAGTAGAAGCAATTACAACAAAGACAGCTGGGATGATGGAGACATAAACTGAGAATGAAGGATGATAGACAGGTGAAACAAGTGTATGAAGCCCGAGTATAGGGAAAACAGAAGCGAGGAAGACCTAGACAGACCTGGAATGGGGGTATTGGAAGTATACTTAAGGAGAAGGGAAAATCCTGGAAGAAAGCAGTGAAAATGGCAAAGAATAGAGACAGATGGAAGAAGTTTATATGTGGAGATTGAGAGGGAACTGCCCTACACCATACGCTAGAAAGGATATACGATTATATATATATATATATATATATATATATATATATATATATATATATATATATATATATATATATGGGACGTTCTTTGTTAAACGGAAAAACGGAACAAGGCTCTGCCCAAAATTCATGTTGATGGATTTGAGTGATCTTGGGCTTAAAATGTTCGTTATTGATCCCTCTTTATGGGCTAGTGTGGCCTTTTGGAAAATGTCTAAATGGCGGCTCAATATGGCGGACAGAAATCAGAGAAAAATCAATATTTTGGAGTAAAAAATTAGCAAAAAAAAAAAATTTACTGCCGATTCGATTGGTTTTGGGTGCAAGTTGTTTGTAATTGACAGCCCTAAAAAGTTGAATAGGTAGGTTGGAGAAATTCAACATGGCGAATCCAAGATGGCGGCTGAAACCTCAAAATTGTCGAAAAAATCAAGACTCCTGACTAGAATTTTTGACACTTAACCTGATTATATTGGCCTCCAATGTTGAGTGTTAATCACTCATTACTTATACAGGTTATTATGAATCCAAAATTCAAAATGGCGGCTCCGATTAACTTCAAATTGTAATAAAATCGGTAGAAAACGGTGAAATTTAGGTGGAAACAGTCCCGAACGAGTATATTGATGGTTCATAAATCGTCAAATGATTGCTTTTTGTATCATGAAGTCAAACTTCATAAATCAAATATGGCGGAGTCAAAATGGCGTCAAGCAATGTCATATATAAGGAAAAACCCACTGTCAGATAAATTCGCACAACCCATTTACTTGAAATTCTTAAGCGAAACGTGTTATCTCGTGGCTTTGTGCATTCTGAATACGAATCCGCATTCGGAATAACAAAAAAAAAAAGAATATTTCATGGTGCTAATTAAGAGACAAAACACTATCCTAAAATGTCTTAACCTCTCTATTAAGTTTACTCTAAAAGTCTATTGAACCGAATTTTAGTCTCTAAAATCCTATTTAAAATCTGCTTAAAATTTTGGTCTCAATAATTCATTTTTAATTAGGAAAAAATGCTATAATGAGTAGAGAAAAGGTATTTTCAGAGCAAACAGTTGAAGAATATTTTATTTTTAAAGAGCCGTTACATGATTTTCACTGTTTTTGGAGAATATTCAGAATTCTATATCTTTAAGAGTCAGAAAGGAAAATCTCATCGTCATCGAATAGTTTATTACAATAAATTTTGTATTCATATATATCGTAGCGGGTTATATAAGTAGTCGCGAAAGTGAAAAGTTCTCTATTTCACCGTTAGGTGGCCATCAATATACTCGTTTGGGACTGTTTCCACTAAATTTCACCATTTTTTACCGATTTTATTACATTTTGAGGTTAATCGGAGCCGCCATTTTGGATTTTGGATTCATAATAACCTATATATGTAATGAGTGATTGAAACTCAACATTTGAGGACAACATAATCAGGTTAAGTGTCAAAACTCTCTCTTACAATTTGAAGTTGTAGCCACCATTTTGAATTTTGGATTGATAATAACCTGTACAAGTAATGAGTGATTAACACTCAACATTGGAGGCCAATATAATTAGGTTAAGTGTCAGAGTCTTGATTCTTTTAATTTTTCGACGATTTTGAGGTTTCAGCCGCCATCTTGGATTCGCCATGTTAGATTTCGCGAACCTACCTATCCAACATTTTAGGGCTGTCAATTACAAACAAGTTGCACCCAAAACCAATCGAATCGGCCGCAAATTTTTTTTTTTTGCTAATTTTTTACTCCAAAATCTTGATTTTTCTCTGATTTCTGTCCACTATATTGTGCCGCCTTTTGAAATTTTCCAAAAGGCCACACTAGCCCATAAAGAGGGATCAATAACGAACATTTTAAGCCCAAAATCACTAAAATCCATCAACATGAATTTTGGGCAGAGCCTTGTTCCGTTTGACAAAGAACGTCCCATATATATATATATATATATATATATATATATATATATATATATATATATATATATATATATATATATATATATATATATATATATATATATATATATATATATATATATATATATATATATATATATATATATATATATATATATATATATATATATATATATATATATATATATATATATATATATATATATATATATATATATATATATATATATATATATATATATATATATACATATATATATATATATATATATATATATATATATATATATATATATATATATATATATATATATATATATATATATATATATATATATATATATATATATATATATAATACATATATATATATATATATATATATATATATATATATATATATATATATATATACATATATATATATATATATATATATATATATATATATATATATATATATATATATATATATATATTTATTACATTTCTTATTACATTTTATCGTACCGTGAACATATTTTTAGTGTTCCCTACGGAGCACTTATGAAATCACTTCGGAGTCTGTCTGTCCGTCTTTCTGTTTATCACCTCCGATTTTCCCCGAGACTATTTGACATTGAAAGTTGATTTTTGGCACAAATATAGGAACTGATGGCCCAATCATAGCCGTGTAGTTTTGAAAGTTAATTTTTGATTTTAGGAGTTAGTTTTGAGGGATGAAATCGGAGGTGAAAAAAAAAATTACCAAGTCATGGAATGGGGTGTCAAATGAAAGCTTGTGAAAACACGCGTTGAAAAATATATATTTTATTTATGTTATTTTTAAAAAATTACTTTTCTTTGAATCATTTTTTAAAAATGGTCAAAAATTGCTGTCCTCCTCCCTTATCTTGAAAATTACTGGTCAAAACATGTTTAAAAAATTCGGGAACATTCTTCATAAAGGGTAGATTGAGCGAAAATTATCACGAGTGCACATTACATTTGATAATTTATCTGGTATAAAAAAGATATGCAAACTAAGTGACTTGGCAATATGGTGGAGGTTTTATTCATATACTTTTCAGTACATTACTGCTCGCGCATTGCTCCTGTAGCGAGACAAAAGTAGTTCTAAAATAAGTTTAAGATTGGACTTGTTCCCACTAAAGTATCTTAATCCAGCACTACACGTCGAGATGTTAAATTTTCTGGTATGAGGAGGAGGTGCTTCAGAGATATTTACAACTGAAAGCTGATGATTTCCTCTACATATTTCTTCTGTTAAAATTAAAAATAATGAAAATATATTACAATTTTCAGATTTCTGACTATAAAAATCCTAAAACAAAAATATAAGATGGTATTTTCGAAGCAATCCCTGTCACACCCTCTTCAACCTCCTTCCCCATCTTAGCAATACCTTATATTTTTGACCATAGCTAATTGAAAACGGTGAATAAATAATATATTTTTTTGATTCTCTGACTTTAAAAACCCTGAAAAAGACGTATAATACGATATATATAAAGCAATTCGTCTCACACTCCCCTCAACCCTTCTAACTCCTTATAGTTTAAATATAAAATATAAATAAATTTCCCAGGTGAACTTATCTGGCTCATGTGACTTCCGGGTAAGACATAATCAGATTTAGGGCTGTTTCTTTCTCGTCCAAGCACCATCTGCAATCTGGATCATCTTCGATCCAGATGCGAGTTAAGTGCTCGGCGGCAGTGTTATGTAAGGATTCCTGTGACCGTCGAAGTATTATCTGTTTACCCAATTTGTCATCAATATCTCATTTTGTTCGAAAGTTATCATGTCAACAAAGAGACATACCGATAAACTAACCGACATTGAAAATAATGTTTCTTGCGAATTAGGGACTCCGCGTGAAACAGTGCAAAAGGGAGTATTCTTTTCGAATACAAAATGTATTCCGTTAGCAAAGAAAAAAGAAGTAAAAACATCCGTGGAACCACTTAAAATAAAGTTGAAATTTAAAGAGAATTTCTGACAGGCAGATTTCTGTTTGATATTTATGAAAATATCAAAGCAGGAGGTTAACTTGTATTTTGACAAACTTTATTAGTGTTCCGTATGGAACACTTATAAGAGCCCTTCGGTGTCTATCTATCCGTCTGTCTATCTGTTTGTGAGCCTGTCACACCCGATTTTCTCTGGAACTATTTGACACAGGAAATTGAAAATTGGCACTCATCAGAGCCGTATAGTTTTGAAAGTTAAATTTTGAGGTTAGTTTTGGAGGGTGTAATAGGAAGTAAAATTTTTTTTTTTTACCAGGTTGTCGAGTGGGGTATCAAATGAAAGCTTCTGAAAACACGAGTTCGAGAATATATGTGACGAACACACTTTTCTTTATATTATTTTTAAAAAATTGCGAAAAATCACTGCCCCCCCTTATCTCGAAAAGTACTGATCAAAAAATTTTAAAAAAATTTTAGAATATTCTCCACGGGATGTAGATTGAACGAAAATTGGCCTTGACCGGTTATTTTTTAAAATAGACACTTAAAATTCTTATGTTATACAACCTACAATATTGACCTTTCTATTTAAATATTTATCATTTTAGGCTATTACCTATTGCTTAACATGATTTTGTTTCTTTATTATTTTATTGATAAAGATAACTTTAAAGATTTAATTGTTGAATGTTTGATGCTAGCACCAATATCAAAGTTAATTAAAAAAACACAACGACTAAAACAAATAAACAAAAATCATTCTCATTAATTAAAAATTTAAATTAAAGATTCACTTTAGTTCAGGGATTGAATTTTTTCATTTATTTAGAGGACATCGGCTTCTCAGGCGAATATCCGCAGACAGCAGGAGGTCGTTCAACTTAACAAAGCCCTGGAAGAAATTATATCTTGGGGTGACAGTAACCAGTAACGCTACAAAAACCCAGGCGGCAGTTTTTTCTAAAAAAGTTAACGTTGCTGAACCGGACATAGTTATGTCGGGGCACTCCATTCCCCTAGCATCGTCGCTCAATTTGTTGGGCGTTAGTTTGGGCGCAAATATGTCCTGGCATGAACATGTTGCAGGCATAGCAAGGAGAGCTTCTCAGAAGTTGGAAATATTATTTCGAACCAGAAAGCTTTACACTCCACAACAACTGTTAATTCTTTACAAAGCTCAAATTCGACCAACTATGGAATACTGCTCCCACGTTTGGGGCTCCACTCCCAAACATACACTGCATTTGTTGGATTCTGTTCAGAGAAGAGCTGTGCGTCTGATTGGAGACCCGGAAATGACCGGCGGCCTTGATTCGCTGAAACATCGAAGAACGCTTGGCGACTTGAGTCTGTTCTACAAGTATTTTCATGGAAAGTGTTCGAAAGATGTAGCCCGCTTAATTCCTCCCAAAGCGGTGCATGTTGGAAATACACGTCGCGCTGGTGTTTCACCTCCGTATGAGGTTCAGCTTGTTACTCCCGCGTACAACGCTTTTCAAGCAGTCTTTTATATGGAGAACATCATCCCTTTGGAATAATTTGCCCAGCGCTGTGTTTCCCACCGAGTACAATTTACAGCAATTCAAGAACAACGTGAATCGCTTTTTCCGCACACATGCCGCTCCTGGAGCGTTTTAGGGATTTCCCTGCAGCACGTGTGCTAGACCCATAAAAATAAAAAAAAAATCATTTATAACCGACCTCAAAAAAGTAGATTCTCAATTCCATACATATATACAGGTGATCCAGTAAAAACATGTCGCCTATAACTGCTAGTGGGTAAAAGAAATTCTTTTTTTTTTAGGTTATTGTTGGCACCCCTGCAAACGATACTTCGTTAAAAGAGATTCATTTTTAACGTTATTTGTGGTTAAATAGTACATTATCGAGCATGAGTGCTGCATACGGATAGCGCTTCGAGGCTGTGTTCCCATGTGATCATCAAAAGTTCCGAAAATGACGCCTACAGCGGCTGCTAAGTACATTGGTAAGTCGAGAAAAGAATGTTGATGTTTACATTAACGTGGTTCGAGAGGAAAAGTGTCGGACAAGAACGAAAAAATGATTATTAACATGTTTTCCAGAAATGCTCAAAAACTAAAGCAGAAAGGTTTGGATATATCGTATGCACCGAATCACACTCATCTTTGAGCTAACAATTTGAAGTACCAAAAACACGAAGAATAACGACTCGCGTAGGCAGAGGAAAACATAGATCGAGACTGGAGTAATGCAATTTTTTTCCGATGAAGCTTCATTTTGGAATTATGTTATCATTCTACGTGTACACAGTGAAGCAGCTGTCACGGCAAATTCGGGCAATTTGAAAAACTTTGCCCCAAAAATACACGAGATATCTCGTCAAAAGTATGCCCCGAAGATGCCAGGCGATCATCGACGCTGATGGGGAGTGGACGACTAAATCATTAGCATCTGTCGAATGATTTTAAATAAATATATTTTTTAATAAACAATGCACTACACGTTGTTACTTGACCGACTGTATGTAATATTATAACATTTATGTACACTAGTCTTTACACGCTTCCGAATCAACATACTAAATTTTCCTAATGATGTTTTCATGTATATATTTACGTTTGTTCTCAAATATCTAGAAAAGTACTGGACCGATTTTGATGAAACTTTTTGTGCTTGATCAAGCAAGCAAACAGCAAAATTTGTTTTGTAGTTATCTTCTGACATCTGAGAGTAGTAAATAAAAAGTTTTGCTTCAAACCAAACAAAAACGAATTTGGTCGAATAGCGGGTAGATGGGGAAGCATGCCTACACACCTTCCTGCCTACCGAAAGCAGGTAGACGGGTAAACAGATATGCAGGTAGGCAATTAACACAGCTGTTTAAGTAAATCAATCCGCGCCGTACAGGCGCGCAGTGAATAAGACGCACATGCAGTGTCGTGACTCTACGGTCGGGCTTTTATCTCTCGACCTCCGCTAGTAGCGGTCGTGTGTTAATAAAATGGAGTAAAAACCGATTTATTGAAACTTATTAAATTAGAAGACCATATTCATATGTTAATATTTAGATATCTAAAAAACTGATTATTTATATTAGAAGGATACTTCTTGTAGCATAACCAAAAGCGGAATGAGGGCCCTCCTCAAATAGGGCCCTGTTAGAAACATAGCTTATTTTATTGAAGGTATTCTTTTTCAAAAACTTTTACACTCCGATAATAGCTTTTTAAACTTTGGTTAAGTTATGCGAGTTTCCTTGTGTCAAAGGTTTTCTTTTGTAAAAATTTCCTCGTTACTGTTCCGTATGGAACACTTATAAGATCACTTCGGTGTCTGTCCGTTTGTCTGTCAAATCCGATTTTTTCCGAAACTATTTGACATAGAAAGTTGAAATTTGGTACTAATATATGAAATGATGGCCTCATCAAAGCTGTGTAGTTTTGAAAGTTAAATTTTGACTTAAGGGGTCAGATTGAGGGTTTGAAATCGGAATTAAAAAAAAATATATTAGGTCCTCGAGTAAGGTGTCAAATGAAAGCTTGTAAAAACACGAGTTCAAAAATATATGTAATATAATACTTGCGCACACTTTTCTTTGCATTTTTTTTTAAAAAATCGCTGTCATCTCGAAAAGTACCGATCCAAAAATTTTGAAAAAATACTGGAATATTCTCCACAGGGTGTAGATTGAACGAAAATTATCAAGAGTGCAGTACCTTTAATAACTTATCTGGTATATAAAAAAAAACAAATATTTCAAGGTCGCCAGCTTGCAGTCAGTTTTTATTTGATTAATAAACAAAACGGTTAAAATGACTCCACAAAAATTTTTTAATGACATCGGAAAGCTGGCGTCCAGACAAAAATTTTGAAAAAAAAAAGATCCATTTTGGACCAAATGACATAAAATGGCGGGCAATTCAAATTTTAAATTACCAATTCAATTGTACCCACTGGGTTCAATATTTTGCTATAACAAAAAGCATATTTTCTGAAAATTTCAAGCCGATCGGTTCACTTAATCGGCCTGTACAATAAAATGACAAAAAAAAATCAATTTTTTGTCGGTTTTTTCAATTTTGTAGGTTATGTACACATTAACTTAAAACTAATGAGGATTTGTTGGAAATTTCATTACGAAGAGTTTGTTTTTTTTTTTTTTTTGTCGCGATCCGACATATGGTATATAACCGAAGTTATACGCATTTTGAACTAAAAAAACGCGTTTTTTGAAAACTTGAAATTGTTTATAAACAAAAGAGCACAAGTTTTTCGACGTCCAAAACTCAGGACAATACTCCTGGTGACACCCCAGAGAGAATAAAATCATAATATTGCTGTATATAGCAATTTCAAATGCTTTTTTTATTGCACTATATGTAAACTTAATTTTTTTAGTTCTGAACTGGGATTATATTTGTCCAATCCACTTCTAATTAGGTAACATTTTTTTTTATATTGATTCTAAGTGTTATTTCAACCAAAAACAAATGATTAAGAATGACGTTGTATTACGCCCAATAAATTTTGTGGGTCATATTTCCTTATTACGACCAGTAAAGTAGGATTAATATTCACAGATTTTGAGTTATTAACCTTTTTCCCATGAGTCAGCAATTTTTGTCTATCTAGAGTAATTACGTAATATGCACCGTTGCGGTTGTAAAAAGAAGGTGATGCGATAAAACCGAAATAAATTCAAAAAAATCTCAGATTTCGTAATAAATTTACTGCAAGTTCACTAATAATGTTACATATTCACTCACGTGTTTTATTAAATAACCTCCAACTTAGTTATGTGTGCAGAAAGTACGCTTCAATAAATACAACTTTTTACATAATTTTCTAAAATACCAAGTGTACAAATATGAAATGCGGATTTCAGACAACAGATGGTGCATCAATGCAGTTTGTGCTATAAAGATTTGACACTGGGCCATTTTGTTGGGTCATCAACAAGTGTCAGACGCGCACGAGTGATAAATTGGAAAAGTGTGTGCATAGTGTTGTGTTGTCGAGTTCAATATGTCGAAATTTATACCGAACAAAGAGCGTTCGCGGACAGCATTAATTTTTTGTTTTCATTTGAAGAAAACTGCTGTTGAATCATACCGATTACTTCGAGAACCTTATGGTGAACATGCTCCATCGCAAGATACGTGTGAACAATGGTTTCGGCGTTTCAAAAGTGGTGACTTCGATGTTGCAGGCAAGGAACGTGGCAAACCGCCAAAAAAAATGTGGAATTGCAAGCATTATTGGACGAAGATGAATCGCAAACACAAAAACAACTTGAGGAGCAATTGGGCGTTAGTCAACGAGCTGTTTCCAATCGGCTATGAGAGATCGGAGAGATTCAGAAGACCGGTAGATGGGTACCACATGAGTTGAACGGCAGGCAAATGGCAAAACGCAAAAACAGGTGTGACATTTTGCTAGCTCGGTACAAAAGGAAGTCGTTTTTGCATCGTATAGTTACAGGGGATGAAAAGTGGATTTATTTTGAGAATCCCAAGCGCTAAAAATCATGGGTAGACCCAGGCGCACCATCCACATCGACCGCAAAACCGAATCGCTTTGGCAGAAAGACGATGCTCTGTGTTTGGTGGGAGCGGCGGGGCGTGGTCTATTATGAGCTGTTAAAACCTGGGGAAACGGTTAATACTAAACGTTACCAACAACAATTGACCGATTTGAACCGTTCGCTGCTTGAAAAAAGGCCAGAATACCGAAAGAGGCAACAAACACAAAGTCATTTTTTTTCATGACAATGCTCCATCACATACGGCAAAACCAGATCGCGACACGTTGGAAGCACTCAGCTGGGAAGTTCTACTGCGTGCGGCTTACTCACCAGACTTGGCTCCTTCCGATTACCACTTGTTTGCATCGATGGGCCACGCACTTGCTGAGCAGCGCTTTGGTTCGTACAAAGATGTGAAAAAATGGCTCGATAAATGGTTCGCAGCACCACTGGCGTGGTATTCACAAATTGCCCGAAAGATGGGAAAAATGTATAAAGCACTTTTTATCATTCTTCCGAATTTACCATTTAGAAAAAAAATCCGCATTTCATACTTGTACACCTGGTATTATTTTATACAGAGTGTTCCATAAATAGGCTCAAATTTGTTTGATTTATTTCACGAACGCAATGGACGAAAGGCTTGCTCAAATAATCGAACAAAATATCTTGCAAAAAAATGGCAGCGATGACGGCAACTACATGCGGAGCAGTCATTAGCAGCCAACATATCTAACGACACTCATTTATGTAACATAAAGGCAAAATAATATATGTTACTGTACTATTGTACTACCCATCCCATACAAATACTTTTAAATCTGTTAAGTATTTTTTCTTCCTTTTAGATTCATTCCGCAAATCTTGTTGGGCCACATACCAAGCCATGCTGCCAAGCAGTAAACCGACATTGCTGTGAAGCCGTATTGTTAATGAGAGGCCACTCAGAACAAAGAAAAGACTGGCGATAAAGACAGTATCTTTCACGCTCTGCTCTAGGACAGATAATGGAAACTGCCAATAGCATCGGGAAAGATCAATATTAAAGACATCGTCCTTTCTACTCTGCTCTCGAATGGGACGAAAATCTGCACGCATCTCATTGGTGGGTGGGTACTTGGACCAGACAAGACTGACGAAGAAGACTATGTCCTTCTAGTTCGAGCATGGGATATACATTTGAAGTGCGACTGGATGGATCAAAGGTTATCACCAACAAAAACATACTTCGCTGCAATGCCACCAAAGCACTGAAATAGAAGTACATATTACGATTTCCTTCTTCATCTCTTATATGGTGCATAATCAAGGACATATTGAGATTGTTGTGCCATGTTTTGCTCAGAGTGACGTTGTGACGGTGTCAAAACGACTTAAACCAAAGATGTCCAGTGGTTCAGACTCTGTGGCAGGCTTTTTTATTAGAGATACTATAGATGTTTTGGCTGCTCCACTTAGTAAAATTTTTAACCTTTCAATATCTAGCCAAAGATATCCTGTGAGGTGGAAAGCCACTAAAATATGTCCAGTTTATAGAGTGTGAACAGAACAGAAGCGGAAAACTACAGGCCGGTCTCACTTATTTATGGTTTTTCGAAGATTTTTGAAATGTTTTTGCATTGGCACATTGTTGTCGGGGCGTTAGCACGGTTTTATGAGGGGTCAGTCGAAGGCCGCCAACTTGTCCTCCTTTACACATTTTACTTCTAGAGTGCTTGATTTGGGAGATCAGGTTGATGTGGTGTTTACTGACTTCTCGAAAGCGTTTGACAGGATAGATCGTGGGGGTTGATTTCGGCTCCACGACAAATTTTGTTAGTTTCTTCAGGACATACCTGGTGGAGTGATTCCACTATGTTGAGTATAATGGTTTTAGGTCACATTCGTTTCGTGCAGAGTCCGGTGTTCCACAGAGGTCAAACTTGGGACGGCTATTGTTCCTTATGTTCATAAATGACATTCAGGAGGTCATTGATGTGGAATACCAGAGGTTTGCGGATGACCTAAAATTGCAAGTGTCAGTTGAGTCTGGTGTGGCGACTGTGAGTAGTGTTAAGGCAGTGCGCGCGTGGTGTGACAACAATGAGATATTGCTACATGCAAACAAATGTTCTGTAATGACAGTGAGTCGTAAAGTATCTCCAGTGAATTATAATTACAGTATAGGTAATATAGAGTTGCAGAGAGTGGAGACAGCCAAAGACCTGGGCATTATTCTGGACTCTAGGTTGACCTTCTATCAGTACATTGGCAAGGTGGTTTCAGAAGCGATGAAAATGTTGGGGTTAATAATTAGAAATGGTGGGTCTTTTCAAAATATTGAAACTTTTTCAATATTATTCAATACGTTGATCAGAAGTAGGCTTGAGTATGGGTCTATTATCTGGGCACCATTGTATCATAGGTGGGTTGTGGCTTTAGAAAGGATTCAGAGGAGGTTTAAAGTAATTAGCTAGGAAAGTTGATGGGGTGTATCCACCGGTAGGTATAGAAAATGATATTTTGTTAGAGACATCTCCTTATATGACTTTAGAGAAACGTAGAAATATGGGTATGGTGATGTTTCTGTATAAACTTGTAAATGGTGTGATTCAATGTCCACTGTTGCTGGAGGAACTGAATTTTGTTGTGCCCAGACTACCTCAGCGGAGTGGAAACTTCTTCTATCCTCCTACTGCTCACACAAATATATTGTATGCTTCTCCCGTTTATAAGATATACGCTGCTTATAATAAGGTATCTAGAGCATGTGATCTGTCCATGTCTCAGAGGGAATTCTTCTGTATCTGTCTAAATTTATTTTAATAGCTGTAAGCATATGTGAAATTGTAGTTTGTTTATTGTTTGTATAATTAAGCATTTTGTGATATGTATTAGTATTGTTTAATGATTGTATGATTGACCCTTTTAATTAATTATTTTGTTAGGCTTGTAATAGCAATACATAAATAAATAATTATATATAGTAACACGTTTTGGTCTAGCTACTTAAAACATATTTTTTTTGCAAAATTCGACTTTATTCATCAACGTAGTATCCTTCAAGAGCGATACAATCAGTCCAACGCTTTTCTAACATTTCTATACGTTTCTTGTAGAAGGATTAGTCTTTGCCTTCAAAATAGGTCTCAGTTTCGGCGATAACTTCTTCATTGGAGCCAAATCTCTTTCTCGCAAGCATTTTTTTGAGGTATGCGAATAGACAATAGTCGCTGGGGCCAAATCTGGAGAATATGGTGGATAAGGAAGCAATTCATGCAATTTTGCCATTGTAACCATTGACTTGTGACACGGTGCATTGTCTTGATGAAAGTGCACTTTTTTCTGGTTCATTTGGAGCGGTTTCTTTGTGATTTCTGCCTTCAAAAGCACGAATAACTCCATATAATATTCGCTATTGATGGTTTTTCCCTTCTCAGCACAGTTGATGAGAATTATTCCATCCCATTCCCAAAATACAGAGGTCAAAAACCTTCCTAGCTAACTGTTGTGTCTTTGGTCCCTTCGTCCGGCCTTCACCGGCTGCTAACTCCATATAATATTCGCTATTGATGGTTTTTCCCTTCTCAGCACAGTTGATGAGAATTATTCCATCCCATTCCCAAAATACAGAGGCCAAAAACCTTCCTAGCCAACTGTTGTGTCTTTGGTCGCTTCGTCCGGCCTTCACCGGCTGCTATCGAATCAGCTGGCTGCCCCTTTTGATCCATGTTTCATCTATTGTCACATACCGCATGAAAAAAATCCTTTTTATTGCACTTAAACAGGTCCAAACAGTGCACAGAATCATCAACACGTTGTTATTTTTGGTCCACTGTGAGCAAATGCTGTACTTATTTCGAACAAAGCTTTCTCATACCCAAATGTTCATACAAAATATGATCAGCACGTTCTTTGGATATCTTTAGGGGTGTCAGCTATCTGAGGCAATTTCCCTTTACGGTCATCCAAAACAATTTTTCGGGGTAACCACCTCATTTGGGCGTCCAGAGCGTTTAGCATCATTTGTATCTGTACGACCGCGATTAAATTTAGCATACCAGTAAATGATGATTGATTTTTCAAGGGCAGAATACCCGTAACTCTTATCAAGCCTTTGCTTTGCTTGAACGTTATTTTTTCCCACCAAAAAACAGTGTTAAATCAACACACGAAATTCGATTTTCCCCATTGTTTTGAAAATATCAACAGTAGTGTCACTAAAACCACTGTAACTTGGTAAACTAATCGTCGAAATGTCCTGAAATTTTGACATGTATCGTTTGAAGGTTGGTAGTTCCTAAAAATTATATGGTTTTTTTTGAAAAGGGCAACATCTATGTGTCAGACCAAAAAATTTTTCAGCCTACGTGTTAAATAAATAATTATGTTCAAAATTTGTTTATTATTGTACCAAAAAACCTGGAAAATTTCCATAATATTATTGAAACATACAATGTTTGACCACTTTACCGCTATCATTCCTTCTGCCGGATGATGGAAATTGTACGACCTACTGTTAAACGTGTCAAAACTCAATGCCATGTTTCTGGAAATCGGGTTGAACATGCCCTTACATTTTACTATGGAAACAATGAATTTAAAAATTTGGAAAGCATACCTTTTCTTTGGCTTGAGGATTGGCGGACAGCTGGACTGGGAGGCGCATGTTGGGGCTGTAGCAGTGAGAGTAGCTAAATACTGCTACGCTCTCAACTAACCGACTTATCTGACACATCCCAATCTACGGCTAATCGCACCACGAGAAAATACAAGTATCATCCCTTTCATATGGAACTACACCAAAAACTTCAAGATTTTGAACGAGGAGTAAACTTTTGTACCACCATGAATGGAGCAATAGAGACCGATCCAAATTTTTTATCCAAAATAATGTTTTTCTGATGAAGCAGTAATGGAGTAGTTAACAGCCATTGGTCGCTTAATGTATGGTGTGGAACATTAAATTTTCGAATTATTGGTCTATAGTTTTTCCGCAAATCGCTTAACGGGCCTAGATATCTAAATTTTTTGCAAAACGAATTACCCCAGCTTCTTGAAGAAGTTGATAACTTTGAAAGGGAACAAATGTGGATTCAACAAGACGGAGCTCTTGCTCATTACCACCGAGAAGTTCGGGAATTTTTAAACGGTCGTTACCCACAAAAATGGGTCGGTAGGGATGGATTCATTCAGTGGCCCCCTCGATCATGTGACTTAACACCTTTAGACTTCTTTTTGTGGGGCTACATTAAAGATCGTGTTTATGTGAATGCTCCTACAACACCAGTAAATATGGAAAATAGGATACGGGATGCGTGCAGGACAATAACGCCCTTTATGCTAAGGAAAGTGAAGGAACATATAGTAAAACGACATGAAACATTTGTATTCAAGTAGACGGACATATTTTTGAACATTTATTAAGTCATAATAATTAATCATTAGATAAGTTAAGTATATTAAAATTATTATTAACTATTTGTTTATGTTATCACAATAGCGTAAGGGTAAAAATTGAAAAATTCAAAATAAATCGAACACTATTAGAAATAGGTATATGACACACTTAATAAAAGTTGAAGGGTTTTGTAAAATATATCAGAAAAAATAATAATATACAGGGTGTGCCGTTTAAAAAATTTGAGATTTTTCAATTTAAAATAGTCGAAATGCGAACATTTATTTTGAACACCCTGTAGCATCTAACTCGAATTTCTTTACATATATATATATATATATATATATATATATATATATATATATATATATATATATATATATATATATACCTTTTTTTCATTTCATACCAATTACGAGTGTTCCACCTTCAGAAACAATGGCGCTACTAGCAATTTTTAACAAAACTGAAAACTAAAAATTTAAAAAAAAAAAATTGAAATATTAGAAAAACTACTAGGTTTATGTATATATTATTATTAATAAAAAAGTTATAAAATTTTACGCAGAATTTAAAAATAAATTAGAAAATAGGTTGTTCTATTTAAAAAAAAAACATATATCGGCCACACTTTTTTGAAGTACCCTGTATACTCAAAAATAATTCTAAACTGTACACCTTAACATTCTCTAAAACTATTGTATTTAACATTTTTTCGTCATTCCCGAAACAAATGAGATAATGAACTTTATTCTATCGTTGACTCACCCTGTACAATATTACACTACTCCCGCCCCTTTACCTGGGTTAAACATGAAAGCAAAAAAAAATAACCTGATTTTTTGATCGAAAACCCTGAACAGGAAGCAACACCCTCTAATCTCCTACCCGCCCTTATATGTTTCACTGTAAATATTTATGCATAAAATTTGTGTTTCATCGAACAAACAGGAAAAACTTCCATATTACTACCAAAACTTTTAAAATTTGGTCCCCGTGGCCTGGAGGCATTCAAAAACTATAGGCTATACTTTGAAATTCATGTCATATCGTCCGAGAGTTATCCTGCCAACAGACCGACGGAAATGAGTGACTATGTTTTTCGTAATCTCGAAATCCTAAAACGTAAAAAAAGGCGAAATTCTCGAAGTGCGATTTTTTCACGAATACAGCAAGGAAAGTACAAAAAAATTCTCGTTCTAGTTCTAGCATTTATTAGAGTAAAAATTTACAAAAAAAATATAATCCAATATACGATTTTTAATAAATAAAGAACAAACAAATACAACAGTAAGGTTAGTACTAAATACAATACGAATATACAACTAACAGCATAAAATTATTTTTTTGTCTGGCCCTAGTTATGACTATCAGAGTACCCAAAATAATCTTCAGATACTGAATATAATAATAAAAAATAAAAAAGAAATCTCATAATATTAACATAAAGCCTTATTATTCTCAAAATCAATTTGATCGATTGATATTTCCCGCAGTGAAGTACATAATTTGACACCAGGGGTACTGACATATGCTGATCTTGACAGTCTGGTGCTGCGTCGAACTGGTGTAGCTACCAACTTTTTAGATTGTTCGGCATCTGCAGCTTGCTCGTTAGTTTGTCTAAAAAATCCAAAATAAAAAATTCGTGAGGTTATTTACCCAGTACTTCCCTAACAAATATAAGCTGTGAACTTACGCCGACAAAGAGATATACACAGCGGCGTAGCCAGGACGGGGCCAAGAGGCTATTGCCCCCCACCCCTAGGGGTTAAGAAAAAAGCGGCGCGCCCCATAAGTATAATAAAGACAACTTAGTGGCTCAGTGGACGAGAATTACTAAGCTTTTCTTCGTCTTCCGACTTATAGCTTTTTTTTTATGGGTCTAGTTGTAAAATGTACTCGGTGAGAAACACAGTCCTGGGCAAATTATTCCAAAGGGATGATGTTCTCCATACAAAAGACTGCTTGAAAAGCGTTGTACGAGGAGTAACAAGCTGAACCTGATACGGATGTGAAGTATTAGAGCGACGTGTATTTCTAACATGCACCGCTCTGGGAGGAATTAAGCGGGCCACATCCTTCGAACACTTTCCATGAAAATACTTGTAGAATAGGCTCAAGTTGCCAACCGTTCTTCGATGTTCCAGCGAATCAAGGCCGCCGGCCAGTTCCGGGTCTCTAATCAGACGAACAGCTCTTCTCTGAATAGAATCCAACAAATGCAGTGTATGTTTAGGAGTGGAGCCCCAAACATGGGAGCAGTATTCCATAGTTGGTCGAATTTGAGCTTTGTAAAGAATTAACAGTTGTTCTGGAGTGTAAAGCTTTCTGGTTTGAAATAATATTCCCAACTTTTGAGAAGCTCTCCTTGCTATGCCTGCAACATGTTCATGCCAGGACATATTTGCTCCCAAATTAACGCCCAACAAATTGAGTGACGATGTTAGAGGAATGGACTGCTCCGACATAACTATGTCGGGTTCAGCAACGTTAACTTTTTTAGAAAAAACTGCCGCCTGGGTTTTTGTAGCGTTAAATTCCACTTGGTTACTGTTACCCCAAGATAAAATTTCTTCCAGGTCTTTGTTAAGTTGAATGACTTCCTGGTGTCTGCGGATATTCGTCTGAATAGCCGATGTACGAGCGTTCAAAGTGAGTGAAGAGATAAGTGTACTGTCATCTGCAAAGCTGTAGATTGGATTTTCGGTCTTTTCCAGCAGATCGTTAATATAAATGAGAAAGAGAGTAGGAGACAGTATGGAGGCTTGGGGTACACCGGCGTTGATAGTGAAGGTGTTAGAAAGAAATCCGTCGACTGCCACTCGTAAAGAACGCTCTCTGAGGAAACATGAGAGCCACAAACAGAACTTTTCAGACATACCATAAGAACGTAGCTTAGCCAACAGCCCATCGTGCCAAACACAGTCGAATGCCTTGGATATGTCAAGAGCAACCGCTCGAGATTCTCCAAATTGTTCAACCGCGTTGTACCAAACATCTGTTACATAAGTCAGAAGATCTCCTGTTGATCCATTTTTACGAAAGCCATATTGGTGATCGCTAATAATGTTGAATCCTTCAAGATATTAGAAGATGCTGATTGATAGCCTTGTCCATGACTTTCGATATTATTGAAAGCAGTGCGATTGGTCGGTTGTTATTTGGCAAGGTCTTCTTGCCTTTTTTAGGTATCGGCTGAACTGTGGCACATTTCCAGCAGGAGGAAATATTCCCTTTCTGTAGGATAGGTTGAAAAGTCTACAGAAAACTGATGTTAGTTTCCTCGCAGGTATTCCGTCAGTGCCAGAAGCCTTTTTGGTGTCTAGCTTCATCAAAATACGTTTTATGATACGCTGTCTGAAGAAAATATCGGGCATCCTTGACTGCACTAGGGGATAGTAGGTGGTGTTTTTCCTTGGATCGACGGTAGAATGTGAAGCAAAGAGTTCATCCAACAAGTTCGCTTTCTCCACAGGTGTCATTGCAACAGAATTATCTGGCCATGTGAGTGGTGGTATGGTGGACTTGGTGAAATTTTGACCGACTGTATTAGCGACTGACCAAAAGGATCTGGAATTGTTGGGACAAGCGAGAAGAAGTTTGTTTCTAATCCGTTGATTGTGTGCCTCCTTGTTTTCGTCGAGAATTTCTTTGCATCTGTTCCTGGCACGAATAAAGGTGTTACGATTTATAGTGTTAGGATTTTCACGCCATTGTCGGTATGCAAGATGTTTAGAAGCAACAGCTTCTTTGCATTTTCGGTCAAACCAAGGCTTGCCGTTGGAACGGCACAGCAAATACTCCCAAATACTCCTAAAAAAGGACCAGGATGCAGATGTATCTCCTGGCTAAACAATCTGTCAAACTGGTTCTCAACAAATACTACCGGTCTTTTCAGAGCTGCAGTGGATAAAGTAATAATAGCCAGAATGATTGCCAACATTCCGAATAGGCACTTTAAGAAGAGGATAATCAAAGATAATTTAAAAAAAAATCTAACACCAAAAAATTATACCTTGAAGCTTTCTTAACGCCTAAAAAAACATTCTTACCTCTTATTCTTGAATTTCCTTTCCTGAATCGCAAACTGAATAATTGTAGACTTAAAGACAGTCCTTGCTTCCCTTACTATTCTCTCTTTATTTCCATCAATTTTTTTGTTCCGCTTTATTGGGGCTAATGTTTAGCAAACTGAATTTTTTCAGTAGCTGGTCCAGTGATTTATCGACACTGGTAACCTGAAACAACAAGTTTTGGTAATGTTTTGTTAAAAACCTTTTTTTTATTAAAATATTAATTATGTCGAAATTTATCAAAGTAGTAATTATTAAAACAATCAAATTAAAACACTCTACACCAGCTTTAAACGTCACTTCTATTTCTTTAGAAAAAGAAAAACAACATTACCAGTCACTTCATTTTTTATTTGGACTAATACAAAATGTATTGAACAGTAGATTGAAAAAAATTAGAAATTTGAAACATACTTCTGCTCCTTGTATGATGGCAGTTTTGTAAAATTCAACTGCATTTCCAACGTTACCAAGCGATTGCTCTATTGCTGCTCTACATTCCCAGTACTCTGGCTCATCAACTGCTTTTCTATATTTGTCTCTGATAAGTTCTAACCAACCAAGGCACTGAGCTCTAGGATAATCCTAAAAATTGTGATTTAAAAATTGTTAACAAATTTATACAGATGTTAGGTAAATTTTTAATCTATTAATTCAGAAGTGGGCGCTAATGCACCGTAGAATACAACATTCCAGCGTACTTGTGCCTAATAGACATTATTCATCTATTATTTAAATGAGCGTATAATAAAAATGAATCTAATTATAAAAACTAGGCCAAGTAACTTTCAACACTCCAGAGGAATGTTACCAATATGTGAAAGACTGTATCCACCAAGCAGCGTACGAAGCACTGAGAAAATGGAAGCCTAAAGAAAAAAACTAGTACCTTATTGGTGGCACCAGGACATCGAAAGAGAAATCGATTTAAAAAGACTACTAAAGTCACTAAGACAGAATACCAAAAGAGAGATCATCTCACCAATAAGTCTGGAAGAATGGGACAAAAATTTTAGTCAACTATTGACAGAAAATAGAACACAGTTTTTTAGGTCAACAACCACAGGGCCCTAGTATCCAACTGACAGCATCCCCAATCAGAATAAAACTAGCCAAAGTAAAAAAGCATTTGTCAGTTGTTAAAAAATGGAAAGTCTGCAGGCCCGGGAAACATACCTCCTGAACTTATAAAGTACGGCACAGAAAATCTATTTGAACATCTTACTCAAATCTTCCAAAAATGTATTAACGGCATGAAAACTCCAGAAGAATGGAAAGCATCTTATATGTCCACCATTCACAAAAAGGGTAGTAAAGATAACTGTGATAACTACCGAGGAATTGCGGTATCTAACACACTCTCAAGGATATATGGGAAACTGCTCACAAGGAAGATTGAAAGCGAATACAGCGATCTTGAAGAGGAAGAACAGGCTAGATTTAGAGCAGGAAGATCTACGGTCGATCATCTTTTCAGCATTACTCAGATTATAGAAAAAAATACTGCATTTGACCAATAAATACATATGTTGTTTGTTGATCTGAAGAAGGCATATGATAGTGTACCACAAAACAAGCTATGGGAAGCGCTGGAAAACACAAACATCAATATTAACTTAATTAAAGCTGTTAAACAAACGTACGAAAAAAACACTACAAAAATCAGAGTTAGAAATAAACTATCAAAAGGTTTCCAAGTTAACAAAGGACTTAAACAGGGCTGCTGCCTTTCACCAACACTTTTCAAAATCTACCTAGAACAAACTTTAAAAACATGGAAGCGAAAATGTAAAAATATGGGTATACCACTAAATGATCGAACGACCTTATATACTTTGTGCTTCGCGGATGATCAAATAGAACTGGCTCAAGATCATGAAGACCTACAATACATGACCAGAAAGTTAATTGAAGAATATAAACATTGGAGTCTTGAAGTAAACCTAACAAAGACGGAGTACATGTGTGTTGGCGGTATGCAACAGGATCTAGTACTCGAGGATCAGCAGCAAACCATAAAGCACTGCGATAAATACAAATATCTAGGTATGTCTCTCACACACAATGGTACAACAGAGCAAACGATACAAGAAAGAAATACACAAGAACGAGGAGCTGTTAGGTCACTTAATAGCATACTATGGGATCAAAATATATCCAAGAAAAATAAACAAAACATCTCCAACAGTATTGTGAAAAGCATTATAACTTATAGCAGTGAAGTCTGGCCACTTGGACAGAGAACAGAAAAAATGCTGGAAGCAACTGAAATGGACTTTTGGAGACGCTCAGCCGAAAAATCAAGAATGGAAAAAATAAGGAATGACAGGATTAGAGAGATTATGGGCATTACACACTCAATAGTAGACGACATCAAAGTTGATCAGCTGAAATGGTACGGACACGTCCAAAGAATGAACAACAACAACAGATTACCGAAACAAATTCTTAATTGGACACCCACTGGAAGGCGTAAGAGAGGATGACCGAGGAAAACCTGGAGAGAAGGGATGGACCGCGAAGTGAGAGTAAGACAACTGTAGCAAGACAGAGATGAGTGGACACTAGGAATCGGAAGACGTCGTAGAACGTTTTAACCCGATATATATATATATATATATATATATATATATATATATATATATATATATATATATATATATATATATATATACATATATATATATATACATATATATATACGTATATATATACATATATATATACATATATATATATACATATATATATATATATATATACATATACATATACATATAAATATACATATACATATACATATACATATACATATACATATACATATACATATACATATACATATACATATACATATACATATACATATACATATACATATACATATACATATACATATACATATACATATACATATACATATACATATACATATACATATACATATACATATACATATACATATACATATACATATACATATACATATACATATACATATACATATACATATACACATACACATATACATATACACATACACATACACATATATATACATATACATACATACATATATATATATATATATATATATATATATATATATATATATATATATATAAACAGGAACATTCCATTAGAGCTACTAGACTGCCTAAAAAGTTCTCGGCCTGACACATAAATGGCGTTAGAAACCGTGAAACTATAATTGTATTGGAAACTTCCATTCTTTATATAAACACATGTAAAATTTTATTTCGATCTGTCAATTCATTGGAGTAGTACCAGCTGTTTTAATATTTACGTGTCATTGATTTTTTAAAATGGAAAAAATTTAATATCCTGCAGTGATTAAATTCTTTTTGATGATTTAACACCAACAGAAATTCATCCGAAATTGTTAAAACTGTATAAGGAAGCACCATTTTCACCTTCCACTGTGAAAAAATGAGCTGCTCTTTTTAAATCTGGTCGTACAAGCCTCGAAGATGATCCACGCGAAGGTCGTCCTAAAAACACAGATCACAAATCATTCAACACGTCCATGATATGGTGTCAGATGACCAACGAGTAAAAGTGCGTGAAATAGCTGAGGCCATAGGCAACTCAAAAGAACGAATTGGAAATATTTTGCATGAAGAATTACATATCTGGGCGTTTATTCAAAGTAAACGCTCTCAATCTGGCATTCCTAATAACATGAGAAATAGTGATCATGTCTATAACGACCCACCTAGCATAGTCACTGCCTTTGGTGATTGCTTTCACAACGTATTTATTAAGTCGGCTAGGCCTGAGGAGTATAGTTATTGGGGAGCTCCCCCTTTCTTTGTTGACGTTCCCGAAATTTCCGAGAGGGATATTGTAACTGCGGCTAGGTCTCTCAAGAACAAACTGACCTCCGGTTCCGACGGCATTCCCAGTTTTGTTGTCAAGGATTGCGTGTCCGCTCTATCCGGTCCTTTACTCCATATCTTTAATCTAGTGTTGACGACTCATACGTTTCCTGCTACTTGGAAGGTGGCCAAGGTCCGACCCATCTTGAAATCTGGGGATCCAGGTGTGGTTGATAATTATCGACCCATATCTATTTTATGTAATTTCTCTAAAATTCTTGAAATTATTTTGCATAAATTTATTTTCTCAAAAGTGAGAAATACGCTTTCTACTGACCAACACGGTTTTATGCCTGGCAGATCCACCACCACAAATCTTGCCTCATTCTCGCAGTTTGTGTGCGACGGTATCAATGATGGGAGCCAGATTGACGTGGTCTATACGGATTTTCGCAAAGCCTTTGATCGACTTGATCACTACTTACTGTTGGATAAGGTCGGATCTCGTTTCGGGCCCTCAAATAACCTGATTGATCTTTTTAAATTCATACCTCCTAGATCGCAGGTTTTTTGTAGAAATCAATAGGTTTAGATCGCCTCTTCATATTCCCACTTCAGGTGTTCCCCAGGGTTCCAATCTGGGACCTCTTCTTTTCAATATGTTTGTTGACGACTTGCTGACTGAGATAGGTTGCCGGAAGCTTGCTTATGCCGACGACCTTAAGATTTTTAAACGCATAGACTCGGTTTCTGATTGCCACGAATTACAGAGCAGCATTAATGCTCTCATCAACTGGTGCTCTACTAACAGGCTCACCTTAAACGTTTCCAAATGCAATGTCGTTCGATATTCCTATCGTAACAACTCTATATTTTTCAATTATTCCGTAGGTGATACTGTTCTACAGAATCTTCGTTCAGTTAGAGATTTGGGTATCATCTTTGACGAGAAATTTCTCTTTTGCTGACCATATTGAACAAATGGTTGCTGGTGCATCAAGGATGCTGGGTTTCCTGATTAGAAATTGTAGACACTTTACTAACATATCTGCAATCAAGCTTCTTTATTATTCCTTCGTTAGGTCTAAGTTTTGACTATGCTTCTATTGTTTGGTATCCAATATACAATTGCCATAACAACTCAATCGAATCGATACAGAGGTGCTTCATTAAATATCTTATTTTCAAGAGGGATAGTGTCTATCCGGACCGCGGTGTTGATCACGGACTAATCTTGTCAAGGTTTAATGAGTTGCCTCTTGCAAAGAAAAGGGAAAGTCACTCCATCAAATTCTTATATAAGCTGTTAAATCACCATATTGATTGCCCTTTCCTATTAAGCAATGTATCTTTCCATGTACCACGCCTTGGGGCAAGGCGCTCACCTATTTTTAGCCTCGGCCGGGCTAGGTCAAATATATTATTCCACAGCCCTATTTATATAATGTGCAAGAACGGCAATGTCATTGGAAACTCCGGTGATTTCCATTGCAGTAGGCTATCGGTGCTTATTGGTTCTCTGCTCAATGTTTAGAGGTTGCTCAAATTTGTAGTTTTTTTATTATTACTATTTTTATTTATTTTTTTTAATTTGGACATTGTTCAAACATTTTAATTTTATTTTAATTGTATCATGTTCTTCTTTTATATGTAGCCCATTAGTATAGACGTTATTCCTGTAATTGGGCCCTGGCTTGTTGGAATTGAGTGTATAAATAAATAAATATGAATAAGCTTTGTGCAAGATGGGTGCCGCATTTGCTGACAATTGACCAAAAATGCATTCGAATGCGTACTTCTCGAGTTTTATGCAAAATAAAACGGATTTCAAGCGCCCTGTCATAACTGTTGATTAAACTTTGATCTACCACTATACACCAGAGAGAAAACACTTGTGTGAACACGTGCATTTTCTTGATGAAAAATGATTCTTTTCTTCTCTACAGAAGGTCTTTTCTCACGAATTTTTGCATCCAACTGATCCAAAAGGTTACGATAATATTCAGAGTTAATTGTTTTACCTCTCTGAAGATAATCGATGAACAGAACACCTTTGTAATCCTAAAATACTGTTGCCATAACCTTCCCTGCTGATGAAACCCTCTTCGTCTTCTTTGATGCACTTCCACCGGCTTCAATCCATTGTTTCGAATATTCTTTTCGCTCTGATGTATAGTGGTGGATTCATGTTCCATCAGCAGTTATAAAACGACGCTTGTAATCCATTTTATTTTGCTTAAAACGATCCAAACACGCTTGAGAAATACGCATTCGAATATGTTTTTGTACAAAGCTTTTTCATATGTAATTCTTCACGCAAAATATTTCCAATTCATTCTTTTAAGATGCCTATGGCCTCAGCTCTTTCATGCACTTTCACTCGTCGATCATCTAACACCATATCATGGACTTGTTGAATGATTTGTGGAGTTGTAGCAGTTTTTGGACGACCTTCGCGTGGGTCATTTTCCAGGCTTGTACGACCAGATTTAAAAAGAGCAGCCCATTTTTTCATAGTGGAAAGCGAAGGTGACGCATCCTTATTCATTTTTAACAATTCCGGATGAATTTCTGTTGCTGTTAAACCATCCAAAACAAAGAATTTAATCACTGTACGATATTAAATTTTTTCCATTTTAAAAACATCAATGATACGACAATATTATACAGCTGCTACTACTTAAATTATTTGACAGATCGAAATAAAATTTTACATGTGTTTATATAAAGGATAGAACTTTCCAATACAATTATGGTTTCAATTTCTAACGCCATATATGTGTCAGGCCAAAAACTTTTCAAACAGCCTAGGTATGTACAACATGTGCATGCCAAGACATATTTGCTCTCAAATTAACGCCCAGTAAATTAACTAACGATACTAGAGGAATGGAGTGCCACCACATAACTACGTCGGGTTCAGCAACGTTAACTTTTTTAGAAAAAACTGTCGCCTGGTTTTTTGTAGCGTTAAATTGTACTTGATTACTGTCATCCTAAGATAGAATTTCTTCCAGGCATGAGTAACCGATGTTCGAATGTTCAAAATGAATGCAGAAATAAGCGTTCGGTCATCTGCAAAGCTGTAGATTGGATTCCCGGTTCTTTCCAGCAGATCGTTAATGTAAATAAAAAAGAGAGTAGGAGACAGTATGGGCGTATACAGTGAAGGTGTTAGAAAAAAAAATCGGTCGACTGCCACTCGTAAACAGCGCTCTCTGAGGAAACATGAAAGCCATAAACAGAACTTTTCGATATATCATAGGTAGCCTTTTCTATGACTTTTGATATTATTAAAAGTAATACGACTGGTCGGTAGTTTAGCAAGGTGTTCTTGCCTTTTGAAGTATCGGCTGAACTGCAGCGCATATCCTGCAGCAAGGAAATATTCCTTTTCTGTAGGATAGGTTGAAAAGTCTAGAAAAAACTGGTGTTAGTTGTCCTATGTATTTTTTGAGTACTATGGCAGGTATTCCGTCCGAAGCTTTTTTGGTGTCTATGTTCATTAAAATACGTTTTATGATACGCTGTCTAAAGACAATACCGGGCATCCTTGACCGCACTATGGGAATAGTTGGTAGTGTTTTCCTTATTTAGCATTAACACGGAAAGGCAAACAACAATGAACTGACGAAATATGGCGGTTACATTCTCCATAGATCAGTTATAGCTAATGCGCAGGCACGAATCAATCAGTGTGGCCAATCGCTATTTCTAACTTTGCGCCTCGTATAATAAGTTTGGATCCCTGCATTAAATTTTAAATATGCTTTTTAAATAACTGAATTATAAATTGCTGGGGTTTCTTGTATTTGATTTTTTATTTTATCACTGTATTGCATTGAAAAGACAAATTTATCCTAATTTTCGAAAGTCCGTCCTTCTGTGTATCTGTCGGTCAGTCTATCTATTAGCACGATAACTTCCGAACGAAATAAAATATGGGACACATAACACTTAAAGTACAAATGGAACCTACAATGTTCAAGAGATATTGCTAAAGGGGAAACGGGTAAGAGTCGATAAATTTTGTTTATTATTATGAGATTTTTTCTTAGCTTTTTATATGACACATTAAATAATATAAATATTTGGTTGTTTATAGAGAAACACATGAAAGGGTAAACAGGTGAAGGAAGATGTTGGAGAGACTGCATGTAAATACGGTGTTTTCATACTTTTTTTGATTTTTTGATCATTTGCAATTGATCAAACATGTTAATAAGGTTGCTGGAAGGTAAGAGGGCTCTCTTCATATTGTTTTGGTCCGCTGTTTGTCCGTTGTGTTTGGTCCGCTGTTTGTCCGTTGTGTTTGGTCCGCTGCAGGGTAGTTTGTCTAATTTTGAAAATCGATCAACAGGCAAAAAAATGCTTAGCTTTTTTAGTACGGTAATCATAAAGTAACCAATGAATCTTAAAATCATTTTCCAATGTTACTTCATTGTCGTAGATTAAAAATGAATTAAAGATTTAATTAACTTTACATAACTTCCTACTTTTTGAGATTCCTGACATACAATATACCATTAACTCAATACTATTCCACTAGGTAATGAATTTAAAATATTGGGTGTGTGTGAATTAATTCTGAGGGATTTTTTTTGATAAAAATATCGTTTTATTGCAAAAAAATGGTTAGAAATTGATTACTCAAAGTATTGTCTATCGCTAGCCACTACTTTCTCCCCATCTTTGTGGCAGCATATGAATACTATGTTGAAAAAAAAAACGACTCATCTTTTTCAGCTATCCACGAATCGACCCATTTTTTAGTATCCTCATAAGAATGGGAGCGCTATTCAGGCAGGCCGTGCGTCGTCAATCGAAACAAGTGATAATCGGAAGGAGCAATGTCTGGTGAGTTCGGCGGGTGAGGTGGGACATCCCATCCAAGCACTTCTAGCGTTTTTTTGACGGGTTTTCCAACATGGGCCTGAGCGGTGTCATGTTGAAAAATCACTTGGTCGTGTCTTTTGGCATATTGCCGTCGTTTTCCTTCAATGTTCGGCTCAATTGCACCAATTGTTCTCGGTAACGTTCCCAAGTAATAATTTCGTTGGGTTGGAGCAGCCCATAATATACTACACCCAGCTGATCCCACCAGATACACAGCATAAGCTTGGAGTCATGAATATTTGGCTTTGGCGAGAATATTGATGGTTCACTAGACTTCACCCATGATTTTTTGCCTTTGGATTCTCGTAACATATCCATTTTTGATGACCAGCTACGATATAATGCAAAAAACCTATCCGATTATGCCATCGAACCAGTTGTACACAGGTGAAAAATTATCTTTTAGCTTTCTCAGTTTCAATTCGTATGGCACCCAATTTCCTTGCTTTTGAATCATTTCTAGTACATGTAAGCACTTGGAAATGGTTGTGCGATCAATCCTAATGATTCTACAAGTTCTTTTTTCATTTGGCATGGGTCTTCATCGAGTAATGCCTCTAATTCATCATCTTTAAACTTTTTCAGCTGGCCTGGACATTTCTTATATTCCGTGTCGAAATCACCACTTTTAAAGTGCCAAAACCAGTATTCACATGTTTTTATCAATAGAATATAATCACCACAGGTTTCCGACAGCATGACTTTCAGCAGAGATTTTCTTCAAATTAAAAGAGAAAAGTATCACTTCCCACAAATAGTGTTTTGTTGGCACACAATTCGACATAGTTAATGCTCAAAAAAATATGTTGTTTACACTATAGCAAAATAACATATACTAAAAGTTAACCACGAATATAGGATGATTTGATGATATTCACCATGAATATAGGAACAGTATGCCCCGATGCAATATAATAAAAGTTACGCCCTCTCTTAGAAATCCCTCAAAATTAATTCACACGCCTTACACAAAAAATTTGAAAGGAGTTCATAAGTAACAAAAATTATTATGACTGTTTAAAATTGATCCATGTTTTTGTAGGTAAAAATCTTTGCAGCAAACTCAACTGTCCATAGACTAAAAGCTCATAAAATATCAATGTGTTAATTTAACAATCCGATTAACTAAACCTTTAAACAAAATTTTGTTACTAACTCTATATAATTTAGTAATTTTTTTTTATTTATAAATATATGATAAATATCAATACATTACCTCCTCAATTAATTTCTGTAACTCCACCATAGCTTCCTTAGCAACACTGACCAATTCCTCTTCAGGCATATCTTTCTTAATTGATAACTCTTCTTTACATTCTTCTTTACCTTCAACTTTACTTGATTCTGGTGTGGTGTCTATTTTAAGATTTTCATAACTTTCTGATTTTTCCTCAACGACTTCAACATTTTCTTTGTCTTCCTCATCAACAATTTGTGGTGAGAATGAAGTGTTTTTAATTTGTTGAGTACCAAAACATCTTTAAAAGGAAAACAGAATCAAATAGTGCTTCTAATGAAATTTAAACCCATTTAATTTTATGTGTATGATGACACACTTTTTTGAATCACCCTATATGGATAAAATAGTGCCCCCTAGTACACAAATAAATGATTTTTTAATCTTTTTTTCTTTAATATAATGAAGCTTTTTGAAAATTTAATTTCCTTTCTATTCGTTAATCATTTTCGAAAAAGTATTTTAAATCCCACACAGCTTGCAACACTTCTAAAGAAAACTAAGAAATTAATATGTTTAAATATATTTACATAGTCTGAAAAATTACCTTAAATGATGAAACATAGCCAATGGCTTTCCTCTAGATTTAAGCCATTTGTTAAGTCTCTCTTGTAACCTTAGCAATTCAACTGGAGCCGGAGTTGATGCTTGAAACAGTGAACTTTTTTTAGCAGAATGAGGTGTAAAGCGATACATACTTCTTCTGTCATGTGCTGATGGAGTTTTAAAAATTGCATTTCTATCAGCACTGTTTTCTTCCATAATTGGTGAAAACACAGGTGGAACATCAGATATTAGATGAGTACTGAGATTTTCTGCAGATTGTGAGGTACTTACTTTCATATAGCTTTCTCTTGGATCAAAGGCTTTACCCTTTTTGCTTTGCAAATGACCCGAGGATAAAGACCTTCTTACAGCAGTATTTTTTGTCTTTGGTGGGTTTTTTTGTTCTGGTTTAGTGTTTGTCTCTGGTTTCTTCGGAAATGAGTTGACTCTAGCCTTAACTTCCACTAAAGATTTTTTTGGTTCAAATCTATTACCAGATAAAAATTTAGAATTTATCTCTGGCTTGGGTTTTGAAGGCATTTTTCTCTCACTATTTTTATTAATACTATCAAGGTTACTGGATTTTGTTATCCTGTTATAACTGTTTATCAGAGGCTTATTTCCTGAAATTATAGCTGTCTTTTTAGGAACTACATTGAATCCATTGCATTGAGGCATTTTTAGAGATTGTGTCCTCACTAAAGGTTTACGTTCAGGTTGTTTAAAGTCTCTTAAAGATGGTCTGCCATCCATAATAAGATCTCCTATTTCAGAATCTATGCCCACTTTTAAACTATTTTCACGAGACCTAAACACTGCCTCAATATCTATGCCAGCTACTTGGTATTTTAAAAATGGGTTAGCTTTAAGCATTCTTTTATAACTAGTAAGAGTTTGTCTTACCGGTGGAGGTGGTGCTGTTCTTGGTTTAATTGGAGCTTTCCTTTCCATATTTCCTTTTGTGTTTTTGAGTTTCTCTAAAGGTTTATCTGTTTTCTCACGCACCTGACTATTTTCCATGTTCACTGATTTGTTAAACTTCCAGGTAAATCCAAAATCACAAATAATATGGTCAATAATACTTTAAAAGCTGTTAAATTACTTTGTACAATAACAGAAAATGTAAGTTAGCACAATCTCTGGTTAAATTTGAATAAAAATTGTTTGAATTTGAAAATGCAAACGGAAAATAACCGTTGTCAGTTGTCTGTCAACCGCCGTATTCGATTGAGAACGATAAAAACTAACCCAAACCAGTCTAGACATTTCAGCGCCGTTTTTTCTTTCTCTACTACCTTTCTTCTGAAAGAGATTTACATATCAGGAAGAAATAAGAACTGATCCCGATGTGCCTCGGTGTTAATCGAATACAGAACATATACATAATATGCTGTTAAAGAACAACTATAATTAAAATTAAATTTATTACAGTAGGACACATTCTTTCTTTTCTTACATTTATTTTAAATCACTATGCATACATATGTCGTAACACATGCCATATAGTCAAGCCCGTTTAAAAAAGTACTTAGAAACCTGTTTGTAACGAGTATGAATGCATGGCTAAAACAGTAGGCTGCCAATTAAATATTGTAAGGTTGGCAACAACGTCGGAATAGTTCTGTTCTTTATTTTCCTAAGCAGTAATAAAGGATAGAAATAGTTCGAAAATGGTATAAGAAGTAAATAAGATTTTTATAATTCTTGTCAAAATATCCCAGATGATTTTGGTAACAGTTTGATACGCGGGCTTTTTAGAAAAAGGGAAGTTTCTTTTTTGGAATAGGCCTAAAATGATCTAATTTTGAAAGATTACGAGAAGAAATCGGGGGGAGGCCGCTTTTGCTAACCTGAACTAACCGGGATTAGCCTGAACTAAATAATCAGTAAGTAGAAAATATATATTAAGTAAAAAGAAAAAAAATGTCCTACCTTAATGTAAAAAAATGATGTACATTAGTGACTGGAAACCAAGTTAGTTGAGGTTAGTTCGGGTTAACAAAAATTGCCTCCCCCGATTTTTTCTCGCAAATCTTTCAAAAGTAGGCCATTTTAAGCGTATTCCAAAAAAGAAACCTCCCTTTTTCTGAAAAGCCTGCGTACCGAATTTTACCATGGTTTTTTTAGTGTATTCTTTATTACTGCTTTAGGAAGCAAAGGATATTATTTAACCTTAGAATTCTTCAGTGACTTCTAGTAAGGTTTATAATTTAAAAGCCAAATTTAAATGAACTAAGTTAGAAATCACAGTAACTTGAAATTCGCGTCAAATGGAATCCCGAGGCAATTTTAGAAAGTTGCTGTTTAGTACTTTTTGTCATGCCCAACGCCGTGCAATAAACGAAAAAAGTTCCATCCACAATATTACTCGATGACAAACTGCCAATAACTTATATGAGTTCTTTACAGAACTATGTTCTTTATATTCCTGTTTTTTGTTAGCCATTTTCTATTCATTGGAGCCTCTCTCATATTTGACCATTTCCCCTGCCCTGGGCGATCTGGTATCAGTTAAATCCAACAAATTTCTTTACTTTATCGTACAATCTCTGTTGGGATCTACCCGTGACTCTTTTCGGGGTGCAAGGCACTTGGTTTTCCATGTATTTAGAGATATGTCCTGATCATTGCCATTTTAAGGTCTCGATTCCTTTCACGATGTCTGTTACCTCGGTTTTTCCCCTAATCCATTTGTTGGTTTTTCAATCTCTGAGTAGCATGCCCAGTCTTCTTTCAATAGCTCTCTTGTGTACTCTCATTTATTAATAACCTTGTTAGTCAGAACCCATATTTTAGAACCATATGTAACAACTGGGAGTATACACTTAGATATTTGTTTCTAATGTCATGGGGATTTTCATATTTAAGATGTACTTCAGATTGCTATAGGCAGCCAATCTCAGTCTAATTTGCCCGTCGATTTCAGTGTCTTGGTTTTATTGGCCCATTGTCACAGACAGACTGAGATATGCCCAAACCATCTATCAGCTTAATTCTTTCTTTATTTTTTGTGTTCTGTCTTCTGAAGATCTTTAGGTCCTTGTTATTTTTCAATAGTATCTCGACTTGTTTGGTGTGATTTTTTAATATATCTTGCTTGGCCCTGCTTCTAGCAGTTTTATTAATCTCTGTGAATTCAACTGAATCTCTTTTTCCCCCTTTTATTATCTGTCTCCTCTTCTCTAGTAGTTGTTTTATTTGACAATTCACCCTGTTTTCTTTACAGATCTGGTTATGCTCTCTGCAGTTTATTATATATTCTTTGTATATTTATTGATTTTTTAGTTATCTAGTGTCGGTTCTTGAGTGCAATTTTGAGAAGGTGCACACTATCTCTTGCTTCCTCAACAGGCTGTCAATATATTTACCTCCTAGACATAGATGTGGTTAAAACATTTGTTAAACTATTACCCTATTTTATTTATATATTCTGTAATTACACAACTCATTTAAAATGTTCTTTTTATAAACAAATTTCTAAAAATAAAACTGCCATGAATTTAAATACAAAATTTTTTATATTTTTAGCTCACTTGACATAAATTTTTAAGTATAGTATATATACATCTCACTCAAAGATCTCCAGGTATATTTTACAATTTCCCAGGCAAAAAACGTAAAAAAACCAATATTATGCTTGAAAGAGACATTGTTCTATACCACAGATACAAAATTCTTGTTTATCCAATAAAATGGTTGAAATAACAATTGAATTATTTTTTCTTTTTGAGTAGCCTGAAAATTAAGAAATAAAAAAGGCACTTTTTACCACCAAAAGTATCTAGAAATGAAACAAGTAATTCCTGTATTAATTTTGGTATAAAGCAGTTTTATACTTACTCAATGTTTTTATAATCCAACATAGGGTCTATCATATCAAAAACATTGTAATACTTTGAACTTCTACGGGCTATATCAGCAGCTGTCTCACCACTGTTATTTTTTAATTTAGAATTTATGTATGGATGATTTAATAGTAACTGAACTGTATTGTAACATGTTCCATGAGATGCTGCTACATGTAATGGAGTTTGACCTAAAAATAATGATATAGTAAATATATATATATATATATATATATATATATATATATATATATATATATATATATATATATATATATATGTAAAAATAGACCATCCAAATATATACCATGCCCAAAAATTATAACAAATTGGAAACAGTCGCAAACATATTTAAATATTTTTGTTCAAACATACCTCCTTCAGAACATGCATTAACATTGGCTCCACATTGAACCAAAAATGCAGCACATTCAACATTGCCCCATTGACAACAGGAATGTAACGGCTCCCATTCCATTTCAGTCTTTGCTGATATATCAGCCCCATGCTCGACCAAATATTTAACAACTTCTAAATGATTTCCGTAACAAGCTCTATGTAGTGCAGTGTATTTATCTTTATCTACTGCATTAATCAGATCTGGACTTTCTTTTAACAGTTCTTTTACTGTTGGCAAGTCTCCGTTTTCTGCAGCGCTTAGTATTTTTTTATGATTTATTTCTAAAACAATAAAGTAACATAAGTTTCTTAAATTAATGGTTAATACAGGTTTAAAAATACCCGTAGGATTCCTAGAGTTATCGATATTTTCGAGATCATCATCCCATCCACTTACGGCCATCCCCTCTAACATTTCATCATCCATTTTTATTAATATATTATTTTCTGAAAACGCTGTAAAAATGCGAAAAGTTTAGTTTACTTTGTTTAAATAGGTTATGTTCATTAGTTTACTTCTTCCTCCCGTTCTCAGAATTTAGCGGCATTTTCCACTCAGAGAGATTTAATATTGTTGCTATAACACAAATACCAACAGTTTTCTGTAACACCAAACGTTTCAATAGGCCACAAGGAGTATGTACCTATCCTTTCTAGAATACATTTCCTTAACTAGTGCGACGAAGATATATACATATAGAGACCGAGTATAGGGCGTTTATTATGAATTCCTTTCTGTTTCACTCCTTTGATTTGGTTTGATTTTGTTTACGTTTACATTGCATGCCACACCTGTGAATATTTTGACCGTTTTATTAGGGACTATTTTAATTAAAAAAGGTAAAAATAATCGATTTTTGTATTTAGAATATCACAATTCAGTTTCTAAAAATATATTTTAATTTATACCTGCTAAAATAAATGATATAAATAGCTGTTTATTTCATTTATCACAATCGGTTTATAACTAATTAAAATTTTTAAGCCTATTAGTCATACTGGTCATTTTGAATTATAATTTTTTTCTAGAATACTGAAAAAGGCAATTTGACCAACTCGGATGATTTGCAATGTCTTCTGGCTATGATAGAACCTATGATAATTACAATAACGTTTTAAGAGATCAATATAATCCATACAATCAAGACCCTTACAGAGATCCAAACAGTTTTAGGGACCCAAACCAATTCAGCCCTCAAGACCCATATCAGGTTAATCAGTATCAACCAGCCACTCAAGCTCACGTTGATAAATATAGCCACGTTGGTGATTTCACTCCATTCTACATTGGTATAACTATTTGTACGATTATTGGATTTGCTCTTTTTGTACTGAATATTGCTTTAGGTTGTTGTTCTAGATATAAAGGATATTGGAACGATAGACATACAGGTAAATAAAACTCAGTTTGTTGTTAATTTTACATATGAGTGTCCTACAACTATAAATATTGAAATGCCTATTATTTATTTCTTATATTTGTAGGTTTTTGTTAATTTGCAAGTTGTTTTTAGTTTCTTTAATCTAGTTAGAGTCAATCATTGAATTGGGTGATGAATTAACGGAGTCTATTAGGTGACCTAATAATAATTTTTTTATATGAAAATCTACCATAATTATTGATATAATCCAAGGTTTTAAATAGAGATGGAATGGGTACATGGTCTACCCAGCTAACACCTGGTACCCAGTTTGGCCAGATACTTTTAATACTTGGCCTGGTACCAAGAACAATAAATCTAAACTATTTGTATTAGTACAAAACTTACCCAAAGAATAATTTATTATTTTAATATTTAAAATTAAGCTAAGGTAAATTGTGACATAGGCATCTTAGTATTTTATTATTTTCAGATGATAATCTATCCTTTCCTTTTTTATATATATTTCCAACCTCAGAAAATAGCCTTTTACTAAATATTCAAGTAGCTAGTGCAGAAGGAAATTAAAAAAAACTAAGAAAAATTTCTCCTGATTTAGAAAATTTTTTAAAATTAATTTATAAAAACAGACTTGCTTTATGATCTATCAGTGGTAAACTTATATAAGAACTGAATGGTTTCTCACTCTTCTATTCCATGGGAGACTATTTCATTTTTATCTCTGATTTGGTCAGTATTATAGAATACATCTTCGTCTTCTGTTTCTTTTGTTTTTCTGATACTATTAAGTTTTTTAAAATACCAAGTGGGACACACATTCCGATACTGATACCACATTATCATCTGATTTAATATTTACTTTTAATAGTTTTGCTTGTTTGATGTATTTTAAAATATCTTTTTTAACCTATTATTTTTTTTTCAAAATAATTTAGTGTTACTTTTATTCTTTAAATTATAGGTAGGTGCATTTTACTGTACAACAGTAAATAACAACAATAACCTTGGTAAAATAACATTTCATTTTTTTGCTTACTGGTATTTTCTACAAACGAAAAAGGTTGGTTTTCCAAAGCTGTTATCTGTCCCATTGCCAAGTTCTGCTTCAGGATCATTTATATTTGATTTGTTTGATTCATCCCAAATATTCTGTAATATTAACTTGTTTTAAATTCCCAAAGGTGGTTAATGGTTCTGCTTGTCATTATCATCATTAACCAAACTAGTTTAAATTTTAAATCTTTCCATAAAGATGAAGTACTTCAGTTTTTTCCTGAACCTCGCGTGATTTTTACGCTACACAAAGCTCATCTTCATCAAGCAAAAGAGCAAAGTAGTTGCAGACTTTGCTCTTTTTTTAAAATCCAATAACGGTTAAAAAGACTGTAGAAAATATTGGCATAATATTTTTATTTGGCTCAACAATTCGTTTTTTTTTATGGGTCTAGCACACATGCTACAAGGAAGTCCCTAAAGCGCTCCAGGAGCGGCATTTGTGCGGAAAAAAGCGATTCACGTTGTTCTTGAATCGCTGTAAATTATACTCGGTGGAAAAACAGCGCTGGGCAAATTATTCCAAAGGGATGATGTTCTCCATATAAAAGACTGCTTGGAAAGCGTTCTACGCGTTGTAACAAGCTGAACTTCATACAGATGTGAAGTATTAACGCGACGTGTATTTCTAACATGCTCCGCTCTGGGAGGAATTAAGTGGGCTACATCCTTTGAACACTTTCCATGGAAATACTTGTAGAAGAGACTTAAGTAGCCAACCGCCAAACTTTTTAGACAAACGATAAGAGCATAACTTAGCCAACACGGTCAAATGCCTTGGATATGTCAAGAGCAACCGCTCGAGATTCTCCAAAGTGTTCAGTTGCGTTGTTCCATGTGTTACATAAGTCAGAAGATCTCCTGTTGATCTATGTTTATGAAAGCCATATTGGTGGTCACTAATAATGTTGAATCGTTCAAGATATTTTAGAAGATGCTGATTGATAACCTTTTCCATGACTTTCGACATTATTGAAAGCAGTGCGACTGGCCGGTAGTTATTTGGCAAGGTCTTCTTGCCTTTTATAGGTATTGGCTGAACTGTGGCACATTTCCAGCAGGAAGGAAATATTCCCTTTCTGTAGGATAGGTTGAAAAGTCTATAGAAAACTGGTGTTACTTCTCTCGCACAGTTTTTGAGAACTATGGCAGGTATTACGTCAGCGCCAGAAGCCTTTTTGGTGTCTAGCTTCATTAAAATACGCTTTATGATATGCTGTCTGAAGGCAATATCGGGCATCCTTGACTGCAGTATGGGAATAGTAGGTGGTTTTTTTCCTTGGAAATCGACAGTAGAATGTGAAACAAAGAGTTCAGCCAACAAGTTTGCTTTCTCAACAGGTGTTGTGGCAATGGAATTATCTGGCCGTATAAGTGGTGGTATGGTGGATTTGGTAAAATTTTGACTAACTGCCTTAGCGACTGCCCAAAAGGACCTGGAATTGTTGTTGCTGTTATTTTTTTTTCAAAATAATTTAGTGTTACTTTTATCCTTTAGTTATAGATAAGTGCATTTTACTATACAACAGTAAATAACAACAACCTTAGTAAAGTAACATTTAATTTTTTTGCTTACCTGCATTTTCTACAACAAAAAAGGTTGGTTTTTCAAGGCTCTCATCTCTAGCATTGCCATATTCACAAGTTTTGCTTCAAGATCATTTATATTTGATTTGTTCGATTCATCCCAAATATTCTGTAATATTAACTTGTTTTAAATTCTCAAAGGTGATTGATGGTTCTGCTTGTCATTATCGTCATTAACCAAACTAGTTTAAATTTGAAATATTTCCACCTCGCGTGATTTTTACGCTACACAACGCACCTGCTGCTTTTGACTCACCTTCCTCATCAAGTAAAAAGTAGTTGCAGACTTAGCTCCGTTTTTAAGATCCGATAATCGTTAAAAAGACTGTAGAAAATATCGGCATAATATTTTTATTTGGCTCAAGGATTCATCATATTTCCGCTAAATGCGAGGTTCCATACAGAACTTAACAATATTGCCAAATCATAAAAAAATACCTAAAGTGGGTAGTGTTGGTAGAAAATGTAAATAAAACGTAAAAGAACGAGCTTAGTATAATATTGCCGGATCCCACTCTGCTGGCTGTTCGGTTTTGCCGGATCATCAGTAGCCGGGTTCCCGCTTTCGCCGGATCCTAAAAAGTACTATAACATATAACCTTTTAACTCTTCTGCTTTATTTGTAATAATAAGCTTTAATTGGTAATTTTTTTTTATTAACATCCTTTATTGGATATGCTTAGTACAATCTTAATTACAAATTAATTTATTACTATTGTTGATTTGTACTTGGATCAATTACCAGGCAAGGCGAGTACGGATTGAACACATCAGTATGCATTTCCCAAGATTAAATTAATCTGACTTAATCTAAACTTAGTTTTAACACTTTATACAAGTTCGTGTAGTTTGGTTCGCTTCAATCTTCTGATTTCTTGCGCGTTGTCCAGGAATCGTATTGCTTCCACGTTGGTGTGATGCAGTTATCTTCTTTCGTGTTTTATGGCGAAATCTTGAATAACTTAGTGGATCCATTTGATTTCGAGATCATCGTGCAGTTATTTGTTGGTTACGTAGCGATAAGCATTGATAATCAGTCGAAGAAATTTGTTTTGGCAGCGTTGGATTATATAAGTCGATTTGATGTCTTATTGCAACCCCATATTTGCACCCCATAAGTCCATATTGGCTTTATTATGGACTGATAAATCAATCTCTTTAATGTTAGGTCTAGTTGGGAGTATCTTCTGACTAACCAGTATAGTTGTCTAATTTTGAGTCTGATCTGCTCAGCTTTCTGTCTGGATGCCGAGGTATTTCGCTGACTCTGCTTGAGGGATCAGAAATTCTCCAAGTGATATGACTAGGTTGCTGTCTTTTCGCCACAACGCAAAGTTGACATGGACAGATTTCGAGCTGTTAAGTTGTATTTTTCAGTCTCTAGTCCATTTGTCGATTTTGTTAACTGCAACTTTTAGTTTTTTCTGTTGCTTTAGGCAAAGATATATCTTTGGCTATAATGACTTTGTCATCAGCAAATGTTCCAAGTACTGTTTCTTTTGTTGTTGGGATATCGGTAGTGTAGAGCAGGTAGAGGAGTGGTCCTAACAAAATTACCCTGCGGAACTCCAGCCGAGATTGATTTGAATGTTGAGAATGTTCCTTCATGTGACACTCTAAATTTTCTTTCAGAAAGGTACGACTCCAATAATTGACAATAGTTCCACGGCAGCAATTTGCTCATCTTGTAGATCAATTCCATATGTCATACCCTGTCAAACGCCTGTGACACGTCAAGGGATATTGCAGGGCAGTATTTTTTTTTCTTCAAACGCAATTTCAATAACAACTGTCACTCTATGCACTTGATCTACTGTTGAATGGCGATTTCGGAATCCAAACTGGAAATCTGGTATATTTGTAAGTGGTTTAAGACGTTTTAACAGTAGTTTTCAAACAATTTTGATATGGCAGGTAACAACGAGGTAGTCCTATATGACCCAACTTGTTCTGCCGGTTTGTCAGGTTTTTTAAGCATAATTATTTGTGCCGTTTTGAAACATGCCGGAACATGCTTCAGTCGCAAATAGTCATTAAATATGTATGTCAACATGATGATTGTTTTTCGTGGCGGTTCTTTCAGTAAGCCAGGTGAAATTTTATCAATTCCAGAAGCTTTTTTAGGGTTGAGGTTGTTGTCAATTTCCATGGCAACTTCCATAGGAGAAACCATCTTTATAGCTTTTTCAGGTTGATAAGCAGGTGTTGTATCCATCGTAGATTGGATATCATTCGGTTGAAATACACTAGCTAAATGTTGTGCAAATAATTCAGTGTTTTCATCATTGCGTCTAACCCATTCATTTCTTGCATTTCTAATATGCGACACTCGAACTATTGGTCGTTTGAATCTGCAAGTTGCTTTCCATAGTGAATAATCTTTGTCTGCTTCCAGGCTTAATTCCCTAAGATATTTTTCGAATCAATTCCGTTTATATTCTTTAATCTTTTGATTCGTCTGATTACTGATTTGGTTGAATTTTCTTTTGTCTGCAACGTTTCTGGTTCTGTGCCGTTCTCTTATTGCTTTTCTTCTTTCTTTTATCATGTCTCTAATTTGAAGGGGGTAATTTACTTCATGATTCGGCCCCTTTTTTTACTGGTGTAGCTTCTTTTGCAGTTCTATTAGATTTCGTGCTTGTAGCTCTAGATCTTCTTTAGTTTTGAGTCTTACGTTTAAATTGATTTGCTTTTCTATCAAGTCTGAACTTGTCCCAATCAGTATATTTGTGGGTGAGATTTTGTTTTTTTGGATTTTTCATGATTGCCGCACCCAGAGCTAGTATGACTGGAGTGTGGTCAGATGTTAGTTCGCACACATTAGGAAAAATGTTTAATTTTAAGTTCGTTTAGATTTTTGTCGCACAAACCTGAAAATTTAAAGAGCAAGGAAAACTACCCCAATTTGTCAGGTCACAACATTCACTACCATATAATTACTACTATTAAAGAGCCAAATGCAAGTGGGGCTTGCGCAATTAGTGTTCCCTATATTGATTGCTTTTAAAATAAAAATTTCTGTTACGGAGGTATAAAATGATCCATGACTTCACAAAACACACCCCAAATGGTTTTCAACAAAGTTTTTTTCCGATCTTTACTAAAAACTGATGTTAAATAGTTTTGCGGAAAATTGGGTGACAGGCAGACGTATGGACAGACACGGAAATGATTTTATAGTGTTCCGTGCGGAACACTAAAAAAGGAATATTTCAAACTTTAAAGAGTGTATTATTCAAAAAATAGTGATTGTTACAAGACCCGTAGACTTTTTTTTAGTGTTCCGTACGGAACACTTATAAGATGACTTCGGTGTCTGTCTGTCTGTCTGTCACACCCGATTTGTCATAGAAAGTTGAAATTTGGTAATACTATAGGAATTGATGGCCTCATTAGAGCCGTGTAGTTTTGAAAGTTAAATTTTGACTTAAGGGGTTAGTTTTGGAGGGTGAAGTCGGAAGTGAAAAAAATTTTTTTTACTAGGTCATCGAGTGTGGTGTCAAATGAAAGCTTGTGAATACACGAGTAAAATATATATATATATATATATATATATATATATATATATATATATATATATATATATATATATATAATGGGCGCACACTTTTCTTTATATTATTTTTAAAAAAATAGTGAAAAATCGCTGTCCCCCCACCTTATCTCGAAAAGTACTGATCAAAAAATTTTGAAAAAATTCTGGAATATTCTCCACGAGATATAGATTGAACGAAAATTATCACGAGTGCATTACCTTTAATAATTTATCTGGTATATATAAAAAAAAATTTCTAGATCATCAGTTTTCACTAAAGATTGGACGCAAACTTTTTTGAAAACTCATTTGGGGTGTGTTTTGTGAAGTCACTGATCATTTTTATACCACCGTAACAAAATTTTTTATTTTAAAAGCAATCAACGTACGAAACACTAATTGTGCAAGTTCATCTTGCACTTGACCGGTTATTTTCAACAAGACTTCTTGCAGTAGTAACAAGACCTCAGCATTACTTATTTTTACTCTATTTGCAGTACTTTTGCAAACCTTCTGCAGTAATAATGAGATTTTTGTAAATATTTACAGGACAATGATACAAATATCTTATTGTTTTACCAATTAATTTACGTAGTATTATAGAATTGCATTTTATTATAGGGAACCGTTGGATAGTATCTCTTTGGACCGCAACCCCACATAACCAGCCTGCTTTAGATTATTCTACTGAATTGAAAGAGATATCTTACAAAAACCAAGTAGTCTATTACCACCCCCCCCAGAGGAGGAGGAACATCCAGAAAGAACTGAATTTTTAGAGATAAGAACTAAACGAGAAAGTGAAATATAGTTTCAGAAGCGTATTAAGAAACTCATTCTATCAAAGTAATAACACTATTATTATTGTTTTTAACTTTAGCCTAATCATATTTTAAAAAGACCTGTTTTCTGTATTTTACCGCATAACAAAACCACAAAATGTTCCACGTTTACTGGCCTATGACTGCTTTCATTACACTTATACTCGTAGTAGGGACGATAGTGGCCATTCTAAAATGGGGACCGAAATTATGTAAGGTGAGACACACAACTTTACCAGATAATAGAAACTGGCAACATCGGACATATGAACAAGAGATATGAAATCCTTAATGCTGGAGTTAGTCTAATTTCTGACATCTAATTTACCATTTATTTAACTTGTTGAATCAGTGATTTTTACAATTATAAAATCTTTTTTTTCTACTATCATAAATTTATTTTAAGAATTTTATTTGCCATTTGGCTTAAGGAGACATACTCAAATGTTTTATAGATTAGTACTTTCCTGGAAAAAAAAATACAACTGTTCCTGGAAGGTATTGCCCTAAAATAATATTTATGTCTTGTGATGTTCACTAAAGTATTAGGCATAAAACATACATATAATACATATCCATTTAAACAAAATCTGCTTACTTGAATGATAGAAAGGACCCCGCACTAATCTTATGAAAAATGACACCCGGCCATTTTTTTTGTAGCTTTTGTAGCTCTGATTAAAAATCTCCACGGTCACAAAGTACGAAATGCTCTGGTTTAAGTGCTAACGCTTCTGAAATCCCTTGAACTTGCAAGAGATTTTTATACATACAAGATTACTGTATATATCAGTAAGCTTCAACCTGTGCCTAATTGGTCGAACACAGAGCGTTATCCCGGTTACTTCAAAATATTATTGACCATATCTAAGTCAGGGAGTTATCTTACCAATTTAAACAATATGTTATATCTGCGTATAAATGTACACATACAATGTTTACAATTATTATGTGCGTGATATATATGTATATATATGTATATATGTATATATATATATATATATATATATATATATATATATATATATATATATATATATATATATATATATAATTACTCCTCTAGTCTAAATGTCTTGTCAAACCTATGGTATCTGGTTATCCAGTCTATTGGCGATGTTTCTAATAGTGGCACGCCAAGGTTCTCTGTTAGCCGTTTGTCTTATAGCTTGCTCCATGTTGGTACCTAACAGCATCTCAATTTTATCCATCCAGCGGCTAGGTAATCTTCCGCGTTGCCTCCTTCCATTTGGTGTGTTCTGCGCCACAAGTGCCTCCATATTATCAGCACGTGTAATGTAACCAAAATACTTTATAACGCTGGCGTAGACTGTGATAGAAAGTCTCCTACCGACCACGGAATTCTCAACATCCTTCGGCAGTACCACATTTCAAACGCGTCTATACGGCGTCGATCAGCGATGGGTATAGTTCAGGTTTCAGATGCATACCTGAATATGGAGAATACGAGATTTATTTTCGTATTGCGACTGATGTCCCTGGACCTCCAAAGCTTTGTGAGTTGAGTCATAGCTGTGTGACCCATTTGTATTTTTCGACGTATTTCAACTTCACATTTGCCGGTGTTATTGATTAAAGCTCCCAAGTATGTGAAGCTCCTATCCACCTCATATTATTATTTATTTGTAGACCGTATTCTTCACTGATATTCTGAAGTCTTTCAATTAAGGTCAAAAGCTCTTCTTGACTTGTTACAAGCAATAGGGTGTCATCTGCATATCAGAGGTTATTAAGCCGATGACCACCTATATTAATTCCTCCTTCCCATCGATCTAATACGTGTCTCATTATAAATTTACTATAAATGTTAAAGGGGATGGGGGAGAGTATACAGTGTAGGGGTATGCCCATGTTTGACATTTTGTACCATAATTTAGGCCATTTAACGTTATCAAAGACTTTAGAATAGTCTATGAAGCAGAGGTATAGTGGCACATAATATTCTCTTGCCTTGTCGATGATTTGGCGTATATTCAATATTTGTTCTCTAGTACCTCTGCCCTCCATAAAACCAGCCTGCTCAGGCGACAACTGGCATGATATAAAGGGCTACAGCCGTGAATGTCTAATGTACATATACTTATATACACATACACACATATACATATATACACACGAAATGGCTGTTTTTTTTTAAACCTCCGATGGTCCATAAAGATAAGTGTAAATAACAAAAGTTGTGTATAAACATGGTTACTTTTCCATACAATCACCGTAACGATTGAGGCATTTGTCATATCTATGGACAAACTTTTCCAATCTCCTTTTCATAGAATGTTGTCTCCAGTGAGTTGAGATAGGCCTTAACGTTATTTTCAAGCACCTCATTAATTTAAAAGCTCCTAGCCACTTTTCAGTTCCGGGAAGAGGTGGAAATCGCTCGGCGCTAAGTCGGGGCTATACACCGGGTATTCAAAAATTTCCCATCGAAATTGTTCAAGGAGCTGTTGGGTTACAGCAGCAATGTGAGGGCGGGGCGTTGTCTTGAATGACAAGAGCTCCAGAAGTCAGCAAGCCTCGTCTTTGGTTTTGACTGGCTCTTCGCAGTCGTCGTAAAGTCTGACAATAAACAGCTGCATTGATCGTAGTACCCGGTTCCATACTTGAAGAAACCGAATTATACTACGCAACTTGCACTTGGTGAGAGAATCAGTCGTAGCAGCCATCTTTATGTACCTGCAACTCAGTTCAAAATGATGAAATAACGTTGAAAGTCGCTGAGGTTATAGTGGGGGAGATGAGCATCCCTGCCTTCTAGCACTCGGTTGGCTGTTTACAGGCACCATCAAAAGTTGAAAAAAAATGGCCCTTGTATATATAATATATATATATATATATATATATATATATATATATATATATATATATATATATATATATATATATATATATATATATATATATATTATGCGTATGAGTACTTGTTAGCAAGTACAAGAAAAATGCAATATAAAAAAATTGGCAGGGCACCATTTTCCATAAGATTAGTACAGGGTCCTTTCTTAACATAAGAACCTTATTTTTAAGAAACATTATTTCATAAAAATATAGAATATTCTTTTTTGATCAAGATCTGAGTTAAATCCTTAGCTTTTCTTCTTTGCATGTTAAATATTAATTATTTAGTGTTTATAGTAAGTAGGTAAAAGTATATACATCAGTACCTATACCAGAGAATGTAGGGGATAGAGAATGGGCCTCACCTGATGCAAAAGGTGGTAATGAGGAACCAGGAAATGCCACTATTTTTAACCAATTAAAGAGTGCCCATTTCAAAGTAGTAATATTAAATTAGATTTGGAATTTTTGTTTGGATGTTTGAAAACTAGTAATTCTTTTTTTTTATTAACCTCTGCGGTATTAACGCTCCTTATTATTTTGCGAGATGGCCCATCAAATTTTGTGTGCAGCTTTTTAATTAACTATTTAAAATATGTTTAATCCGTCTGTTCTATTAGTTGGTATTGTATTTTTTTTTAAATATGATGCCTCATAAATATTTAAATGTAATTCTTTATCAGAAATATCTTCTTTTTGAGATTAACTTCAAAATACAATATAATCGATAATATCTATAAATCACAAGAACTGGAAAAACAGAACGCTGAAAAACGTAGCGTTGACAATTTATTACCATCTAGGGTTCGGCTCGGATAAAGGTCGAGTAGTGTCGGCAATATCCGTATCCTCCGCGTTTCTGTCGACTGTTTTGACGATGATTGTCCGGCGACTTTCGACGTTTAATATAATTCCTCCACAGATAAGGTAATGCCCTTGTTATAATATAGGGTGTTTTTTATAGAGGTATAGAACTTTGAAATGGAATGAAACAAAGATGAATTTTTTAAATTGACATGAAATTTACTTTATTCGAAAGATAATCTTCTGGCATTATAATTTAAATATGACTTCTGGCATATGACCGCCACGGCTGGCTCGGACGTAGTCTAATCTGGAGGTCCAATTTTCGATGACTTTTTCCAACATTTGTGGCCGTATATCGGCAATAACGCGGCGAATGTTGTCCTCCAAGTGGTCAATCGTTTCGGGCTTATCGGCGTAGACTAGCGACTTGACATATCCCCACAGAAAATAGTCTAGCTGCGTTAAATCGCACGATCTTGGAGGCCAATTCACGGGTCCGAAACGTGAAACTATGCGGTTACCAAACGTTTCCTTCAATAAATCAATTGTGGCACGAGCTGTGTGACATGTTGCGCCGTCTTGTTGAAACCACAGCTCCTGCACATCATGGTTGTTCAATTGATGAACGAAAAAGTCAATAATCATGGCTCTATAGCGGTCACCATTGACTGTAACGTTCTGACCAGCATCGTTTTTAAAGAAGTACGGACCAACGATTCCACCAGCCCATAAAGCACACCAAAACAGTCAGTTTTTCTGGATGTAACGGTGTCTCAACATACACTTGAGGATTATCATCACCCCAAATACGGCAGTTTTGTTTATTGACGTATCCATTCAAACAAAAGTGAGCTTCATCGCTAAACAAAATTCGCTTATGAAAATCGGGATCAACGGCAATCACCGAATCTACACCTTGCTAGGTGATCGTGTGGCACGAGTTGGATTTTGTAAGCACGCAAACCAAGATCTTTCCGCAAAATCTTCCATAAAGTGGATGGACACATATCCAATTCCTGTGCACGATGGCGGATAGACTGATTCGGATCTTCCTCTACGCTACGCTCTACAGCAGCAATGACTTCTGTACGCACTGTACGACGTCTCTGTGGATGCGTATTATCATTTAGAGTAAACGTGGTGCGGAAACGTTCCATAATTAATCGAATTAATTGCTCTGATGGACGATTATGTTGACCGTAAAATGGACGTAGTGCGCGATACGTATTTCGAACAGAACCATGATTTTCAAAATAAATTTGCACAATTTGGAAGTGTTGTTCAGGCGTCAGTCTATTCATGTTGAAATGCCAAACCAAACTAAACATAAATCACTTGACAGCTGACAAAATGGCCGCCAGTTAAAAAGTGTTGCCAACTTAAAGTTTTATACCTCTATAAAAAAACACCCCCACAAGGATAATACTAACGTGAAATTAGTTGCTTAATGGATCGTTCTGAAGTTTTTAGCTCGCGCACCATGTGACGTGGTTAAAGATGGCATTTTCAATGTACAAGATATCTTAGTAAAATTAGGATAGGCGCTCGTCCATACTCATCATCATATCTCCACCGTTTTCTAGCTTACACGTATGTTCAACCATCTATTTCATTGCAATTAAAATAGATAGAGGTATGTTTTTTTAACGTACAGAAAAGAATGACTACATAAATAAATTAGGATAAGTTTTTTATAATATTTTAAAGTATCATTATTTTTAAATGTAAACGAAGAATCTTAGAATCTCGTTTAAGCTTGTATTTGTGCTGCTATCATCCGTCCATTTTGCATTTTTGATAATTCTTTCTTTAATAAATTTTATATATAAAAAAACTGTGATTTATTTTTAATTTTTCCTGAATATAAGAATTGTACTGAATATACTAGAGTCGTTTCAAAAGTTCTCGACCTAACAAAGAAAACGCAAGATTAAAGAGGTTTTTTTATTTCCATAATCCAAATCAGTACATTTGGTCCAACGACTCTCCAACTTTTTAATACCCTCGTTAAAATCAGATTCATCCAACTCTTCAAATTAAGCGTTCGTCTCGGCTGTAACGTCAATCAAGAGAGCGACCTGAAATTTTGACCTGTCGACTAATCGTCTGCCTAGTTGTTCATATACATGTATATAATAAATTAAAAAGATGGGACGAGAATGTTTCATAACTAAGAATAAAACAATTTTAAATTATCTATAATATATATAAAATGCAACGTCTCTCTGTCTGTCTGTCCGTTAGTGCGCCTATCACTGAAAAACCACTTATCCGATTTACGTACTTTTTTTTTAAAACATACATATGTTCTCTGGCCAGGTTATAGGCTATATTTTATTACGATAGGTAGCATAAGGAATGAGCAGTGACGTAAAATAGTGAATGATGTCGGAAATAAGTTTGCCGCTAGCGCGTGCCTTTACAATACACAGCCTAAACCATTAAATATGGAACAATATTATGTAGCAAAGAATATCTGTAATGTATAATCTATAATATATATAAAATGCAATGTCTCTCTGTCTGTCTGTCTGTCCATTAGTGCGTTTATCACGCGGGAATCACTTATCCGATCTTTTTTTAAATTCATGCATATATTCTTTGGCCAGGTTATATAATAATAATAATAATCTATATCTATAATATATATATATAAAATGCAATGTTTGTCTGTCTGTTTGTCCGTTGATGCGCTTATCCCTCGAGAACCACTTATCCGATTTACGTGATTTTTTAAATTCATACATATGTTCTCTGACCAGGTTATAGGTATATATTTTATTACGTCTATAATATATATAAAATGCAACGTATTCTGTCTGTCTGTCTGTCCGTTAGTGCGCTTATCACTGGAGAACCACTTATCCGATTTTCGTACTTTTTTTTTTTAAAACATAGATATGTTCTCCGGCCAAGTTATAGGCTATATTTTATTACGATAGGTAGCATAAGGAATGAGCAGTGATAATAATAGTAAATGAAGTCGGACAAAGTTTGTCGCTAGCGCGTTCTCTTGCAATACACAGTCCAAAACATTAAATATGGAACAATATTATGTTGCAGAGAATATCTATAATATATATAAAATGCAATGTCTCTCTGTCCGTCTGTCTGTCCGTCCGTTAGTGTGCTTATCACTGGAGAACTACTTATCCGATTTACGTGCTTTTTCTTTAAACATACGTATGTTCTCTGGCCAGGTTATAGGATATATTTTATTAGGTGACATAAGGAATAAGCAGTGACGATAATAGTGAATTAAGTCGGAGAAAAGTTTGCCGCTAGCGCGTTCTCTTGCAATACACTCCCTAAAGCATTAAGTATGGAACAATATCATGTAGCAAAGAATACAATATATATAAAATGCAACGTCTCTCTCTGTCTGTCCGTTAGTGCGCTTATCACTCGAGAACCACTTATCCGATTTAAGTGTTTTTATAAATTTATACATATGTTCTATATAATTCGATATAAGCCTAGATAATGGGAGATAAGGTGAGATAATGGGAGATAAGGAGAAATAATGGGAGATAAGTCGAGATAAGCCTCGATAATGGGAGATAAGGTGAGATAATGGGAGATAAGTGTAAATAATGGGAGATAAATAGAGATAATGGGAGATAATAGTGAATTAAGTCGGAGAAAAGTTTGCCGCTAGCGCGTTCTCTTGCAATACACTCCCTAAAGCATTAAGTATGGAACAATATCATGTAGCAAAGAATACAATATATATAAAATGCAACGTCTCTCTGTCTGTCCGTTAGTGCGCTTATCACTCGAGAACCACTTATCCGATTTACGTGTTTTTATAAATTTATACATATGTTCTATATAATTCGATATAAGCCTAGATAATGGGAGATAAGGTGAGATAATGGGAGATAAGGAGAAATAATGGGAGATAAGTCGAGATAAGCCTCGATAATGGGAGATAAGGTGAGATAATGGGAGATAAGTGTAAATAATGGGAGATAAATAGAGATAATGGGAGATAAGCAGAGATAAGTCTAGATAATGGGAGTTATGGTGAGATAATGGGAGATAAGGAGAAATAATGTGAGATAAGCCCAGATAATGGGAAATAAGGTGAGAGAATGGGAGATAAGGAGAAATAATGGAAGATAAGGAGAAATAATGGGAGATAAGTCGAGATAAGTCTAGATAATGGGAAATAAAGTGAGATCATGGGAGATAAGGAGAAATAATGGGAGATAAGGAGAAATAATGGGAGATGAGCAGAGATAAGCCTAGATAATGGAAATTATGTAGAGATAATGGGAAATAAGGAGAAATATTGGGAGATAAGGAGAAATAATGGGAGATATTTTATTACGTTGGGTAACATAAGAAATAAGCACGACAGTAGTGAATCAAGTCCACGCGAGCGGAGCCGCGGGCCCGGCTAGTATAATATAAATCTTCAATTTTCCTAGCAGAGAAGCATAGAGTCGGTTGACGTCAATAGCGTAGGTAGTTGAGAAAGCGTGATTCTTTGGATTAAACAGTGACAAATTATAGTGACTGTCCGAACGTCTCGCGTAAGATTGCACTGACTACTGACGATTCTTGCACTGACAATTAGAGAAATAGTTTATGTTATAACACATAGGCTGAAAAGTTTTAGGTCTAGCTACTTAAAACACATTTTTTGCAAAATTAGACTTCATCCATCAATATAGTCTCCTTCAAGAGCGATACAATCAGTCTAACGCATTTCTATACCTTTCTTGTAGAAGGATTTGTCTTTGCCTTCAAAATAGGACTCAGTTTTGGTGATAACTTCTTCATTGCAGCCAAATATCTTTCCCGCAACCATCTTTTTGAAGTCTGTGAATAGATAATAGTCGCCGGGGGTCAAATTTGGAGAATACGGTTGATGAGGAAGCAATTCGAACTTAAATTCATGCAATTTTGCCATCGTGACCGTTGACTTGTGACACGATGCATTGTCCTGAAAGAGCCCTTTTTTGTTCATCTGGGGCAGTTTCTTTGCGATTTCTGCCTTCAAACGTACCAATTTAATATAGTATTCGCTATTGATGGTTTTCTCTTCTCAGCATAGTCGATGAAAATTATACCATGCGCATCCCAATATACAGAGGCCAAGACCTTCCCAACCGACTATTGTGTCTTTGGTCGTATCGAGCGGTTTTCACCGGCTGCTGTTCACTCAGCTGACTGCCGATTTGATTCTGGAGTGTAGTGGTGTATCCATGTTTCATCCATTGTCACAAATCCCTTTTATTGCACTTAAATAGGTCCAAACAGCGCTCCGAAACATCAACACATTATCGTTTTTAGTCCACTGTGAGCAAACACGGTACCCATTTTGAACAGAGCTTTCTCATGCCCTAATGTTCATGCAAAATATGACCAACGCGCAATTTCACTTTATGGTCATCCAAATTTGTGAATTTTTTTGATGTTTTCCGGTATAGCTTACTTGATTTAGGCGTCCAGAGCATTCAGCATCATTCGTATATGTACGACCGCGTTTAAATTCAGCATACCAGTAAATGATGAGCGATTTTCCAGGGCACAGTCTCCGTAATACTTATCAAGCCATTGCTTTGCTTGAACGGTATGTTTTCCCATCAAAAAACAGTGTTTAATCAACACACGAAATTCGATTTTTTCCACTGTTTTGAAAATATCAAAAGCAGCGTAAACTAATTGTCGAAATGTCATGAAATTTTGACACGTATCGTTTGAAGATTGGTACTTCCTAAAAATCATATGGATTTTCAGAAAAGGGCGACATCCTTGTGTCGGACCAAAAACTTTTCAGCCTACGTGTTACTATTTTTTTAAAGGAGAATTATATATGTTACATGTATATTTTTTTATTCCTCGACTAAACTAAATTCGAAGCTTATGTGAAAATTAATTACTAACTAATTACTGAACATAATAGTTGAAATACTGTAAACCAGGGGTGCTCAAACTTGAACTGCTAGCGATCTACCTCAATATTGTTAGACTACGATCGATCGACTCTGAGAGGCTGCAAGTAAGTGTGATGCAGGATTGTCGTCCAGGTAGGGTGTTGCGTGGCATAGATATTAGTTTTCCGCACAATATGCAGTTTTTTAGTCAAGGTAAGTGTAGGTCTGCTCTAAAATGTCAATGAAAAAAACTCATAATTATTCAAAATTGCGAGTTTATTGGTTTTTACAAAACAAACGAGTTCTAGTGTCTAAACTTAACTAAAGAATGACTTTGGATGTTGAAGCGTGGCACTGCATGTCCTCAGCATACTTTTCATAAGATGGTACGTAATTACTGAGTGCTAATCGCAAGCATGATGACATATGTTCGTCAGTTAGTCGATTGCGATATTTTGACTTAATTATCTTCATTTCAGAAAATGCAGACTCGCACAAGTAAGTTGACCCAAACATTTCCGTCAGTTGAAGGGCGATTTGCCTTAGATTCGGATATTTATCTTCAGATATGAAACACCAGAATTTTGTATCAGATGCTGTGGCTTTGAGATGTATATCTGATATAATCTGCACTAACTCATTTTCAACAGAACATGAGTCCATGTTAAACTGACTTGCTATTTCAGTAGCTAATTCCTCAATGTTTTTACACGAAAAAGGATAACTCATAAATGATGCGATATTTGCCAATTTACTGAAATCATAAAAACGTATTTCGAATTGGCCCAAAATATTTCATAATTCTGCCTCATAAATATCATAATTCAACTGAGGAATCCTTGCTTTCAAAGACGGAACATTTTTCAGATCCTTTCTTTTCAGTCGATCTATCATAAGTTGCAATTTACTTTTGAATGCGTTTGTTGCGCTAATCATCTCAATAATAGTTTTTCCTTTACCTTGAAGCTCCAAATTAATGGTGTTTAAATGCATTGTGATGCCTGTTAAAAATGCCAAATCAGTCAGCCATTTTCCGTTTTTCAGCATCTGAGTGTCATCACCTCTTTCGTCCAGAAAAGCTGTTATTTCGGGCAATAATTCTTGAAACCTTTCTAGGAATTTTCCGCGACTCAACCACCTGACGTCCATGTGAAGAACTAAATCAGTGTGTTCAGCTGACTCACTATCTTCCAACTGCAATTTAAAGAGCCCTCGTTGCAAGCTACGTGCACGGATAGAATTCACAATTTTTATTGCAATGCCCATAATCTCCTCCATGTTTAGAACTTTTGAACACAAAACTTGTTGATGTATAATGCAATGGAAGGAGAAAAATGAAGGGAAATCATCATTAGCTCGACACCATGCCACAAAACCGTTTTTGTTTCCAGTCATTGCTGGTGCTCCATCGGTCGTCATGCACACTAGTTTATATATTGGTAGCTTGTAGTTTGTTAGAAAATTGAAGAAAACGTCGTATATATCTTCGCCACAGGTATTTCCTTTTAGAGGAATCGTTGCCAAAAACTCTTCCTTAGACGACATGTCATTGAATACCATTCGAATAAAAATACACAGCTGGGCAGTGTCTGTCGTATCGGTGGATTCGTCGAACTGTAAAGAAAATTATGTACATTCCATGATATGTTTTAGTTTAACTGCCATGTCCTGACTCATGATTTCAACACGCCTTGTGACAGTCGGACGAGATAACTGAAGTTCTCTAATAGCAGACATAATCTCTGTTTTATTTTTAAAATCTTCAATAAATGCTTCCTTCAGAACCAATCCATCATCAAATGGTTTCTTGGGTTTCGCCAATATATGAGATATTTTAAATGACATGATCGTTGCAGCTTTTGATTGTTTGACTGGTCTTGAGAACATGGTTTGTTCTTTTTTCAAACAAGTTATCAAATCACGTACTTTTCGTTTTCTTAATTCACTCTGTGACGGAAAATCCTTTTCATAGTTTTTATGAACCGTTTTATGATGCCTCTCTAAGTTCCCACGCTTAGGTATTGCAACTGACGCACGGCAAATGAGACAAATGCACTTATCCTTTACCATACAAAAGAAAAATTCTTCCTACCAATCGTTATTAAAATGATAAGTTTTACTTTTCTTCGCCGCACTCATTTTGGACTATTTATTAATAAACTTTGTATCGATGTATCGCCTTCAAGTTTCAACTCAGACTGACTCCTGTTCCTGCAGGCGCAACATTTATATCGACGCGAACGAAGTCTCGAATGTTCCCGTCAAACACGCCGCCCGAAGTTTCTAGAAAAATCGGCGGGAATTACTGGGGGTTATTACGATAAAAGAGAGTGATGAGGGGGTTATTCTGGCCTAATTGTGGATCGAATAAATTTTAGTAGTTTATTCATTACATTTTGTTTTAGTTACCTAAAACAAAATCTGTGAATAGTTCTATATCGGAATTTTTTTCTCGAGATCGACTCAAAAAGCACTCGCGATCGACTTGTCGATCGCGATCGACCGTTTGAGCACCCCTGCTGTAAACTATAATTTAAAAAAAAAAACGTATGAAACGTGATTCGTTTACTGGTAATTGTTATTGTATATATTTTATTGGCGTAAGGTTCACCTGTTATATCCGACATAAACACGAATAGATTGATAAACTTTTTCATTTTGTGAGAATATTATCTTTATTTACCAAATTAACACAACAGTTATCGCCACTACACCAGACACTTTATTTTTAACTCTGACATGCGTTTCGCTAACCATGGCAGCTTCATCAGGAGCAATGATTGACTGTCACTCCTAGCGACTGCCTCATTTTTACTTTCGGAACGCGATGCAACATCGGTGCTTGTACGATCTCGTTTAAGTTCACTGAACCATCAACATATAGTTGCTTTCAATGAAGCAGATGGGCTGGCTATAACGCTTCTCAAGCCAAACGAAATTCTTTTGCTTCCAAAAATAGCGTAACTCAAACAACTGTAACGAAGTAATAGACAAAATGTCATAAAAATTTTTCACGGATCTTCCGAGAGTTGACACTAACTAAAAGTAATATGGGTTTTTAGTTGGTTCCGCCGTCTCTTGAAAAGTCTCGGGACTTTTCATCTCATGTAGTCTAAATTTTTATAAAAATAATACAAAAAATACAATTTATACTCTTTATTATAACGTAACATGACATAAAATATACATGGCAACATTCTCTAGAAAATGGTATATTATCTACAGGAAAATCAGAAATATAAGCGGCATAAATAATACATTACATAATATTGACGATGTTCTTTATGTTAAGTGTTTTTTCTTTTTGTACGGAACCCGAAGTATAATGTACTATGTGTGTACGTGTATAAATTCTTAATAGACTAAATATTACCAAGTTTTGTACGAATGGAATATAAATGACCATATGTTGTGGGCATATTTTAAAAGAAGTTTGAAAATATGTTCAAACTATTTTATAAAAAATATAAATTTAACAATAAGTACCTACAAGCTCTGTCCAAAATGAAATAGAACTTTTCGAAACTATTGTAGCTTTTTATATTTGTTCCGTTAGATGCCGGGTTATAGTGGTAATGGTGACAATGCGTTTTAAGGAACGCGAGCTGCGACTGACTTTTGTGTTAAACTTAAACGCGTTAAATGCTTCAAAAACCTTAAGGTGCCCCACTGTGTGTGTGTTTAAAAGATGTTAGTAACCATGACCCTCAACAGTAATTTGAAAACCAATATAAAACTTATCTAGCGAATTAATTGATTGTGCCAAACATTTATATATCCATTTTATTTGGTTTGTGTTTTAATTTCTATAAAGGACGTTCCCAAGGAGCAGTCGTGCTCAACTTACAGAAAGACCTCTCCTGTGTAAAGCGTCCAATAAAAAATAATTGAGGCGCAGTGCGCTCTTTCGCCCCGTTTCTTATGCGCAAACATACAAAAATAATCCCACTGCGTCGTTCTTCGGATCTGGCAACGTTATATTCTTACTCTGATCGAGACACGAGTTATTTGTGCTGGGTTTTAATGTTTTGGAGTATTTTTCGAGGTTACGTTTATATTGGATATTTTTAATAGTACATAAATAATGACTTCGCGATTAAAGAATGGCAGATTCAAAAAAAACTGCTCAAAAAATAAATATAAGTATGTCTGATGCAGGAAAAAAAACAGGAAATTCAAACAACAGCCCATGGAATAGTTCAATCTAAAATTTCTGATGAGAATAATACTGTTTCATTGAAAGATTTAGATATGGAAAAATTGAGCGATTTCAAAAGGGAAGGGCTTCATTCAAAGTTCAAAATAAAATGTGAAAACTGTACTAAATGTAATTTAGTAAATACTGAAGTGATAAGAAACCACGTCTCTGATATTACTTAATATGCTACTTATTTATATTTAATACTAATAAAGATTTAATTTGTTATAAATATTGACTTTTTATTTACGATATCTGTGAGCTACCCGCTTTATTAAAATCAGGGATGCGTTGACGGTATTTCAAACTTCCCGCGCAGTGCGACGTTGCCAAGTCGCATGCTTTTATTTATCTAGTTATGCGAGGAAAACTGAAAACGATCAAAAGTAGCTAACTTGCGAAATTTTTTTATAAAAAAACAAATACCGCTTGTTTCTTTACGGATAAATATTTGTTATATATTTTATTAATGATTCTGTTTTTTTTTTTTTCCAAAAAATTATAAGAAAATTACTACTGTTATACAATAAAACATCCGTTTCAACCTAGGTCGTGGTAGAGTTCGTATGTTAAAAATGCAAATTTTAACAGCCAATATTTACAAATTTAGTGCCGTTAGGAGTATTGATTGATATAAAGGACACTAATAAATATGTATATTCAAATTTTCTAGATAATCGTAAGAAAACTTATTTTCTTGGGAACGTCCTTTGTATCCCTTTTGCCACTTGAATTGGCCTTCGACACTGGCCTAATTATATTCACGTATGGTAAAAAACTTTGTCCAAATTGACAATATATTTTTTATAATGGAGAATTATGAAGCAATACAGTTGTTTTAAAAGATAAACCACTAACGTGGCATTCTGTGAACTAACTTGGTTATCCAAAAATTCGGTTGTTGTATTGCCGAAACACTTAGTTATTAACAAACTAAAATGGTCAGTTACTGTTGCCCTCATTCGCTCTGCTGCTTTCTATCAATAAAGACAGCATATATTTTTCTAAATAATAACATAAACTCTTCCCCTTGCAATAATTAATCAATAATCTATTATATCACCTCATTTTTAATTTGGTGTATTACTTCTACTCCTACGCTGTAACATAATACTATTTAAATACTGCGCCTAGCCATATTTACGAATGTTCTATTTTCAATATATCTAAACAATCAATAAGAGAAGTCCTAAATTTATTATTATTAAGGGGGGAGACCTGTGTAAATGACCCTTTTTTGTGAATTATTTATTAAGAAACTATAATATTTATACAAAAAAAAGTACATAAAAAAAAACAACTTAATGGCTTCAACTTTTTAAAAAAATTCAAAATGGTGGAGCAGAAACTGCTCCTTGAATTTGCGCCGCGCAACACCCAGGTCGCTATAGTGCATCAAAAAAAAAATCATTAAAGTATGATTATACGCATGGGCTGAATTTAAATTTACCAAAAAAAAAATTAAAAATTGCGAATTTGGGACCATTTTGAAAAAATTAACCCTTTTTTTAATAAACAATTGTCAAAAAATAATGTTTATAATTAACTTTTTATAATTTTTGTACAGTGATTGATTCAATGGTCAATAGGTTAATGAATATCTGTATAAAATTTCACAAATCCGTGAATTACTGTTTGAGCTACATTGCACGTCGCGCAAAATTTTACGTTTTGAGGAAAACACGTTTAAAATTTTTGGTAAAGCCTCAGTCGCTTTCAATTTCTTAACCGATGCACTTGGTCCAACTTCTTCTTGCTCAGTATATTGCGTATCCTTGAACTTATTTAATATCTGAATAATGCCGACGGCGAGGGCGACTTGGACGATAATTAGGTTCATGTTTATCAATTTTTCAAGTCAACATTATAAACAAATAAAAAGCCCAATACGTGACACGATAGGTGCATTTAGAGTTCGAATTTCGAAAAATCGCCAAAAAAAATTTTTTACACAGGCCTCCCCCCTTAAATATATTTAGAAATAATAATTTTTTTGTTAGAAGGAAAATCAATTTAATGATGACAAAAAATAGGACAAGTTAGATCATATAATGGTAAATAAATCGTACATTTTCCGAGAATACTAAGAGTTCAGCTAAATATACATATTACTATTTTTTTTTTCAGTTCCTTTCTTCCATACCAGGATTTACCAGTTACAATATACTATATATATATATATATATATATATATATATATATATATATATATATATATATATATATATATATATATATATATATATATATATATATATATATATATATATATATATATATATATATATATATATATATATATAATATTATATATATATATATATATATATATATATATATATATATATATATATATATATATATATATATATATATATACCGAGTCCCGCATATTTATGGATGTGATAGAGTATTAAAATATAAGAAAAAATCATAGTAAACATATAATTAAAGATATATTGTTTTTAAATCATTACTTTGAAAAGTTTTGAGTGAAAGTTTACCTGCTCTTGTTACCGCGGCATTAACTTTCGAATTACTCTACAAAATTTAATAAAACATACCTTAAGGGGTACGGCTACTCCAGGTCCCAGGAAAAAAGGTCAATTTCGGAAAATTTTTTCAAGAGTATAATAAAAGCACTCGATAATTTAATTGAAGTACTTTATTAAACAAATATTTAAGTGTATAAAAATATTTTTTAATTTTTTTATCATTCAAAATGGCCGCTTCAGAATCCAAGACGACAAGGCACCTTTTATACGAGGTCTGAAACTATTGCTTCCAACGTAGAACAAAACACCAAAAAATTGTCATTAATATATATCAAAAACTAGTGGATAACATACGGATTTTATTATAAGTTATAAACTTCTTTTTCTATGAACAATTTTTTCGTGAAATTTTTGGGTGTAAAATGAACATTTTTTCCAATGTGCAACATTTTTCGAAAAAGCGATATTTTTAAATTTCCGTACCTAGTTTTTGACATACATTAAAGAAATTTTTTGCTTTTTTTGTTCTAGGTTGAAATCTACGAGAGCAATCGTTTCAAACCTCGCATAAAAAAGGGCTTTGTCGTCTTAGATTTTGAAGCGGGGGGCCATTTTAAATTAAAAAGATAAAAAAAAAAAAATTGTAGATTTAAATATTTGTTTAATAAAGTACTTCAAATAAATTTTTGATTTCTTTTATAATGTTCTTGAAAAAAAAACCTGAAATTAGCCTTTTTCGTCGCCTTACCCCTTAAATGATTGCTCATTAACAACTTTCACCATTAAACACAGAAAAATCACCCTTGTCCCAGTACGCCATTACCAGGAAGAGAAATTCGTTTTCAGGTATTAATAATCAATTAATTTGTACATAAACAAGTTTTCTCTCAAAATTATTTCTTATTTATTAACATATTTTACGTCTTAAGGGGCCATACCACTGTGATCATTTCAAACAATCGATTTTTATAGATATTGCGATGCTCCTATATGTACAGAATAAGAGACAGAAGTATCAAAGTCGGCCTACGTTTATTTTTGAAAATACAGCCGTCGCCAGGCACAGCTGTTCGGGGGGGGGGGGGCATAAACTCGTTTTGGGAAGCGTAACACGAACCGGGGCAGGTATTAAAATTCCAATGCTGCGACGTCATCATGTAAGTGACAGTTAAATATCTAATACGTCAGTGAACTCAAAATAGTTACAATGGTAGGTAAGTGGCAAGAGATCATTATTTATGTGTTACACGTTAGTCATTGTTTTAACAGCATTTTTTAAATTTGCTGCCGCCGTAACTCGAATGTTTTGTCGCACCGTGAACCATGGATTTTTTTGTTTGAACCAAAAATGTCAATTTGGCATACTTTTTTTCTAAACGTCGCTACCATTCTTATGATTTTCAGTATTTTTTTAAAATCCATGCTTTTTTTTTATTCCAGGCAATGGGAAGGCACCAATCACGGCAGCAGTGGGCTACTTTTTTTTCACCTGTCCCGTTACTGGGGCATAAATCCCGTAAATTTCAATATTTTGGTCGGAAAAAATTTGTTGTATTGTAATATATACCCAACATCTTAAAACATTTGATGCAGTAGATTTCTTTAAAAAATTCTAGAAAAATATCCTTATTTTTAAGTAGTTACACTGGTATAGCCCCTTAAAAATTATTGTAACATTTGTAAATAAATGTGACCTATATTTTTGTTTAATACGTAATGGAATCTTCTATAAAAAAAAAATTACCTTTGACTCACTATAGCAACTAAAATATAAGGGACATAAACATATCATTACTTTTAATTGTTAATCTCCTTCACGCTTTAGCTGCTCTCCCAGGGCTGCATCATTACTTGTGTTTTAAAAATAACCTTAGATAGAAACGTATATATATATATATATATATATATATATATATATATATATATATATATATATATATATATATATATATATATATATATATATATGATGACAAGTAGCTTCACAGCCTACATTACTAAAGCCTATCAAAGGTCGGTTGTGCCCAAGTTCTATTTTAAGATAGTAGGGAGATCAATAGCTTTTAAGCACATCAACTTATTAGGTTAAATCCCTTTAATACACTGATGCTTAAAAATTAATGAGAATCCCAGGCGAGCTTCTCTGGTTTATGTGATTGCCGCCCAAGACATAGTTTAATTTTAGTGAAAACCTAACATACTCGCGGTTAGATTCCCTTATAGAATTCTTCAATTATCTCATTCCTGATGTTTCGTTCCAGTCTCTTACGACATTCATGGTTCTACAGATCTACGATTCATTTTCAGAGAGTTTTTTATACCCATTGACCAGTTGTGACATTATCACAGTAAACTCGATACAGTAGCGAAAGTAAGCTCCAAGTTGGTGACGAGCTTTAGACGGCGCGTGCGTGGACGGGTCCCTCTTTTAAAATGGCCGCTCAATGTTTATATCTGAACTTGGAATGTGTCTTTTGAAATGTATTGTCGATCTTCCTTGATGTGACTGCAGTTTATATGAATTTAAAGACAGAAGGAAGAAAGAGTTTGTATAAAATGAAAATTAAAAACGTTTGTAAGTGAAGAGAATCGCAAAGGTTGACAAACGAATTATATAATCATGAGGAAAGGAGGTTATTGTTGAAGTGAGTTTCTTCTTCTTCCTCAACGTTGTTGAAAGAATGATTTAATTAAAACATATCAATTGCGTGAGAAATCGTACGCGGATGATTTTGACTGATAAAACCTTACACAGTAACATTATTTCTATTTAAAATACTCTGCCAGTCCCCTTTTTAACATGGCGGACTACCACGTAACCTCTTGAAAACTGAGACCCGCCCCCCCCACCCCCCCCCCCCCCCCCATTTCCCTACACGGTTACCCCCGAATTTCGCTACTGTGATATTATTCTGGCCTCTCTCAAGAACAACACGGCGAAAAACCTCATTTTGTATAGTTTCGTTAAAATTTTTACCGATTAAAACTACTGATATCTCCAAAACTGTGTATTTTTTGCCACATATTGATTTCTTTTCTTATATTTAAAATTTTAACCGGGCACTCTGTATATATACAGTAAATGGTAAAATCTAGATTGACACTCTCTCTCTCTCTCTGATCCACCCTGTATAAAATAATATTGTAAACATTCTACAAAAAGTAAAGACATCTAAATATACGTTAAAAACGTTTTTACAGCTAATTATTACTACATTTACAACTAACATTAATAAGCATATAAAGTAAAAATTAGAAATTCCACGTTTTTTTGTATAACGTCGGTCTAACGCCGAAACCATGAATGTCAAATTTGCATTTTCTATTACTACTTGTTTATATTTTATATTATCCATAACACACAAATATCTTTTATTTCCCAAATTGGCATAGCAGTTTATCAAAAAAAACAATAAATATTTGGATTCCGCGGCCAATTTGGAATAACAGTATTATTTTTAAAACTAAAAAACCAGTTTGCGAGTTGATGAAATGAAAGGTAAATGTAATTCATGAGGAAATTCCACATTTATCAAAATTATTTTCTTAAGCTTCGTACAGACCTGAACATTGCGCCGAGCGACAAACAGAACGGAGCAAGGACATTTTTATTGTGGAACTGAACAACAAACGGAACGGGTTTGGGCTGTTCCCAGTTTCTTGCAAACAATTAGGGAAGCTGCAGCGGCGTATATTTTTATTCATTATTCGTTTTCCGCGAAGAGAAAAACGAAGAAAGTCGAGAAGATGGTGGCAAACACATTTATACACACAAAGAAATGCAGAAAATGTTGGCACTTTAGTAGGTGAATTGAAGTTTCAAGCTGTTAGTGGAAATTACAAAAATTTTACAAGGACAGTCTTCTGGATCAACATTTATTTCTTGGGCAATTTCCTCCTATGCGTATTGTTTTTTCAAATTAATATAATGTTGAGGATATCTTGCTTGCCACAATAACTCGTGTTGTTTGTACACACCAATCAGTTGATAATATTTGTCTTCACACCACTCCATTACTGCTATCTCAAGTACGTACTAATGGAGAATAAATAATAATAAAAATTACACTAACACACAGGAATAAACAATGCGTTCTCCGAACGTTCGCCGTTTTGTTTGTGATTCCGTCCAAACTTTCAAACACATTCGCGCGCTTTTACTGTGATGTATATAAAAAAACCGACAACTGATAGATCGACTGCGCGCACGAACTCGAATGGGTAGGATTTGTAAATCTGCTTGCAAACGTGTTCGTGGCCCCATACAAACTGGTGTTCTGTTTTCCGTTTTGCTTGGTGTTCTGTTTGCCGTTTGCTACAATATTCGGGTCTGTACGAAGCTTTAGGAAATACTTAACAAAATGACAGTTTTTAATTAATGCATTTTTTCAAAGTTTCTCCATAATATTCTCAAGGCGCGAAATCTTTAGCCTTTAGTTCTAAAAAGGGTGGCAAATAATATGTATAAAATAGGTAGAAAATAATAATTTCAACTTTATAGCCCTTCTGACGGTATACAAGTACAAGACTCATATTTGCAAATTCTATCTACCAGTTAATTTATCCAAAAGAGAAACGAACTGGAAGATAAATTTGTGTTATGTTGAGGCCTCGTTTTTTCAAGGAATGAAAACTTCTATCTTCTTGTTACAGTCACCGAAGAAGTTATTCTCACTTTTTAAAATACTAACACTGAAAGCTTAAATTAAAAAAAAAATAGGACAACATACGTGCAAAATTTTGAGACAAAAATAATTTTGTGATTAATTGAGATATAAAGAGAGAAGAGAAAAAAATCAAATACACCGTCATAAACTACTTTAACTATACTAACAACATATACAACTAAAAAATCTACTATAAATAACAGTCATTCCTAACAAAAATAACATTTTTCAAGCCATCTTCTAAGAAACTGTGATTTACTCAATTATGTTTACATTTCTCATCAATTTAGTTCACTTCATAATTCTGTATCAGTATCATTAAGGAAAGATGCTGAAACGCATGTCATTAGACATTCGGAAAACTGTTATAAGGTTGTACGGTAAAGGAAAAGTTTCACGTGAAATAGCTGAACTTTTATCCATAGAAAAACAACGGTTAACAATTTAATTAAAAATGGGAAACTACAAATGCTCTGAATGATAAACTAAGTTCTGGAAGACCAAGGGCAACAACTATTCGTGTCTACAAAGTAATTAAAAGAAAATCAGTTGCAGATATAAAAAAGAACGCTGCAATTATTGCACGTGAATTACGTGAAGGCAGTTTAACTGGCATTACCATTCCTCGTAGACTAACACAAGTTGGCCGTGTTGGAGTAAAAAAACCGTTCATCAGTAAAAAAAATAAGGTCAATTAGAATTTACAAAAATACACCAAAATTGGACAGTTGAAGACTGGAAAAAAAGTGCTGTTTTCGGACGAAACTAAAGTTAATTTATTTAAAAATGATGGAAGAAGATATGTTCGACGACCAAAAGGTACTAGACATGATTCTCGGTATCAAATACCAATTGTTAAGCATGGTGGTGGTAGTAATATGCTTTGGGGGGCATTTTCGTGACAAGAAGTCGGTCCAATAGTTAAAATTGAAAGTACTATGGACGCTGTTATGTACAGAAATATCCTATCAGAACACATCGAAATATGCCATGAGGATGGATTTTTCAACAAGATAATGATCCGAAACATCGATCCTTTGCAAGAACTTTTCAGAAAGAAAAATCTTCGAGTGGCCAAGTCAATCCCCGGACTTGAACCCCATAGAACATTTGTGGGAAGAGTTGAAAGTAGGAACTCGGAATTGTTCTAATAAAGGTGCTCTCCGAAAAAAAGTTCAAGAAGAGTGGGCCAATATCACCAGAGACAGAATTCTCAAATTAATCGAATCGATGCCTCAACGATGTGCCGCCATATTAGCTTCGAAGGGTATGGCTACAAAGTATTGATAAGAATGTATCTTTTACTGCCACTTTTTTCTGAGTTATAGCAACTTTTGCTATAAGTTTTGCAAGAAGTAAAACACTACTTAAATTTCCACTAAATTTTTGTTTTTAACACCACGACATGTTTCGCTGTATGACAGCTTCTTCAGATGGTTTGTTACAAACCATTTGAAGAAGCTGTCGTACAACGAAACAAGACTTGGTGTTAAAAATAAAAAAATTAGTGGAAATTTAAGTAGTGTTTTACTTCTTGCAAAACTTATAGTTATGGATTTCCACCAAGTATCGGAATCAATTCAAGATTTTTGCTATGTTATATACCCTTTTACTGTGTAATTTGATGCTGCCGCAATACTTATAAACAGCCGAAAAATGTTATTTTTGTTATAAATAATTGTTATTTATAGATTTTTGAGTTGTATATGTTGTTAGTATAATTAAACTAGTTTATGATGGTGTATTTCGTTTTTTCTTTTCTCCCTCCCAATTAATCACAAAAAGATTTTTTGGACCAAAACTTTGCACGCAACTGTATGATCTATAACAACTAACGTGAGGATGTTCTTTTTTAACTAAATACCTTTATTCTTATTTTTATAAACATTTAAATTTTGAGATCCACTTATACGTATATGGAGCTGTCGATTTAATGGGAGCAAGAGAGGCCCTTATCCCTACAACAGTGGCATTTATGTCCTCAGTTATTTTTAAATCTCCTTAATTGTTGATAAACTTAAATTGTAAAAATAATAAGGAGATTTAAAAATTACCAAAATGACAATTTAATGTCTTTGGTTTTAACTGTGTCTTGGAAGCGGCAGGCTAATACTTTAGAAATTGAATCAAAGAGAAAACTGTTCATACTTTAAAAAACTGGCACTAAACATATAAAATATAAATATTTGTCCTGCGTACAGTTTGTTTTATTTAAGATAAAAACATAAAAAATAATGAAAATTATTTGTAGAAATAAGACATTATGGAATACATTATTTATATTTAAAACAATTCTTTAAATTTTAACAAAGCATTATTTGAAGCAATTTAAAGTTTTCTAAATTAAAATTTGTATATTTATCTACATAATAACACTGCCAAAAGTAAAATAAGTATCATTTTTACTTGATTAAAACTAAAGAGAAAATGTTTTTATCTTAAATAACACACCCTACTTAAAAAAAACACAAACAGATCTATATTACATCTGTTCCCATCTTTTGTGTATTCCTGGCTTAAGATTCACAATATGGACATGAACTGCCTGATATTTCTCAAACTTAGGAGGTATAGGACAAAGTTGGTATTTTACTCGGTCCCCAACGATTGGAATAAATTCATCTTCAATACTAAAAAAGAATGATAATATATTTTTTGTGAAATATCCAAGGCTTGTTTACATCTAAACGCAATCCAGCATTAACAGTGGACTCAAGGAAACCCGACTGGAAGCGATGAGTTACGATTTGGTTGGTGAAATGTGAGTGTTGTCAGATTTATAAAATTTAAAATATTGACCGGCTCTCGCAATATTATTAAAAGTGCAATCTAATGAAGTAAAATTATCATGCCTAGCTAATATAGAAGAAATTAAATAACATTATATTTATAAGAAACAGCTGTATATTTCCGTAATAGGTTATATATAACTACGTATAATAGACACAGAGGATAGACTGAGCATTAACCTCACAAAATTGACCACTCTCTAGAAAGAGACAAAGCGACTGTGCGACCAATACCTGTCTCTTTTCTCTAGGCCTGTAATAAACAAGACGCAGTACCCCGAAACGGAATTCAAGGCGAGAAAAGCCCCCACCTGATTTTAGTTCAAATAGAACACTTAGAAAGATTATTTTCAAGAGCGCCGTAGCTTCACGGCACTCTAGATAGAGACAGCTACTAGCCGCTCATTCGCTTTATCTCTCTCACACTTTTGCGTCTATATTTACCTCACAGCGGGA
>CM032453.1:145628347-145824700 GCA_019049505.1 Pachyrhynchus sulphureomaculatus | reverse complement strand
AAATTTCATCTAATGCTGTATGAAATCTCTGGATTTTTTTGCCTCTTGCCGCACGTCGCGTTTTATTAGTTGAAATATTGTTTATTCCAGCGCGGAATTTAGATTCTCCGACGTCTGCGCTTAACACCACCAAATAAAAGTAAAATCTGTTCACTTTAACAACTAAAAATTAGGAAGATTCCTATAGTAAAGAAAAAAGATATTTAGGAAGAGCTTGCTTCATGTATTTTTCACTAAAGTCTACAAAAATAACTTTGTTTGGTGACGTTAAAAAGAAAACTCAGTTTTACCAGAATTATTACTTAATTTCTTTTGTATTTCAAACGTTAATATGTGTATTTTTTTTCCAGGTGGCCCATGATTCTTCAATTAATGTGGCCGATCCCAGCACTGGCAACACCTTTGTAAAACTTAAGACTGAATACCTATCTTTCCTAAGTTGCACATGGCTTAGCCCTAGATCCATTGTTGCTGCTGGACACAGTTGCATCCCAGTCATATACAATTTAAACCCAAATGGTCAACTAGTTTTTGGAGGAAAGCTAGACACCTCCCAAAAGAAAGAATCTGGAGGACTGTCTGCAATGAGAATGTTCCATTCTTTAGACAAACAGGCAAGAAGTGAGACTTCGGATACTAATTTGGACTCCATTCATCAAAATGCTATAACCGGTCTGTGTATTTATGGTGGTAGTAAAGCTAAAGCTACAAAAATCAGTACGTCTGGTTTAGATGGACAACTGGTCATATGGGATATTAATTCTTTAGAAAGGTCCATTCAGGGATTAAAAATTGTGTAAGATCTTTAATATTCTACTCTTTGATTTAAGCAGATTATACAGTAATACACAATAAACATAATAGGAATTAAGAGTTTTATTTAAATATGCTACTACTACTACTATATATTGAACGATAATAATAGTTTAATTTTGAAGTAATTTAAAGTAAAAACATCTTCAGTCCATATTGATCAATTTCTAGACATAAGCCCCCCTCTTTTATTTTAAGTTGTATCAGTTTTCTGCCTCTCACGCTAGTATAGTCCTGATGTGTGCTTATATCATCTGTCCAGTGCATTAGTCGTCTACAGCTCGATGTCCCTCCCAGATATGGTCTCCACTGCAGTATGATCTTAATCTATCTCTCTTCCTGGCACCTTGCAACATGTTTGGTGAATCCCAATTTCAGTTCAGCAACATCCTCTCTGATATCAGTTATATTTGTTATAGTCCTTATTAATGTATTTTGTATTTTTTTCTCTTATGAGATACTTTGAGCATTTGTCTCTCAATAGCTCTTTTTTCTGAGCATTTCCAATGATTTATTTTTTACTATCCAAATTTGACAGCCATAGATCATTACAGTACACTGACCAAACACTGATAAGAACGGTGGGACTTGAAATTAAAATAACTTTTACTATATGTCGAACTACAGGGTGTGATGTTGCATTATCCAACCCCTCACCTTCAAAGAGGTATGTGATGATTATTCCATGTGCCTTTTGGATTTGTCGACCTTCAATAATGGCAGTTTTGTTAGTTACAAGATTTTTGTAAAACTCTTGCACACAAATGGAAGACCCCTTCATGGAAATGGAGCATAGAACTAAAGCAAAGTGTCCACTTGAGACAAAATGGTCTCGAGAGCAGTCTCGAGACCAGACTCACAAATGTATATGTGCCTGAGAGCACTCTCAGAGACAAACCGATGCGAGTATCAGACACTGCACGTGTCACAAGTGGACATGTTCATTCTTGCTCATGAGACTTAGTCACCAGTCTTCCGTCATTGTTTGAAGAGCTGAGACCCCGACTGGAGACTTTTTATTTAAAATATTTGTTTAATTTAAATAACCAATTAATTTTTTAAAAATGAAGGATAATCGCGAGTGGACTGATGAGGAAGTGTTCAAATTAATTGAACTTTATGAGGAGGAAGAGTTTTTATGGAACGTGAAACATAAACTTTATAGAAATCGCGAAAAAAAAATGGCAATGTACAAAGAATTTACTTCGAAATTTGAAAAATTGCAGTGGAAATAAAATTCAGCGGAAGATCCATAACTTACGCAATCAGGTTTGTATAATCCTCTAAAATTATTATTAACATTACTATTTAAATTGACTTTTTAGTCAATAGTCAAATATATTATTTTCAGGTTTCTCATGAACTGCAAAATATAAAAAAATTGAAGAGTGGTGATGGTGTTGATGACAGGTATGACAGTAAGTGGAAGTTTTTCGCTGCATTACAGTTCATTTTACCCAACGTCACACCCACAATATCGACTTCAAACATGGTAAGTTAATATAATTATTGCTATGTTTCATAATGAAATTTTATTTATCATAAAATTAAAAATAAAAAAAATCAAATTAAACAAAGTGATTAGGTACTAAATTTAAGCAATTAAACGATATTGCCACTGAACTTCACCTGCAGTTGTCATGAAGTATTCTTTAAAACTCATCATCTTTTTGAGAGATTGCATAATTTCGCTGCTGGCTTCTCTCTAGTGGAAAAAAAACGATCCTTGTGGTGGGGGTTCATTCCGCCATTCGACATTTACAATTTCATGTGTATTAGGATCTTCAAAATCAACTGAACAAGGGTTCAAATAATTTTTTGAAGTACATATTAAAAAGTTATGCAATGCACATATTGCCAGAGTAACATCTATTACTTTATTAGGTGCTAAATTTATTGGTTTTCGGATAACTCTGAATTTACTTGACATAATGCCAAATACATTTTCTATTATACGACGAGCTCTGCTTAATCTGTAGTTGAAAATTCTGTTTGGTGCAGGTTGATTTCGGTACCCGTAGGGCTTTAATATATACGATGTCATAGCAAAAGCATCGTCAGCTACCATTATGTATGGCACTGGCAAACATCTTTGGGGCAATGCTTCTGGTTCGGGAAGTGAAAATTGCTTGCTTTCCAAAGCATCGTGCAGGGAGCAGTTTGTAAAGACACCTCCATCAGAAATTCTACCATTGCAACCAACATCAACGTAAATTAATTTATAATTGGCATCTGCGACTCCCATCAAAACTATGCTGTGTGTACCCTTATAGTTATAGTAAAGGCTTCCGCAGTTCTCAGGTGCCACCATTGTAATATGCTTTCCGTCAATAGCTCCGAAACAATGTGGAAATTGCCATTTTAATTCAAATTGATCTGCATATTTCTTCAACTCTTCAGCACTTGAAGGATACTGAAATAAAAAAATTTTACTTGTATTTTTCTATTTTTCTATGCATAAAAGTTGATACAACATAGTATATTAATTGCGCTTTGAACTTTTCAGAATAATGAATGAGTCCATACAAAATGAGCCCACACAAGATCAAAAAAGAAAACGTATTAGCAAAGCAACATCAAGAACTCAAGAAGATGATAACATTCTGAAGGAAGCAATAGAAATTATGAAGAAGCCAAAAGACGATTTCGATCGCTTTGGAGAATACGTAGCGTTGGAGCTAAAAAGTCTAAAATCTGATTATTACAGAGGAGTATTAAAAAGTGAGATTCGTAAAGCGATATTAAATATTTCTGATATGGATGAAAAATGCTACTGGTCCACTGCATCCTCTTCAAGTGCAAGTACTTCATGCAGTACGCCAATTGCATCACCACCCATTGTTGTTGACAACTTTTCTCAACAAAATATTGAGACTCAAACAACCCAAGATTTTTACAATAGTTCATATTCACTAATTAACATGCCTTAATTTGTAAAGTTTCTGTTATTATACTTCTATAATTAAAGTTGTTTTTTAATTAAATATTCTTCCTTTAAATGATGATAGATGGCTTTACACACTTCAGGAACTATTCTTCCTATTGTACAAGGTGGAATGCGAAAAAGGTATTGCAAACTACAATAAGCATCTCCTGAAAGTTCATTTCAATATAAAAATGTAATGTTCTAGAGAAAAATATTTGTACATTCGCTTGAAAGGCTTACCTGAAGCCAGAAAACGAAGTGTTACCATTAATCTATCATGGACTGGAATCGCATCACGTAACTTTGTATCTTGCTTTACAATATCGTGTTTTACCAAATTTAAAACCAATTCAAATTGAACTGCAGACATCCTAATGAAATTTTTAAACTGTTGTGCATCTTCCAACCGCAACTCGTTCACAAGTGTTGAAGAAGCTCCCAATGCATTTCGTCGATCCACCCATTTTCTTACCCAACACGCCTTTTTTTCACTTCCCGTTTTTTCATAATTTTATGCACAATTAGAAAGGCTAGGATTTGGCGTGCATCCATTTTGAAAAAAATAAATCTAAACTAGCAACCAAGTCACAGAATCGACTGAGACTTGAGAGTAAGCTCTCAAGTGTACACAAAATTTCCTGATCTCGAGACTGCAGTAACTGTCGAGCCTCCAACTGCTGTCTCGAGAGCGCAAGTGATCTCAAATGGACAACACTTCGGAACTAATCTCGAGACTTTGTCTCAAGTGGACACTTAGCATAAAATTACAAGGACGGAGGTTACGTTCTGTATAATGCGGGTCAATTTATATAGTTTTTTTTTTATGATTTACATTCAACTACCTTAAAAGAAATTTATAGCCCAATCGTCAAAGGCAGATTTTGACGAAAAGCTCTCATTAAATGTTAACAGGCTGCATTTTCGCATATATAGTTTTTTGGCCGTAGAATCCGATAAAAAAAGTTTGCTGCTCTAAAGTGTACGCTAAGCCTACAAAATCGAAACCAAAATGAATAATCATTCTTCCCACATCATTTATGATTTAAATTAACATTTCTATATACTGCTAAATATTTTGAAATTGGCTATTAAGGGGTTTCTCGGTGTACTGATTAAGAATCCAATGACAGATTTGAAATATTCAAAATGGCAGATCCAATATGATGGCCAGAGAGTAATTCATTTAATTTCTTCAAGTAATTTCGAATTTTTGTGTTTTTAATAACTGTTTTCTTTATACCTGGATGTTTAAATGAAATACAAATATTTTATACTTAAAGCTTAGAATTTTATCTTTGATTTCCCACCTTTAAATATATTTTTTTATTTTAAGTTATATGATTAATATTAAGCAAAAAATACGTTTATATTGAAGACTTCTTTAAGAGCAAAATTACAAAAAAATAGGAAGTTTCTTAAAATTTTTAGCGATTTTCTAATATCAAGTATACTTTTAACTGTAATTAAAAAAAATTGTCCGACTTTTTTTGTCCATTTCGTATTGCTTTGAACGTAGAATTGCCAGCGGCGCACTATAGCAGGCAAATTTTCATATTTTAAAACTAAATTTTTAAATAACAGACAATGTAGGTATTTTAATTATTCTTATATTGAAACTTTAAAATAGTCATAATGATATATGCACAAGGATTTTTTTTTTCAATACTATAATTTATTAAATATTTGTAGTTTAGTGTATACCCGTTAAAACCATGCAAACAAAAATTTCGTTTTAAGTTTTACAAATTATAAAGCAACAAAAATAAAAACTATTACTATCATCGGAAAACTGAAAGTCTCTTCAAAAAGCTATCTTTTAATTTCAATTAACTTTCGAGCAGTGCGCGTAGACGTTCAAATTAACCTGTTTCGCGCTAAATTTTTTCAATCACCTATCCGAATTTTTAATAAATTCTCCCGATAATAAAAAAAATCTGTATACTAGAATGTAAAATTTCCCGCTCTTTCACATGGTGCTATTAGTTTTTCTAGATTTTTTTTAAATTTTAAGAGATATTACTGAAAAACCGAATTTTTGCCTTTATTTTGGATTTTGTGGGGTTAGCGTACACCAAACTTTAGCAAACTTTTTTTTTCGTATTCTACGTCCAAAAAACTACCCGTGTGCCAAAATGCAGCCTGTTAACATTTAATGAAAGCTCAAAACCCCTGATTACTGGGCTACTAATGAAATTTCTGAATATGGCACAGATGATATATAATATTTGTTATGATTACAGATTCAGAAAAAATACCAAAATCTAAGTGGTGTCCAAATCATTGCTATTCCTATATCTGATCTTACTTCAAATTCAATAAACCTCAACCAATGAGAGTTATTGCAAGTTTTTTTTTAATTTATCAATTCACGATAAACACCATCGTGTTTTGGCTACGAGGCTCCCCTTTAGGTGTTCTGCTTGAAGAATGTTAGCTTCTGATCTTAGGACATCTTATTTTTCAGTAATCATTTATTTTATGTTGTCATATGTTTCTGAGGTGGATATACTCAATATTTATTTAATTCCCCGTTTGTGTTGCAGAAGAAAGCTTTTTAGTGTACATACGGAACACTTATAAGATCACGTCGGTATCTGTCACACCCGATTTTCTCCGCAACTATTTGACATAGAAAGTTGAAATTTGGCACTAATATAGGAATTGATGGCGCCATCAGAACCGTGTGGTTTTGAAAGTTAAATCTCGACTAAAAGGGTTAAGTTTTTGTAGGTGAAATCGGAAGTGAAAAGAAAACTTTTTACCAGGTCATCGAGTAGACTTTCAAATGAAAGCTTGTGAAAATACGAGTTCAAAAATATATATAATGTAATACTTGCGCACACTTTTGATTTATTTTTAAAAAATTGCGAAAAATCGCTCCCCCTTATCTCAAAAAGTACTGATCAAAAAATTTTGAAAAAACACACTGTATAATGTAATACTTGTGCGTACTTTTCTTAGCATTATTTTTAAAAAATCGCTGTCACCCCCCTTATCTCGAAAAGACCTCAAAAATTTTTTAAAAAATTCTGGAATTTCTCCACAGGGTGTAGATTGAACGAAAATTATTACGAGTGCACAACACAAACAAAAATTTCAAGATCATCACTTTTCAATAAAGATCGGAAAGAAAAACTTCGTTGAAAACTCATTTGGGGTGTGTTTTGTGAAGTCATTCATCATTTTTATACGTCTGCAACAAACATTTTTATTTTAAAAGCAATCGACGTACGGAACACTAATTGCGCAAGTCCGACTTGCACTTGGCCGGTTATTTAATATAATAAGTTTCCGAGAGTCACAAACAATACTGTGAAGAATGTAGAACCTTGTCCCTTCATTCTTCATATTGTAGAAGGTATAAACATAATATATAAGTAATTTTACCTAAGTTGTACCTACTTCAGCAATGTATAGTTCTGAATAGCAGCAAATAATTCATTTACTTATTTACAGTAATCACTTAATTAAAAAAAACCGCACTAACGGACAGACAGAGAGACGTTGCATTTTATATATATTATAGATATAGATTATTATTATTATATAACCTGGCCAAAGAATATATGTATGAATTTAAAAAAAGACGCGTAAATCGGATAAGTGGTTCTCGCGTGATAAACGCACTAATGGATAGACAGACAGACATTGCTTTTTATATATATTATAGATTATAGATATTCTCTGCTACATAATACGAGGCTGGTTTGAAAAGTCCGTGCAAAGTTCGAGAGATGGCACCACCGGCGCGTATCGAGGTCATGTTTAGTTAGTAGCATCTCTTGAATGAACGCACACCAAGTTTCAGCCATATTGGTCTATTTCTTTGTGTTTGGCATTCGTGTGAATCAAGGAAGTCGAGTGATTTTCAAGAAATGGACGAAAAAGAATTTCGTGTGGTGATTAAACATTACTTTATGAAAGGCAAAACGCCTCAGGAGACTAAAGAGAAGCTTGATAAACATTATGGTGACTCTGCACCTTCGATTAGAACAGTTTATAAGTGGTTTCAAAATTTTCGGACTGGCCATATGGGCACAAGTGACGCTGAACGTTCTGGACGGCCTGTGGAGGTTACGACTCCAGAAATCATTGATCAAATCCATGATATGGTGATGGATGACAGAAGAGTTAAGGTGCGTGAGATTGCTAGTGCTGTGGGCATCTCGACTGAACGGGTACATAATATTTTTTTGGATAAACATTTGGACATGAGAAAGCTATCCGCAAGATGGGTGCCGCGATTGCTCACGCTTGACCAAAAACAGAATCGTGTGAAGTGTTGCAAGGATGGTTTGCAGCTGTTCCAGAAGAATCCGAAGGACTTTAAGCGTCGTTTCGTCACTGTGGATGAAACATGGATACATTACTATACTCCTGAGACCAAACAACAATCTAAACAATGGGTTACCAAGGGGGAATCTGCACCAAAAAAGGCGAAGACCGTTCCTTCGGCCGGAAAGGTTATGGCGACTGTCTTTTGGGATTCGCAAGGGATAATCCTCATCGACTATCTGGAAAAGGGTAAAACTATTACAGGTGAATATTATTCGTCGTTATTGGACCGTTTGAAAACCGAGCTGCAAGAAAAACGCCCGCGATTGGCCCACAAGAAAGTCCTTTTCCATCACGACAACGCACCAGCACACACCTCAGCAGTTGTGGTCGCAAAATTAATGGAAATAGGATTCCAACTCGTTTCACATCCCCCTATTCTCCAGACTTGGCTCCCTCGGACTACTATTTGTTCCCCAATTTGAAGAAATGGCTGGCGGGACAAAGATTTTATTCAAACGAGGAGGTGATTGCAGACACTAATGGATATTTTGCAGACTTGGACAAATCCTATTATTCGGAAGGGATCAACAAACTAGAACATCTTTGGACGAAGTGTATAAGCCTAAAAGGAGACTATGTCGAAAAATAAAAAAGGTTTACCCCAAACACATAAGTAGTTTTTATTTTTGCACGGACTTTTCAAACCAGTCTCGTATTGTTCCATATTTAATGGTTTAGACTGTGTATTGCAAGGGAACGTGCTAGCGACTTCATTCACTATTATCGTCACTGCTCATTTCTTATGCTACCTATCGTAATAAAATATAGCCTACAACCTGGCCAGAGAACATGTGTATGTTTAAAAAAAAAAAGTACATAAATTGGATAAGTGGTTCTCCAGTAATAAGGGCACTAACGGACAGACAGAGACGTTGCATTTTATATATATATTATAGAGAACCTGGCCAGAGAACACGTGTGAATTAAAAAAAAACACGTAAATCGGATAAGTGGTTCTCGAGTGATAAGCGCACTGACGGACAGAGAGTCGTAGCATTTTATATATATTATAAAAGAAAGAATTTAACAAGCCAGTAGTTTATTTAAAAGCTATAAAAAATTCAGAAAAAAGTTAAAAGGAAGGTTGCTAGATAAAGCATATTGGGATAAATTTTTGAGCATCAGCTAGTTATTTTATTTTGTGAGAGCAAAACAACTATTCTGTAGTAGTAAACAGGTATACATTATTTTGCAATGAATCGATAGTGTCTTCGAGATTAGTCATTGTTTGGTGTTCATAACATCACTGGAGTAATTCTTGCTTATTTCTTTATCATAAGTAAAAAAGATTGGCTCTTTTTATTTCAAAGACATGTATAACTGAATTCTACAACTAACCTCTACCTACTTTTCTTACTAAAATTGGAAATAATGGTAAAATAAAATTATGTTATTTAATTTTCTCGGCTCCAAGCACAATGAAAAGGAGATATATAGTAGATTGGGTAAAAGTCCCTAGAGTTTCTGAGAGGTGACAGCACAAACAAAAAAAAAAAAAATATATAATTTTTCAGTTAGTGTCAACTCGTGTAAAATTTTCATGACTTTTGTCTATTACTTTGTGAGTTACAGCTCTTTGAATGACGCTACTTTTCGTTTTTGATAAACGATGGAATAAAAAGTATTTCATGTGGTGATTAAACATTGCTTTTTGCTGGGAAAAAAAGACAGCCGGAATCCAAAGATGAGAAGTGTTACGGTACGTCCGTTCCGTCGAAAGCAAGTGTATGTCGATGGTTTAGTGAACTTAAAACCTCATTCCAGACATCCAAATGGGGCAGTCACTCCAAAAAGCACAAAAATTCCACCATATTGTTCTGAATAACCGCAAAATGAAAGTGAGAGAGATAGCAGACATTCTGAAGATATGAACAGAACGCGGAGGCATATTTAGCATGAATATTTGCATATGAAAAAGCTATGTGCCGCGCACTTTCACGTCTAATCAAAAACGTGTTTCGGAGTAATCCAAAGGACCAATTGGGCTATGAATTACTTCCTCATCTGCTATATTCACCAGATCTGACCTCCAGTGATATTACCTCTTTCCAAATTTGAAAAGGTGGCTCCAGGGAAAGAGATTTGGCTGAAACGAAGTTTTTTTTATTGCAAACGGTGCAATTAGGGAAAGTGTTCTTAATCACCTTAGAAATATTATCAGTATTTTTTTTATTTTTAATAATTTAAAAATATTTTTTTTATTCTCTTAAAATGAAAAATAATAAACAATAAGTGGCCAAGTCAATCATTACATTATTTGTTAGGATTTTAACAACTATTTGTAATAGTGATAATATTAACTGAAAATTAATTGAAATGAACAAAGCTTAATTAAACTGCTAATAATTTAAATTAATCTGAATCCCTTATCTATACTTTTAATAACTGATATGAAGGGCTTCAAGTAGTTAAATAAAATTGCACAATTGATTTCAAAATTTTTATTAAGTTAAAACCTTTATTTACAAATAAAATACCTAATTTTAAAAATAACTTAAGTGGTTAATTACAATTTATTCCTATGGACATTTCCCACAACAAGTATTTATACTTATTTCACCAGGTTTATGATTTGGGGTCCACGGCCCGAAACTAGCATTGGCATAAAAGTCCATAGGGTAACTTTTATCCTCTTTGTGCCATTGGGCATCTCCTATGGTAACTGCTAATTCATATGGTGTTAAGAATGGTTTCGAAAATGCTGTACCCCAATCTATTGATAATCTCGGACAGGCTATTTGGACAAAAGCTCCTAGTTTTGAAAACAAGTCAATTTTTTTTGGAAATATTTCCGAAAGTAAGATAACAACTGTACTTTTTCCAGATTCATCTAAACGTTTTCTTAAATGTTCTACTACTTTTGTGCTGCCTTGTCTTCCCAGTGTACCCATAATTACTCCAAAATTTCCAGCCAATTTAGCTTTTTCTATATTACTTTTTCTAACTAATTCCATTTGTGCATGGTCATAGTTTTCATAAGTAAATTGTTTACTATATGGATCATACTTGTAGGCTTTTACTTTGGGATTAGCAATCATGGCAGCCTCTAAATGAAATTGGCCATCTCCTAAATAAATTAAATTATCACAACATCTGAGTACTGGGGCAGTACACCCTAATATTTCACCTGGAGATAGGGGTTTAAATTGTGGAATAGATACTTCGTTATAACCGTTTTCAGCTAATATTTTCGTTACTGCTTGTAGGGTGGTGACAAACTGGATTGTACTAACTAAACCTATTTTAGCAGTAGGCTCAAAATTCAATTTTACCGTTTCTATAAAATGCATTGGATCAATTTTAATATCAACAAAAACGTAAAGTACTTTAATTCCGCTAGTTTGATCTAGAGGCACTAAGCAACTATGTCCGTAATGCACTAATAATTCCACACCTAAGGCTTTAGCAGTTAAATCATCTATACAGCAGGCACCATAAGTAACGTCCCCCATTATAACTGAATCAGCACCAGTGAATTCTTTAATAATATCAGCTAACGTTGTAGCAAACAACAATAAACCTTCTGGCATTTGTAGGGCTACGACTTTTGCTTTCAATTCTTGTACTCGCCATATCGTTTTCGGAATTTCAAAGTTATAGTTCTTGGGTAATACTGATATTGCTGCCTGAAGCTTGGGATCATTTATAAGGCTGTCTGGTACTTTGGTTACTTTTGTAGCTTTAAAAACCTTACGTTGAGGCTTAGCCTTAATAACCACAGCCGTTTCAGACATTTTTTAAAGGTAACTGTTAGTAATTAACGATTTAATAAGGTGAAATAATTAAAAACTTACTTTTTAATTCAACTTTTGACTAGGAAAACATGTTCAATCAACATTATATGTTTACTTTTAAGGTTATGTGAGCGATGTAAACGTGAGTAGTTCATTTGTACAATGGCGGATAGGCAATCTTTGATGAGCTACACTGGTGGAAAAACCTTGGTCGGAACATCTTTCTTTCTCTTTTATTGAGCTCTATTCTTCTTTGGATAATTTACTCAGCTCAGTCTCGTACTTAGGCAGAGCACCGGCGACCCTTCGGTGATGCGTTACACATTTTCGAGTTTGGATCCGTTCTACAGGTGGAGAGCAACGTAGTCTCGCTCTAGGCGATATTGCTCTCCAAAAAAAAAAAAAATATTTATTTGTCTTTAAAACTTAATTTCTTTTTTGGCACTGATAAAGGATCTCCTCGGGAACTGCTACTGTTTTGGGTATAACCTCTTCTGTCAGACCGGCCGTCTGATTACGTGATTTACACAAAAAACACGTCCTCACGTCTTCACCTACTGCTCAAATCACCTAACCTCAACCGACGTTATAGGAATCCCCCCTCACAGCGCTTAGCAACCCTATGCGATTCGAACCCCTACCACGCAGTTTGTGGACCACCTATCCACACTTCGAAGCCCCAAAACGCCCGAACTTCGCCTTCAGAACCGGGAAAATGCGTCCGCGTGCTACGAACTGTCGACCGGAAGTCCTGGTCGGAACTTTTTTTCAAAATTTCATAACTACGTAAAGCGGTAAACACTACCAAAAACTTTGACATTTATGCGATAACATTTGAAGAGGTTAGCTGACGTTGCCAAACCAAAAAGGTGGTCAGTTTTTATTTAAAAGCCGGCAGTTTTCATAAAGTTTATTTCTAATCTCACAATAAAATGGTAAGCCCAAATAAAGAACTTACAGACAGATTATCTTTTATCAACGTTTTTGACTAAACTTTAAAATATTTTAACTTTTAGGCCGACTCTACAAAACTGATAAGATACATGTCCCCAGTTAACCCAGCAGTATTCCCACATTTAACGTTAGTCCTATTAGGAATTGGTATATTCTTTACAGCATGGTTCTTTGTGTATGAAGTTACAAGCACTAAACAAACCAGAAGTCTTAAAAAAGAAATCGCCACAGCCTTGGTTGCCTCTGTCTTTTCTGGTTTCGGAATAGTCTTTTTACTACTTACTGTTGGAATATATGTATGAATTCGTAATGTACCTAATAATTTTATATTTAAGAAATTCCATTATATGTAATTTTTTAGCAGTTTTGTAAAGCTTTAAGACTGTAAAAACATTTAATACAAATGTATGTTTTTCTCTCACAAATCTTTTATTTATTCCTTCACATTTATATTGATTGGGATTGTCTACATTGTAAAATAGATAGTGCTCTGTACTATTTTGTTGACAGTTGTCATGGCAACAACTTTTGCTACAGACATTTTATTTTTTAGTTATATGATTTTGAAAAATACTAGAGAAAATGCAGCTAAAATATTTACAGACCATACTAGAGGCTCAGGTAATTCAAAATCTTGGAAGTACTTTAAAATATTTTAGTAATAATTCCTTAAATTTCTAGGAATATGATTATAAAATAGTATCTCTATGTTGGTCACCAAATAATCAAAAATTAGCTGTTGCCACGTGTGACAGACAAGTTCTTCTATTTGATGAAGAAGGTAAAAAACGAGATAAGTTTTCTACAAAACCGTTTGATTCAGAAGCAGGAAAAAAGTCATATGTTATTACTGGTATAGGTTTTAGTCCAGATTCAACCAAAATAGCAGTTGCTCAAAGTGACTGTATTGTCTATGTGTATAAAATTGGAGAAGAATGGGGTGAAAAGAAGGTAACATAATATAAAATTTGTTTCATCTATCTATAATTAGGAATTTCAATCTTGCACAAGCAGAATTCTGGTACTATAGACACAAACAATTATTTTCTTTCTAGTAATATGGTAAAATACACTTAAATAACTGTAATTATTGTTGTTTAATTTATGTACCAGCAGCTGTTAAAAATAAACTGCAACTATATTCTACTAAAACTCACAAAGACAGAACAGTTAATTACATCTTCCAGTGTGGGATCCTGCAGCTGTAGGGTTGAAATGAGAACTGTAATTACTTGAACTAGGTTACTTGTGGGAGATCTCAATCCGTTTTAACATACTACTTCTGTTTAAATTGGAAATAATAAGCAAGAACACTGAAATAGAAATATATTATGATATATGCGCAACCGCCCTTCTAACTTTCTACTATATTTTTTTCACCTCGTGTATCTTTTACTGTAAATGATTAGCTAAAATTTTATAAGATATCAACCAAAAACCAGGAAAAATGCTCATAATAATATTGAAACTATACAATATGTAATGAATCTACCCCTTTCACCCTCTTCGTCTCTATAAAATTGAAAATAACGAAAAAATAATTAACGTTTCAATTCTTCGACTTCAAAAACCTGGAAAGACACCAGTACCACAACAAATTCGAAAGTATACGTTGCATAATTATTTATAGTAGGTTTACTATTGTAAACCAACTATACTAATAGCTTAGTAAAACAACTATTTTCTACAATTGATTATTTTCTTTGTAAACTTCTTAATGGCGCCGAGAAGTCGCCAAACTCTATAATTATTAGGATGATAGGTAAATATTTGTTAGCTAAACTTAGGAATACGTCTGTTGTAAATTTTAGAGAGTAAATGTATAAAATAATAAGCAGTTAGCTAGAGAAGACATTATTATTACATTATTAATATTTTTAGTTAATTAAAAAAAGACATAAAAGGCATTATTATTAACAATAACATCAAGTATCAAATATTATTACGAGCATTGATATTATTATATTCAGAACAAGCTAATAAGTATTATAATATTTACTTAATTAAAAGTTAGACGTTTTATCACGTATTATTTTTGATTGACTTACAAATCAGTAAAGCAACGGTCGGTCACAATAGTAGGTTTATTATAAATGTTATGTTTTTGGTTAAAAACATAAGAGAAAGAACAAAAGTCGAAGATTTAATAACTCGTATAGCCCAATTAAAATGGACCTGGGTAGGACATGTTGCTCGTTAAGACAGTGTTCGTTAGAGAAAACGCATTATACACTGGAGACCCCGCCTGCCTAAACGGAAAGTTGGGAGACCAACAAAACGTTGGCTAGATGACATTAAACAGAAAGTCGAAAAAATTGGCACCTAGCTCACAATAAGGACCTATGGAAGGAATTGGGAAAGAAGAAAAAACAAAAAACGTGAAAAAATTCTCATAGTACTATTAAAACAACACAATATTTTACCATTCCATCTCTTTCATCTCTCCCCCCATTAAAACTGGAAGTAATGGAAAAATAACTTAATTTTCAGATCCCTTGGCTGCATAAACACCGAAAACGGTCTATGGGCGTTTGTAATTAAGAAAGAACAAAAATTTTACAACACTGTAAACAAATGAGCGCAGAGAAGATATTTAGAGCTACCAGAATTTTTAGCAATACTAATCAAAACAGAATTCGGGCAAATTCGCGTTGCTCTTTAGTTTACAGTGCTGTAAAATGACGTTCTTCTTAATTACAAACTCTCATAACACCATATATAGGCAGAAATATCTATTTATCCTCCTCCTTCCACACCTTTAACCCCTTACATATTTTACTATGAATAATATGTTTTCAATTTGTTTAGTACATCAACCAAAAAACCGATAAATATCTCAAAATGACTTAAAATTAAAAGTAATGAAAAAAAATCTGATTTTTGGATTTCTCGATTTCAAAAACCCGAAAATGACATTACATATACGAAGCAACCTCTCTGATCTCCTCCCCCAGCCGTTTCGCCCCTTGTATAGTAAAATTATAAGTGTTATCGACACCACCCCTTTCATTATGACTCGTTTGATATTATCTATGTACAAGGTGGATCAAATATAAACGAGACTTTCTGTACTGAGGAGTGGGGAGAATGATCGGTTGGCCTCGCCAGGTGCATTCAGTAGTACAGTTCACGATGTCGGAGTGAGATGCCCACCCTTCGATTGCGCAAACGTCATTATCAAATTTCTCATTCGTGAAGGTACGAATCCGACCGAAATTCTGCGGAGATTGACGGCACAGTTCGGAGATCAAACGCTGTCAACGCCTCGTGTGTTCGCCTGGCATAAGGAGTTCATGGCAGGCCGTGAAGAGGTCAAAAATGAGAGCCATAATCGTCGTCCACAGAGGTGGCGTTTTGCACGAACGTCACACCCTCCATGCGGCTTGCTACTGCAACCTTTTGGATGAGGTTAAACTTGCTTATCGCCGCAAAAGACGTGACCAACCGATAAGAGACGTGATTCTTCTCCATGACAGCGCTCGATCCCACACTGCAACTGTTAGGCCGCTCCCTGATTTGTCGGTGCGGTATCGGTTTTCTCGGTGTGCCTGACTTGCGCGGGTGGGTTTCATTGAAATATAGGCGTTCGGCATGTTTTCGTTATCGAATCGATACTGAGCCCACCGAAAAAAAAACGACACCGCATCGACAAATTAGCGGCCTTACTCGGAGAAAATAAGTCGGACAACACTTGATCACCCTCCTTACAGCCCTGACCTATCGCCCTGCGCTTTTCATCTCTTTGGGCAACTCAAAGAAGCGTTGGGAGACCGACGATTTGATGACGACAATGTGGTTGAAGGCTTCGTGCGCAATTGGTTACTGACACAGCCCCTTTCTTTTTACGACGACGGTATCAAAAAGCTTCCGATACGCTGGGAAAAGTGCATTTTCAAAGCAGGAGATTATGTTGAAAAGTGATATGTATTTTGTTTATTTGTTACAGTAATTAAAAAAATTAAAAAAAAAATCTCGTTTATATTTGATCCATCGTAGTACTGTGTTTGAAATTGATATTTCATTTCGTTTGTGTGTGTTATCGCTAACAGACCGGCAGAAAAGAGTTACCATATTTTTCGTGATCTAGGAACCCTGAAACGTGAAGAAAAGCAAGAACCTCGGCGTGTTTTTTTTACGAGCACAATGCTTTCCTGTAGCAAAGAAAATAAAAAATGCAACCAATGGGTGCCGTGTTACAGAATGTTGTTGCTTTAATAATCCAAATCCTATTTATTATTTGCTTGATTATAATCTTTAAAAAAAGAGTATTTGTTTAAATTGTAGGCAATTTGTAACAAATTTCCTCAGCCTTCTCCAGTAACGTGTGTAATCTGGTTATTGTGTGGTACGATAATATGTGGATTACAAGATGGGAAAGTTAGAGCTCTTCAAATTAAATCAAACAAATCTCAGAGTTTATTTGCGTCAGATAGTTTAGTGGTTTCGTTAGCTTCTAACCCTAAAGGGACAGGTAAAGACAAAACTTATTGTGTTATTATAAATGGGGGTTTTGTGTACGTGCACAAGCTGGACTTGCATTTAACTACTAATATTTTTTATTCAGGTTTTCTTTCTGGCCATATTGACGGTAATATTATCCGTTTTTATGTGGCCAACGATCCAGATAGCGATGGGGAAGCACAAGGACGCGCAGCTCTTCACTCGGTGCCCCCTTTTGCCCTTGCCTGGCCCCAAGGACATATTTTTGCTGCCGGTTGCGATAAACGCCTTTGTGTTTATAACGTTGCAGGAAAGACTATCAAGACTTTTGATTACAGTAAAGATAGTGAAGAACATGATTTTTTGGTGGCTGTATGCAGTCCTAGTGGACAGGTAAAAACTAATATATATATATATATATATATATATATATATATATATATATATATATATATATATATATATATATATATATATTTTATTTATTTATTTATTTTATTCACCAATTTGAAAATACAATACACAATTAATATTAAAAAACAACAATGAAGGTATTTATACAGTGTAAATTACTTTGATATAAAATGCACCTAGATGAACAAGACATCTGTATGTGCATAAACTTACAAATTTTGAGTAAAATTAAATTAAGATAATATTATGTACAATCCCAAATTACAACACGATACAAATTTAAAACTAAGAACCAGAGAAACTAAAACGAACTAAAATTAAAGAAAAAAGAAAGAGAGAGAGACAGACACATATATACATCAAAGAAATTCCTCCCTTCTCCCCTCATGAGACAGTTCTGACACCATCCCAATCAGTTTAGAAACCCTTCAAATTGGAAGCTATTTTTGAATATATATATATATATATATATATATATATATATATATATATATATATATATATATGTATATAGATAGATAGACAATTCAAGACAGATTTGCAAACATATTTACATTAATAAACACAAACGTCCTAAATAATTCTTAAATGAAGAGATTCCTGAATTAAACTAGACTCAACTTCATTTATGTGTTCAATTAGCTTCCTTTTAGAGTACAGGAAATTACTGATGCGTTTTACACCGGGGGTAACCTATTATAGAAAATGGTAGCAGCTTAGCGACAAGTATTTCGGGTTAATGTTAATGAGTTCTTTGGATAAATATAATCTGATAGGTTACTTCTGGTATAATAGAATAGTTTTTTTTAAACCGGATGCAATATGTAATATGGTATATATATATATATATATATATATATATATATATATATATATATATATATATATATATATAAAGGGGGTTTTTTATAGAGGTATAGAACTTTGAAATGGAATAAAACAAAGATGAATTTTTAAATTGACATGAAATTTACTTTATTCGAAAGATAATCTTCTGGCATTATAATTTAAATATGACTTCTGGCATATGACCGCCACGGCTGGCTCGGACGTAGTCTAATCTGGAGGTCCAATTTTCGATGACTTTTTCCAACATTTGTGGCCGTATATCGGCAATAACGCGGCGAATGTTGTCCTCCAAGTGGTCAATCGTTTCGGGCTTATCGGCGTAGACTATCGACTTCACATATCCCCACAGAAAATAGTCTAGCGGCGTTAAATCGCACGATCTTGGAGGCCAATTCACGGGTCCGAAACGTGAAACTATGCGGTTACCAAACGTTTCCTTCAATAAATCAATTGTGGCACGAGCTGTGTGACATGTTGCGCCGTCTTGTTGAAACCACAGCTCCTGCACCTCATGGTTGTTCAATTGATGAACGAAAAAGTCAGTAATCATGGCTCTATAGCGGTCACCATTGACTGTAACGTTCTGACCAGCATCGTTTTTAAAGAAGTACGGACCAATGATTCCACCAGCCCATAAAGCACATCAAACAGTCAGTTTTTCTGGATGTAACGGTGTCTCAACATACACTTGAGGATTATCATCACTCCAAATACGGCAGTTTTGTTTATTGACGTATCCATTCAAACAAAAGTGAGCTTCATCGCTAACCAAATTCGCTTATGAAAATCGGGATCAACGGCAATCTTGTTTTGGGCCCATTCACCGAATCTACGCCTTGCTAGGTGACCGTGTGGCTTCAATTGTTACACGAGTTGGATTTTGTAAGCACGCAAACCAAGATCTTTCCGCAAAATTTTCCATAAAGTGGATGGACAGATATCCAATTCCTGTGCACGATGGCGGATAGACTGATTCGGGTCTTCCGCTACGCTACGCTCTACAGCAGCAATGACTTCTTCTGTACGCACTGTACGACGTCTCTGTGGATGCGTATTATCATTTAGAGTAAACGTGGTGCGAAAAACGTTCCATAGTTAATCGAATTAATTGCTCTGATGGACGATTATGTTGACCGTAAAATGGACGTAGTGCGCGATACGTATTTCGAACAGAACCATGATTTTCAAAATAAATTTGCACAATTTGCTGCATGTTGAAATGCCAAACCAAACTAAACATAAATCACTTGACAGCTGACAAAATGGCCGCCAGTTAAAAAAGTGTTGCCAACTTAAAGTTTTATACCTCTATAAAAAACACCCTTTATATATATATATATATATATATATATATATATATATATATATATATAATGTGAAATGTAATACATTAAAATTTCGGGTTTCAATCCGTTTTTCTAACAATGAATTTGCACGACGATTTTCGCCAAATCTCATTTGGCATTTTCAAGTGCTCTTACTGCTGCTGCTGCTACTCGATACTGTGGTCTTGCTGCTGCCGCCGCTCGAAGCCAATTTGGGTTGGCTTCGAGCGAAATATATATATATATATATATATATATATATATATATATATTATATATATATATATATATATATATATATATATATATATATATATGGGTGATTCTCTATCACACTTTTTGTTTTGAGATAAAATTTTTCTAAGGGGCTGAACATTTTCGTTGACATGTCTATTTTTTGATGGCGTATGATACTTTGCATGAATCAAAATGTCAGATTTAAAATGGCGTCCGGATTGGAAATGTTTTTTTTGTGATTATTTTATCTTATCTTCCGTATTTTTCAGTGGTTTTCTATATTTTTGAGGTCGCACAGTTGAGAGAAACTGGTCAATTTTGGCCATTTTTAGAATTACGATAAAAAGACTAAAACGGCTAAAAATGGCCAAAATGGACCAATTTCTCTCAACTATGCAACTCTTGGTCTCATTTATCATCACTAGAGACCGGATTATATGCAACATAAAAATCTTGAAATATGCATGCAAATATGCATGAAAAATGCTTAAAATACGCATGAAAAGGGTCAAAATATGCAATATTAAATAATAATAAAAGTAGTAATTTTTAGTTTTTTATTTCATAATCAGCATAAAATTAACAAGTTATCGGCGACGTTTAAATTTAATTAACAATAAGATATTGTTCCAAATGTTGGGTAGTAAGATTGTGTCTTCGATCACTTAAAATATTTTTATAAGTGGAAAAGACCGTTCCACATCCACTGAGGTAACTGGGCAGTATTTGAATTTGCGTGCTATGTTAGCATTTATTGTTTCTGGCAAAAGTTCACCCGTCCATTAATAAAAGTATCAATTTGACACAAAGGTTCAAAGCCTGGGTTATTGCACAAAATGTTTTCAAACTTTTCGTTAACTCTACGCGGGAATACATCTGGCAATGTGGAGTTTATTTGGCGGATTTTATTCATTAACTGAATTGATTCGGTCAACGCCAAACCTCGAGTTTCAAGCTTTTTAATACCCGCAGGTATGTGGGAAAAGTGAGTGCTAACCAAAGCTATGTTTTTTTTAATATCAGAATCGTTAAATGCTTCCTTGGATTGACGAACTGCCATAGCCTCTGCACTATCGAAGTCATTTAATACACCTCTGATGTCAACAATAATGTTAAAACTGATATCTTGTTTTAAAATAATTCGTCTTCGAGAAAATTGCTTATTTGATCCACGCTCAAAAAACTAACTACTTATCACTTAATATCCCGACCAAGAAACAAAGGAATAAAATACCGTCGTAATTTTGGGTATTCCCTTGGCACTATAACTTAATCGATGTTTAGACTATTGCAAGTAATGTTCCGGTGATAAGATCGGTTCCAGACGGCGACATTAACAATACCCTGAGCTTGCCTAGTAATACCCAGAAATATTGTAAATATAGGGAAAATATGCATCATTACTAGATTTTGGGTAAAATATGCAATAATCGGTGAGAATGGTCTAAATATGCAAATGCATATGAAAATATGCAAATGCATATAATCTGGTCTCTAATCATCGTTATCAGCGACCTCAAAAACATAGAAAACCAGTGAAAATACGTAAAATAAGTTGAAATAATCGCCAAAAAAAACCTTTATTTTACTGCAACATTTCCAATCCGACCGCCATTTTGAATCCGCTATTTTGATTGAATGAAAATTCTGAGCACCCTTAGAAAAATTTTATCTCAAAACGAAAAGTGAGCAGGGGTGGGGTGGCCTTTTTGACAGTGCTACCATTTTCTATAATAGGTTACCCCCTGGTGTAAATTCGTTTACTAGTTACTAAGAAAATCGTGTACAGACAAACTGACGCGGGCGCCAACTTTGTTTTATAATATATATATACATATATATATATATATATATATATATATATATATATATATATATATATATATATATATATATATATATATATATATATATAGATATAGTCGTTGACATCCGAGTGGCAAACTGACTAAAGGAAATAGTGTTAGTCTCAAAATAGTTGCGATATCGAAAACAAGTATGGAGTATAATCGAAGAGTCGCTATCTGACCGGTCAGCACTGGAAATAATTCGGTTTTTCGAATACTTGAAATCAACTATTTATGACGTTGAAGCTAAGTACAAGGCTCAAGAACAGTTTCACGAAAGTTCCAGTCTGCCGACGCCGAAGCGCCACTTGAACGAATGTACCGTGAAGTCATCAACAGGACTCAAACGCCGATTTCGGAGTACCCAGGACAATGTTATGAAAATTGGCGTTGATTGTGGGTATAAGCGAGCCGACAACGCTTTGAATTGTCGAACAGGATCTTCGATACCATTCCTACAGAATTAGGAAAAGACAGAAGTGAGTGGATCGCTGTAATCCGCTTATCTGTTCTTTGAAACACAAAGAGGTGGGACACATCAGATTTTTCGACGAAAAATGTTTTATTGTTGATGCAAAATTAACTGGAGAAATGATTGCTGGCTTGTTCGCGACGCCGAAGAACTCTCCGTTGTTGCTAAAACGAAATTTCCACCCGGTATCCACGTACTAACTGTTATGTTCAGTGAGGGTGATGTCATGGCAACGCGTTTCTTCCAAAAAAGGGGAAACCGTGACCAAAGAGGTATATTTAAAAGTTGTAAACAATATAGTGAAGCCGGCTCTCAGCTAACTTTGACATGTTTTGCTCCCAGGGATTCTGGCCTCCTAGCAGTCCAGATTTGAATCCCTTGAACTACTACGTATGGAGCGTAGTTGAAAGGGATACAAACAAGTCTCGGTATCCCAATGTGACATCATTAATGACCGCTATTGAGACAGCGTTCGCCATTATGAACAGCGCGGAATTACAAAGGGCGTGCCGGCTCTTCAGATCTAGAATGGAGGCCGTTATTTAAGCTAATGGGGGATACATTGGATAATTGTTATTAACATAGATGCCCTAAGTGGAATGATTTTTTTTCAAACTTTATTTTATACCCTTAAAAATGTTGTTTGATTTGTTCGGATTTAAGTAATGCACCCTGTATATTGCATTTTTCCATTCTTTAAGGGGTTACATCTACCTAACAAGCAGGAAAAATAGGCTCTTTTTGAGAATTTTTTTACACTCTACTATACAAGTAATAAAAAAAATTTGTTTTGAGGTTTTAATATATGCTTAATAAAATACAAAATATTTTTTATTTTATGGTAATGGACAAAATGCCTGCGCACTAACACGCAGAATCGAGGCATCTATCTGTTTTTGGAGGTGTTCCGCGGCCGGCAGTAGAACAATTTTAATTCTCCATCTAGAGCAAACAAACATTTTCTTTTATTATTTACATTAGTTTTGCTAGAAAAGTACACACGATTATTGAAAAATATCAATTTTTCAAAAAATTGTGGAAGTTTGAAAAAAATTTTCATTTTTGTCCTAAAAATCGTCCTTTGTTTGTTTATAAAAAAGTAATTGATTATTCATAATAATCGTGTGTACTTCCCAAGAGAATCTTATTATAAAACTATAGTTAGAAGCTGAAGTTAATCGGATGTAAATTGTTGGAGTTATGCTGCCGGCCGATTTAAAAAACGTAGTTTGGAGAAAAACCGTTTAAAATTTCAAAATGTTTTTTCTATGAAATTTTAAAAATTTTGGAATGCCAATTTTTTTATCTTTATTCTGCAATCCCGGGACCATAAAACAGCCCTTCCAAGTCCAAATTTTAGTCCTCAGCCTCTTTTTTTTTGAAACAATAAACATGAAAATAAAATTATTGTAAAATGCAACAACGCAACGTAGCAAATACATCTTTACGGAACGGCGCCGGCGTTGAACTTTTTGTTTAAGCTACATAGCCGTAGCGGTCCCTGCGTGTGTCCCGACATTTGTTCATCATTATCTTTTGTTTTGTATTATGCATCGCGAGTCAGCCCTCTCCAGTTGCCTGGATGGTACTGTATAGCGTAAACAGAATGTGGAACAAAATACGCATGCTAGTTAATGTATTAATAAAGACGTAATGATGCCAACTATACTTAATTTAAGAAAGTATTAGCCGTTAGTGATAGATTAAATGTACCGACTAAGCCAAATCACTCCGACAGGCTGCGCGCAAAGTAAACGCCTTTTCGTGCGCTACGACTTCTTTCAGAAATACGTACTAGAAGCTAATTTTTTTTTTTTTTTCTATCTAAAATAAGGCTATGAAATGTTTTTTAGGACTATAATACGTCATTTAAGCAATAAAAAGTCGATTTTTTCGAAAACTGTAGGTAGATAAAACACCTTAATCTATGTAATTTAATTATTTTACGTTATTTTTTTGATGGTCTATTTTTAGGCAGTTACTTTAGGTAGCTTTGACCGGTTAAGAACATTTATATGGAACACTAGAAAATCTATATGGGAAGATACTCCTCCTAAAATTATTAAAAACTTTTACACGGTAACTGCATTGGCATGGAAACGAGACGGCTCAAAAGTTACATGTGGAGGTTTCTGTGGAGCCGTTATGATGTTTGAATCAGGTATGTAACTTATTTATTTGGAAGCTTTGAGCGCAAGTGGCGCAAGGCTGTGTCAATATACAAATAATTACAAGGAAGATATTTTTCAGTTCTGAAACGAACCGTTTGGAAGGACAAATTTGAAATAACTTACGTCGGCCCAAGTCAGGTTCTAGTCAAGCCGTTGGATACCAATGAAAGAGGCGTTATTTTAAGATCTCAGCATGGCGGTGAGATAGACGACGTTAAAATTATGGGGAGGGATTGTTATTTGGTGGCTAAAACCAGAGAAACACTTTTAGTTGCCGACTTACATAGAAACCTACTTAGTGAGGTAATTATGCACCAACTGTCAGTTTACTGTCATTTAACCCGAACGACCGAATTGATTCAATAATTTCTTAGCCAAATCGTCAACTTATTTAATAGATGCATCATTTTCAGTATATTCCATATAGTCTTAAGGTTCTTTCTCCAAACTGGTTTCAATTCACGAATCTTTTAATTTTATGAGTATGACTGTAAAAAACCCGAAAACCAAGCAGGCCTTGGCGAATCTCTCGTCCTGGGCAAGCTTGTTAGGTGTCGTTCCATTAATTGGTTAAAATTTACCAAGATATTTCCGTCACCTTTCTCTACCTGACGCTCTGTGCTGTCACCCAACTCCATCCCCCGTGAGCCATCCCCGTCCAAATAACATATAGTGCCTTATCGAGTTGCTTTCACAGCTTTACTGACGAGTAGTTCCCCATATACAGTTGTCAAATAAGAACGTGAGCGCTCATATTCTTGAAAAAAATGTGTTTTGAGAACATTTTTGGCCATCAATATATTCTTTGGTGTGCTATCAATGGCGCAATTACTTTAGTAAGTTGTCCAACCGCCTCCTGCAATCAATAATCGCCTGGCATCTTCGAGGCATGCTGTCGACGAGAGTTTCTGTTACTCTGCAAATTCTTCGAATCTCGCGAGAAAGCTTAGTCAAAGTTCTCAGAGTCTTTCCTCCGAGCTTTTTCTTTACCACGGACCAAACGTTTTCAATAGGGTTGGCGTCAGACGATTGTGAAGGCCATTCTAGTATCTTATCGTGGGCCCAAGCGAGCCGCTTCCCGACATGATTTTCGCCTAGCAAAAGTTTCTTCAACGTGCTTCAGAATTTGAAATCATGAGCACGAATATGTTGTCGAATGGTCGCAAGGGGCACATTCAAAGCTCATTTTCTTAATTTTGCCACTCCTTGACGCAGTGTCAATTTCGGGACCCGTGAACACAAAGACACGATTCGTTTTTCGACTTTCGGAGTGACTTTGCCTACGGAGACACGTTTTGGCAAGTCGTCGACATTTTTGGCCTGGTTTTACCCACTTCTTCGTAAACGATACCGACTTTTTAATATATTTAGCGCTCGCAGAATGTGTTATTTTAGACTCTTTTGGATGGGAACTAAGAAAGACTGTCTCGAAAAAACCCGAAAACAAGTGACTTATTTTGGATGTTACGTGATTTCGACGAAAGTTCGGAATCGCCTGGATACTTTTGCTAAAATGCGTCGTAGAAGATTTTTTTTGAATCGCTAGAATCGCGTCTACCAAAAATATTGTGGACACCTTCTTATTTGCCAGGCTGGAGAAGAGATTCACAGAAAATAATGTTTTGTTTTCTGGTTAGCTAGAGGGAAATATGTTAATGGAATAAAACGATTCTTCTTCTCCGCTTATTTAATCAGCATTGATATGTGTCGAAGACATTCATCATCAGCATGATTAGTTTTTGTGTATTCAAGGAACGTTTCTTATAGTCGTGACTAAACATAATGCATTAGAGGATTTCAAATTAAACCATTTCGTAAACAAAGATCTAATGATGAATTAAAGTCGGGAGACTACTTTTTTAAAAAACATTTTATTAAAAAATCCAAATGAGAATTAAGGAAAGAGTACACTCTGTATCAACTTGACTTAAAATCTAGTTTATTTGTTACATGTGGGGATATTTATAATGTTCCTCTTATCTTCTAAGAATTTGATCCGTCTGGGAAAGCGGCCAGGTGTTTGCTTCTAACTCAGTAGTTTCATAACATTGCACAATATTGCCTTGGGTCTTCCTTTGTTCTAAATACAGGGGCTTTATTGTATAAGGATCGATAACTATCTTCTAACTTATATAACACATGTTTGGAACAACGCAATTGAACACTTTGGAGTACTTCGAGCGGTTGCACTTGAGATCTCCAAGGCATTCGACCGTATTTAACATGATTGATTGCTGCTATACTTTTATGGTATGTCCAAAAATTTTGGTTTATGGCTCTCGTGTTTCTTCAGAGAATATTCTTTACGACGAATTTCTTTTTAATACCTTCATTATCACTGCCGGTGTGCCCCAAGGCGCCAAACTATCTCCTACTCTCTTTCTTATTTACATTAACGATCTACCGAAAAGAACCAGGAATCCAATCTACAGCTTTGCAGATGACAGTACGCTTATCTTTTCATACTTTAAACGCTTGAACCTCGGCTACTCAAGCAAATATCCACAGACAGCAGGAAGTCGTTCAACTTAACAAAGATCTGGAAGAAATCAGATCTGGGGGTGACAGTAATCAAGTAGAATTTAACGCTATAAAAACCCAGGCCCTGAACTAATCAAGCTAAAAATGAAGTCTTCCGCCTGCGAAACATGTCCATGGTTAATTTATCGTGATTAAATGATTGTTGAAATCATTGTTGTTTTATTCCATATACTACCATATACTGAGATATGGATCAGTTCATTAAAAATAAATAAATAAATAACACGTAGGATGAAAGGTTTTTGGTCTAGCTACTTAAAACACATTTTTTTTTGCAAAATTCGACATTATTCATCAACATAGTCTCATTCAAAAGCGATACAATCAGTCCAACGCTTTTCTAACAGTTCTATACCTTTCTTGTAGAACAGAGGTGTCAAACTCAATTTTGCAGAGGGCCATATATTAAATTTAGAATGTGTAGGCGGGCCAGATTCAAATAAAAAAAAATGTACTGAATTATTATAACATTTTATTTATTTAATTATATAGTATATAATATACGGTTGTTTAAAAATTATGATTCTTCATTGCGATCGCGGGCCTTATTGATACGTCCCGGGGGCCGGATGCGGCCCGCGGGCCGTATCTTTGACATCCCTGTTGTAGAAGGATTTAACTTTGCCTTCAAATGTCTTTCCCGCGAGCATTTTTTTGAGATCTGTGAATAGATAATAGTCGCTGGGGCCAAATCTGGAGAATACGGTGGATGAGAAAGCAATTCGAATTTCAATTCATACAATTTTGCCACCGTAAGCATTGACTTGTGACACGGTGCACTGTTTTGATGTAAGAGCATTTTTTTCTTGTTCATTTGGGGCCGTTTCTTTAACTTTATATAATATTCGCTATTGATGGTTTTTCCCTTCTCAGCATAGTTGATGAAAATTATTTCATGCACATCCCAAAATACAGAGGCCAAAACCTTCCCAGCTGACTGTTGTGTCTTTGATCGCTTCGGGCGGCTCTCACCGGCTGCTGTCCACTCAGCTGACTGTCGATTTGATTCCGGTGTATAGTGGTGGATCCATGATACATCCATTGTCACATATCGCATAAAAAAATCCTTTTTATTGCGCTTAAACAGATTCAAATAGCGATCAGAATCACGTTGTTGTTTTTGGTCCACTGTGAGCCAACGCGGTACCCCTTTCGGGCTGAGTCCCCGTAACACTTATCAAGCCATTGCTTTGCTTGAACGGTGTTTAATTAATACACGAAATTCGATTTCTTCCATTGTTTTAAAAATATCAAAATTCCCTTCATTAAAACCACTGCAACTTGTAAACTAAACGTCGAAATGTCATGAAATTTTGACACGTATCGTTTGAAGGTTAGTACTTCGTAAAAATCATATGGATTTTTTGAAAAGGGCGATATCTATGTGTCAGACCAAAAACTTTTCAGCTGACGTGTTATGTTAGCTTCTGTGGCTATATAAAGTTTGGCCGAAACCAATTATACGTATACATATAATTTTTGGACAGGTTCCATGGAACAATTCCGAACGAAACGAGAAATTCTACTTTGAAAACCCGAACGTATGCTTAGTGTTCAATGCAGGTGAGCTGACGCTAATCGAATATGGCGAAAACAACGTCCTCTGCTCGGTCAGAACTGAATTTGCCAATCCACACTTGATGAGCGTCAGGCTAAACGAAAGAACTCAAACCGCCGATAATAAAAAACTGGCTTTTTTATTGGATCTGAAAACTATAATAGTTATGGATTTGGTTGTCGGGATTACTATGTGTCAGATCGGTCACGATTCGAAGATTGATTGGTTGGAGTTGAATGAGACCGGGGAGAAAATGTTGTTTAGGGATAAGAAACAAAGGTATGATCGGATATTGGTAAATAGTCACTTTAGAATTAGTGTATAAAAACCATAGCCATAGAGGATGGACTGAGTATTCCGTATCCCGCTGTGAAGTAAATATGGACGCAAAAGTGTGAGAGAGACAAAGCAAATGAGCGGCCAGTAGCTGTCTCTTTTTAAAATACCGGTAAGTGTTCTATTTGAACTAAAATCGGGTATGGGGTTTTTCTCGCCTTGAATTCCGTCTCGGGGTACTACGCCTTGTTTATTACAGGCCTACAGAAAAGAGGCAGGTATTGGCCGCACAATCACTTTGTCTCTTTCTAGAGAGTGGTCAATTTTATAAGGTTAATGCTCAGTCCATCCTCTACGTCTATGATAAAAACGGCTACATAAAGTAAAAGTACATTTTTCTGGTTACTTAGGTTACTTCTTGTCGATATAGCCACCCAATCAAAACAAACAATCTATACAGACGTAACTTTCGTTCAGTGGGTAGAAAACAGCGACGTTGCGGTTGCCCAATCTGGCAGCAACTTGGCTATTTGGTACAATATCGAATTACCGGAAAGTCCAACAGTTATGACCGTGAGAGGCGAAGTGACAGACATCGTAAGAAATAATGGAAAAACTGAGGCAATATGTGACGATGGTAGTCGTACGTTTAACGTTGAATTGGACGAAGGACTTGTAGAGTTCGGTAAGTATTGGATTAGCGGCTACTGTTTTATTTAATACTGTGTCTCGGTAGTGCGTTTAACATTTGAATCGTTGATTAATTTTATGGTTATTATAAAGAGTAGAGGGTAAGCAGGTTAAAGTGGAACTATGCGCGTCATATCACAAGATTCTGTAATAATCAATGGAGGCCCTGGAATGAGAAAGGGAGTAAAGGACGCCCGCAAATCCGATGGTCTGACGACATCAAAAGACTAGTGGAATACAACTGGATAAACAGGGCCTAAAACCAAGAAGAAGGGCGTACTTAGGGGAGGCTTATGTCCGACAATGGACTGGATGATAATAAATAGTTCTCAAAATCCTAGAAAATTGAGAAACAAAAAAAGCAAAATTTTTAAGGGTATAAAAGATGATTATCGTTAGTTCTTCGAAACACAAAAGGCGCTCACCTCTAGCCGATGGAACCTAACAAGGAGGACTGGTCATATTTGCTCGAGCAACAGAGTCGCCTTGGTGTCGCTGAAACAGGTTAAGGAAAGCTTTCAACCAGTAAACCAGCGCCAGTTGAGAAGGCCAACTTGTTAGCTGAACTTTTTGCTTCACATTCTACTGTCGATTTCCGACGAAAAAACACCATCAAACTATTCCCAAGGATCCCCGATATTGTCTTCAGACAGCGTATCATAAAATATATACATAAATCCCGAGTGGTTGCACCTGATATATCCAAAGCATTCGACCGTGTTTGGCACGATGGATTGTTGGTTAAGCACCGCTCTTATAGTAGGTGTGTCAACAACACACTTCAACATGGGCGGTAAGGCCGCTCCCTGACTTGTCGGTGCGGTATCGTTTTTCTCGGTGTGCTTGACTTGCGGGAAATGCGCAGGCGAGGAGTAAGTCAGAGGGTTTCATTGAAATATTCGGCATGTTTTCGTTACCGAATCAGTACCGAGCACACCGAGAAAAACGATACCGCACCGACAAATCAGGCAGCAGCCTTAGATGAACGAATTTCTGCGGAGCAAGCCTATCATAGACTTGAACGAAGTATCACAGATGAGACAACTCAAGAGTCTCATAAGACAGTTTAACTCTAACCTTGAATATATTGAAGATAGTAATATCAATCATTACAAACCACTGCTCACTTCACTAGCAAAGTGAAAGATGCACATTGTGCTTAGAAGAGGGGAAAATCAGCTCTACATGTCTTGCTAGACAATCACGAGGGCTACCAAATTTACTTTGGATCTCCAATAATTCTGGACCAGGAGTTTGTCGAGAGGATTCAAGTTTGAAACCTGCTGTCGTTTTTTCAAGTATTGGCTTTCTTCAACCTTAAAATAGGGCAAGTGCACAACCGAGTGCTGTAGCATTTAAAACGTCTGTCAATTTTACACATCTAGAGTTATTTAGAATTTTGAGTAAAATTTAAAGTAACTTTTAATTAAAATGCGTGCTGGTGGATCTTTAAGGTTCTTGAAACTTACTGTATGAATAAAAATAAAATAAATTTTAATTGTTCATTTACGTTTTGGGTTTGGTCTCTATCTGAAGTTGTTTTTCAAATTAGGGGTGGGTAATCTTATTTCAGACACTTTGTACAGAAAAAAAATATATATAAAATTAATTTTATGAATTTCAGGAACTGCTGTAAACGATTCCGACTACAGTAGAGCTGTACTGTTTTTGGAGAGCATGGGAAAATCATCCGAATCAGATGCTATGTGGCATACACTCTTAGCTATAGCTTTGAAGCAGCAAAATCTTATGTTAGCCGAAAGATGCTTTTCAGCAATAGGTAAAACACGTTAGAGCTCACTATTGTGTACCACATTAGTTTTCAGGAAAATTTTCAATTTACCTCCTTGGCAGACCTCCTTTAACACTGTTATCATCTTCATTCGTTAGGAGGCGGTTAAACATCTTCCGAGACCGCTAACAAGTGATGAGAGCCGCTGTAAGCTCGACATCAGCAGTTTTTTAAGAAAAGAAGAGTATTTACTGATGCAGTTAGCAGCTTACAAAAAGTGTGGTTTAAATTAGATCGATAGGTCTGACAGATTATGAAAATCCTATCGCGGTCTTTTTATTTGTCATAAGTCTGCCTTTTCTTGTGTTTTTCTCACATTAATGTAAATTGCCGTAATATTATAATTGTAAGTGACTTCACGCCAAAAAAATCGTTTTTTTTAACGAGATAATATTTCTAACAAGTTTAATTTCATAACATATATATAGATTTTTGGGGACATTTTTTTAAATAAAGTATTCGCTAGAAAAGCTAATGAAAGTTGTGTCATACGTAGCAACACATAAAGATTACAACTTACACCATAAATATAACGAATTCCGTGCAAAAGATTATGTGATAGGTAGATACGGAACGTTCGATACACGAGTAAAATTTACCCTTGACTACTTTTTTTCTTCAAGGTGATGTGTCTTCTGCGTATTTCATCCAAGAAACCACCCGATTGGGCCAAGAATACATAGAAAAATATAACGAAAATCCCAGTAATTCCCCGCAAATATGGGCAAGGTTGTCAATTCTCTATGGTGACTTGAACACAGCTGAAAATATTTTCTTGGAGCAGGGAGATATTGAGAGTGCTTTAAATATGTATAAGAAGTTGCATAAGTGGGATGACGTATTTAAGGTATACTTATGGTTTAAACAAGGGCTCTGTGTGTCCCGTTTGCGTGATACAGTCTGACCAGTAAGAACGTGACTGCTCGTATTCTGTATGTGTTTTGAAAATATTCTTTACCATCAATGTACTCTTTGGTGTATTAACAACGGCGCAATTACCTTGGCAACTTGTCCAATCGCCTCCTGCATCAATAATCGCCTGGTATCTTCGAGGCAGGCTGTCGACGAGATTTTCTGCATACTCGCGCGACAATGATCTTCAAATTTTTCGAATCTCGCGAAATAGCTGAGTCAAAGTCCTCAGGGTCTTTCCTCTGAGCTTTCTCTTTACAAGAGACCAAACGTTTTCAATAGGTTTGGCGTCCGGCGATTGTGAGGGTCACTCTAGTATCTTATCGTGGGCCCAAGTGAGTCGCTCCGCGACGTGGTTTTCGTCCAGCAAAGGTTTCTTTAACGTGCTTCGGAATTTGACATCATGAGCACTAAAATGTTATCGAATGGTCTCATGCGACACATTTAAACCCGATTTTCTTAATTTAATTGTAATATATTTAGCGGCGGCGGAATGTGTCATTTTAGGCCCCTTTGGATGGAAACAAAGAAAGACTGCCTCGAATCGACGCGCAAACAAGTGACTAATTTTGGAGTTTACGTGATTTCGACGAACGTTCGGAATCGACTGATACTTTTACTAAAATGTGTCATAGACAAAGGTTCCCTTTACCGATTTTTTTTGAATCGCTAGAATCGTATCTACCGAAAATGAATTATCGCGGACCCGTTCTGACTTGAGAGACTGTATATCATAGTTCTTTGGGTTTAACTGTGAACAGGGCCGACTCTAGGCGGTAGGCAACTCATTATGGCGGCAAAATTTAGGGGCGTCAAAACCGTCTGAACTACTAGAGCGCAAAAAAATAAACAGAACCCACAAAAATATATTTCGATTACTTGAATCTAGAAAATAAATGAGCAGTAAAATCAAATACAACAGGAATTGTCTGTCTGCCAGAAGCCTGTTCATTCCTGTCTATAGAAATACCCAGAAGTTCTGGGTATTTCTATACGTAAATTGTGAGATGCGCCCGCGCCGGCACCACAGACAGGATTCAACAAGCTTTTTTTTCCACTCACGTATAAGAGAGAGTCAAATTTTAAACAATGCTTTATTTATGCATCAACGTCCGGTTGTGGTAGTGATACAGTTTGAGTTAGTTACAAGTGTAGTGGACGTGGAAAGTAGCGTTTTCAGTTTGGTAGAAGGTAAGTGAGGCTTTAGATTCGTATTGTAATCTTTATACTTGAGATTTTTCTACGCTAATAATACTTTGTACATGTACTAATAAATTCGTTATTGTTAAATGTAAATTTTATGGTTAGGTTCCGCCCTCTGTTGAGACGATTTTTAAGTTTTGAATCATGCCTCGTATTACGGTATCAGATACTTAAATAGATTGTTTTGTTTTAGAATGTCTGACGGAAGAAAAAGGCTATCTGGTAGTCAATATAAAAAAAAGAGATTGGAGAAGCAGACCCAGCTTCAAAAGCAGGCAGGAACGTTGCATAGCTTCTTAAAAGATGCAAGTAGTTTCAAACAAAACAAAGAGCCAAGCGGTTGCCGGGATCTAAACACTGTCGTCAATTCTGATTTGGATTATCAAGACGACACCAATAATAAAGACGAAATTGCGAGTATCCCAGCCAGGAGCAGAATTCAGCAAGTTTTGAGACAATGGATACTACCACGGGAAATGAAGGAAGCCTCAACCTAACTCTATCATCAGACCCAGGATTATGGCCCGATCGTATAAGCGACTCAGATCGAATATTTTTAGTTAGAAAAGGTCCATTATCTCCTTTATTCCATTACGATTTCCCGTGTGACCATCAAAATCCAAATCGAAGATTTAATGAAAAACACCATCGCAGGATTTTAAAAAATGGAAAACAAGTCGCAAGAAATTGGCTGATATAGTCTGTGTTTAAAGATTCCATGTTCTGTTTTTGTTGCACACTTTTTGATTATTCAAAATTAAGTTCCTTCTCAAATGAGGGTTATAGGAACTGGAAAAATATTGGTAAGGTATTAAGAAAGTATGAAGACTCAGAAACTCATGTAGATAATTTGAAATCATGGATAGAGCAAAAAGGAAGGTGGGAAACTTGTCAATCAGTAGATTCAGCTACACAGAGATTTATTAATGCTGAAATTAAATATTGGCATGAAGTGATTTTACGTATATTATCAGTTATTAAATTGCTTGGAAAAAGTTCTCTAGCATTCCGGGGGTACAAGCGACAAGCTTTATGAATATAATAATTGAAATTTCCTAAATTGCTATTTGCTAGCTGAATTTGATCCAATAATGGAGGAACATGTTCGTAGAATCCTGCACAATGAAGAAAATAGAGTGTCATATTTAGGGAAAAATATCCAGAATGAAATTATTGTATTATTACATGATAACATAAAGTCTTATATAATAGAACAAGTTCAAAAAGCGAAATATAATTCGGTTATTCTTGATTGCACTCGCGATGCGAGTAAGGTTGAACAAATGATTTTTGTAGTAAGATATTGATCAATCAGAATCGGGATTTAAATGTAAAATTATTGAAAATTTTTTGGGGGAGAGATCTACTGGTAAGGAATTGCCTCAAGTTCTATTGGAAGTGGAAAATATAAGAAGTTAAGGTTACGACAATGGTTCAACTATGAGAGGCGACAAATCGGGAGTATAATTAGGAATTAAAACTTTAAACCCTAGAGCATTTTACATACCTTGCAGCAGTCATTCCTTAAACTTAGTAATATGGCAAAATCTTCTTTGAATATTGTGGAACTAGTTTTGTTCATTATTTTAAAAGTATATTTAAATTACCTCTGAAAACTACTAACTAGTTTTAGTTTGTAAGTTCGTTGTCGTTAGCTCGTTAAAAATGTAAACTTTGTTTTTCAATAAAATAATTTTTCGCAAATCTGTATTAGTATATTGTCTTAATCCAATTATATGTCACTTTCCTGGTTAACATAGTTTTTTTTTAAGCTTGGGTTCGGCAGCATTTTTTGAGTTTGCTTACGGCGGCAAAAAAGCTAGGGCCGGCCCTGCTGTGAACAATTAGAATTACGATTACTCATTACAGGATACAGATCCTCTGTGAGCCCAAGGGAGTTAGTAAAAGTTAAAACTTCTTATTCTTGTCATTTGTTGTCTTTATTCTTGATTGATATATATCCAAGCTTATTTAGTGTTTTGATCTCAAAGAGTAAAGAACCTCAATCCTCGTGCCACCAAAGGGGCAATTTCATCTAAGGTTGTAAGTTATGAAGTATTCAGTTGAATTTTTGAAAATAAACTTGATGACACGCCCGATTCTGTTTTAGGCTCGCCGAACATAGAGGTTACGAAAACTTAGACCAACTCAAAAAAGAACATATGTCGATGCTACAAGAAACCGGTCAATACGAGAAAGTGGGTCAGGTTCTGGAAAAGGAAGGCAAAAGCGAAGAGGCACTAAACATGTATTTAAAATCGAATAAACTCTTGAGAATACCCCATTTATTAGCTGGGAATCCATCGTTGCTTGGTGATCGCGTGATTGTAGCTAACGTGTTGAAAAATTTGTTGAGACAGGAGTTGTACGAAGCGGCAGCCGATATTTACGAGAAGCTGGATAAAAGCGATCTAGCTATGGAATGCTATAGAAAAGGTAATTAATTATTTTATAAATTACAGTTGTTACATCCGGAGTTCTGCTTGAGGTTTGCTTCGGCTGAATCTTTTGCAAACAAATTTTTTTTAGCCGGCCTTGGTAGCGCGGTGGGTATAGAGCCTGCCAAGCGCACCGATGGTCAATGGTTCGAATCTGGCGTTAATAGCTGAGTTCGTAAGGTCAAAAAATCAAAAAAAAATTATTAGTTTACTTGCAAAAAAAACATACGAGAGTCATTTAAATAAGTGAAGAGACAATTGGGCTCGGCTTAAACACATTCAACGAAACCGCTCCATACTTCTAGGAGTGCAAGTTGGCAGCTTTGTGATGAGTTTTAATCAGCTGTTCGATCATGTAATGTAAACACAACCTTAAAATATCCAGTGGCGACAAGGCGCGTCCATTGGAAAATTGCACTTTAGAAGAGCAGCGTTCGGTTATCAGATTTTTTAGTAGCAGAAGGTGTTAAGCCAAGTGAAATATATTCTAGAGTGTTATTACAGTATGGACATAGTTGTATGACCCGTGCGGACGTTTACAAGTGGACAGATCGGTTCAAAAGAGGCCGAACAAGAGCAGCAAAGTCGATGTTCAGTCGAAGTTTCCGGTCCTTCGTTGGAATCGAGGATTGATGAACTTACTCGTGATAATAGAAGAATTACTGTTGAAATGATAGCCCAGGAGGTTGGGGTAAGCGTTAGAACTGTTTACAATATTATTCAGAGCCATTTATAATGCTTGCCCTCATATGACCCGACTTACCCAAAAAATGCGCAAGAATTGGGTTGGTAGATCTTGCCTCATCCCGCATATAGCCCAGAATTGGCTCCATGTGATTTTTACCTGTTCGAACCTCTCAAAGATGGCCTACGTGGAAAGAGGTTCTTCGACAATGAAGAAGTAAGGGAAAAGGTGCAAGAGTGGCTGCGACGTCAATCGCAAGAATTCTTTGTCGCAGGAATCAAGAAGCTAGCCCAGAAGTGAGATAAGTATATTAACGTTCGGATAGATTATGTCGAAAAGTAGGCCAAATTTTATAGCAACCGTTCTTGAGCTAGAGCTATTTGTCTCTTACTTATTGAATGACTCTCGTATTAGGTATTGTTACGCGATGAGGGTTCCATGAGATACCGAATAATAATAATTTCTCTTTCTAAACACAAATTTTTGTTCTCTCTGCTCACTCTCCTTGAATTTAATAAAGCTTTTTCATAAACAGTAGGTCGACTCTCAATTTCACCACCAAACACTCCTTTCTTCGCCACAAGAAGATCGATTTCAAAAACTAACCATTATCAACGACCAATCCGATGTTAAATGGCTTAACATATCTTGTGAACTCTTCTACGTCGTTATACAAGGTGTGGCTAGACTTTTTTTGTTTACCAAACTGAAGAATGCGTTGAAAGGAACCCCTTTTGAATCCATTGATGCAGTGAAGAAAAAGGCGACAGAAGTCTTACAACAATGGAAAATTCGTATGGAGCAATATGGGGATCAAGAAGGAGTGTATATTGAAGGGAATTAGGGTTTTAATGTCAAAGTTCAAAAAAGTTCAGTTATAAATTCAGTCCGGTTATTTTCTAGCCACACGTCGTATCATTTTTAGCCTTCTACACCTTTCTGCGGAGGTCGTGAGTACTTTTTTTCGTTAATAACAAGGCAGGGAGCAACTACAAACTTCATATTTAATTCTACAAAACTGATTGTATAATTGAGGTGTCCGTTACTTTGTGACAGAACATTTTAAATTTCTAAATGAAATGAATTACTTTGTTATTTGTCACTTATTTTTTATTTGTCTGCTACTGCAGTTTCGTAAGTTTTCTACATTATCAAGCGTAATAATACAAACTAAGGTGGTTTGTTTATGATTTATAATAAATTTCCAGGTACAATTTGGAATTACCCATCATTAAATTACAATGAACTTAAATTATTTTATTACAGATTGTTAAATGATATTATTGTTTAAAATTTGAAGAAATACTTTTCAATATTTTCTTAAAACTTTTTACAAAAATTCCTTCTTCAAAGATATATCTAAAAAACTTCGAAAATACGCCAAACAGGGTTGAATTCTTAACATCTGTTTGATTATTTAATAGGATTGTATCTCTGTAGTTTCTAAAATATTTAATTTTCTTCCTTTTTGTGCTTTATGTAATGTTTGTAGATTATTTATGTCTGGAAAAATATGATTTGTTTGATGGATGTGGTTAGCAAAGTTGTCCCTTGATGGCCAAAATTTTTATGTTAGATTTTGAAAACAATTTTCTAGAGTCACCTCAGGCAAGAGATATAGTTTTATGGTTTGTTTTAAAGGAGACGAGAATACATCCGAATATAAAATTCACATTAGAAACAGAAATGAATAATAAAATAAACTTCTTAGACCTCTCCATCACCAAAGATAACAATAAACTCTCATTCGATATTTTTAGAAAACCTACTTTTACAGACACCATGCCACCCCAACTCACATAAACTCGCAGCCTATAGATCCATGATTCACAGAGCATTCTCCATTCTCCATCTTTTAAATAAACAAAATTTAGAGAAAAAATTAGATGCAATCAAGAATATTGCCCACAATAACGGATTTCAGAAAATAACCACAGATAACCAAATTAAAAATAAACAAAAACAACTAAATTTAAGACATATTTATCCACACATAAAAAAAAAAATTAAAACCAAACTTTTCCTCATTGACATATTTCGAACCAGTTTCTAATAAAATTGCATATATATCGCTTTTAAATCACCCCAAAAACTTTCCTACCTTTTTTTCAATGTAAAAGACAAAACTCATAAATACAAAGACTCTGGAGTTTATTAACTGTCATGTAATGAATGTAATAGCTGTTATATAGGCCAAACAGGGAGAAATTTCGATACTAGCTTGCTAACCACTTCCATCAAACAAATCATATTCTTCCAGACATAAATAATCTACAAGTATTACATAAAACACAAAAAGGAAGAAAATTAAATATTTTAGAAACTATAGAGATCTACAAGCACAATAAAAATAAAGATACAATCCTATTAAATGTTCAGAATTCAACCTTGTTTGGCGTATTTTAGAAGTTTTTTAGATATATCTTTGAAGAAAAATTTTTGTAAAAAGTTTGAAATATTGAAAAGTATTTCTTTAAATTTTAAACAATACATTTATGACAAAGGAATAAGATAATTTAAGTTTATTGTAATTTAATGATGGGTAATTCCAAATTGTACCTGGAAATTTATTATAAATCATAAATAAACCACCTTCGTTTGTAGTATTACGCTTGATAATGTAGAAAACCTACGAAACTGCAGTAGCAAATAAATAAAAAAATAAGTGACAAATAACAAAGTAATTCGTTTCATTTAGAAATCTACAAAACTGAAATGCCTATTTGCCTTGTGAAACATGACTTTTTTACGTAAACATATTTTTAACCGCAATTGATAACATTTTTCTAGGTAAACTTTGGAGCAAAGCCGTGGAACTGGCTAGACAAGTGAGTCCAGACCAAGTTGTACAACTAGAAGAGGAATGGGGAGACCACTTGGTCGAAAAGTAAGTAAAAAAGTAACAAAAATAACCGGCCAAGTGCAAATCGGACTTGCGCAATTAGTGTTCCGTACGTTGATTGCTTTTAAAATAAAAAAAATTGTTACGGAGGTACGAAATGATCAATGACTTCAGAAAAACACCCCAAATGAGTTTTTAACAAAGTATTTTTCCAATCTTTACTGAAAACTGATGACCTTGAATTTTTTTTTATATATACCAGTTAAATTATTAAAGGTAATGCACTCGAGATAATTTTCGTTCAATCTACAGCCTGTGGAGAATATTCCAGAATTTTTTCAAAATTTTTTGGTCGATACTTTTCGAGGTAAGGGGGGACAGCGATTTTTTGGAATTTAACGATATAAAGAAAAGTGTACGCAAGTATTACATTATATATTTTTGAACTCGTGTTTTTACAAGCTTTCATTTGACATCCCGCTGGAAGACCTGGTAAAAAAATTTTTTTTTTCACTTCCCATTTTACCCCCCAAAACTAACCTCTTAAGCTAAAATTTAACTTTCAAAACTACACGGCTCTGATGAGGCCAACAATTCTTATATTAGGCCAAATTTTAATTTTCTGTGTTAAGTAGTTTCAAAGAAAATCGGGTGTGACAGACAACGGACAGACATCGAAGTGATCTTATCAGTGTTCCGTACGGAACACTAAAAAATTTCACGAAAATGCAATGGGTCCCATAAATAAGTCTAAATTTGTTCGGCTTATTGTGAGAACCCAACGGGAAGGATGGGCCTGGTAACCACAGTCCTTAGAAATATAGCGCTATGGAGCGTTTTACTGGAGTAGTACACGTAAGTTTACAAAAACAGTAATATCATTTATATAGTATAATTTCAGCGTTCGCTTAGAAGAATGCCGGGAACATAACATTTACCATTTAGATGACATTAGTATTAGGATTGTAGATAACATACAAAAAGGTTTTTTACATTCATCAGTTTATTTTTTACCTACAAATATTTGAAAATAAACATTTTTATGGGACACCTTATATAATCATTTGCAGTGTCGTAACTAGGGTCTTGAGCGCCCAAGGTAAGATTCGAATTTTACGTCCCTGAAAAATCTCCGTAAGTAGGTAGTTTATAGAACAGAAGACAACAAAAAGCACAGAAATAATGGAATTGGGTTAAAAATGTACTTTTCTCGCTTTTTCTGATGAAATTTAGTCAATGGGATGATCTAGATTAATTTTTTTCGCAATTTCATATTCAACTGAAATTATAGCGAGATTGTTCAGACGTTCTTGGCCAATTTGCGATCGCAAATAATTTTTTATTAATTTTAATTTGTTGAAAGATCTTTCACAGCTAGCAGATGTCACAGGTAGAGTCAATGCTAGTCGAAGAGCTATGCCTATATTGGGATAACTGGTCACTAAATCATATTCTCCATGACAATTCAGAAGAGCAATGTAGTCTTCATTTTTTAAATCGGGCAATAATGATTTTATTTGGTGTTTGTAACTTTCAATTTCCAAACATAACCCATTGGCATTTAAATCTTCTTTGTATTTTAATGCGAGATCTGCTGCGGATTTTTTTAGTTTTTTAGTTAGTTTGTCTGTAATGAAAATCCCATTAAGAAACCACAACCAGAAGCAACAGCGACTAAATTTTGAAATCTCCAATTCACTTGCTGAATGAGTGTGTCTAGTACATAGTAAAGCTGAATTTTAAACTGTTGAAGTGAAGTCCTAAAGTCTCAAATTGAACAAGAATATGGCCCATATGACCTTGAAGAACAAGCCGGATTTAGAGCGAGTCGCTCAGGCATCGATAACATATTTCCAATATCTCAAATCATAGAGAAAAAGACGGCGACACACAACAGTCGGATTTATCTTTTGTTTGTGGACCTTACGGGGGCCTATGACACAGTACCAATTAAAAAAAATGTGGGAAGTACTTGAGAAAAGTCCAATAGATATAACTTTGATAAAAGCCGTACAACAATTGTACAACGGAGGTTCCTCAAAAGTTAAAGTTGGCCAGACACTCTCCGAACAATTTGACGTATCAAAAGGCCTCGAACAAGGATGTAGCTTGTCTCCAACCCTTTTTAAAAACATATCTAGCACATGTACTGAGAAACTGGCGAAGAAAGTGTTCAAAAATGGGAATGCCTATCAGTGACAATCTTACACTATACACATTACACTTCGCAGACGACCAGATAGTAATAGTTCAGGACAAGGAAGACCTAGAATACATGACCCGAAAGTTAATCGAAAAATATGGAAAATGAGGACTTGAGATAAACAAAACCAAAACGAAATACATGTGCGTGGGAGGAGAGCCGGAAGAGTTGGAAGTTGAAAATCACATCAAAATTGAAGGCTGTGAGAAATATACGTACTTAGGGGTAAAAATAAAAAAGTGAAGGAAGATGTGAGAAAGATTGAAGACAGAATCAGCAAAGGAAGGAAAGTAATAGGAGCATTAAACTCTGTGCTTTGGTCTAAGGATATACTGGATAACAGGAAAAGGATACTATATAACACTATCCTTAAAAGCATAATGCTATACGGGCCAAAGATGTGGCAAATGAAGAAACTCTTGTCAACAGAAATGGACTTCTGGCGAAGATCGACCCGAATCTCTCGCTTAGACAAAATAAGAAACGAGAGAATAAGAGACAATATGAAAGCAAATAAGACCATCATTCAGGAAATTCAAGAAAAACAACTACGTTGGTATGGCCACGTACAACGTATGGCCGACGAGAGAATACCGAAGCAAGTAATGCGTTGGACGCCTGGAGACCGACGAAAACGAGGCCGACCTAAGTGTACCTGGAACCAAGGAATAGAGAGGGCCATGTCTGAGAGAAATGTGCAGCCAGGAGACTGGAACGATAGACGAGAATGGCAACTGGGAACCGTAGGGCGTCGCAGAACGCTATGAAGCGGATTTATATATATATATATATATATATATATATATATATATATATATATATATATATAAATCCGCTTCATAGCGTTCTGCGTCATCCTTGTCGTTTTCGTCGAACATTGCTTTAACTTTTCTTTTGCGTTTTCTATTAGGTGCTATCGCCATTAATTGTTCGTTTGTATAGTATAAACCGTTGTTTAAATTTTGTGTCAGTGCCTGCTGTTGCCAGGCCCTAGCTACGACACCGATCATTTAAACAGCACCCTAACCTAGCAAATAACTTCCCATATAAAAATGGCTTATCATGGTTTTACTCTATTTGTTTTAAGCAAACAGATGGATGCAGCTATCAATCACTACATTGAAGCTGGCTGTACGATTAAGGCTCTAGATGCTGCCGTTGCCGCGAAACAATGGAAGAAAGCCGTACATATTATTAAGGTTATAGACGACGCCGATACTGTCAAAAAGTACTATGAAATGATAGCGAGTTATTTCGCAAGCGTCAAGGTAATTACCACTACAAATTAGGGACGATTTTTTATAGAGCAGGACCCTCATTTTATTCTATCGAATATAAGTTTTATTCTTGGGTAATTATGAACTATTTCGTTTCGTTCTTAGGAGTATTCAACTGCTGAGAAGCTTTACGCTGCATGCGGAATGTATAAAGAAGCGGTCGATATGTACAACGAGGCTGGCCAATGGGACAGAGCGCATGCGATTGCGTCAAAATATTTAGATCAAGAAGAAGTGTCTTATATGTATATTTCAAGGTAAGAATGCAGTAGTTTAATTATTTTTTCTCTAAGAAGTTAATAACTATTTCCTATAATCAATATAATCTGAAAAAACCACGATGGGCGACAAAAGATAAAAAATGAAATTGTACTCACCTTCAGGGACAGAATTCATTTTACACAATTAAAATTGGTTCACTTTTGGACTTTCTATAATAGTTTAAAATCGACGCTTCAAAATGAAATGAAAGTTATGAGACAGGTGCAAGAGGAAGATGCACCTGAGTGGTCGTAAATCATAATAGACGAATTGCAGATGTAGATGTATTCAAACAGATAAAAATTCCTAATCCTTTTGTTTCTTACATTATGGCTAGCTTTTCGGACTAATGTGCGACTGTACATTAAAACCATATATATAACAATTATTCACAATGTCCACCATTGTGCTCATAACAAAGCTTTAAACCTCTAAAACATTAACCGATGAACTTTTTAATTCCGAATTTCGATAACTGGGCTCACTTTAATTTTCGGTGCAATTTGCATCCAATCGTGTCCGGCTAATCTTTTTATGTAGTCCGTCCATCTTGTCTGTGGTCTACCTCTACACCTTTTGTGTTCTCTAGGCCTCCATTCAACTATATGGCGTGTCCATCTGTTATCATTCATCTTGGCGATATGCCCTGCCCAATTTCATCTTAATATACATATTTGTTGCATTACATCTGTCACTTTTGATCTTCCTCGAATCTCGATATTAGGAATACGGTCTTAGAGTCTACTATTCTTCTCTCCATTGCTCTTTGATTTACCTGGAGTTTATTTATTATACTTTTGTTTAAAGCGCATGTTTCAGTGCCATATGTTAATACCGGCAGTACATATTCCGTCCCTTCCGAACGCAGTCCAAGCAAACAAAACTCTTCTATCGAAGTCACCTTTTAAATTATTTTTTGATATTTCGATTTTGTGTCTTAAATATATGAATTTTTGTCCCTTTCTTATTCTTTAATAGTTCCTGGCTGTTATCATCACTTTCGTTTTTAAAATATTTGGTTTTGGTGAAGTTTGTTTTTAGACTTATTTCTCGAGACTTGTTATTTAATTCCATCAGCATTTCTTGTAATTCTTCTTTTGTGTTGGCGATCAGAGTGACATCATCTGCGAGCCTTAAATGATTTAATTGTTGACCGTTCATTAGTATATATATATATATATATATATATATATATATATATATATATATATATATATATATATATCTCAAGGATTTTCTACAGCTGACGCTGTCTTCCTTCTCTCAGCCTTTGATTCCATCCGTTTCTATCTTCCCAGTCTCCATCTGTTAGACCCTTATCCTCCATAGCCTCGTCCACATCGTCTCTCCACGATCGTCTGGGTCTTCCTCTTTTTCTTCTCCCTATAGGGCTCCACTCCGTTATTTTCTTTATTCACTTATTATCTTCGCTCCGTCTTATGTGTCCATATCATTTTAATCGTTTTTCTTCAATGGTGTTTATTGCGTTCTCTTTGATGTTCATTCTGCTTCTTATTTCTTCAGTTGTTATTCTCTCCATACGTGTCACTCTACAACATCTTCTCCAATACTCCATCTCTACCGCGTTAATTTTAGATTTATTTCTTTTGTTGATCGTCCATGTTTCTGACCCGTATGTCATTATGCTTTGTATTATTGATTTGTATATGCGTGTTTTGTTTCTTTTTGTAATCTGTTTGTCCCACAGGATCGAATTTAATTGTCTTATGCATGTCCACGTTTGTCCTAATCTAGCTTTAATCTCTTCTTCTGATGTTGCGTTTTTTGAAATGATGGTTCCTAAATATTTAAATCTATCGGTTTGTTTCGTTATCGACTACTAGATTCTCCACGTTTCCCTCCTTTGTTGTTAGATATTCCGTTTTATCAAAGTTTATTGCTAATCCTGCTTTAGTGTATTCTTCTTGCAGTTTTCTTATCATATAACTGAGGTCTTCCTCATCTTGCGCTATGATTACTTGGTCGTCTGCGAAACTTATAGTATATAAGTAATCTTCTCGTATTGGGATTCCACTGCATTTTTTTAATGTTTGTTTGAGGTATATTTTGAATAGTGTTGGGGATGTAGAGCATTCTTGTAATAGGCCTTTTGATGTTTGAAGTCTCTTCCCTATTTTATGTCCTATTTTTATGTTCACTGTGTTGTTTTAGTAGAGAGCTTTTACTGCGTATATTAGTTCTTTGTCAATGCCTATTTCTTTCATTGCGTTCCATAATCTTTGTCTTGGTACTGAGTATCTATGAAGGCTAGATGAACTTCTCTATTCTTTGCCAGTTTTTTTTCCATTGTTTGTTTTATAGTGTATATGTGGTCTATACATGGTTTTCCGGCCGTAAAGTCTGCTTGGTCTTCTCCAATTTTTCCTTTTATATTTTCCTCTGTGATATTTTTAATAATTTTTCCATACAAACGTCCCATACTCGATATTATGCTTAGGCCTTTATAGTTTGTGCATTTTCTGCGGTCTCCCTTTTTGAATATAGATACTATATAGGCTTTTGACCATTCCTCTAGTATTTTTTCTCCATTTATCGCTCCGTGGAACATGTTTCTCAGCATTCGATGTAATTTATTAGACCCGTACTTAATCATTTCATTTACCACACCTCCAGGCCCTGCAGATTTATTATTTTTGAGTGTTTTTATTGTCTTCTTTACTTCTTCATAGCTTAGTTCTATCTCTTTTTTTTCCTTATTCTGTTCTTCTTCAGGGTTCTCTTCTTGGAATTCTTCTCTGTCTTCTGTTAGCAGCTTCTTATAATATTCCTCCCACTCGCTTTCTGGGATATACTCTATATACGTTTTCTCTCGTCTGTCCATTAGTATTTCTTTATTTTCCCACTTTAACGATTTTAACATGCCTTCTAGAGTCAACGTGGATAGCTTTGGGGATATCGAGTCGCCTTGTCTAATTCCTCTTTTAATTTTGATTTTATTAGTTTTTTCTTCTTGACTTTGTTTTAGGGCTGAACAATTAGAAGAAGCTGGCAAATATCGAGACGCAGAAAAATTGTATCTTTCCGTGAATTCGCCAGACCTAGCTATTGCCATGTATAAGAAGGCAGAGCAGTATGATAGTATGGTAAGGCCAACGCAATGCATAGGGTCATCTTCATAGACATCCAACACTCAGGCTATCGGTTTTATGTGAAAAATTGTAGATTTCCTCAGACTTGCTCTTTGAGTAATGTTTTAAAGTCTCCTAAGGAAACTTAAATATGAAAATTTTGCAACTTCATTATACTGAGTTTGAACCATATGTAACACGTGTATTGTCACCATTGCTTGACAAACTGTCAGGTCCCTGATGAACGTTGGGTGTCACAATCATAATGATACCAAGAAAACGAAACAGTGGAAATTTTTCTCACTCGCAATGTTTTCAGATTCGTTTAGTGGAGAAATATCATCCGGATCTTCTAGAAACTACCCATTTACACTTGGGACAACAGTTAGAAAGCCAAGGAAAGCATAGGCTGCAGAAATTCATTATTTAGCTTGTAGCGAGTGGAAAGCAGCTATGAATATGTATAGGTAATATGCAGTAGCTTCGTATTTCAAACATAAGAAATTCAGTTATTAATGTAAACTCCTGAAGCAATCTAAAAATATTCCCTGTAGCGCGTGTGATGCGCTTGTAGAAAAAAACATGTTTTATTTTAGGACACTGGGTATGTGGGAAGAATCGTACAGAGTTGCGAAACAAAATGGCGGACCTACAGCAGCCAATCAAGTTGCCTTTCTTTGGGCTCGAACTTTACCCGTTGACTCTGCCATCAAACTTTTAAACAAGTATGGAATTTTGGAACCGTGCGTCAATTATGCTTGCGAAACCTATCAGTTTGAATTTGCATTTCAACTGTGCAAAGATTTACCGAACAAGGTAAGATTAGTTAATGTAGCATTAATTACGAAATTTACTACAGTAGGAAATGTAATTGACTATATCATAGTCTTGTACAATTAAGTACATTCGCTACGTAACCTTTTACCATAAATTTAAATTAATTTTAGTTAAAATTAACTTTAAGACTGCTCTTTAAAAAACTGATAATCTAATGCGTATAGTATTTAAAAATTTTTGTTTGAAAGATTGTTTTTATGTATTTTTCTCTTTATTCTTCCTCTCCTTTTTAAACACCTTAAAGGGGTGTATTTACTACTATTAAGTTGTCTTTTAATAAGCGATGCAAATAAGTGCTAGATATAAGTACAAAAAAGTAAGGTTAAGGGTTTCAAAGTGACAGATGAACTGTCATTTGTTACCAACCATGGAACCAGTCATATATACCAGGTGTACAAGTATGAAATGCGGTTTTTGGACAACAGATAGTGCACCAATGCAGTTTGTGCTATAAAGATTTGACACTGCGCCATTTTGTTGTGTCATCAACAAGTGTCAGACGCGCACGAGTGATGAATTGGAAAAGTGTGTGCATAGTGTTGTGTTGTTGTGTTCAATATGACGAAATTTATACCGAACAAAGAGCATTCGCGGACAGCATTAATTTTTTGTTTTCATTTGAAGAAAACTGCTGTTGAATCATACCGATTACTTCGAGAAGCTTATGGTGAACATGGTCCATCGCAAGATATGTGTCAGCGATGGTTTCGGCGTTTCAAAAGTGGTGACTTCGATGTTGCAGACAAGGATCGTGGAAAACCGCCAAAAAATACGAAGATGTGGAATTGCAAGCATTGTTGGACGAAGAAGATTCGCAAACAAAAACAACTCGCCGAGCAATGGGGCGTTAGTCAACAAGCTGTTTCCAATCGGCTCCGAGAGATGGGAAAGATTCAGAAGACCGGTAGATGGGTACCACATGAGTTGAACGATAGGCAAATGGAAAAGCGCAAAAACACGTGTGACATTTTGCTCACTCGGTACAAAAGGAAGTCGTTTTTGCATCGTATAGTTCCAGGGGATGAAAACTGGATTTATTTTGAGAATCCCAAGCACAAAAAAATCATGGGTAGACCCAGGCGCACCATCCACATCGACCGTAAGACCGAATCGCTTTGGCAGAAGGACTTCTTGGTGGGACCGGAGGAGCGTGGTCTATTCTGAGCTGTTAAAACCTGGGGAAACGGTTAATACTAAACGTTACCAACAACAATTGACCGATTTGAACCGAATACCGAAAGAGACAACACAAAGTCATTTTTCTTCATGACAATGCTTCATCACATACGGCAAAACCAGTTCGCGACACGTTGGAAACACTCAGCTGGGAAGTTCTACCCAATGCGGCTTACTCACCAGACTTGGCACCTTCCGATTACCACTTGTTTGAATCGATGGGTCACGCATTTGCTGAGCAGCGCTTTGGTTCGTACGAAAATGTGAAAAAATGGCTCGATGAATGGTTTCGCAGCAAAAGGCGAAGATTTTTACTGGCGTGGTTTTCACAAATTGTCCGAAAGAAGGGAAAAATGTATAACAAGCGATGGAGCATACTTTGAATAAAGCACTTTTTATCATTCTTCCGAATTTAACATGTTTTTTTAGAAAAAGAATCCGCATTTCATACTTGTACACTTGGTATTTGCTATGCAGAATTTCCCACATAATTAAGTATGTGGTTAATGTAGTTTATATAATTAATTAATAAATTAGCTAGAATCCCAACTCTAAGCGAGACATAATGCTCAAATTACACTGCTTACGGTCTGCATTACACATAGAAACCGACTACTTCGATTTGGTGAACACTAGTCAAGTATTGGCTTGGCTCATGCCACTTCGTGCTCATTCAATGTTCTAATATCGAATAATAAAGATTTTCGATATGCTACTTGCAATCGAAGGATGTCGGAAAGTCCTTTCAACTTGACAGGGTTTAATCTCAAAAAAAGATTCCTCATTATTAAACCTATACATACAAACCTTATTTTTGGTTGTTGTAAACGGAAACGTTAGGATTTAACAAAAATAAGGCCCTCTAAATCATAGGTTCCCAACGGAGGCGGTACCTCTTCAAGTGAGCGCTGAAACCCTCCATGGGGGGAGGTAGTGACAGAAACATTTTATGCAGATCTATACGGGTCGAAAGCCGATGAGGAAACTCTGAGAAGATCAAGAGAGGACAGCCGAAGGATACTTAATATCGGTTCCGAAGATCTACCAGACATCGAAGTTGAAGAAACTGAAAAAGCCATTAACCAAATTAAAAATGGAAAAGCAGCTGGAGAAGACGGCATCCTGCCGGAAATGCTAAAAGAGGGAGGACTGCCATTAATCAAAGAGCTTAAAAAGTTCTTCAATAAATGTCTAATCGAAGGAGTGTTACCAAAAGACTGGGAAACTGCCATTGATATACAACAAAGGAGATCCTAGCAATTTGGAGAACTAGACAAGAAGTTTGAAAATTGCCAACCCAAAGAAAACTTATAAAAAAGGTAGCTGAATATAATATCACAGCCTGGATGGTACTTCTTTTGTTCAAACGAAATCTAGGTAGAGGTGAATACAGCCACATTAACAGCAGTCTCTGCAAAACAGGAAGATTTATTTACTTATTGCCAACACTTGGAGGTTCTTCAAGCTGGTTTTTTGGAGCAATTCCAGGATAATTTAGACATGAATATACAGAGTTGGGTTTTAGATCTTTTTGCAACTGCAGATACAGTAGAATCATCAAATTTAGAATACCACCTCTCTACCCTGGATTGTGGGCAAGAGGACAGAAATTTGTAATTGCTGTTCTTTCATCGCATTTGGCTGAACGTGGGTTCAGTGCAGTAGCTAATTTAGCTAGGAAAAGGAACAGACAGCACATCACTGAACGTAGCAGTTTGCGACCGATAACGAAATTGGAACCCGACATTAACAAATTGTTCACCAGCTTCAACCATTTTTTTATTTCTTATTAATTTTGTGTTTATTTTTAAATTTTTAACAAACAATTTTTTACTACATTTGATGGTCGTTTTAATTAATTTCTACTTTGTGATTCTTAATAGATAGATAGACAGATAAAATAGGTATAGATAATATGCAACAATATTTTAAAATTTCTTCTTCTTCTTCTTCCTACGTTAGGACCATGTCCTGTGTTCACTTCAAAGGTTTCCCAGAAACAATTGCGATGATGAAGACTAGCTCTCATACCATCTTATTGGTGGTCTTCGAAGCGGTCGAGGTGTGTTTGGTCGCTTCTCTTTTGCAACCTTAGCCAACCGGTCATTTGGCATTCTGTCCACATGGTCTCTCCATTCTCTTCTCCTATTCCTTGCCCATCTTACCACATCCTGTATTCCGCACATTTCCCTTATTTCTTCACATCTCTTCCGGTTAAATAAGGTATGTCCTGTTATCGATCTAAGTGTTCGCATTTCTGTTGTTCTTAGGAGTCGTTTTGTTATTGTGTTCTCCGCTCTGGTTTCTATCGCGTACGTCATGATCGGTCTTACGCATGTTTTGTATATTCTTACTTTGCTCCTGGTGCTCATACATTTGTTTCTCCAAATTATATCTCTTAAGTATCCTGATATTAATGATGCCTTTGTAGTTTCAGTTTTTACTTCCTCCTTAAGGTTCCTGGTACTTGTTATGTTTGCCCCTAGATATTTGAAGGACATCACTTGTTCTACACCCTGATCATAAATCGCGAGTTTGCATCTTTTCGGTTCTTTAGATATTGTAAGGGATTTTGTTTTCTTTACAGATGTTTGCATGTTAAAAACATTTTGCTGTTTGTTGGAACTTATGTAGGAGTCTCTGTAAGTTATTTTCGTCTTCTGATATGATTACTGCATCATCGGCGTAGCATATTATTTTTATTTCTTTGTCTCCCAATTGATATCCTCTCCGAATTTTCTTTACTTCGTTTATAATTTCATCCATTATGATGTTAAATAAGATTGGGCTTAGGCTATGTCCTTGTCAGATTCCGGTTGTCATAGGTATTTTATTGCTTAATTTATTTGCTACTCTTACATATGTGTGGTTGTTGATGTTCAACTCTTCGATAGTTTTTATTATATTCGGGTAAATTCCCCTTTTTTGTAGTAGGGTTATGACATCAGTTAATCGTACCCTATCGAATGCCTGGGCAAGATCAATGAAACACATAAAGGCTATCTTATTAAACTCTATGGCTTTTTTCGGTAATTTCGCGGATTATAAATATGGCGTCTATAGTAGACTTGTTCTTTCGGAACTCTTGCTGTTCTTCACAGATTCCGGTTAACATTATTTCTTCTGCTAAAATTTTACTGAACAATTTTAGTATCGCACTCATTAAGCTGATACCTCGATAGGTTTTTGGATCTGTCCTTTCTCCTTTTTTGAAAATTGGTATCAAGATGCTTTCTTGCCATTCGGATGGTATAATCTTGGCTGTGAGTATTTTGTTAAAGAAAATCTGTAATTCTTCTAGTAATTTATCACCTCCATATTTGATCATTTCGGTCTTAATTTCGTCCATGCCCGGGGCTTTTCTGTTTTTTAGTTTCGCTGCCATGTGCTGTATTTGATTCAAGGAAATGGTCCTGTTTGGTTGGGCAACATTTTCATCTTCATGCTGTATTTCCTGTGTTAATGAATTGTTTTCTGATGGACTATAGAGTTTTTCGAAATATTTTTCCCATTCTTCCACCGTAATTTTTTTAAAAAAATTTTAAAATTTGGTATAATTAACTATTATGGCGTTGGAATTTTTTCTCTTCTCTTGTAAAGGGGGCGGTCGTCCAGAAAAGGTTGGGAATCTCTGCTCTAAATGTTTTTGTTCATTCAACAAATTAGTTAATAACAAGATAAAGTTGTCAAAAACCCATTATCATTATTATCCGTGAATGACACATTTTTGTTTGGCTCCGGTTAAACTGCCTATAAATTCGGCTAAAGTGTGATTATTTTTTTGAATTTCGATACACATATCAATAACAAGTAACAAGTTAATATAGTGAAAGAAAATACTTAATACAATTTATAGTGTCGGCGTAATAAGCAACTTATTACTTAAAATGGTGTTTACTGAAAGACAGAGATCTGAATTGGTATCTATTGTTAAGGAGGTAACGTAAAAAATAATAAGTGATAAGAACCTCATGGATTCCTTGGCGTCAAAGGTAGCAGATATCATTTCACAAAAAATCGATGAACAGGTCAGGACTTTGGAAACCAAAATAAACTATTTAGAATATCAAATAAAAAGTTTTCAAACAGAAAAGGAGGAGTTATATTTTAAAATGGACGACCTTGAACAACACGCAAAACTAAATCAGCTTCGCCTGTATGGACTCTCCGAGGACAACAAAGATTTAAAAACTAAAGTTTGTGAAATTATACAGTCTAAACTTGGAATTTCTAACATTGATATAGACAATTGTTATCGCATCGGTAAGCAAGACAGCAAATCATTAAAGTTAAGGCCAGTTGTTCTGGAATTCACATCTGTTAAACAACGCATCATGGTGTATTTGAATAAGAAAAGGCTGAAAAACAGTAAACTGGTAATAGTTGAAGAACTTACACTGCGGAGGTACCAGTTGCTGATGTTGGCGAAGGACAGGATAGGAAGAGATAAGGTATGGACAATGGATGGAAGGATATTTGCAAGAATTAATGGAAAAAAGACAATTATTAGAATGGAAGATGACGTTTTGCAACAGAGAGGGGCACTTTGACCGGTAGTTCAGATATTAGTTACATTTATTTTTTTTACTTCTTGCTTTTAATTTAAATTGGTGTATATTTCTTTCCTTTATTGCATCATTTTTTTTTTTCTCTTGAATTTGATAAGTATTTTTACTGTAAGATTATTACTGTTTATTTCATTATTATTCTTCTTTTTTCTTTGTAATATATTTTTGTAATTTTAGTACGGAAAAGAGAGAGGGACAGAGGATGAAGAAATTGTATATCGTATTTTTGGATGTACGTTCTCTATTGGCTCATTTTTCTGAGGTTAAAAGTATATTATTGCAGGAAAAATATGACATCTTAGGTATATCAGAAACATGGTTGGGTGAAAATATTTCAAATGATCAAGTACAAATTCCAAATACATCTTTATTAGAACTGATAGAGTAACAAGAGGTGTCGGAGTGGGCATGTACTTTAGGAATAATTTTAATTATGATGTTTTAAATTCTATTCAGACAGACCATTTGGAACAGTTATGGGTTAAATTTAATTTCAACAATATTTCATATGCTATAGGTGCATTATATAGACCCCCTAAGGGAGAATTTTGTGAATTTTTGAATAACTTTGAAGATTCTCTGTCATCCTTTTCAATGGAGTGCAGTAGTATTTTTTGTGGCGGTGACTTTAATTTAAATTTTTTAGATTTGTGTAAAAAGTGTTCAGGATTTTATTTTTTGTATAGAAACTTTTAATTTGCAACAAATTATTAACGCACCCACTAGAGTTACGAATAAAACGAATAGTTTGATACATTTAATTTTGATATCTAAAGATGAAAAAGTATATACTGCCTCAACGAAAAATTTCCCTCAGGTTTCCGATCATGCGCTTGTGGATTGCTGCCTTAATATTAATTTAGTATCAGAAAGTAAAAAGCATTGTATAATAAGAAATTTAAAACGTATCAATCAGGACTTATTAAGAACTTTTTTAGAAAATGCCCCATTTGAGGACATTGTGTATATTGTGGACATTAATGACAAACTTTCATATTTGAACACTCTAATATTAAATATTTTTGATGTTCTGGCTCCCATTATAATAAAGAAACAAAAACCGGTTTGGCTGACAGACACTGTGTAAACTATGATTAGATTGAAAGATAGAGCGTTTCATAAATACAATAGAACAACAAATCAAGAACATTGGAACCATTATAAACAGTTACGAAATCAAACTAACATCGCTATAAGAACTGAAAAAAGAAAATATTTAGAATTCTGCGCGAATAACGGTAACAGCAGAATACTGTGGCAAAGACTGAGCAACTTGGATATTGTGAATAAACCTACAGCTAAGCATCTTCCGGATGTCTTAAATAAACCTTCTGATATTAATGATCATTTTTTGCAATTCTCAAGAAACGACCGACAGACGGATCCAAATTTGATAGAATATTATTTAAATAATATGAAAACAAACTAGGAGAAAAAAATTGAGTTTTTTACTGTCACTACAGATGAAGTAAAATCTCAGTTACTTGGTATAAAATCACTAGCTACAGGTTCGGACGCTATAGGTTTTGAAATGTTGTGCTTATGTTGTCCCAGAATTTTACTTTTCCTTACTAATATAATGAATTGTTGTATTTTGGAGGGATATTTCCAGATACCTGGAAAATAGCTCGTGTTACACCCTTACCAAAAAGAATGATATTAGATCTTTTAATGAACTACGTCCTATAAGTATCCTACCATGTCTTTCAAAAATTTTGGAAAAAATAATGGATAAGCAAATAAGATTTTTCTTAGAAAATAACTCTGTTTTACCCATGAATCAGTCGGGTTTCAGAAAGGGGTACAGCTGTACAACAACTTTAGTAGGTCTGACAGATGAGATATTTGGAGCCTTGGACGTTGGGAAATCGTCGATATTGGTGCTCTTGGACTATTCTAAGGCGTTTGATATGGTATACCATGACTTACCGTTAGCTGTTCTAAATTTTGTTGGTTTTTCGAATAGTGCTATCGGATTTGTTGGAAATTATTTGAGCAACAGACTCCAGTACGTTGAAACGTCCATGGGGCAGTCATCGAGGGAATTGGTGAAGTGTGGCGTGCCACAGGGCTCCATATTGGGACCTCTACTTTTTACAATTTATACGAATAATTTTATTTCTTGTTTGAAGCATGTCAAGTCATATCTCTATGCCGATGACACTCAACTGTTGTACTGAATGGCTGAAGCAATGGTAAATAATGATTTAAGTGCTTTGGTGGAGTTTTCGGAGCGCCATGATTTGCTAATTAACCCTGATAAATCATCTGTAATGATTTTTGGTAAACATAGGGACCGTTTGCAGCGTGATATCAGTATAAACATTGCTGGTCAACGTTTAGAATTGCAAAATAGTTCAAAAAATTTAGGTGTTATAATAGATACAGATTTGCGTTTCAAAGAACACGCAGGGCATATTATACAAAGAGCCTATATGTCACTGAAAATGCTTTACCCACATCGACATCTTTTAGAAGAATCTCTCAAGGTAAAATTGGCAGATTCCCTGGTTTTAAGTCACTTTAATTATTGTGATATTATGTAAAGGAGCTGTTTACGTTTCATTTATGGTATAAGAAAATTTCAGTCCGTGTCCCACAAATTAGAGGATGCTAAGTGGTTGAATATGCAGGATAGACGTAGACTACATTCTTTGGTAATGTGTCATGTTTTTGTTGTTAATAACTGCCCACCATACCTAACAAATAAAATTATTTATAGAACAGATGTTCATAGGTTGAATTTAAGATTTGGTGGACTTATATCTCCACCACCTCACCGAATGACTCTTTTTAAAAGAAGCTTTCCCTACAATATTTATAAACTTTATAATACCGTACCTGTTGCTTTAAAAAACCCTTAAACCTGAGATATTTAGAAAGTGAATAAAAAGTATTTTAAACCAATTAGTTAATTAGGTTAATTTTTGTCGCATTTCTCTCTCTTTCTCTCCCTCTCTCTCTATCTTGTTTAGTTTTATTATTTTCTTTAATTCATGAACATTTATGCTAGATGATGTAATTTACATGGTGTTGAAATTTGAACAGTTTTAATTGTTTTTTTCAGCTCCTTTTTCTTCTTTTTTTGTAGCAGAAATATTGAAATGTATAATGTAAAGTGTAATATTAATGTTGTTTTGCAGAAAAGAGGAAATAAAATTATTATTATTATTATTTTTATATTTTAGGTTTCAGAAGTTCATTATAAATACGCAATGGCTCTAGAAGACGACGGCAAATTCCAAGAAGCCGAAGCCGAATTCATCCTAGCGGAGAAACCAAAAGAGGCGGTACTTATGTACGTACACGCTCAAAATTGGATCGCCGCTCTTCGGGTGGCGGAAACACACGAATCGTCGTTGGTACCCGAAGTACTTCAGGCACAAGCTGCTCAGTGCTTCAAGGACAAGCAGTTTAATGAGTTCGAGGTGCTTCTGCTCAGAGCTCAGGTGCCTGAGATGATTGTACAGAAGTATAAAGCTGAAGGTAACGTTTTAAATTGTAGCTCGACCAGTACAGCATCTCTTCCGTTTCTGGATGTGTTGGTACACTGGAATGTAACGACTTTTGCCATTTAATGTAATTTGTAAATTATTTATTGTCTACGCAATTTCCTTTCAGAAATGTGGGTCGATGCTTTACGCGTATGCAAAGATTACCTACCCCATCTTTATCCGAATCTACAAGCAGAATACAGTAGCTCGCACCATAATAAAACCACAGATATTAATATAGAAACGCTTCTCTCCAGAGCTAACGAATGGGCCTTAGCTGGACAGCACAAGCAGGCTATCGAATGCCTTTTGCAAGTCAACACGTCGATTACAGAGCCATCTATCGTGAAGAGAGCGTTATTAAGGGCAGCCGATATGGTTAATAAATTTTTATTCGGACAGGAAGCTTTGGATGTTATCAAAGTTTTATCACCAAGGTAAAAAAGATTATTCTATGGAATGTATATCATGTACGACGAACGGGTGCCGACAATATCACTATTATATGCTTGCAAAGCCAATTTATAATGGGTTGTGGTTGTCATAAAAATGTAAATTTACTCGTAGGGCAATTGAGGTAATAATGATTTATGGGGTTATATACACCTGGAATTTTCAAAAATTTGATTTTTTTAAGGATTTTTATTCTCTATCATGATTATCATTAGCTTATTCCATCCAGAGTCGGATGCAAGCCTCCCCACGTTATCTCCAATGAGCTTTGTTGTTTGCTTTTTGCATTCAATCGTCTTCTGCTAATCTTTTTATGTCGTCCCTTCAATTGTTTTTAATTCTTATTGAATTGAACAAAACTATTAAATCCATTGCATTTATTTACTTAAATAAGCATTTTACCAACCACATAGGAGAATTACAGATTTTCTTTAACAAAATACTCACAGCCAAGATTATACCATCCGAATGGAAAGAAAGCATCTTGATACCAATTTCGAAAAAGGAGAAAGGACAGATCCAAAAAACTATCGAGGTATCAGCTTAATGAGTGCGGTACTAAAATTGTTCACTAAAATTTTAGCAGAAGAAATAATGTTAACTGGAATCTGTGAAGAACAGCAAGGGTTCAGAAAGAACAGGTCTACTATAGACACCATATTTATAATCCGCCAAATTACCGAAAAAGCCATAGAGTTTAATAAGATAGCCTTTATGTGTTTCATTCATCTCACCCAGGCATTCTATAGGGTACGGTTAACTGATGTCATAACCCTACTACAAAAAAGGGGAATTCACCCGAATATAATAAAAACTATCGAAGAGTTGAACATCAACAACCACACATATGTAAGAGTGGCAAATAAATTAAGCAATAAAATACCTATGACAACTGGAATCAGACAAGGAGATAGCCTAAGCCCAATCTTATTTAACATCATAAAGAATGAAATTATAAACGAAGTAAAGAAAACTGGGAGAGGATATCGATTGGGAGACAAAGAAATAAAAATAATATGCTACGCCGATGATGCAGTAATCATATCAGAAGACGAAGTTAACTTACAGAGACTCCTACATAAGTTCCAACAAACAGCAAAAGTGTTTAATATGCAAATATCTGTAAAGAAAACACAATCCCTTATAATATCTAAAGAACCGAAAAGATGCAAACTCGCCATTTATGATCAGAGTGTAGAACAAGTGATGTCCTTCAAATATCTAGGGGCAAACATAACAAGTACCAGGAACCTTAAGGAGGAAGTAAAAACTCAAACAACAAAAGCATCATTAATATCAGGATACTTAATAGATATAATTTGGAGAAACAAATATATGAGCACCAGGAGCAAAGTAAGAATATACAAAACATGCGTAAGACCGATCATGACTTACGCGATAGAAACCAGAGCGGAGAACACAATAACAAAACGACTCCTAAGAACAACAGGAATGCGAACACTTAGATCGATAACAGGTCATACCTTATTTGACAGGAAGAGATGTGAAGAAATAAGGGAAATGTGCGAAATACAGGATGTGGTGAGATGGGCAAGGAATAGGAGAAGAGAATGGAGAGACCATGTGGACAGAATGCCAAATGACCGGTTGGCTAAGGTTGCAAAAGAGAAGCGACCAAACACACCTCGACCGCTTGGAAAACCACCAATAAGATGGTATGAGAGCTGGTCTTCATCATCGCAATTGTTTCTGGGAAACCTTTGAAGTGAACACAGGACATGGTCCTAACGTAGAAAGAAGAAGAAGACCAATCACATAGCACCCTTGTAAGTGTTAAAAGCGATTTTTTTGTTGAAACTGAACATAAAACTTTATTTTTTTATGTAAAATTAGAATTATTAACTTCAAAAAACACTGAAACTAGTTTTGTTCAATTTTTTAATCTAGCAGTTGCACATATTTATTTTAAACAGCATTTTGCCATGTAGCTTACGAGGCTGGTTTGAAAAGTCCGTGCAAAGTCCGAGAGATGGCACCACCCGCGCGTATCGAGGTCATGTTTAGTTAGTAGCATCTCTTGAATGAACGCACACCAAGTTTCAGCCATATTGGTCTATTTCTTTGTGTTTGGCATTCGTGTGAATCAAAGAAGTCGAGTGATTTTCAAAAAATGGACGAAAAAGAATTTCGTGTGGTGATTAAACATTACTTTATGAAAGGCAAAACGCCTCAGGAGACTAAAGAGAAGCTTGATAAACATTATGGTGACTCTGCACCTTCGATTAGAACAGTTTATAAGTGGTTTCAAAATTTTCGGACTGGCCATATGGGCACAAGTGACGCTGAACGTTCTGGACGGCCTGTGGAGGTTACGACTCCAGAAATCATTGATCAAATCCATGATATGGTGATGGATGACAGAAGAGTTAAGGTGCGTGAGATTGCTAGTGCTGTGGGCATCTCGACTGAACGGGTACATAATATTTTGCATAAACATTTGGACATGAGAAAGCTATCCGCAAGATGGGTGCCGCGATTGCTCACGCTTGACCAAAAACGGAATCGTGTGAAGTGTTGCAAGGATGGTCTGCAGCTGTTCCAGAAGAATCCGGAGGACTTTAAGCGTCGTTTCGTCACTGTGGATGAAACATGGATACATTACTATACTCCTGAGACCAAACAACAATCTAAACAATGGGTTACCAAGGGGGAATCTGCACCAAAAAAGGCGAAGACCGTTCCTTCGGCCGGAAAGGTTATGGCGACTGTCTTTTGGGATTCGCAAGGGATAATCCTCATCGACTATCTGGAAAAGGGTAAAACTATTACAGGTGAATATTATTCATCGTTACTGGACCGTTTGAAAACCGAGCTGCAAGAAAAAACGCCCGCGATTGGCCCACAAGAAAGTCCTTTTCCATCACGACAACGCACCAGCACACACCTCAGCAGTTGTAGTCGCAAAAAAAAATTAATGGAAATAGGATTCCAACTCGTTTCACAACCCCCCTATTCTCCAGACTTGGCTCCTTCGGACTACTATTTGTTTCCCAATTTGAAGAAATGGCTGGCTGGACAAAGATTTTATTCAAACGAGGAGGTGATTGCAGACACTAATGGATATTTTGCAGACTTGGACAAATTCTATTATTCGGAAGGGATCAACAAACTAGAACATCGTTGGACGAAGTGTATAAGCCTAAAAGGAGACTATGTCGAAAAAATAAAAAAGGTTTACCCCAAACACATAAGTAGTTTTTATTTTTGCACGGACTTTTCAAACCAGCCTCGTAGTTAAAGGTGGTGTATGCGTGTTTTTTGTTAAACATGAACATTAAAATCTAATATTTTTAAGTTTTTATAATAAATGTGATTCAGAACATTTAAAGGTGTCCGAAATAATACTTGGATTGACTCAGCCGATACTTGGTGGAGATTCATAACTAGAAGTTTTGCAAGAAGTAAAACACTACTTAAATTTCCACTAATTCTTTTTATTTTTAACACCATGACATGTTTCGTTGTACGACAGCTTCTTCAGATGGTTTGTTACAAAATGAGGGTAAATTACTATAATAAATGGTTGGTTCACTACACAGGGCAACAAAAAGATATTTTTTGTTTTGGTGCCTGGGATTTTAGAGCTGATTTTAACTATATTTGGGACGCTAAATCTATACATGCAATCCGTTTTTCTCTATCAGCTCTACTTTTTTAGATACATCAACTTATCTACCAATGTGGTTTTTATTCAGTATATTCATTTATGAGAGTTCTAAAATTATTATATATTCATTAATGTAGGTACAATGGTTTTATTGTCAGTCTGTAATTGAGTAAATTCCAGGTAAATCTATAAATAGTGGAACCATTGCCTATCAGGTACCTGAACTGACCCTTTTAATCACCTAACTCGAGTAAGTCTCGTCAGTTTGTGCGTTCTTACTAATGAGAGTAGATCGAATTCGGCGTGTTATTTTATGTTAAGAAAAGAGTGTTTTTGTGTTATTGAACAGAATTAAAATGAGTTCAGGTTCCAGTTCAAGAAGAAGTTGTGTAAATCAACCTGATGTGTTTTGCTATATATGCGGAGAATACATGTTTCAACAAAACAGACAAACTATTACTGACTTTGTAAAGCGAGCGTATCTTGGATACTTTGGAGTTAAGCTTGGTGATCAGGACAAAACGTGGGCCCCGCATCTCGTATGTAAAACTTGTACAGAGCATTTACGGCAGTGGACTACCGGGAAAAGAAAATGTCTAAAATTCGGCGTACCAATGGTCTGGAGACAACCAAAAAACCACTTTAATGATTGTTATTTCTGTTTAGTAAATACTAATGGAATCAATCGAAATAACCGCAGAAAGTGGACTTATCCCAATTTAGACTCGGCAATACGCCCTATCCCGCACTCAGATGAAATACCGATTCCAACATTTCATCAGCTACCACATATCTCGGATGACGAATATTTTCCCTCTGATCGCTCTTCTGATGCTAATAAAAGTTCTGATGCTAATGAAACTAACAGTGACTATGAGGGGACGTCATCAGTTCCTCAACGCTTCAATCAAAATGAATTAAATGATCTCACCAGGGATCTCAATTTATCGAAAAAAGCTTCTGAAGTACTGGCTTCTAGGTTGAACGACAAAAATTTACTGGAACAAGGAACCAAAATTACCTTTTACCGTACAAGAGAAAAAGATCTGCTACCATTCTTTTCTCAAGAAGACAATCTTGTATTTTGTCACGGAATTAGGGGACTCATGAAAGAAATGGGACTTTCTGAATATATTCCAGATGATTGGCGCCTATTTATTGACAGTTCAAAGCGAAGTTTAAAATGTGTCCTTCTACATAATGGGAATAAATATGGTTCAATACCACTAGCTCACTCAACGAAACTGAAAGAAGAATATAATACCATAGCTTTGGTCTTGCAGAAGATAAAGTATTACGAACATCAATGGATGATTTGTGTAGACTTAAAAATGGTAAACTTTCTTCTTGGGCAGCAAAGTGGTTACACGAAATATCCGTGTTTCTTGTGCCTCTGGGATAGTAGGGACAAAACACATCACTGGGTTAGAAAAGATTGGCCTCAGAGAGAAAATATGGACGTTGGGGAAAAGAATGTCATTAACGACGCTTTGGTTGAAAGAGAAAAAATCATACTTCCTCCGTTACATATAAAGTTGGGCTTAATGAAGCAATTTGTAAAGGCTCTTGATAAGAATGGGTCTTGTTTTGCATATATAGGGGTAAAAATGCATCAGTTGAGCACAGAAAAACTCAAAGCAGGGATATTTGACCGCCCACAAATAAGACAATTAATTAAGGATCCTGCCTTCATAAATTCAATGAATCAAGTTGAACGAGAAGCTTGGACATCATTTGTTGCAGTTGTAGAAAATTTTCTAGGCAAACATAAAGCTCAAAACTATGTTGAAATGGTTAACAAGATGCTTAATAGTTTCAAATCCTTAGGGTGCAATATGAGTATTAAAATATACTATTTACACAGCCACTTAGACCGTTTTCCAGAAAATTTAGGAGACATGAGTGAGGAACAAGGTGAAAGATTTCACCAAGATATTAAAGTTATGGAGGACCGCTACCAGCAGATTACTGCTGGAGTTTAAAAAGGGACTGTTTAAAAAAACATTCAAGAATGTCGCGGAAAAGAAGCTTTCCAAGTGTTGAGTGACTATTTCATTTCTCTAATGTTTTTTTTTGTTTGTAAGTACGACATAATATTGTATTTTGTATAACTAAAATAAAAATTTCGTATCTACTTTTGTTTACTACACTTACGGATTTGAGTTACAATAATGTAACTTATATTTCTCTAAAATTGTATATCTTAAAAATTTGAGCTCCTAGGTACAAATGAATACGTTATTTGAATTCAGGACATCAAATTGATATAGAATCAGCTCAAAAAACCTCGACACCAAAACAGCTGTTCCCCTGTGCTATTTATGGCAGGTAATAAAATAATTTAATTAAACAGATTTAGTAATGGTGAATTATTTAAGTGTAATTGTTCATTTAGGAAGGAAAACTTAATTTTAAGTAGTGTTTTACTTCTTGCAAAACTTCCGAAATAATAGTTTTAGTCCATAATTTTAATGATTATACAGCTTTACATTATTTATTAAAATTATTTCTGGCAACTTTAAATGTGTTATCTGAAAAAAACCTCACGGTGTATGTCTTTTTTTTATGATTGTTTTGAATTCAGCATAAAAAAATACTTAAGAAAATACGTGTTTCACTTAAAAGACAGAGAATTATTATATTTTTGTATACCTGTGTAATTAAACATAATTTTTTTGGTCGAAAATTGCGTACTAAAGTTTGAAACACGGTAAATTTTTTATTTAAAAAAAAACCCTTTGGAAATTTTTAACTACATTATTTTACAAGATTAATTTTTAATTTGGAAGATTGGATTATTTCTTGTGAAATTATCCTGCACAGGATGTATTTCGATAATAGTTTTCATCAGTAGTCCATTTAATTTAAAGTTCTGATAATTTAAAGTTAAAAATAGATAATCGTCATTCTTTTGTATTATTTACTTAATAACCTAACGCATAGTTGGTACTGTGCAGGATCTCTTTTATGTTCCCAGTAGGTACAGCATTTTCGTTTCAGATTAATAGAAATTGGAGAATATTCTGCAGCCGCACAGCTATACATAAGTATGGAATTGATGAAGGAAGCTATCGATGCTTTTATAACGGCCGAAGATTGGAATAAAGCTAGAAAAATCGCTAAGGAATTGGAGCCTGCCTATGAGAATTACGTCGAAAGCAAGTATAAGGATCGACTACTCAAAAAAGGAGATGTGGAACAACTCGCAGATGTTGGTAAGCATATCAAAATACGTAAAAAAGTACTAAAAATAATTATATTTCTAAAAACTGTGTTTCAGACATCATTGGCGCTTTGGATCTTCTAGCCGAACAAGGTCAATGGGCAAGATGCATCGAGAAAGCTAAAGCTCACAATGTGGCACCAATTTTGCATAAATACGTCGCACTCTATGCGGCTAAGCTACTCAAAGATGGCTTTGTAATCGAGGCTCTGGGACTCTATTCGACACATGGGGCTCCTGCTATGCCGCAGAATTTTAATATTTATAACCATATCGCTACGGAGCTTTTCGGGGCTCCAGAATTGTCGGGATCAGACAGTTATGAAGTCTGGGACCAATTGAGGCGTATGCTGTTAGAAATTGTAAGTAAATAATTATTTTGGTGGATTCATGTTTAGGACTCCAAGGAGAGTAAAAAAATATAGCCAAAAATCTAAAAAGTATGACTGGTCGAATATCAAAAAATTGTAAAATAGATTTATTGGGAAACTGCCCATCTGTCTTTTACTTCCTTTCCTAAGAAGTATTGTATTTGTAAACAGATCACCCTCCTACATTTTTTCATACCGTCACGTTTCATGATTCCTAGATCACGAGAAACGTAGTTTTCAATTTTCGTCAGCCTGTCTGTACTGCTTTTGTCGCAATAATTCGCGAACAAAATAAGATTTGTATTTCGAATTTGGCACTCATACAGTACTTACCATAGGAATGGAACTTATAGTTTTTGGGCGATTTCGCCTTAAGGGAAGGGGTTGAAAGGGGTGTAGGTCGTTAAATGTTGCAGATTTTCAAGAGTATACGGCGCCTAAATCCGGACAAATTAAACAATTTTTTAAAGAAAATTTTATTCATCAAAAAATTAAAATGAAAAAAAAATCGTCTTGCATGTCAGTTATGTGACCTATTTAGAGTAAAATTATTCGATGTAATCTTCCTCAGTCGCAATGATCGCCACCATTCTGAGCCTGAAGCAATAGAACGCTCTCTTTAAAGCTGGGCTGTCTATATTGACAAATGCTGCTTCGATAACTGTGCGTAAAGTTGCCACCTTAGGGTGCCTGGTACGCTCCTAACATAGTAGTCGAGAGGTTTAAATGCGGGGGGGGGCAGAACTCTTTAGACTAGAACATGTCCACGTTATCCGATCATCAGTTTTTGGACTAAATGGCTCGTGTGTGCCGGTGCACCATCCTTTTGATACACATACACGCCTCATGTCGTACACAGTTGATCTCGGGTACCCGAGGAAGCGAATTATTTCAGTCGCCGAACGTCCATCACGAAGACTTTCGTTAATCGAGGCTCTTCGGTTGTACTCCGCACTTGTTCGCAACAGCTCGGTCATTTCGAGGTTATGACTGTTTACTAGAAGTATGTGGCTTTCACGTACGTCAACAACGACCTATAGCGGAACTACTATATGGCGGAAAATTCAAATTGACATTTGTCTTAATTCAAGCACCGCACCATGTATATAATATTAATTGGTTTGGTAAATATAATATATAGTTAAATATGGGTTTTAAGAAGGAGTTTAGAAGGTGTAGCTTCTGGTATATGCTTTGTACGAGTATGTCCTTTTTAGGGTTTTTAAAGTTGGGGATCTGAAAAAATCATGTTTTCTTCATTTTATTATTATCAATTTTAACAGAGATTGTATGGTGACGGGGGGGAGGAACTTGATTACAGAGTGACCTCAAAAAATTAATAGAATAAGTTGACTTTTTCCTAGGTTTTAGCTGAAAAATAAATTTTAAATGTGATTATTTTTAAGGATGCATATAAGGGATGAAAATTGTATGAGAGGTGGTAAGAGGGGGTTGTTGAAAATAAATCATATTTTATGCCAGTCTCACTATTCTTGTAGTTAAACAGTTCATGTTAAAAACAGTAAGACGAAAGAACCGGAAAGTGAGTAAGTCACTTCAAAAAGGTTTTTTTTCATATTTATAGAGTTTTTGAATAAAATTTTGGTTTATAAATTTAGTAGTTTTTTTTAAGCTGCCTGTTTACAAAGGACGTACTGGGTAAACTGCTTCAACGATTTTGTTTATTCATTCTAGAATGAAGGTTTAGATGTAGCTCCTAACATTAACGTGGAAACAAAAATGCACTTCAAGAATCTGTTGCTGATTGCTCATTATTATGCGTTAAGATGTGCCTGTCGACAGACCACTTCTCTAAAATCGATAGCAGTGAAAATTAGTACCGCATTGTTACGATATACCGACGTTATTCCAGCAGACAAGGCTTATTATGAAGCAGGTAAGTTAACTTAATTAAATGCAGTGGTGGTCGCCCCAGCTCGACAATATAGTCCCGGCTTATCAAAAGAAGAATTACAAGTTCGATCCCCGGAAGGACAGTATACTTATTTATTCCAGTATATTTCCCGAGGCCACATACCACGTTATGCTGCCACGAAGCAAACCTCTGCAAACTCCTAAAACAAGACTTTGTTGTCAAGGCATGTTGTTGGCGTGCGAACGCTTGTACCAGATTGAGGACGAAGACATACGATTTTTGCTCTGCTCTCCAGAGGGACGCATGTGTGATAGATCGAGAGCTAAGCCCGCGGCCTGTTGTTGGAGGGGAGCCATGAGCGATTGAAATAATCATCATATTCTTATTTTCTATAATAACCGGTCTATTGTATTTAATCGCAGTATATGATTGCAGGTAAAGATTTAAAAGAAGAAGGCCGTCTTTCCGAAGCATTCGTATTTCTAAATCACTACCTAGACCTGTGTGAAGCAATAGAAGAAGGTGAAGGACAACTGGTAGATCATTCAGACCTGGTTCAAACTGATTTCCCTTCAAATATCCCCGTACCGGCGGATATGTACCTTGCTGACGATCCAAAGGAGCATGATAACATTAAAGAGTGGGTATTGGCTGTCAGTATGGATCAAAAAGTAGAGCAGGTATGAAAAAGATTTCATATTCGTTTGTTGGACAAAGCCATGATCGGACAATCGGTAGAATTTAAGGAATTGAGTTGAAATTATGTCCTATCATGTACATTATCTTTAATACAAAAATTACATAGACAGCGATACTGTAGCAAGTATAAAAAAGACTGTGTAAAACTGTAAAGCGATTTCCACTCTATTAATTGTGTTTTAGGTATTGCCATTAGATGAACGACAGCTATACGAAAGTTCCCTTCAACCAGGAGAACAACCATGTCTAATTACAGGATACCCAATTAAAAAACAAGCGATTGCTTTCTCAAATTCAAATTATCAGGCAAATAAAGACGCATGGTCTAAGTTAAATATGGGAGCTAAGATGGCGCCCGATTCAAATGTACCAAGTGCCATTAGTTTTATTCAGAAGTGGTGTGGTTCACCTAGTAATTAGAAGACAAAGAAAATGATATATTGTTTAGTTTTAGTTAAAATATATTGCGTGTGTTTTGCACTGTATTGACTTCTGAGACAATTAATAAAATTCATATTTTAAAATTTGCATGTACTGTTGCGTGCAAAAGCTTTGGGCCAGAAATATGTTTGTGATTGAGTTATAAAAGGAGAAGAGAAAAAACCAAATACACCATCATAAACTACTTTAATTACACTATCAACATATACAACTCAAAAATATTCTTCTATAAATAACAATAGAAAAATCTAAGAAAGCATTAGTTCATAGGACCAGAAAGGATAAGGCTAGGAAACCATGGATAACTGGTACGATTATTGAGTCATGTAATACCGAAAGTATTTTATATAAAAATTGGCAAAAGCATCCAAATGATGATAAACTAAAAAACAAAATATAAGACTTATGCCAATAAACTGTACCAAATTATAGATAGAAGAATTATATGAGAGAAGTAAAGTAGATTCTTTTGGTAACGAGAGTAAAAAACTATGGCAATATGTAAAAGAAAAAACAGGAAATATTAACAAAAAACGAGAGGAAGTAAAAGTGTTAGTGACTGAGACGGGAAAAATCGAAAACGGATATGATATTGCAAATCATTTTAATGAGTTTTTTAGTGGTATTGGAGAAAAGCTTGCCAAAGAAATCCCGAAAACAAACCAATCAGGTTGTACACCTAAAAAGAAGGTTTGCAGTTCCTTGTTTTTGAGACCTACTAATGCTTATGAAATTGAGCTAACATTAAACCAGTTAAAAAATTATTCAGGGGGTGTAGATGATATACACACGCGGGTCATTAAAAAATAAGCAGTTATATTGCAAAGTCACTTGCACATATGATAAACATGTGTTTTGAGAGAGAGAGAAATGTCCCAATCACTTCAAAATGGCAGAAATAGTACCAATCCACAAGAAAGGCTCAAAGACAGAAGCAACAAACTATAGGCCTATCTCCTTAATATAAAATTTTGCGAAAATATTTGAAAAAAATACTCCACGATAGACTTACAAATTTTTTAAAGAAGCACAAGATGATATCAAACAGCCAGTATGGGTTCAAAAAAGGTATTGGTACAAAAGATGCTTTAACATTTGTACTGACTTTTTGTATAGTAATCTAGATATGAGCAAACCAAACATAGCTGTTTTTTTGGACCTGGCCAAGGCTTTTGATACAGTAAACCATGATATATTATTACACAAAACAGAGTGCTATGGTATAAGGGGCGTTACGCATAAGCTTGTTAGAGATTATCTTGATGACAGAACACAAACTGTAAAAATAGGAAATAATAAAAGTAGTTTTAGAGACGTGAAAATTGGAATACTACAAGGTACTATTTATTTTTATTTATTTATTTGAGACTCTGCCAATGGATAGAATAGTCTCTTATGCTAATGACACTATTATTGTATTTACTGAGGAGAACTGGACAAAAACAGTCCTACAAGCAAATGCATTTTTGGATAAGGTATACTTGTGGTTGAATACAAATTAACTTTCTTTGAATGTAGTAAAAATAGTGTACATTACATTTGCCAATTACATTGATTCAATTCCACCTGAGGCACTCTTGACAATAAATACACAAGAATTGAAGAGAGTTGATGACACTAAATATTTAGAGGTAACAATTGATGCAAATACGAGGGTTGTGTAAGAAATAAGGTTCCCAACGCTGTAAACTCGCCGCGCGAGATGCTACGCGAAATCCGGCAACACCGCCGTGTGCGCTGATTCCCCCACTCTAGATCCCGCCTTGGTAGAACTCGCTGCGACGTGCAGTGCCGGCCTGACTGCCATCCGCGATGGAATCCCCGATCGCCGTCACCGCCAGGTGCGAAGTTCGTGCGGTAATCCGATTTTTGCACGCTAAAAAGTTACCAGCGGTTGATATTCATAGGCAGTTGTGTGAAGTTTATGGGGAAGCTTGTATCAGCGTTCAACACGTCCGCAAATGGTGTAGGGAGTTCTCCGAAGGACGCACAGACATCCACGATGAGCAAAGAAGCGGAAGGCCATCGATCTCCGACGAAGTTGTGTCGAAGATTGAGCGAATTCTGCTCGAGGATAGGAGGATAACGATTCGGGAACTGGCTGCCCGGGTTCCTGAGGTTTGTGAAAAAACAATCCACACGATTTTGATTGAAAGGTTACGTTATCACAAGGTGTGTGCGCGGTGGGTACCGTACATGTTTTCAGAAACCCACAAAGCCGATCGCGTCAAGTGTGCCCAGGAGTTTCTTCGAGAATGCGCCGAGAATACCGAAGATTTCTTAGACTCCATTGTTACCGGGGATGAAACGTGGTGTCATTACGTCACCCCGGAAACAAAACAACAATCGCGACAATGGCGCCATACCGGATCGCCTAAACCGAAGAAGTTCAAGCAGACGCTGTCCGCAGGGAAAGTGATGGTTACGGTCTTTTGGGACCGTAAGGGTGTCCTGCTTGTTGAGTTTATGCCTCGAGGGATCACAATAAATTCGGAAAATTATTGTGAGACCTTGAAAAAACTCAGAAGAGCCATCCAAAATCGCCGGAGAGGAAAACTGACAAAAGGCGTTAGACTTCACCACGACAATGCGCGCCCGCACGTCTCTCGCCAAACCAAGGATTTAATCGACAATTTTGGCTGGGATCTCGTTGAACATGCTCCCTACAGCCCTGATCTTGCACCGAGTGACTTCCACTTGTTTCCAAAATTAAAGCAACACTTGGGTGGACAATGTTTCGAGACTGATGAAGAAGTGCAGGAAGCGGTCACCAAATTCCTCCACGGACTGGCGGCGGACTTCATTGAAGCGGGATTCCAAAAGTGGATTAGTCGTCAACAAAAATGCGTGGAAAAATCTGGAGATTGAAAAAATTGAGTTGAAAAATAGCTAAGCAATTAAGCTTTCCAATGATGTATTTTTCAGTTCAAATAAAAAATGCCTTACACCTGAAAAAAATGTGGGAACCTTATTTTTTACACAAACCTCGTATGAAATGGAAAAAAAAAATATAGAAAATATAGTCAAGAGAACTAAATATTTGACATATATTTTTGCAAAACTAGTAAAGATCGTGGATAGAGACACTTTGCTCAGGATATATCATGGCCTTTTTTAATGGTGTAAGCTATGGAATAGTGGCGTGGGGCTCTGTATATGATAATGCAACGGGATCTCTTGCATGTATTCAGAAAAGACTACTAAAAATTATAAATAAAGCTAGATGAATAACTGTTAACAAGAAACTATTACATATCAAACAAACATATGCACTGGAGATCCTCATGCATAATTATGCGATTTTGCGTGATGTGTACACCACCTCAAAAAAGATTACCAGAAAATAAAAATGGACTTAGAAGGGATTATCTAGAAGTAGGAAAAAAGAGTCCTATATATATGGCAACTGACCTTTTCAATAAGCTTTCAAATGAACTTAAAAATATATTTGGGAGTAATAGAGTTATCAAAAACAAACTGAAAAAATGGGTTTTAGAAAGTTGTTAATGGGACATGTATGGGGAAAAAGAGGGTACAAATTTGCAGTTGGAACCTTTGTGATTCGGAATATTGGTGCATTTTAGAAGACCTCTTTTCTTTCAATTGATATAAATTATTTTGCTCATTATATTTTAAATTTTTAATTTGAACTTTAAATTTAATTTTTAATTTTCTAATGTTTTATTATTAATATTAAGTTTTTGTTATGTTTTTATCCAAGCCTGCATACAGGTGCCTGCGTGCTGCAGGCTTCTGGAATACTTTGTTTTTGTATTTAGATTATAAATAAATAAATAAATAATAAAAATAACATTAGTCAGCTGTTCATAAGTATTAGGCCAACTTTAAATTTCACAATAAAACGGTATATGACATAGCAAAAATCACTATAACTCAGAAAAAAGGGGCAGTAAAAGATACATTCTTATCAATACTATGTAGCCATACCCTTCGAAGCTTATACGGTGACACATCTCACATATCTTTGGTGATATTGGCCCACTCTTCTTGAACTTTTTTCGAGAAAGCACATTTATTAGAACGATTCTGACTTCCCACTTTCATTTTTAACTCTTCATTCTAAAACTCAAAGATTTTTCTTTCTCAAAAATTCATGCAAAAGCTTGGATCGATGTTTCGGATCATTATCTTGTTGAAAAATCCATCTTCGTGGCACATTTCGACGCCCATAAGGAAGCATGTGTTCGTTAAAATATCTCCGTACATAACAGCGTCCATATATTTCAATTTTAACTGTGGGACCTGCGTACATTGTGAGGAAAGTGCCATTTTTTGGACAAGAATGTGTTGACAGTCGGCATTTTATCCGATTTGAATAAATCAAACGGGAAAATACTCGTACTTATGCGGAGGCTAGCAATCGGGCATACCTATAGTACTCACTGCTATCTATTAAAAAATGAGCAAGCTTCCACATGCTCAACCTGTGGATCTCCTTTATCAGTGGCTCACCTAATCGAGGTAATACATTTCAAACCCACTAGAGATAAACACAATGTTCCATCCAGCTTGAAAATAACTATTGACACTTTTGAAACATTAAAGACAGGTCTTATAAACTATCTGAGGGGCGCTAAATGACCCTGGTGTCGATGCGCCCAGGTCACTTAATATCTATCTATTTACCTTTTTATATATTTTTAGTAATTCTCATATTGAAGGTGAATGTGTAATTGAATGTCATAGAATACTTCAGCGATCACGGTACGGAACACTAATTACGCAAGTCCGACTTGCACTTGGTCAGTTTTTTTTCTTTTTAAATTGTCTTATATTTCTCGTTTAAAAAATACTGCTATATAATACACAAATACTATATTAAAGAAAGAGTTCATATTATTTAGATACTATTAATGAAGAAAAACAAAAAATTCTTACAGCCAGACCAAACATAATTTATTAACCTGCTCAAACAACAAATTTCTGTATGTTCTAATTACTTAACGATACATTCCTAAAGTTTAATTTATTTTTTGTTAAAAATCTAAATATATCACCATAAAACGTGTATGTTAACACTTTAAACTGATGCAGCATAAAATCGAGACATAACAGTTGCGTATTGTGAAGAAAACCCTAATATTAAATTTTGTAAAAATTTAATGAAAGCGTCCAACCCTGTGTCAAACATAAATATATGTATATCTTTATAATAGTTGCTGGGAACACACAACTTGTCTACTTATTACCTGGATAACGACATCGCTACGATGAAATTGCTAATTCTTAGTACCTACTGCATGAACAGGTTCTCTGCTGACGGTAGAGGAGCTAACCCGTGAGTTACATTGGGCAGTTGGGTTAAATCAGGTAAATTTTGTACGTGCGATTGTAATTCTTGTCGTACGGTGTATATTTTTGATAAGGTTTCTTGATATTCCTAAAAAATGTATTTTCCTTAGTTAATTTGTTACATAAATAAATCAGCTATGTTGGGAATTTGGAATCTTTGGCACTGGGACTACTCATCACCACTACACCAAACACTTTATTTTTGCACTCGACGCGCGTTTCGCTAACCATGATAGCTTCATCAGGAGCGATGATTGACTCATCCTCATCGGTTAAATAAGAACGTGACCGCTCGTATTCTTAAAAAAATGTGTTTCGAGAATATTTTTGCCATCAGTTTCGCGTGCTAATAACAACGTCTTTCCTCTGAGCTTTCTCTCTACAAGGGACCAAACGGTTCCAATAGGGTTGACGTCAGGCGATAGTAAGGGCCACTCTAGTATCTTATCGTGGGCCCAAGCGAACCGCTTCGCCACATGATGTTCGCCTAGCAAAGATTTCTTCAACGTGCTTCCGAATTTGACATCATAAGCATGAAGATGTCGAATGGTCTCATGGGACACATTCAAACATGTTTTTTTTTTTAATTTTGCCGCTTCTTGACGCAGCGTCAATTTCGGGTCCCGTGAAAACGATTCGTTTTTCACCTTTCCGAATGACTTTGCCTACCGAGCCACGTTTTGGCAACTCGTCGACATGTCTCGTCTCGTTAAAACGATTTATCTACTTCTTCACAAATGGCATCGACTTTTTAATATGTCTAGCGGCCGCGGAATGTGTCTTTTTAGGCCCCATTGGATGGGAATAAAAAAAGACTGTCTCGAACCGACGCGCAAACAAGTGACTCATTTTGGATTTTACGTGATTTCGACGAAACATCGGAACCGACTCGTACTTTTACTAAAATGCTTCGTACCGATTTTTTACGGAATCGCTAGAATCGCATCCACCAAAAATGAATTATCGCGGACACGTTCTTACTTGACTGACTATACTTTTGTACCGTAAAATGCAACTACAACTTAAAGGATAAAGGTAACAAAAGATTGTTTGGAAAGTAATTTTCCTCTTTCTTTATCAAGAAATAAGCCAGTATAGGATTCTTCTAGTTAAAAAATAAAAACACAAAAGTTCTAAATATTTATTTTCTTAGGATTCAAAAGGCTGCTTGCCTACTTGAGGCGAAATATTATTTATTTTTTATTTTATTTATTTACGGGACATGCCCATTCAACTCATAAAGACAAAATACAAAAGTTTGTATCTACAAATGACACTTAAAACTAAAGGCTAAAACTAAGAAATTCAGAAAAGAACCCCGATCTGCATCTTAAAAAGAGACAAGGAGCTGGAGAACAAGTCCAGTGATGGGCAGTTATTTACAATGCCCATAGATCTTGTCATGAAGGTATTAGCTCCATAGGTTGTCTTATGATAAGGTTTGTGAAGAAGGACAACGTAGATCTAGTACGTCTAAAGCAGGGGTGCTCAAACGGTCGACCGCGATCGACAAGTCGATCGCGAGTGCTTTTTGAGTCGATCTCGAGAAAAAAATTCCGATATAGAACTATTCACAGATTTTGTTTTAGGTAACTAAAACAAAATGTAATGAATAAACTACTAAAATTTATTCGATCCACAATTAGGCCAGAATAACCCCCTCATCACTTTCTTTTATCGTAATAACCCCCTGCTAGCGGCAAAAGGCGGCTTTATCAAAGGAACGCGCGGTACTTGTCAAAGAAAAGCCGCCTTTTTGATTCCCGCCGATTTGTCTAGAAACTTCGGGCGGCGTGTTTTTCGAGACTTCGTTCGCGCCGATATAAATGTTGCGCCTGCAGGAATAGGAGTCAGTCTGAGTTGTAACTTGAAGGCGATACATCGATATAAAGTTTATTAATAAATAGTCCAAAATGAGTGCGGGGAAGAAAAGTAAAACTTATCATTTTAATAACGATTGGGAGGAAGAATTTTTCTTTTGTATGGTAAAGGATAAGTGCATTTGTCTCATTTGCCGTGCGTCAGTTGCAATACCTAAGCGTGGGAACTTAGAGAGGCATCATAAAAACGGTTCATAAAAACCATGAAAAGGATTTTCCGTCACAGAGTGAATTAAGAAAACGAAAAGTACGTGATTTGATAACTTGTTTGAAAAAAGAACAAACCATGTTCACAAGACCAGCCAAAGGATCAAAAGCTGCAACGATCGCGTCATTTAAAATATCTCATGTATTGGCGAAACACAAGAAACCATTTGATGATGGATTGGTTGTGAAGGAAGTATTTATTGAAGCGGGTGAGACTTTATTTGGAGATTTTAAAAATAAAACAGAGATTATGTCTGCTATTCGAGAACTTCAGTTATCTCCTCCGACTGTCACAAGGCGTGTTGAAGTCACAGTTCGACGAATCCACCGATATGACAGACACTGCCCAGCTGTGTATTTTTATTCGAATGGTATTCAATGACATGTCGGCTAAGGAAGAGTTTTTTGACAATGATTCCTCTGAGAGGAAAGACCCGTGGCGAAGATATAAATGACGTTTTCTTCAATTTTGTAACAAACTACAAGCTACCAATATATAAACTAGTGTGCACTACAACCGATGGAGCACCAGCAATGACTGGAAACGAAAACGGTCTTGTGGCATTGTGTCGAGCTAATGATGATTTCCCTTCATTTTTCTCCTTCCATTGCGTTATACATCAACAAGTTTTGTGTTTAAAAGTTCTAAACATGGAGGAGATTATGGGCATTGCAATAAAGATTGTGAATTCTATCCGTGCACGTAGCTTGCAACGACGGCTCTTTAAATTGCAGTTGGAAGATAGTGAGTCAGCTGAACACACTGATTTAGTTCTTCACACGGACGTCAGGTGGTTGAGTCGCGGAAAATTCCTAGAAAGGTTTCAAGAATTATTGCCCGAAATAACAGCTTTTCTAGACGAAAGAGGTGATGACACTCAGATGCTGAAAAACGGAAAATGGCCGACTGATTTGGCATTTTTGACAGACATCACAATGCATTTAAACACCATTAATTTGGAGCTTCAAGGTAACGGAAAAACTATTATTGAGATGATTAGCGCAATAAACGCATTCAAAAATAAATTGCAACTTACGATAGATCAACTGAAAAGAAAGGATCTGAAAAATTTTCCGTCTTTGAAAGCAAGGATTCCTCAGTTGAATTATGATATTTATGAGGCAGAATTATCAAATATTGCATCATTTATGAGTTATCCTTTTTTTTCGTGTAAAAATATTGAGGAATTAGCTACTGAAATAGCAAGTCAGTTTAACATGGACTCATGTTCTGTTGAAAATGAGTTAGTGCAGATTATATCAGATATACATCTCAAAGCCACAGCATCTGATACAAAATTCTGGTGTTTTATATCTGAAGATAAATATCCGAATCTAAGCCAAATTGCCCTTCAACTGACGGCAATGTTTGGGTCAACTTACTTGTGCGAGTCTGTATTTTCTGAAATGAAGATAATTAAGTCAAAATATCGGAATCGACTAACTGACTAACATATGTCAGCATGCTTGCGATTAGCACTCGGTAATTACGTACCATCTTATGAAAAGTATGCTGAGGACATGCAGTGCCACCCTTCAATATCCAAAGTCACTCTTTAGTTAAGTTTAGACACTAGAACTCGTTGTTTTGTAAGAACCAATAAACTCGCAATTTTGAATAATTATGAGTTTTTCATTGACATTTTAGAGCAGACTTACACTTACCTTGACTAAAAAAATGCATATTGTGCCGAAAACTAATATCTATGCCACGATACACCCTACCTAGACGACAATCCTGCATCACAGTTACTTGCAGTCTGTCAGAGTCGATCAATTGTAGTCTAACAATATTGAGGTAGATCGCCAGCAGTTCAAGTTTGAGCACCCCTGGTCTAGAGGGTGCATACAAATTAATTTGAGATAAAAGTTCTGGACAATTTATAATGAAATTTAAAATTTTAAAGAACATTACAAGATCTCGTTGGGCTCTCCGGTTAGACAGGGTATTCAGTTTTGAATAACTAAAAGAATCAATGTAATTGTAAGACCTGCATGCGTGAATACTAGCAAATTTTTAAGCTATTACATATAGTAACTGACGTTTTTTAAGCTATAAGAATGTATTCATACCTCCAAGTTTCTCTCAGCTTGTGCTAGCAGTTCATCTTGGGCTTGTAAGTAGTTTCTCATCATAACAGCCACTTTTTTCCGATGTTCCATTTCAGTTGAAAGTCTAGTATTATACTGGCTGAGTAACATTACGGCTTGGGTTACTTGGTCTCTTAATTTTTCCGCAGTTTCTCGATCTAAAATAACATACAGGACAAATATTTCTTAGTTAAACTAGCCTAAAACACAAATAAATCAAAATACGTGTAAAATTTCGGTCCGTGGGCTTTTTAGGTTTTTTTTGGAATAGGCCTGAAATGATCTAATTTTGAAAGACTTACGAGAAAAAACGGGGAGGCTGTTTCTGCACATTTTTTAGCATATAAACATTGATATGTAACCGTACGTAAGCATACCATGCCACTCACAACCACTGATCACAACTGATGCAAATCATTTTTTTAATGATAACTTAACTTTACCATCAAATTGTTTTTTTATATAATAAACTAAGCTAATCCAAGAATTTATGGAATTGTCTGTTGCTTGGTGACAATACATATTAATAACAACACAGGTTACAGAGTATACTTTTATTTTGTTAACTGACACATATAAAAAGTTGCACTAGGTGTGTCTGCAGTTTCGTAGTACTAGTTAGTACGTTTGAGAATGTAGTAGTACTACGAAACTGCAGTCACGCCTAGAGCAACTTTTTATATGTGTCAGTTAACAAAATAAAGGTATACTCTGTAGCTTGTGTTGTTGTTAACTTAGCATTGTTTAATGCTGAGGTTCAGTTATCATTAAAAAATTAACATTTTTTTGGTAAAGTTAGGTTATTATTAAAAAATCAAACAATTCTTTTGTAAGGTTAGGTTATTACTGAAAAAAACTATTCTTTGGTAAGATTAGGTTATTATTTAAAAAAATCCAACAATTTTGTAATGAGGTTAAGTTATAATTGAAAAAAAAATTTAACAATTTTTTGGGAAATGTAGCAGTTGTCAGTCACGGCCTCCCCCAATTTTTCTCGTAAATCTTTCAAAATTAGGACTAAACACTATTCCAATAAAAAAAACTCTTTTTCTAAAAAGCTCACTTACTGAAATTTTAGCACAAAATGTTTATAAAAAACACTCAAAAATATTTACCTTCTATTTTTGCAATAATAGAAACTTCCGAGAGTTCTTTTGGGAGGTTAGCTATTTTTTCTCTTACTTTTTCATCTGAAGATGCTATATTTACTTCTAAATCCTGGATTGCTTTAATCAGCTCCTCTGGTTCTGGAGGGTCATCGGGGGGCTCATGAGGACTTAAATGGACGTGAGTCTCAATTGTTCCATCAATCTTAAAAATTATGGGGACAAAATAAGTAACATTCAGAAAAGTAATAAATATCCAGCTGTTTATTATAAAGCTTATAAATTTACTCATCTATAAACTGGCCCATTTTTGTTAATTTCATTAAAATACTAATTACTTCTGTTAAAAATTACATGCCTTTTTGATACATTTTGATGAATTATTGAGGAAGACTTTAAACTATCTAATAACAGCTGTAATTAATTTAAAAGCAAAAAAATATATTATTATTTAATGAAAAATGAGCACTCTCTATAAATATCTAATAATCTCAATAATAATAAACTATAAATAACAATCATACCTCTACAGTAACTTCCTTATCCCTCTTTTTAGCAGACTCAGTAGTTTTTAACCTTTTTGGAGGTGGTTCATCTTTACCTAAAACTGTTAAATAAATTATAAAGATGACTTACTACCAAATGCTTAAACCTTACCTAATGTTCGTTTATATTCTGCAATTTGGACAGAACTGTAAATTCCTCGGTCTTGCCAAATATTTAGTAACCTATCAAGTTTATTTTTGGTTTTCTCATCACATGCGGACATGTGCTCGAAGGCCTTTTTGAGAAGCGTACCAAATTCCTGACCATATTCGGGTCCTTTTTTTCTACTATTTTGTATAACATCATTGGCTAGATACATAAACGTTTAGTATTCGGTTCTCTTTGGCTAAAAGACATGATTTTATTCAATTAGTCATTTAATACCTAATAGTATTTGGTTATTTTTTAAAACCAAAAGCTTCTGAAGATTAAACTTAGTAACTGGGACTATAAAATAGGTATTTTTTATTATAAATACAGAAAAATCTGTGTATTATGACTGCATTTTGTACTTCTTTTACAGACTTGGGTAGTTCATTTAAGTGACTACCAAAATATTATTTTTTCAGTTATATTTCAGGGAACTAAATCTCAAGAGATATAGCTAGAAACTGCATAAAACACTTACCTTTTAATAGTTCTCGTAGCCATACCTTCACAGCACTAGTATAATGTTTACGGTGATGGATAAGCCATAAAGAAAGTGTCTGTATACTCTGTGAAGAGTTATTTAATTCCGCTAACTTTTTAATAAACGCCGATTCCGTAAAACCTCCCGACATTGTGAGTTCTGTTGGTTTATTGTACTTTTTTCAAACGTAAACACAATCATTAAATAACATAACCTTTTTTCTAATGCCGTGCTGTCATTTTAATCTTCGTAAACTAGCAGGTTAACAATATTAAAAAGAGGCAATCTTGCACAAATAAACCGAGTTTTACAATGTTAATGAATTCACATACAATTCCCTAGAAATATTTGAAACAAATAACGGATCCAAAACCTCCAAATATGTAGTACTACGACTGTATGCCGAGGTAACTGCCGGATTTTTAACAAAACATATAAAAGATCTAATATTATAGGGGGTCTCCAGACTACAAAAAAGACGGTTAAGCAACAAGCTTTCATTTGTTGGTAATATTGTTTGCACGATCTTACGATAATTGGCAAAAATAAAGTTAACTAATTGTATAGTTAATTAAATGGATTCCACTCTAGTAGCATTTTTAAGATAATCAGCAATGTGCTAACAAAAAGTTTGATTTTGATAGCAAACTTCCAAAGGTCAACGTGCTTATAGGTACAGTTTGGTGAATTTCTCCTGTGTCATAAAACTCCGAAAATTATACCCGATTGATCTTGTGGATGATTTACAAGAAGAATGTGTTCTTTTAAAACAATTCTTGACATCAGATGAAAAGAAAATGAGTTTAAGGCAACTTAACCTATTTATTAAGCAAAAAGGTTTATAGGGAGCCTCCAGACTAGAAAAAAGCCGATTAAGCAACAAGCTTTCATTTGTTGGTAATATTGTTTGCACGATCTCAGGATAATTGGAAAAATAAAGTTAACTAACTGTATAGTTAATTAACAAGATTCCGCTCTAGTAGCATTTTTAAGATAATCAGCAATGTGCTAACAAAAAGTTTGACTTTGATAGCAAACTTCCAAAGGTTAACGTTCTTATAGGTAGAATTTGGTGAATGTTCCCTGTGTCGATTGAAAAAGTAATGTTGACGTATCGGTGATTATTCTGCCGGCTTCATCAGAGCTTGTTCCGAGAACTGACTTCTTCGGAACCTAGTTCGAAACAGCTTTCGTGCTAGATCCCGAAGAAGCCAGTACTCGAAAAAAGCTCTAAAAAACTGACAGGATGATCGGCGAAACATCAGCATCACTTTTTTAATCAAGACAGGAGAAATACTGAAGGACTGGCAGAAATTATGGTATCAAATATCCTTGAAACTTTTTAAAAAAAGTTTATTAATTCGGTTTCTGTTTCCCAATTCTTTTTCTTACCGGCGTCTTATCGTCGTTTACTTACCATTTCTCATAGTATTCAACCAGTGAGGGACGTCACAGCTCTTGTGAGATATATATATATATATATATATATATATATATATATATATATATATATAATATATATATATCGGGTCTTCCATTAAGGACTTGACAACTTTTTTTTGAAATAAAACGCAACCCATTTGAGACATTTCGAAAATTTTACTATCGGCTTGAAGTACAATCAAAACATTTATGTATGGAATTCGACTTCATTCATATGTCCACCACGGGCACGTTTGCAGCGGTCGATTCGTTGAACCCAATTTTCGATGACTCGGCCTCACATTTCGATGGAAACGGCCGCTATCTCTCTTTCAGTATTGGCTCTGAGCTCCTCTAACAACGCAGGCTTGTTAGCATAGACCAATGATTTAACGTACCCCCATAAAAAGAAGTCTAAAGGTGTTAAACCACACGATCTAGGCGGCCATTCGACGGGACCATTTCTCGATATAACACGTTCACCGAATTTAGATTGCAGTAAGTCGATTGTTACACCCGCTGTGTGGCTTGTGGCGCCGTCTTGTTGAAACCACATATCATTAATGTCTAGCCCATGCATTGATCAAAGAAATAACGTTGCAACATGCCTCTGTAGCGATCTCCATTGACTGTAACGTGACGGTTATTTTCATCAACGAAAAAGAACGGCCCAATGACACCACCGGCATGAAAACCGCACCAAACAGTAATTTTTTGTGGATGAAGTGATGTTTCTTCAAGCAGATGAGGGTTTTCACCTGACCAATAACGCATATTCTGTTTGTTGACGATGCCGTTTATCTAAAAATGCGCTTCATCACTAAAGATGATTTTGCGATGAAATTGGTCATCTTCTTCCAACATTTCTAGAGTCCAATTCGAGAACGTACGTCGCTTCATATGATCGAGTGGCTTTAGTTCTTGAGTTAACTGCAGGCCAAGATCCTTTCGTAAAATTCGCCATAGTGTGGTCTGGGCGATGCCCAATTCTTGAGAACGCCAGGAAATCAACTGTTTTGGTTCGTTTGAGATGGACGCTTGAACGGCAGTAATATTCTGGCCACTTTGACCAACCCGTTGTCTCACTGGCACGGGAACATCCAGCAGCGAATATGTTAACTCAAATTTTTTCACTAGACTATGAATTGCTTGTCTACTGGGACGAGAATTACGACCAAAAATTGGCGTTAATGCTCTTAAAGTTGCAGTCACCGACTCCAAATTTTGGTAGTAAATTTTAATTATTTGTAAAGGTTGTTCGTTCGTGTACTTCACCATGATGAAAATGTTGACTTTACTGAATGTTTTGACGTTGACAGTTCGGTGATTGGCTTAAGGGTACGTTCACAGTGAAATGTCAAGTCCCAAATGGAAGACCCATTATATATGGTAGCACGAAAAATGGTACAATTTGTAACCACTGGAAAAGCGGAATTTGGAAACATGACCTAAATTTGCTCTGCTGAAAATGTGTCTAACATGAAAACTAAGTAATTGAAAAGATTATTAAAAAAAGAGCATTACAGTAATATCATGACGTCATTAATAATATTAATTGGTACTTGTGTATAACAACCACTTTCGAGATCTGAAATATGTTGTCTATTAGTACGTCATTCTAGCTTTTTGCGTCTACTCTCTGATTGGTTTGTTTCAAATATGATTTTCGTATCACAAATCACTGAACGTTTCCCCATTTGTATTTTTCTTCGTCAGCAGTGGCGTATTTACCCTAGGGCCATGAGGACCATGGCCGGGATGGTAGTATGAGAGGGGCGGCGGAAGCCACCCCTCCGCCTCTCGCGCTCAGCTTTGGCAGCATGGCCCACAGGCTAAGATCAAAGAAAAATGTCAGTATGCAACATACGTACCTAGCGTCGCACATTCGTTAAAGTTAGTCGGATCATCGGCAGCCGAATGTTGCCCAGAAGCTAAAAAGATTTTCGGGTTGCTGCAAAATCGTACTTTTTACAGCATCAACAGAACGTACGAAATTACTGCAATCATTTTTGACTAAACCTGAAAATGTAACTGAAAAATTTGTCACATACGCGATGGTCAGCCAGAGACGAAGCCTGTGCCAGCCTTCATAGCTCTTGAAGCTATAAAAAGTGACTCTGCTCACCAAAAAGCTTTGGTTAAAAATGAAGCTCAACTAAATTCCCTAGAAACGGCTATATTATCGAAATTTTGGGGATCTATATTAAAACAATTTAATATAGTTTCCAAAATTCTACAAGGTGTCAACACAGACGTAGAGGTAGTTTCCAGGCTCTACGACTCACTCATCACTTTCGTAGAAAATAAACGGGAATCTTTTAACGCTTTTGAAAAGGCTGGTAAAAAAATCCTCAGAAAAATACAGAAGCGATCATAAGAGAATTATTAAGAGGAAGAAACAAGACGATGAATGTCGCGAGGGAGAAGTGATGTTACAAGCACGTGACCATTTCAGGGTTAATACCTTCTTTCCAATATGCGACCAATTGTTGGACGAGTTGAGGAGGCGCAAATCGTCGCATGACGCAGTAACCGCCAATTTTTGCATTCTTATGCAAATTGGATACAATGTCTGAAGGGGAAGTTAGAGTTAATGCCATAAAACTCCGAAAATTATACGCGATTGATCTTGCGGATGATTTACAAGAAGAATGTATTCTTTTAAAACAATTTTTGAAGTCAGTTGAAAAGAAAATGAGTTTAAGGCAACTTAACCTATTTATTAAGCAAAAAGGTTTGAAGGAAGCATTTTAATATATGGAAATCGCATTATGTATGTCCCTGTGCCCTGCAGTGACAAATTGCAGTTCAGAACGTTCGTTTTCCGCACTCAAAAGAAGAATAAAAAATGATCTACGTTCCCAGATAAACGAAGAACATTTGAACAGTTTAGTCATTCTTAATATAGAAGCTGACTTAACACAATCCATTAATTATGACAATGTTATTGACCAATTTGTCAGCCAATTTGTGCATCGCAAAAAATGTAAATATTTAATAAATGGTGTTTATTCTTTTGTAATGCCTTTTTTCAATATTAAAAGATTTTTGCTTTTTTTTGTTAATTTATAGGGCGGCAAACCTTAAAGGCTCAGGGCGCCAAATCTTAAAATACGCCACTGTTAATCAGTCAGATGTAGAAGATATATTGGTCCATGTTTATTTATTTTTTGTAAGGTGAGATTCTAAGAAACTGTTTTTTAAAAATAAAATAATAAACAGATCAAGATTACTCTAAAAATTACATTTTATTTATATCTTGGTAAAATATTACAATAAGAGGCTTCAAATTGAAAAATATTATTAATTCAGTTAGGAGTTACAAGGTAATCTATCTTTATGTTTTAAAAGCTTCTTTTCGTTGGCTATGTACTCATATAAATCGGTTATATCAATAATACCCAATGGTTTTTCGGTTCTCGCATGACCAATACCTGAAAAAGAACGCTTTCTGTATTTGAGGTTGGAGCCTTTCATTGGACAGAATTTTTTGGATCTACCAGATCACTGTATTAAATTTTTGACGCGACCAAAAAAAAAGATTTATTAAAAGCCTGACCGGTGCAAACGACCATAAACAGTCCAAATGGCTTGATTGATTGGTCTGCGGCCGGCGAGGAAACCTCCTTGAATAGTCCTTTTGGTATAGTAGCTAACCTACTTGTAATGTACATAAAATGTAAGTTTGTCGAGTTCCCTAGTATGGAAATCCTTCAGAAAGCTTTTTTGGCATTAATATATAGAGGACATATATTTCTGATTAAATAGGTTTCATGACCTAATCTCAAGCTTCGGATTGGTCTGTACATTAGCCTAAACCAATGAACCACTTCTAGCCTACCTTTACTTTCAGTTACAATAACATAACTATCCTTTTCCAAAATTCTTGAAACCAATCCAATATGTCCTGTGTTAATATCAACTTTTGGATAAATTCTTATGGTACAATTTTCAATTTTGTGGCTTGGGAAAACGTGCTTTGCCAAAATATTGTTTATTAAATTCTTCAAAGTAGCAGTCCCCAATATATTTCTAAAAAAAATACTCCAAAGTAAGCTCATATTTACTTATAGGCTGTGATTTTTTTTTACCCGTCGTATTTTAAAACGGCAACTTCATTTTTGCTCCGATCCTTCATATAAGAAAGGACACTATCGCAAGTTTCATTTAAAAATACCGTGTCAATTTTTCTATAGTTAATGTTTTGAATACTGTCTTCCCACCACCTAAAAATACAAGATTCATAAAAATAGTCTATCTTAGTATTATACGAATCGTCAATGTTCACCCCCCACTGACGTCAGAGACTTCACCCCTTTGTATTGTAGATGACGAGTTTTTTATATTTAGCGGAGGATCTAGCAGTGCAACAATAAGTAAAGGCACCGCTGAATATAAGAATTCGCCTTTATTATTACAACTTTGTATACAAATGCATTATTTTTACCAGTAATTGTTAAGATTTTCACAAGACTGAAAACCTCTAGCTTCCATCCAATGGTCTGATACGAATTTTGTTATATAGTTTCTGATACTGTCGGGTATCACTACAACTAAGTTTTGCCCTTCTTTTAAATCTTTAGCAACTCTTATTGCTGCTGACACTGCAGCACCACTACTAGTACCTAAAATAACGTTGAAATATAACATGCGTTGTAGCGAATAATATTTATCTAAATAACTCGAAAACCGTTTTAGAAAGAAAAGGCACCCTCAAATATTATTGGTACTGTCTCTCTCTTTTTAATTTTATCAGTCTTTTAGAAAACAGCTTTTGATACTAGAGAACATTCATAAAAAATAAAAAGTTAGATAGGTTTGCCAGAATACCCACCATAATAATTTGTATGTATTTCGACATCATTTACTGTCAGCAATCCATAACTTCGAATTTTTATTTTAACAATAAAAAAGTAATTTTCATAATACATTACCACAAAGTAAACCTTCTTCTCTGATTAATCTTCTAGCCATAGTCAAACTATCATGATCGTTTGTCTTAATCCAAAGATCTACAACGGTTTGGTCTAAAGATGTAGGAACAAAATCATATCCAAGACCTTCGACTTCAAAAAATGTAACGTCTGTATTATTTAATGTTTCTGGCACAGCAAAAACTGAACCTTCAGGATCTACACCAACTATTTTAGTTTGAGGAGCTGCTTCTCTAAATTTTCTACTAATACCAGTTACGGTTCCACCTGTACCAGCACCTAAAACCTAGATATGAATACATAGATCTTTTCAATTAATTTGATTTCCGATTTCTAACCTTATTAAATAAACGCGATACTACAAAAATTGGCATGGTACTAGAGCATACTTTTTTTGTAAAGAGGTTTCGAGAGTGAGCTATATTGTGAAATTTTTCCTGTGTTGAATTTAAATGTTGTTAAAAAATTTGACGATTACTGTGAGATGGTGCGGGTGAAATGTGTTCAACATTGACCAACCTCGTCTAAAATCATTTATTTCAACCGAGAATTTGCACTCGACGCAGTGATGTATTAATAATAATTGGTGTGACCGAAAATGCAAAGAAGCTGTTGCCTTTAAACATCTTGCCTACCGACAATGGCGTGAAAATGACCATAAATCGTAACACCTTTGTTCGTGCCCGAAACAGATGCAAAGAAATTATCGACGAAATCAAGGAGGCACACAATCAATGAATTAGAAACAAACTTTTCGCTTGTCCCAACAATTCCAGGTCCTTTTGGTAAGTCGCTAAGGCAGTTAGTCAAATTTTCACCAAATACACCATACCGCCACTCACACGGCCAGATAATTCTATTGCAACAACACTTATTGAGAAAGCAAACTTGTTGGCTGAACTCTTTGCTTCACATTCTACTGTCGATTTCCAAGGAAAAACACCACCTACGATGCAGTCAAGAATACCCGATATTGTCTTCAGGTAGCGTATCATAAAACGTATTTTAATGAAGCTAGACACTAAAAAAGCTTCTGGAGCTGACGAAATACCTGCCATAGTTCTCAAAAACTGTGCGAGGGAACTAACACCAGTTTTCTGTAGATTTTTCAACCTATCCTTCTTCTGAGTTATGTCACACATATTTGGAACAACGCAATTGAACACTTTGGAGAATCTCAAGCGGTTGCTCTTGATATATCCAAGGTATTTGACAGTGTTTGGCAAGACGGATTGTTGGCTAAGCTACGCTCTTCTGGTATGTATGAAAAGTTCTGCTTGTGGCTCTCATGTTTCCTCAGAGAGCGTTCTTTACGAGTATCAATAGACGGGTTTTCTTCTAACACCTTCACTATCAACGCCAGCCGGTGTGCCTCAAGGCTCCATACTGTCTCCTACTCCCTTTCTCATTTACATTAACAATCTGCTAGATAAGACCGGGAATCGCTCGGACATCGGTTACTCAGACGAATATCCGTAGACATCAGGAAGTCATTCAACTTAACAAAGACCTGGAAGAAATTCTATCTTGGGGTGACAGTCACTAAGTCAAATTTAACGCTACAAAAACCCAGGCGGCAGTTTTTTCTAAAAAAGTTAACGTTGCTGAACCCGACTCGGGGCACTCCATTCCTCTAACATCGGCACTCAATTTGTCGGGCGTTAATTTGGGAGCAAATATGTCCTGGCGTGAACATGTTGCAAGTATAGCAAAGAGAGCTTCTCAAAAGTTGGGAATATTATTTCGAACCAGAAAGCTTTACACTCCACGACAAGTGTTAATTCTTTACTAAGCTCAAATTCGACCAACTATGGAATACTCTCCCATGTTTGGGGCTCTGCTCACAAATATACACTGCATTTGTTGGATTCTGTTCAGAGAAGAGCTGTTTGTCTGATTGGAGACCCGGAACTGACCGGCGGCTTTGATTCGTTGGAACATCGGAGAACGGTTGGCAATTTAAATCTATTCTACAAGTATTTTCATGGAAAGTGTTCGAAGGATGTGGCCCGCTTAATTCCTCCAAGAGCGATGCATGTTAGAAATACACGTCGCGCTAATACTTCACACCCGTATGAGGTTCAGCTTGTTATTCATTGTACAATACTTTTCAAGCAGTCTTTTATATGGAGAACATCCTCCCTTTGGAATAATGTGCCCAGGACTGTGTTTCCCACCAAGTATAATTTACAGTGATTCAAGACCAGCGTGAATTGCTTTTTTCGCACACATGTCGCTCCTGTGCCGTTTTAGGGATTTCCTTGCAGCACGTGTGCTAGACCCCATAAAAAAAATAAATAAATGTTTTCTCTAGCAAATTATTCTAAAACAATATTGGGAATGCGAATGTAATCCAAAAAGAATAATCAAAATATGGCGGCCTGTAACCAGTTTAACGCACAAGTTCTCACAAGTCTATTTCACAGTAATGCATATGAGGGAGGATGGACGAATTGGCTATTCAGGGTCCTAGATATTCAAATTTCATATATTTTTTTATGTACCTTTGCAATTTCAAAGAAAAACGAAAAAAATCTTACCAAAATGTCAACTTTATGATCACATTGATCCAGTATTTCTTCAGCTGTTGTGTCATAATGAGCAAGAGGATTTCCTGGATTGGAAAACTAAAAGGAATTAACATTTAATCTTTGTTTAGATTCAACTTTACCAGTAGGTCGCAAAAATAAAATTGAAAGGAAAATAGCTATAATAACAAGAAACAGGTAAACATAAAATAATACTTAATTTGTTCTACATAATTATAGTTTCATTAGAATTGTATTACTTTATTATTGTATTGAGAAAGTCATATGATTAGATTAGCGGTAAATAAGCAGCTTTAGAAATCCCGTGCAATATAGGTGTTGCGGCTATTAGAGATCAGCTGTATATTAGATGTGTCAGAGACTGGAACGTGTCTCATAAGCGTTCCAAAACCCTAAGTACATTAAGTCGTTCTTCTCCTTCTTCTTTATGTGCCGTATCCGATCAACCGGACGTTGGTGATCACTATAGAGAGTGCCTCTTTGTCTTCAGCAAGTCTAAAGTGATATCCAGCTTTCTGTATGCCTGTCCATTCTCTGATATGCTTCAGCAAGGACATTTGTTTTCTACCAACTCCACGCCTTCCTACAATCTTTCCCTTCATAATTAACTGGAGGAGGTAGTACTTTTCTGCACGCAATACATAGCCTAGGTAAGCAATTTTGTGATATTTTATAGTGGTGATCAGTAATCTTTCCGAATTTACCTTTCTTAAGACTCCGTTTATTAGTCCAAGGTATTCGAAGCATCCTGCAGTGAATCTACGTTTCGAATGCCTATAGTCAATTCAACGGACTTATTTTTATGGTCCAGCACTCCATTCCGTACAGCGGCACCAACCAGAGCAAGTCTTTGCTGACATTAATTAGAAAAAAGGATGCTGTTAATAATTATTATAGAACACTGCTATTTGAATGAGCATCTTACTGACATTAGGGTCAAAGATGATCCAGAGTGCAGATAGTACTTGAAGGAGGGAGAAACAGCTCTTTGTCTGGCAATGATGACGGCTAGATAAACTTACCTTAGATCTTTGGTACTTTTGTACCAAGGGTATTTTAAAGACCTGGAAGGCAGTTGCCTATTTTAAAGGATGAACTCTTAAAAGGCCTAAATGTTGTAGATTCTTAAACCAACTATTAGCCGTGTACCTCTCTATCTAGGTTTATAAATGGTAGAGTGCCTTAAAAGTGTTAAAAAATATATTGTAAAAAGCTGCAGACACAAAAACCCGGATATCGGTCTTTCCCTCATACTGCATAGACACAAATACGTTTATTTGTTTATAATTATACTGGTTCAATTTTTAAAGAAAGAGATTAGAATGTATATTTACTTGATCGAGTATTAAAGAATCTGGAATTTTTTTATGAAGACGATTAGCAACACCAAAAATTCCTTCTTCAGAATATGAATCTGCGGTGATTGGAGTTCGAATTAGCTCAGCTCCCAGTGCATTTATAACTGCTACTTTTTCATTGGACATTTTTTCACACATAACAATTATGCATTTATATCCTACAAGCATAAAGTCATAATTAGTCAGATTGGTCTATTTTGTCAAATAATTAATTAAAAAATTTACCTTTTATTGCAGAAGCTAGTGCTAGACCAACGCCAGTATTTCCTGAGGATGGTTCTATAATAGTCATGCCTGGTTTTAGTAGTCCTTGTTCTTCTGCATCTTCGATCATTCTTTTTGCTATTCGGTCTTTTATTGAGCCTCCTGGGTTAAAGTACTCCAATTTAGCATCTAAAATAGAAGTTTTCCCCTATTATGACAATGGCAATTTTTTTGCGTCGTAAGAAGTATAGTGTTGCTCCGGTACTCTAAATGATGGTGTATCTATATGATTCTTCTACGGAGCATCAAAATACCAATGTCTAAATTCGAGCACTTTGATTAGGTGCTAACGAAAAACCAAATCAGTCACAATGTTTGAATTTTGAAATGTTCACAAATTAAGGGGAATATTTTTTTTTTTGGAAAAGACACGCTATATTACTATGTATTAAGGTACTCCTTGTTTAAATATGTGGAACTATCATTATCATCTGTTCTGAAAATTTCTTATTTGGAATTTTTAAAATAAATAAATTGACATTCAATTTTGTCTTCTTGCACCGATAAGGGGTTTCTCGGTGTGACGGTTTTAAAAAATCGATTTTTTTTCTTTCATATTTCTAAAGTAAAATATATTGAGAGTATATTGTAAAGAATTTAGACCGAAATTTTAAATATTTACGAAATTATAGGATATAGAAGAGAGCGCGTCGTTGTAGCCTACCACTCGACCCACGGCATCTGCGACGATCTGACCTGCTCTATTGTTCTTTCGGTACCCTTATACCTGCGCTGAAAATAAAACCTGGAAGAAATGGAAGTATAAGTTTTCTATAACAAATCAGTTACAAAAACTTTAAACTCGTTTTTCTCGAAACCACTTTGTTTTGGTTCGTGGGAAGCAGAGACAAAATTTTATCTATCCGATCGGGCTACAATTTTTACAGGTTGTTCTACATATAATTAGTTATCGCATTACGTGGAATCAATTATTTTTATTAATAATGTCTTAATTTATTTCTTGATTTTAAACAAAAATAAACACGATTTTTGAAAATTTTTTTTTTACAAGTTTACCATTTTGTTTTTTGTTTACATAAATGTCTAATCCTCTAATAAAGATATGTTTATTGAATAATAATTAATATTTTGTTACAGATTATTACAATGGAGATGTGCTTCCCACCACTCACCCACCTTTTTTTTGAGGAGATCACTTTGACCGCAAACAACATGAACAAAATATTATTAAATAAACTAAAAAAAAATTTTGTATAGTTTGGGATATCATTAACAACATAAAAAAAAATTGAAAAGATTGTATTTTATTTTGCTACGAAAAAAAATCCTGAAATAAGCTTCAAATTTTAGCCGTCACACCAAGAAACCCCCATAAGTTAAAAATATTAGAAAAGTGATACAGTGAGGAAGGTTTAACAAAATCAAAAGTTTTCAAGTGGTAGAGAAGCCGCTGAAGACGAACCGTTTTCTGGAAACCATCCACTGTAACCACAAAAGGAAACAATAACAAAATCAAAGATCTAGTAATCAGTAAATATTATTTCAGTATTAAAGATCTTGAGACCCTACTAAAATATCAATTGGATCGATTGAAGCTTGTCTGATGTTTTATTTCGTATTCCAAACGATTGGATTTTGTTGCAAAACATCTTCGTGTTGAGATTGTTAAAGATATGACTGCACTTTGAAACGCATAATTATTGGAGATGAGACGTGGATCTATTCATATGACCCAGAAATAGCGCAACAATTAAGTGAATATCGCGCCAAAGGTGAACTAAAACCAAGAAAAAGTTAGTAAAAAATCGAAAAAATGCTAACTGTTGTCTTTGGCAGAATAGTTTATGGATTTTGTCTCTCTGTTTAAGTAAAAACAAGTTGATGACCATTCTACAATTATCTTATTCGCCAGATATGGTACCGGGCGACTTTCCCTTTCTCCAAGCTGAAATTACCACTTCGACGACACCTCCTTGAATCTATAGAAGCTATAAAAGAGAATTCACTGCAAGCAATAGTGAAAATCAAATATAAGTGTTTTGAATGTTGTAAATAGGAGGAGATTATTTTGTAAGGTGCCAAATAGATTCGGATGAATAAATTAGTAGTCTGTGTTCTATTTAATCAGTTTGTAGATCTATGAGTTCGATTTTTATTCTGGCGGACCATCGTTGGGTACTTACAAATATTACATTTAATTCCCTCCTTTTTTGGAATAGCATTTAACTTTATCATAGGTGTGTTTCCAATAAGTTGGAGCACGTTAGGCATTATTTTTTCTTGCTTAATTCTGAAAATATCATACATAGAATTATTAATTTGTTTCTACAGATACAAAAAAGCTTTAAATATCTTTCTTATTTTTGATTACAGATAGTAATTTTTAGAAATATGTACATCGAACCTTAACTAAATGGTTCCAACTTACCGATCCTGAGACGTATGAGGATAAAACACTCCATTTTTATTAGCATCCTTATTCCAAGTGCATTTTTTAGTTCCATCAGGAATGACGAACTTTTTACCATTTATTGGTGAAACATAAACCACTTTTTGACTAGTAGCACTAGAATCGTTAGTGCCTTCACCATTCTGGGCAACCCCGTTTAACGGGCAACCATTTTGTAAACCGTTTCTACTCATTTTAGTTTAAATTACTGTTTCTTTTTTATTAAATAAAGCTTATCGTATAGTTAATTTAGGTCGGATATGTAGTAAAAATATATCTGTCCTTTTAGAAGGTCAAGCTTAACTAAAAGACCTTTTCTGTCACCTATTCTAACCTAATTATAAAATGTGATAATATTATTGCATCAATATAAAGTGGATGGCTTAGTTTTACACTGTTTGACAGAAATTTGGGTAGGTAAGTGGAATCGTCGAACGTCTATAACTTACGAGGCTGGTTTGAAAAGTCCGTGCAAAGTCCGAGAGATGGCACCACCGGCGCGTATCGAGGTCATGTTTAGTTAGTAGCATCTCTTGAATGAACGCACACCAAGTTTCAGCCATATTGGTCTATTCCTTTGTGTTTGGCATTCGTGTGAATCAAGGAAGTCGAGTGATTTTCAAGAAATGGACGAAAAAGAATTTCGTGTGGTGATTAAACATTACTTTATGAAAGGCAAAACGCCTCAGGAGACTAAAGAGAAGCTTAATAAACATTATGGTGACTCTGCACCTTCAATTAGAACAGTTTATAAGTGGTTTCAAAAATTTCGGACTGGCCATATGGGCACAAGTGACGCTGAACGTTCTGGACGGCCTGTGGAGGTTACGACTCCAGAAATCATTGATCAAATCCATGATATGGTGATGGATGACAGAAGAGTTAAGGTGCGTGAGATTGCTAGTGCTGTAGGCATCTCGACTGAACGGGTACATAATATTTTGCATAAACATTTGGACATGAGAAAGCTATCCGCAAGGTGGGTGCCGCGATTGCTCACGCTTGACCAAAAACGGAATCGTGTGAAGTGTTGCAAGGATGGTTTGCAGCTGTTCCAGAAGAATCCGGAGGACTTTAAGCATCGTTTCGTCACTGTGGATGAAACATGGATACATTACTATACTCCTGAGACCAAACAACAATCTAAACAATGGGTTACCAAGGGGGAATCTGCACCAAAAAAGGCGAAGACCGTTCCTTCGGCCGCGATTGGCCCACAAGAAAGTCCTTTTCCATCACGACAACGCACCAGCACACACCTCAGCAGTTGGGGTCGCAAAATTAATGGAAATAGGATTCCAACTCGTTTCACATCCCCCCTATTTTCCAGACTTGGCTCCCTCGGACTACTATTTGTTCCCCAATTTGAAGAAATGACTGGCGGGACAAAGATTTTATTCAGAGGTGATTGCAGACGCTAATGGATATTTTGCAGACTTGGACAAATCCTATTATTCGGAAGGGATCAACAAACTAGAACATCGTTAGACGAAGTGTATAAGCCTAAAAGGAGACTATGTCGAAAAATAAAAAAGGTTTACCCCAAACACATAAGTAGTTTTTATTTTTGCACGGACTTTTCAAACCTCGTATAGTGCAAGAATTAATTGGTAGTTTGTCGAGAGCTGCGTTGGTGATCTTTGTTGTTCTTCCAGAAAAATTCTGTTATTTTGTAGAGTTAAATTCTACTTGGTGACTGCCATTTCAAGTTAGAATTTCTTCCAGGTTTTTGTTGAGTTACACGTTTTCCTGGTCCTTTAGGTAATTGATGGTAAGATTTTTCCCCCACAGGGTGTAGATTGTATCAAAATGATCACGAGTCCATTGCTTTTAATAATATACCTAGTACAGTGTGTCCCAAAAAATTTTATACAAATGGAGAAAAAGTTCATCTTACATATTACAAAAAAAATATTCTTGATAAAAACTTCTGCATCACATAGAAATCCATAACACAAGTCTGCAAAAAAAAAATTGAGAGCTGTTTTGGTTTTTTTTTGCGTAATTCTTATGTTTTTGGGTGTACTGAATCCGAAAATGAGTTTGATTTTTTCATAGAACGTCACGTTTTCTGACAATGTAGGTATCTATGTTATACAAGTTATCATCTTAAAATAAAAGATAAAAGACTAAAAATTTTTTTTTTAATTTATAATTGCGTAACAAAACTTATTTTTTTTATGTAAAATACATTCATTAGTAAGCACTAAACACATTTCTTTTTCCCAGTGAGACTCCTTTTGGTACATTTTCGCTTGTAGGAAGCATCTGGAAGGTTTCTCTGAAGCGTCCAACAGTAGTCTGTCATCATTGAGACGCCCCACCTTCCCTGGTATCTTTTTTCCATTTCCTTAATATCTTGGTGAAATCGTTCACCTTGCTCTTCACTCAGATCTCCTAAATTTTCTGGAAAGTAGTCGAGGTGGGAATGAAGAAAATGTACTTTTAAACTCATTAGGCAACCTAAAGCTTGAAATGCTTTTAACATTCTTTTGACGATTTGTTTGTAATTAGGGTCTTTGTTATTGCCTAAAAATTTCTCTATGACCTCTTTAAAGGCAATCCACCCTTCTCTTTGAGGATCCGTCATGGTTGTGATGAATTGTGGATCAGCCATAAGCCGTCTAATATCTGGTCCAACGAAAACACCTTCCTTCATCTTTGCCTCCGAGAGGCCTGGAAACTTTGATATTAAGTATTTGAAGCAATTTCCATCTCTTGGAAGTGACTTTACAAATTGCTTCATCAATCCCAGCTTTATGTGAAGCGGTGGTAGAAGAACTTTATTAGGAGGCACCAAAGTTTCATGCAGGACGTTCTTTTCGTCAACTTAAGCTCCCTCGGAGACCAACACTTTTTGGTCCAGTGATTTGCTCGGTCTCTACTATCCCATAGACACAAAAAGCAAGGGAAGTTGGTAAACCCAGATTGTTGTCCGAGCAACATGCCCAAGATTTTTAAATCACCGCACACTTGCCAACCGTGGTCTTTATATTTTAATTTGCAAAGAACCAATTCCAAGTTCTTGTAGGTTTCCTTGAGGTGTACGGAATGACCGACAGGAATGGAAGCATAGAAACCGCCATTGTGAAGCAGAACTGCTTTACGGCTTCTTTTTGAAGAATCTATGAAAATACGCCACTGTGCTGGGTCGTATGAGATCTTAAATGTATCCATCAAACCTTCAATATTGGTACAATAAACCAACTCGTCCTCTTGGGCAAAGTAGGAGGTGAACTGCTTCTCACGATATCTAAACCAGGAGGAAGACACTCCCGGCAAAAGTAAGTTCCTGCTTTTGAGCCTTGATCCAAGCAACTCAGCAGCGTTTTTGGGAAGATTCAAGTCTCTTACCAAATCATTTAGCTCGTCCTGGGAAAACAATTTCGGACTGCTGTCATCTTCAAATTGAAAACTTGACTTGTCATCGGGTTCAGGTACAGCACCATCTTCGTCAGAACTTGGAATCTCTTCCAAGGTAGCAGGGGCCTTGGGCACTGGTATTTCGGTCCCATGAGGGATGGGACGAATAGCTGATTGCAGATTGGGGTATGAAATGGACTGCTTCCATTTTGAATTATACCCTTTCACATTACACGAACAAAAGTAACAATCATCACTATGGCTCTTTTGCTTGCGCCATACCATAGGAATCGCATATCGGAAAGCTTTTTTCTTGCCCTTAGTGAAAGTGTATTAGGGTTCTTGGGTAAATTGAAAAAAAAAAAATTTACTCTACGTAAAGTGCTTTTCAAACCTTTGAACGCATTTTTTCTCAAAACCATGTTTTTATAGTCGGTGACCAAGATTTCTTGGAAACTGCTGAACCGATCAGTCTCAAATTTTAACACAAGCTTCTTAAGTATATTTTTTAGTAATTAATCGAAGGTTTTTTTTCTCACCGATAAATATATTTTTTTTTTTTTATAAACAATTTAAGGCCAAAATTTTGGCCAAAAATCATTTTTTTTTTCTTGAGAAGACGCTATTTTCGCAAATAAATTTATTTTGCTTATTCCTTCGATTAATAACTAGATTATACATTACTTTAACGATATCCGTTTGGTTTTTTCATTTTAGATGATCCAATCCAGAGATATCGTGGTCACCGCAAGACGCCTTTTTTGAGAGGAGCTTCTGGAGATCAGCTATAGCAGCCTTCAAAATTATTATTTTTTTACAATTAAAAAATGTTGAAATACAGTTAAAAGTTACCAGAATATGTGTAAAAATTTTTACATTAATAAATTTAAAAGTTTTCTCACGAAAAATTCTTGAAAAATCCCTTTTTTTAGCCCTCCTGATTGTATATAACCCCTTATAGCCCTTTTCTCTGACGAAGCGACATTTACGTCTAATGGGACAATAATTTCTCAAAATTATCGCTGGTGGAGCGATGTTAATCCTAACTTCAATATCCAAACTCGAGATCGATACTCGTTTAAAACCAATGTATGATGTGGAATTCTTAAAGTTAGAATAGTTGGACCATTCTTTTTTCGAAATAATATGAATGCCTAACGTTACCTAGAATTTTTAAATAACGAGTTCCCTGAGTTTCTTAATCGCCTACCAATAATTGAAAGACAACGTATATGGTACCAACATGATGGTGCATTATGTCACAGTACGGGAAATGTTCGAGGTTATAGGGAGGTATGTGCAGTTTATTTGTTCCCCCCCAAGGTTTCCGGGCATCACCCCTCGAGACTTCTTTTTATGGGGATATTTAAAAGAAAAAGTTTATCTTAAAAGGCTATTTCAAGATGTTGATCATCTTGAGAGAGTCATTAGGGAAACATGTAAAGCTATAACTCCAGACGTAATTAGAGATGTAATAAAAGATTTTTCTCGAAGAAAAATCACCTGTTTAGAAAGGGGCTGTGCAATAACGTTAGAATTAATCTATATGTTTAGTTGTTATGTTATGTACGTAATAATTAAGTAATGTTGCAATTTCAAAATAAAATGATATTAGCACAAATTTATTATGGATTTAATTGTTGCAAAGCAGACAAAAAGGTTATCAAATTTTTAACAAAAATATGATACTATCAAAATCAGTGCACTAGTTTTTAATTAATTTCGTTTCCCTTTATTCAATAAATAAGAGGATGCTACCGAAGTTTTTTTGAATTTTTAACTAGGAAGGCCAGCAAAATTTTTTAGTTCCTATTAATATTTTCTATTAATATTTTGTTCTGTATTTAAATTAAAAACACTTTACCCTTCATTGTAAATCATTATTTTTTATTTTCCCTGTATACCATCAAATATTTTAAACTTTTGATGCTTGATTATGGATTTCCATATGATGCAGAACTTATCAAGAATAATTTTTTTTTAATAGGTAAGATACACTTCTTCCTCATTTGTATACAATTTTTGGGACACACTGTGTATAAAAAGAACCAAAAATTTTAAGGTAATCAGTTTTCAACAAAGATCGGAAACAAACTTTGTTATAAACTCATTTGGGGTGTGTTTCGTGAAGTCATTGAATATTTCATTATTATCAGCATCTTCTAAAATATCTTGAAGGATTCAATATTATTAGCGATCACCAATATGGCTTTCGTTAAAAAAAAAAAGTCAACAAGAGATCTTCTGACTTATGTAACACATGTTTGGAACAACGCAATTGAACACTGGAGAATCTCGAGCGGTTGCTCTTGACATATCCAAGGCATTCGACCGTGTTTGGCTCGATGGGCTGTTGACTAAGCTACGTTCTTATGGTATGTCTGAAAAGTTCTGTTTATGGCTCTCATGTTTCCTCAGAGAGCGTTCTTTATGAGTGGCAGTCGACGGATTTTTTTCTAACACCTTCACTATCAAGGCCAGTGTACCCCAAGGCTCCATACTGTCTCCTACTCTCTTCCTCATTTATAATAACGATCTGCTGCAAAAGATCGAGAATCCAATCTACAGCTTTGCAGATGACAGTACACTTATCTGTTCATTCACTTTGAACGCTCGGACATCGGTTACTCAGACGAATATCCGCAGACAGCAGGAAATCATTTAACTTAACGAAAACCTGGAAGAAATTCTATCTTGAGGTGACACTAACGAAGTGGAATTTAACGCTACAAAACCCCAGGCCGCAGTTTTTTCTAAAAAAGTTAACGCTGAACCCAACATAGTTATGTCGGGACACTCCATTCCTTTAACATCGTCACTCAATTTGTTGGGCGTTAATTTGGGAGCAAATATGTCCTGGCATGAACATGTTGCAGGCATAGCAAGGAGAGCTTATCAAAAGTTGGGAATATTATTTCGAACCAGCAAGCTTTACACTCCACAATAATTGTTAATTCTTTACAAAGCTCAAATTCGACCAACTATGGAATACTGCTCCCATATTTGGAGCTCCGCTCCCAAACATACACTGCATTTGGTGGATTCTATTCAGAGAAGAGCTGTTCGTCTGATTGGAGACCCGGAACTGACTGGCGGCCTTGATTCGTTGGAACATCGAAGAATGGTTGGCGACTAGAGTCTATTCTACAAGTATTTTAATGGAAAGTGTTCGAAGGATGTGGCCCGCTTAATTCTTCCCAGAGCGGTGCATGTTAGAAGTACACGTCGCGCTAATATTTCACATTCGTATGAGGTTCAGCTTGTTACTCTTCGTACAACGCTTTTCAAGCAGTCTTTTATATGGAGAACATCATCTCTTTGGAATAATTTGCCCAGGACTGTGTTTCCCACCGAGTACAATTTACAGCGATTCAAGAAAAACGTGAATTGCTTTCTCTGCACACGTGTCGTTCCTGTAGCGCTTTAGGGACTTCCCTGTAGAACGTGTGCTAGACCCATAAAAAAAAAATTATACCTCTGTAACAAAAATATTTATTTTAAAAGAAATCAACGTACGGAACACTAATTGCGCAAGTCCAAGTTACGCTTGACCGGTTATCATTTTTAATACTGAAAAAAGTTTTAACTTTCCAATTTTTTTAGAGTAGTGTAACAACTCATTTCGTTAATTAACATAAAAATACATCAAAAATTTAAAACAAATATTATTTATTGCACTTACTAGAAATTGACGAAGGGATCAATATTTTAACCGTGTTAAGTTGATCATAATTTATAACACCTCATAAATTATAGGTAATGTCACAATGTAAATAATTACCGTTTAGGACTAGAAAAATCGATCGCATTGTTTCTCGAATTCTATTTAAAATTTCTATTATTTTAATAAAACGATTTCTTAAAACTGATTCGAATTGGGTTCTATTTTTCTCGAATAAAATTTGTTACAGTACAGGGTAAGTCACCGATAGAGTAAAGTCCATTATCTCATTTGCTTCGGGAATGACGAAAAAATTTGTTACAGTACAGGGTAAGTCAACGATAGAGCAAAGTTCATTGTCTCAATTGTTTCGGGAGTGACGAAAAAATACAATAGTTTTAGAGAATATTAAGGTGCACCGTTTAAAATTATTTTTGAGTATACAGGGTACTTCAAAAAAGTGTGGCTGATATAACATATGTTTTTTTAAATGGAACATCATATTTTCTAATTTATTTTTAAAGTCTGCCTAAAATTTTATAACTTTTTTATTAATAATGTTATATACTTAAACCTAATAGTTTTTCTAATACCGAGTTAAACTCGGTGTTCTCTATTTTCCTTCCCGATTCACTAGCTTTCTCTTGTACAGTAAAGACTTCACTGTATTCAAATTCTTTCTTTCAAGAAAAATCCTGTTTTGTGGAATAAAAATGAATTTTGCTGATTGAAAGGAAGAAAAAAAAGAGAATTTTTTTTCAGAAACTTTTTTTTAAAAGGTTAGAGATAAACTAAAAACAGGAAAAAGGCAAAAAATACAACTTCAACGCTTTTGGCACGTTATTCATTTAAATATTTCATCGTTGAATTTATATTTCTCAACTATTAGAGATATTGTCCAGGGGGAAAAAATGTTCATTTTGGGATTATATCTCTGTACATCTTCAGCTTCGCTTAAATAATATCAACAATCATGGTCCTTCTATTTTAGCGAATTCCAGCAATCTTGAGAGATTGAAAATAATTATAATTTTCATTTTAAGATGAGATCGTTTTTCTTCTGAACTTAAAATTGAAGTGAACACACTTTTTGCTCCATTTTGTCATTAGTTAAATCTAATATAATAATTTTCATACAACTAATGACTTTTCGTCCCTATATAATACTTATATAAAAAAATTAAATTCGTGCTGGAGAATTACTACTTTTACAAGCCCAGATTGAGTTTTGAAAGTTTGATTAGCGAATTTTAGCAGATAATATAACTTAACACTAAAAAACAATTTTATTATGAAAGATTTCGGAAAGTTAAGACAGGGATGCGTGAATTCTACTTCGACTAAGTGAGTCAACATGTTAGCAGTTATATATCGTGATAAAATTAGCTCTTGAATATTTTCGATGATCATTTCATCCAATTTCCTAATGTAAATAATGAAATCATCATGAGGGATATAAAGACTCCCAAAAGCATTATCTATAATAGAATTATAAACTCTAAAATGGCTATAAAATTGAGATTGAATTACATGACTGTGAGTTTTAGATTTTTAGTTCAGTTTTGTGTAAAAAAAAAAGTTTATATATTTAAACTAGATATAATAGTTACATAAATAGGAATGTGATATAGTTAGGAATGTAGATAAGTTAATACAATTCCAATGTCCGTTGACGGATTCTGAGGATTTCATCACAATCATCAAATTCCATGCACTAAATACCAGAAACGATAAGTATAATTGCGCTTTTTTCCAAATTATATTTTAGACACGAAATCTGAATCCGAATTGCATTCTTATGCCTCCTGATAACACATCCACGATGATGAATTTGATTTTCAGCTGATTTCTTGTAACTGCCATTAGTTTAAGGTTGTGGAATAATATAACCAATACTTAACACCAATATTAAAACATCAACTGTTTTATAATTAAAATGTATCTCTAGTATGAAAACACAATTATCATAATCTTTCAGGATCTTTTAGTAATCTAAAAAAACTAATTCCTTTGGAGATATCAAGTATATTTTTACAGGTACTAATCGTACAACAAAAACATCCTCTTGACATCTTTTTTATAATTATTTTCAATTATAACGTCAAACAAGTCATTTACTTATTGGAAAATTATTAATAATGAATTTCGAAGCACGTTATAAAAAGATTCTACTTGAAATCTAGATGTAAACACAATCCGCAACCGCACTGGCAGCCACGTTGTTGGTATGATAGGGGTCGCATGCGTGATAAAAAATAGAACCTAAAAATTTTCTAGAGCGTCGCTACTGTGTTTTATGTTTACTGTGGCGTTTCCTTCAAGAACGGTACACTTATTCCAGCGAGCTTCCAACATGGGGAGACCTTACGTATAGTACTCTAAAATAAGCCTCAGTTTCCGATTCGACTCTTTCATTTAAGCCAAAACTCCTTCCCTAGAGCCACCCTTTCAAATTTGGAAGGAATTAATAATCGTTTGGGGCCAGATCTCCAGCTGATGTTTCTGTCTTTGGACGCTTCGGTCGGCCATTCTGCAGACTGACTATTTTACCCAGGCCTGTGGTGACCAATACATGTTTCGTTCATTGTTACGAATTGACGTAAAAACTCCTTTGGATTAAGCCAAAACAGTGCTAGACAGCGTTCTGAGTCTTCGACAAGCTGGTGTTTTTGACCAATCGTGAGAGTGCGCGGCACCCATTCATGCAAAATATGCCTCATGCATTCTGATGATATCTTCACGATGTCAGCTATCCCTCTTACTTTTATTTTGCGATCATTCAGAATAATATGGTGGATTTTTGTGTTTTTTGGAGTAACTGCCTCATTTGGACGTGGTGCATCATGGGTGCTTGTACGACCGCATTTAAGTTTACTAAACCATCAACATATAGTCGCTTTCGACGGAACAGATGTGCCATAACACTTCTCAAGCCATTTTTGAGTTCTGGCTGCATTTTTCCCATCAAAAGGCAATGTTTAATCCACACACGAAATTCATTTAGTTCCATGGTTTTGCAAAATCAAAAGTTGCGTCACAGCTGGAACAGTATAGACTAGATGTTATGAAAATTTTTGTACGAATATTCTGAGAGTTGACGCTAACTGAAAATCGTATTATTTTGTTCGGAAAGTCTTGGGACTTTTCACCCCACGCAGTAATTTCTTGACTTAATATATACGGAGCTAGCATGTTGGTTTAGAAACAAATTCCTAGTGATTTTTATTATTATGCTTTATTCGTATCTATATGAGTAAAATACAAAACTACAGCTATTACATATATAATGTTAAAGTTAATAATAAAAAATACAGGGGGTATTAAATAAGGGGTGCCACTACATTGTGCAGACTACCTGCAAATTTTAATTGTTGCGTTATACTGACTGAAAAGTCGTTACATACCATAAGTGATTGGTATAACGTGTGCCGCAAAGTGTGGTCTCTAATTGTGTTAGTCAATCGCAGAGAAAAATTAAACGGCAGCAACGACGATCCTATACAAATTGATGAAGGGAAATTCGCGGGTCGCCGAAAATATAACAGGTGAAGGCTCTTACAAGATGATCAACAACTCGAATCTGAAGATAGCGATGCTCCGGTGCAAAACAAACGAAACTATGGTAGACGAATAGATGGGCTGTGGGTTTTTGGTTTGAGAACAAGACGAGAAGTACGATATTTTATTATGGAAAGAGAGAGAGAGCGTATAGGAATCTTGGCAGGCGAGGCATCGACCATCAAACCGTTAATCACCAGCAAAACTATGTTGATCCGCTCACAGGAACTCATACATAAGGTACTGAGCAGTAGTGGCGAGATGCCAAAATTTAGATCTTAAAGAAAATAAATCACATCTGGATCATTTATCCTGGAAGATATTAAGGAAGAACGAAGACGACCAATTTGTCAGCTTTTTAAAGGATATTGTTTATGTGTTTATAGATATTAGTTGTTAATATATTCGTAATAAAATCATTATTAACAATAAATTGTTAGTCTTAGCAATATTACAGCAGGGTAGATCTTAAATTTTTTGGTAGACCGCACGCTACGGCGGCACCAAATAAGGTTTCTATTCTGATATCTAAAGTAATTGTTGGGGAGCTGATTGTTCACGTGCTGGCTGGAACAAATCTTAAAGTAGGACAGATGCAGTCACAAATCGGTGTATAGAACTGTCGAGTTAAGTGGGCGGTAAGTATATTGCAGTACGGATCAACCGTAAAAGTTGGAAATCTCAAGCTTCGTTTTGTTATGAAACTTCAAAAGGGAAGAAGCATGCGGAAATATATGAGAGGATGAATTCTATATTTTTCTGCTTTTATACTAGCAAGTTAGTTTTTGGCCTAAGCCTGTTGAGTGAAGTAGGAAATTGATTGAAGATGACTCTCGTTCAGGGCGGATGGTAGAGGTATCTTTAAAGAAAATGTGTTAAAAAGTTGAAAGCATAATTTTGCAAGATTGTCGTGCACGCTGTTGCTGCTCCATGTGTCTGCACAAAAAAATTATGTATTTATACAGCTTAACCCTATGTCTTATAACCCAAATCTGGAACGCAGTGAGTGTGTTTTTATACTCAGAGATAACTATTAATTTAATACCCCTCCTAATAACTAACTATCTTTCTTGTAAATGATTTTAGTTTGATAAAAATTACAGTTTATAATTGTAACATAATGAATAATGCGGTCGTTGTTCATTTCACCAGTTATTTTTCTTGTGAATTTTGCCTTCCTTTGTTAATATACTCGTACAAATCTGTTATGGTGATAACTCCCAATGCTTTTTCTGTATTTGGGTATTCCATATCTAAAAAAGAAAAACAATCCGGGCATTTTATGGCAAACTTGGGAACGTAAGTCTAAAAAATTGGAACACACTTCCAAAATAAATAATGAATTTAACTTTTTTAAAGAAATATACTTTTCAGATCCCTCGACCTCAAGAACCCACAGCACTAACACTTTTGAAGGCAATGCACAAATGAAACTATTTGTTTTTTATCTACCAATGCTGTTTAGTCTAAAAAATGTTAAATTTTACGAAAATCATAGTCAAGATTTTCAGTTAAAGTTTCTAAAAACTTTCGCAGTAATCTACATATAGTGGTGGCCCGCGGCTCTGTGGCGTAGTATTTGCTTGTGGTGCAGAAGGTCTCGAGTTCAATCCCGGGAGGTCGGTATACTTTTATTTAAGTATATATGGTCTGGCCACGTACATAGCTAGTAGTTGGTTGTAGAAATGTAATAACGTCTGTGGCAGCACTACCGCGTCTTCTAAAAGGTGTCGTGAAATACAAAACTGTATATTTCGGCCCTTGGATAACGTTGACGGGTATTATGATATACCCGCCGATATCTTCAGGATATGAAAAAGGGTAAAATCCTTACTCAGGCGGAGAGGTGAAGGTTAAAAAAAACATAAACGTGAAATTTTAAATCTACATCTTAGGGTATAGGAATTATCGTGTCAACAGGCTGACAGACCAAGGAAAATGGGGAACTATATTTTTCGTGATCTGGAGACCCTGAAAAGTGTGATTTTTCACGAATATAATTACTTTTTCTCGGCAAGAGAAGTAAAAGAGTAATTTTTAATGAAAATCTTACAATTACAAATATGTGATGCAATACGCGATAATTTATTTGAAATTCCAAAGTTAAAGTCGACTACAATATGATATGGCCACATTGCATCTTCCCAAATATTTTTAGAAGCAAGAAAACCACCTGTCATGACTGCATTAGCAAAAATCTTTTGTTTCCCACTATCAGCTTATACGTTACTGAGTTTGATGGACCCTTTATGATAAGCTAGATAAAACCTGTTCAGCCAGATTCACTAAAAGGCGCTAGAAATTAGACACAATCTGGCCGCATGGAATCTAAAGACTCTAGTTCTCCAGCTGATTTTTGTTTTTGACAATGTACGGTTTTATATAGGGAATATTACTAAATAAACAGGCTCAGAATAAAATTTGATGTAAAAATCGCCAGTTAGGGCCGTAAAACAGGTTGGAAATAAAATAGTTTTTTTAAATTTTAACACACTTGTTCACTTTTGTCGACTAAATCATCTATACCAACGAACTTTTTGGTCATTTTAAATCCCTAATTGTCAAACTAGACCAGGTAATTTTTTTTGACATATTAAATATAAGAACCTACCTTTACTCTCCATAACAATAACATAACTTTCTTTTTCCAAAATCCTTGATACCAATCCAAGATGTCCAGTATTTACATCAACTTTAGGGAATATTTTTATGGTACAATTTTCAACCTTGTGACTTGGAAGGACATTTCTTGCAATGATATTGTTTATTAGATGTTTAAAAGTAATAACTCCAAAAATACTCCTAAAAAATCGAGTATTTAAAAGTATGTTATATTGTAAAATTTATTGACAAATCAAGGTTTATTGAAAAAGTACTGAGCCAAACCAAATACATATATGTCATTTTGTATGATGACTTTGTGTCATTTTTCTGGCCACACCATAATTCCGCCACTCTAGATCTTATGTGGTATTGTGACAAGTGGTGAAAACCACTTGTCACAATTTTTTCAAGCTAACTTAAAGCCATGCAGGGATTTCTGCAGAGACCGAAACAGATGGTAGTTTGACGTTGCAAGTTCCTGGCTATACGGTGGATGCATTAAAATTTTCCGGCTAAGCTTTCTCAAGTCATTAAAGATGGGTGCTGTCTGGTGTTAATATGGTGGCTGACGACACCCTTTGTGTTGACTAGTTCCTCCCAATTTTTTTAATTGCTTGCCTTAATCTTGTTAATTGCCATCAGTAGTATACAGAATCAATTTTTTGGCCAGTCTCCAGCAGTTCATGATGCATGATTCCCTTCCAATTCCACCAAACACACTGCATCACTTTTTTGGCATCAATCTGGGCTTTGCCATCGTTTGTGGAGCTTCATCATTTTTCCACCACGATCTTTCTCGCACATTATTTTCGTCCTAATCCACTTTTTATCACTCGTGATCAACCGCTTCAGAAATGGCTTGATTTCGTTATGTTTCTGCAGATGGAAATTCGATTGACTAAATGTTTTACCCTCAAATCATGCCGCACCCAAACATCGAACTTCTTTTTGTAGCCAGATTTCTCCAAATGGTTTAAAACTATTTGATGACGGATGTTTCATTCCTTAGCGATGTCGTGGCTACTTAAATGCCGGTCTTGGTTAACTTTTGCCAAAATTCTACCAGCTTTTTCTGTCATTGGTCGGTCAATGTGAGGAGCATCTTAGACATCGAAATTTTCAAAACGAAGGCGACTGAGTCCTTTTTTGGCTGTTACTTTCGGTAACGTATCTTGACCTCCGCAGCATTGGTACTTTAATCGAAATAAAATTGTAAAATATAGCGAACTTTTGCATCTTTAAAGCGCTTATAATTAAGTCTGAATAAACGAATTCCAGTAATTTTTCCACGTCTTTTCTTTTTCTTGTTTCTCAGCCTGTGTTCATCCGCTCCCAAATGTAGGTCTCTTCCAAAATCCTTCATACCCTTCTATCCATTGCAACCTGTATCCAGTTCGTTCCTGCAATCCTTTGGATGTTGTCTCGCCATGGCTTCTGTGGTCTTCCCATACTTCTTTTGGTTTCCTTTGGTCTCCACGTTAATAATTCAGTAGTCCATCTATTCGGATCTTGTCTCGCAATGTGGCCCGCCTTTTGCCACTTTGGCAGTGCTATTTTTTCTAATACATCCGGTACTTGTGTTCTTTCTCGGATATCTTGGTTTCTGATTCGGTTTCTCAGGCTTATTCTAAGCATGGCTCTTTCCTTTTCATTTGGAGCTTGTTAGCCGATTTGTGAGTTAGTGCCGTAGTTTTTAGATCATAAGTGAGAACAGGCATTATACAACTATTAAAGACTTTCTTTTTAAGAATTATTGGGATAACTGATGATTTCATTATATGTCCCAGTTTACCGAATGCTGCCTATCCAAGAATTGTTCGTCTGAAGATTTCCGCATCTTGGTTCTTTTTTCCCAATTGGATCTTAGATCCGAGAGTACGTTTTCAAGCAATCGGTTGGTAACAGTCACGTCTATGTCTCGGAGACTCATTATTTTGGTTTTATTTGCGTTAATTTCTAGCCCAACCTTTAAGGAAGCCTCATGGAGTTCTTGCAACATGACTCGAAGTTCCTCTGCTGTTTTGCCAATAATGACAATTTCATCTGCGAACCTTAAGTGGCTGAGTCCTACACCATCTAAAACAATTCCTTTGTCATGCCAGTTCAGATATTTAAACACATCTTCCAGCGATAAGGTGAACAGTTTTGGTGAGATTGTGTCCCCTTAACGTACTCCTCTTTCAATACGGATATTATCGGTCCATGTGCTCTCGACAATGGTTATTAGCAGCGATGCATGATCATATATGTATATATATTTAATTAGGTTTGGGTTTCTAGAGCCTATACTTGCATTACCGATAGCTTTCAGAATTGCTTAGATTTCTATGAAATCAAAAGCCTTACGGTAGTCAACGAGGGCCACAAATAAAAATATATTGTATTCAGTACAGTTCTCGATGAGAGTACGAAGTGTCTGAAGATGGTCGACGGTACTATAACCCTTTCTCAATCCAACTTGTTCGAAGGGCTGATATTTATCTAACCTGCTTGATAATCTGTTTGTTATTATTTTAGTCAGAGCAAACTGATGGATCGATAGTTTTCTGTGTTATCTCGATCCCCTTTTGTGTACAATAAGATAACTTCTGCCCAGCTATCTGAAATTCTTGCATGCATTAGACACTTATCAAGTAAAATTCGTACCCTTCTGAGCAGTGATTCACCTCCTATCCTTAACATGTCATTGCTTATCTGATCTTCGCCCGGGCATCTACCGTTCGTCATTCGTTGCAGCGCAGCTTTCGGCTTATTTCAGGTATTGCTTCTGATTCTGTATTTTGAATCGTTGTTTTACGATACCGATCTCTGTTGGATCCATCGCTGTACATTGTTTTATAGAACTCTTGCACGGTCGCAACGATTTCATTGCGGTTATTGACTGTGATACCCTGCTAATTCTTTATTTTGGTAATCTTTGTTTTACCCCTCGAGAATTTGGATTGTAAGACCTTCATGTTCTTGTTTTCTTCTATGGTATTCCTTATGAGTTTTATGTTAAATTCTCGTACATTTTTCATCACTTCTATTAAGTTGTTTATTTCTCTGTATGCTTCAGTGTTTCGATCCATTTGTTTCCTTTCCTCAATTAGTTTTTTTTTGTTTTTAAGCTGATTTTTCCAAGCTTCTCTTTCCCTTTGTACAAATGTTCCTTGTAACCACTTGTATACTCGTAGTTATTTTTTCCGCAGTATCATTTATTTTCAAAGGCTAAAAATATTTGGGATTTAGAATTTGCTGGAATTTGTCTTTATTTTCGGTTAGACTGGGCAATGTTAGAAATCACCGTGTTTGTACTAACCGTTGTTTTTTCGAACTTGGTGTTAATTTTTATAGTTGCCCTAACAATTCGATGATCGCTGTTCGTGTCGAATTTATGTAAGGAGTTTACGTCTTGGCAAATATCTTTTCGGTTCGTGATGATGTAATCTGTATCATTTTTACGGTGCCGTTGGGGCTTTTCCAAATTCGACGTCTTTGCAATAGCTTTTGGAAAAAGGAGGTAATGCAGAATAAATTTTCGCTCCTACAGTAGTTAATCAGCATCTCACCTCTGGCGTTTCTGTCCCCTAATCCACGTCTACTACTGTCAAGTATTAGCTAGGCATAGGGTCAGATGTGCGACTTATATCGCCCGAGATATGTGACGCTAATGCTATATAACGAGAAAAATGCTCAATACTCAAATACTCAAATACAATACAACCCAATATAAACTCATTTTTATAGACGCGTGTTCTTTTTAAAAATCGAGTTTAGTCAAAATGAGAGAATGAAGATAAAAAATGTCATGAAAAAGGCGCTTCAAATTGACCCGATTTAATTCTGCAATCATATTTCTTTTACTAAAGAACTATTTTCGGTAAGTTCTTGTTTTTGAAGTTTTTCTCACCCATCCAGTTTCAAGATCGCCATTTCTGTTAGATTTTTTTCTTTCATCAGAGAAGCAACTTTCTCACAAGTCTCATTTACAAAAACTGTATCAATTTTTTTATATTTAAGATTGTCGATGCGGTTATCCCACCACCTAAAAATGAGAACCACATTATTAATTTAGAGGATGTCAGAATAATGAACCAAGTTCTGGAAATGAAACGTTATCAATTAACCATTTTTTAAAACGAAACTTACCAGTGATTGTTAATATTCTCACATGGTCGAAATCCTCTAGCTTCCATCCACTGATCAGAGACGAACTTTGTTAGATAATTGCGAATACTATCGGTTATCAGAATCACTAAATTTTGTCCCTCTTTTAAGTCTCTTGCAACTTTTAATGCTGCTGATACGACAGCACCACTACTACTACCTAAAATGTAATAAAGGTGTTGGAAAACACTTTTTTTATAGAATTTAATTTTCAAACAACTGCATAACAGTGTATGTCCTGTATAGGGCCTAGGATGCTGCAAAAAAGAAATATTTCTCAAATAAGCAGCTGTTAAAAAGCTGTTGGGCCTTGACTGATACGAGTGTAAAACTTGGACGCTGGAGAAAAAACGTAACAGGTTATTTTTAAGTTGAATCATCATTTTTACATGGTTAGGATTTATGAATGGGCGTCTCAAGTGTTATCTATTGCCGTAAATATCAGAAGAACAAAGGTTATAAATACCAAGAAAAGGAACACGGGAGCAAATTTTGAATGTGCGTCAACAACAAGAGAATATAACATCAAAATTTACCTCTGCTTTATCGACGAAAGCATTTGACAAGGTGAGACGGCCGAAATTATGGTCGACTCTGAAAGAAATGGGATCTCCACCACATTTATTAAAGCTAATACAAACGCGTTACGAATTTAACATAGCCAAAGCGCGTGTTAATAACACGTACACAGAAAGCTTCACCACGAAAACTGGTGTCCGGCAAGGACGCATGCTTTCGCAACTACTGTTCAACATTTATAGGGAATATATAAAGCGCGAAGTTTTCAATAACTGGAATGGTGGTATCGCCGTTGAAGGAAAACGCATATAGAATTTGGACTATGCAGATGACATCTTGATTATAATCGCGAATGAAAGTGAATTAGAGGTCATCAGGCAAAGGCTAACATGGATCAATAAAAGTAAACAACAAAACAAAAATAATGATCATCATCTACTAGGGTGTAAAATCCTAGATTCCTATCAATATATTGGGTCTCTAAATACCAATACCGGCCAGTGTCACTCCGAAATACGTAGTAGACTCTCAATTGCTCGCTCTGCAACCACAAAATTGGTCAAGATATGGAAAGATTCGAGCATCTCGCTACCGACTAAGTTAAGGCTTTCAAGAACGTTTATATGTCCGATTGCAACATATGCATCGGAAACATGGACGATAAAGAAAGCTGATAGAAATAAAATTGCTGGATTTGAAATGTGGATGTATCGTTGAATTCTCAGAATATCATGGGAATGTCGAATTAACCAGTCTATTTTACAAGAACTAAAAATTACTAAAAGACTACAGAAATACTTGAGATATTTCGGCCACCTCAGCAGAAGACATGAGCTGAAATCACTGGTCATACAGGGAAAGGTTGAAGGCAAGCTCTGCAGGGGTAGATCATCTTCACGTTGGGTGGATTAAATAAAACAGTTAACCGGGAAGTCATTGCATGAAGCATCAGAGCATGCACAGAACCGATAACAGTGGAAGATGATAGTTCAATCCATTTATTGAGCACAGAGTCACCATACTCTCTCGAGGGAGAAAGCACTTAGAAGGCGGATGGTACTTACTAGCTAAAGTTACTTGGCTAAATAGTCCATATTTAAATATTGAAAGAAACAATTTTAAAAATCTGGTATGTTGTCGTCTAGATCAATCTGTTGTAAGCGATAATCGCAAAATCTGACTTTATCGCACTATTTTATTTTTTACAAAAAACAGTCATCATAATCATCATCAGCCGTTCATCCATCGTCGGATGTAGGCCTCCTTCAGGTTTCTCCAATATTATCTGTCTTGAGCTTGTCTCATCCAATCATTGCCTACCAAATGCTTAATATCATCGGTCTAACTAGTTTGTAGACTTCCGACAGGTTTTCTGTGTCTTCGCGATCTTCATTCGACAAGCCGCTTGGTCCATCGATTGTTTGTCATGCGAGCCACATGTCCGGCCCAGTTCCATCTTAACTTGCAAACCCGCTCGATTATGTTTGATACTTTGGATCTTGTTCTTATCTCTTCATTTCTTATGTGATCTCTTAGTTTTAATTCCAACATTCGCCTTTTCATTGCCCTTTGTGCAACCTGCAACCTTTCTTTCATGTTGTTATTCATGACTCAACGTTCTGTACCATATATCAGAACTGGCTGTATTTACTGATCGAACACTTTAGCCTTGATGTTAGGTAGATGTGAGTTAAATACTTTTTACAATTTGCCGAAACTGGACCAAGCTAGCGAAATCCTTCTTTTAAAATTTGCTTTTAAATTATTCTTGCCAATTTCAATTTGCTGTCTTAGATATACATACGATGTGACTTCTTCTATTGTTTGTTACTCGATTCTCAAATTGGGGTTTAGGTTATTGTTTCCTATAACATTGGTAATATATTTGGTTTTGGCAATGTTGATCTTCATACCAATATGTTTGGATTTTTTCAGTTCGTTCAGCATTTGTTGCAGCTCTTTGGTGGTTTCGCTGATCAGTATGATATCATCTGCAAAACACAGATGGTGTAGCTGTTCTCCGTCTATGGATATTCCCCTATTCTCCCAATCAAGCTGTTTGAACATTTCCTCAAAAGTCAATGTAAACAGCTTAGGTCATATTGAGTCGCCTTGTCGCACTCCTCTTTTTGTTTTAATTGTGTTTGTTTTTTCTTTCAGCAATACCTGAAATGTGGGGTTTTCAAAGATGTTACCAATTAATTCTGTGTGTCGGTGGTCTATTCAGCAATTGCTCGATGCTTTTAAAACTGCCCATGTTTCCATTGAGTCGCAAGCCTTCTCGTAATCTATGTTTGCTACCCACAATGTATTGTTGTACTCATTAGCTTTCTCGATAGGCGCTCTTACTGCTTGTAGGTAGTCCAAAGTGCTGAAGCCTCCCCGAAACCCTGCCTGCTCTTTTGGCTGGTAGCCGTCCAACTTATTTGTTAGCCTCCTCAAAAAACACCATTTCAATATACACGTAACAAAATTACGTCGATCTCCTATTAGATTAAACCAGGAATATCAATATAAATGTTTCTTTTTAGTGATGGCATGTCGTATAAACAAGGTAACATACATTTCATTAAAGTGGCTTATTTTAATGAAGAGAATATCCTCCAGATAGAAAACAAATAGACCCCAAGTAGAAAACACAAAATTCCAACGCTATCAGATGCAAAAAAATTAGTTGAAAGGTCACATTTTGACATAGAATGTAAGTAAAGTCGATTGTCTAGGAAATAACCAGAGTAGGTAAGCTAGAAGTACGCTTACATTATGGTAGGATGCAAAAAAAAATTACCACAAAGTATGCCTTCTTCTCTAATCAACCGTCTAGCCATCACGAAACTTTCTTTATCATTGGTCTTTATCCAAAAATCAACCACTGTGCGGTCTAAAGATGTGGGTACAAAATCATCTCCCAATCCTTCAACTTCAAATTGTTTGATTTCAGTATTCAAAGTGTCTGGAAAAGCATACACGGAGCCTTCAGGATCTGCACCTACTATTTTAGTCTGAGGGGATACTTCTTTGAATTTTCTACTTATACCGGTGATTGTTCCACCTGTTCCCGCACCTAAAACCTAAAAAAAAATACGTTTCTATGTATGTAGAATCTGTATATTCCAGTTTCTCGTGAAGACAGACAGTTTCCGTGATTGAGTATTGCCTAAATATTGGTACATAACTAAACAACACTTGGATAAAATAGTGTGCTTGCAAACTGGCAAGAAAGTTTGGTAATGTGTTCTAATACTCGTAATATGTAGTACACAAATTTATGTCAGTAATATTTTCACTATTAAAATATTTAACCTAAACTAATTAAATAATCGCAACACAATTATTCCAGAAAAATATTTTTTGTTTATGGCTAGCTTTAAAATTTCTTATAATATATTATAATTTTGCATGATTGTAAACCCTCTGTACATTGGTGTAGTCAAGGAGGGTCAGCAGGCTCTATTGTTTCCAGAAAAAAGCGCTCCAGCCTTTAAATTCTTTTTTTTCTTAAAATATCTTATCTGCCCTTTATTAGAACCTGGATACGTTGAACAAAACAATGTCCGTGATCGAGCATTGCCTGAATATTGTCATATAACTAAAAAATACTTGGATAAAATAGTGTGCTTGCAAACTGGCAAGAAATTTTGGTAATGTGTTCTAAAACTCGTAATTTACAGTACTTGCTGAAAAAAATTTTTTTATGGGTCTAGCACACGTGCTACAGGGAATTCTCTAAAGCGCTACAGGAGCGACACGTGTGCGGAGAAAGCGATTCACGTGAAGTATTAGCGGGACGTGTACTTCTAATATGCACCGCTATGGGAGGAATTAAGTGGGCCACATTCTTCGAACATTTTCCATGAAAGTACTTGTAGAATAGGCTCAAGACGCCAACCGTTCTTCGATGTTCCAGCGAATCAAGGCCGCCGATCAGTTCCGGGTCTCCAATCAGATGAACAGCTCTTCTCTGAATAGAATCCAACACATGCAGTGTATGTTTGGGAGCGGAGCTCCAAACATGGAAACAGTATTCCATAGTTGGTCAAATTGGAGCTTTGTAAAGAATTAACAGTTGTTGTGGAGTGTAAAGCTTTCTGGTTCGAAATAATAATCCCAACTTTCGAGAAGCTCTCCTTGCTATGCCTATGTTCATGCCAGGACATATTTGCTCCCAAATTAACGCCCAACAAATTGAGTGATGATGTTAGAGGAATGGAGTGCCCCGACATAACTATGTCGGGTTCAGCAACGTTAACTTTTTTAGAAAAAACTGCCGCCTGGGTTTTTGTAGCGTTAAATTCCACTTGGTTCCTGTCACCCCAAGACAGAATTTCTTCCAGGTCTTTGTTAAATGGAATGACTTCCTGCTGTCTGCCGATATTCGTCTGAGTAGCCGATGTCCGAGCGTTCAAAGCGAATAAAGAGATAAGCGTATTGTCATCAGCAAAGCTGTAGATTGGATTCTCGGTCTTTTCCAGCAGATCGTTAATATAAATGAGAAAGAGAGTAGGAGACAGTATGGAGCCTTGTGGTACACCGGCGTTGATAGTGAAGGTGTTAGAAAGAAATCCGTCGACTGCCACTCGTAAAGAACGCTCTCTGAGGAAACATGAGAGCCACAAACAGAACTTTTCAGACATACCATAAGAACGTAGCTTAGTCAACAGCCCATCGTGCCAAGCACAGTTGAATGCCTTGGATATGTCAAGAGCAACCGCTCGAGATTCTCCAAAGTGTTAAAAAAATACACCAATTTAGCCATATTTTTATAAATTGCTGAAATATTTAACCTACACTAATTAAATAATCACAACACAATTATTCCAGAAAAATATTACTTGCTTATGGCCACAATTAAAATTTCTTATTCGAGGGTCATTCGATAAGTAAAGAGACAATTGGTGTCAGCTTAAACCCATTCAACGAAACCGCTCCATACTTCTAGGAGTGCAAGTTGGCAACCTTGTGATGAGTATTAATCAGCTGTTCCATCATATAATGTAAATATAACCTCAAAATATCCAATTTACCATGGCGATTCCATTGGAAGACTGCACTTTAGAAGAGCAGCGTTGTGTCATCAGATTTTTAGTAGCAGAAGATGTGAAGCCAAGTATAATACATTCTAGAACGTTATTACAATAAGGACAAAGTTGCATGAATCGTGCGAACATTTACAAGTGGATAGGTAGGTTCAACAGTTGCCGAACAAGAGTGTGTGACGAGCAGCGAAGTGGACGTCCAGTCGCAGTTTCCGGTCCTTCGTTCGAATCGAGGAACAGAAAAAGTACTGTTGAAATGATAGCTTAGAGTAGGCGTTGGAACTGTTCACAATATTATTCAGAACCATTTATAATGCGCGTCCTCAGCTTACCCAAGAAAAGCTTCAAAAACTGGATTGGGAGATCTTGCCTCATCCCGCATACAGCACCGACCTGGTTCTATGTGATTTTTACCTGTTCGGATCTCTCAAAGATGCTTTACGCCGAAAGAGGTTCACCGGCAATGAAGACGTGACGGAAAAGTACAAGAGTAGCTTCGTCATCAACCGAAATAATTCTTTTTCACAGGAATCAAGATGCTAGCAGAAAGGTGGGAAAAGTGTATTAAAGTTGGGGGAGAATTATGTCGAAAAGTAGGTCAAATTTTGTAGCAATCCAATAAACCGTTCTTGAGCTAGAGCTATTTGTCTACTTATTGAATGACCCTGGTAATATATTATAATTTTGCATTATTGTAGACCCTCTGTACATCGGCGTAGTCAAGGAGGGTCAGCAGGCTCTATTGTCCTTTACTAGAATCTGGATATGCTACTGTCTTGTAACAGAAAGAACCCGAACTTTTTGAAATACAAGGGTCGTTCCAAAAGTTATCCTCGACTTGACAAAGATATGACGCCAAGATGACCAAAATATTATAAGATTTGTTTAGTGTTACCTACTTAACAGCGTGCTGTGAAGTTTTAGACATTTGTGTTTACTTGTCTTTTTGTAGCGATAGTGTAAACAAACAAATTTTAATATTTTCTAAAAAATGGATAAAATGGAAATGTGAGCTGTTTTCACGATTAAAAGATGGGCTGCTGATTTTAAATGTGATCGTAAATCCATTCAAAATGATAAACGCTTAAGATGTCCGAAAACCTCTACGACCGACGAGATTGTGACAAAAATAGTGTATGAAATGATCGCCGACCGACCCGAGCTCGCTGACATTGTAAACATCTCGATAGGCCGTGTCCACCACATTTTACACACACGATGTTTTGGGTGTGAGAAAGCTCGATGGCTGCCCTGTTTATTAACGATCGACCAAAACCGTATTCAAATGAACATTTTCCAAGAGTGTTTAGACTACTTTAAACATACGTCCAGTAGGTTTCTTTGACGTTTCATAATAGTAGATGAAACATAGATTCATTATTGTACGCTAGAGATGAAGGATCAGTCGAAACAGTGGGTTGGGAGCAGCTGAAGGAGCACCCAAGAAGGCAAAAATCAGTTCCATCTGCGGGAATAGTCATGGTTACAATTTTTTGAGATTCTCACGGTGTTGTGCTCATAGACTACCTGAAGAAAGGTAGAACCATCACCGGAGAGTATTATGCTTCACTACTGGACCAAGTGAAGGGTGCTATTCAGGCGAAACGTCCACATCTCGCAAAAAAGAAAGTGCTTTGTCATCACAATAATGCGCCTTCACACACGTCTCGGATTATTTCTGCAAAATAACATTACCTTCGTTTCGAAGTGCTTCCACATCCACCATACTCGCCAGATTTGTCCCCCAGCTATTACTTTTTATTTCCAACCCTGAAAAAATGACCGGTTGGATGAAGATTCACTTCGAATTATGTAGTAGACGAACTCATATTTTGCTGACTTGAATAAATCCTTTTATAATAAAGGTTTTAAAATGATGGAAAGCTGTGGATGTAAATGTATTGATTTCCAAGGTGCCTATACGGAAAAAAAATCTCTTTAATTTTTCGTTTTCTTTATTAGGCTGGGAGCTTTCGGAACCACACTCATAGAGCATTAGATGTCTACTGTTCCTGATAAGAGTGACAGTAGGGTAGGGTTTGATAACCGGTAGGAAAATTAGTTTTAAACAAAGAATGGTGATTATGCCTTTTAGTGGAGGCAAATACGGTAAAATTTCCTTGTTTTTGGCAATTTTTGGGTACAGTTTGGAAATTGATTTAACCACTTTGAAACAGTGCCAACATAATGTAAAAGTTTTCTCAGCCTAATTTTGATCGCAAGACCACTTTTCTTCTATTTTAGTGCATTTTTTTCACATTTTAATGCTTTCGGCTTGCTATTTCTTGAGTATCTCAGCTTCTGTTCGTTATTATACGACAACAAAATCTGTTCTGTTATCTAAATCATAATTTTATTGTAAAATAGGTAGTATTTGTTTTAAAATCATTTTTTCAGGTTATATTTAAGTTAAAATATTGAATAGAAATAAAGAAAATAAACCAGACCTTTTCTAGAGCAAAAGCGAAATTTTCGTAACGAAAAAATTGAAAAAAAGATAGTTTTTTTTGTGCATTCTTCATTTTTGCTTCTAACCATCTTAATATAAAAGCTACATTTTCCTGTAATTTTAAGCGCTAATTTGGAATTGAACGGATGTTACCCTTTAAAAAGCCATTTTTCAATTTGAGGTAGTAAATACCTTTTTAAGTTTTGTACTCAATATTTTTTAATGAAATCTACGCAGTTTTTCAGGCAATTTTATGACGACTAAAATGATTTTTTTTGTCTCATAATAACGAACAGAGGCTGAGATATTTAAGAAATAGTGAGCCGAAAGCGTTATAATGTGAAAAAGTGTACTAAAATGCACTGCGGTCAAAATTAAGCTGAGAAAACTCATTTACATTATATTGGCACTGTTTTAAAGTAGTTGAATTGATTTTCCAAAAATAATGAAAATTTTATGGCATTTGCCTCTACGATTTAGTTTAAACTTAGCAATCAAAACGTATTAAATGCGTTAAAAACATACAGTGAGTTGAGTTTCGGATCGCGATGTATGTACACGTGAATCGAACGCCCGGCAATAGTCAACTCGTACAACGAGCATTATTACGGTAGTGTTTCGATCTATTTAATTATTTTGTCGATTGCAAACGAGAGGGACTAGAATTAAATCAGAGTGTAGTGTTAGATTAAGACAATAAGTAAAAAAAAATTGGAGATTTATGAGAATAATTTTGCGAAATTGTATGAAGCTAACGAAACGATAAGTGACGACCTTGATCATTTTACTGTTTACGGTGATAAGAAATATAAACAACAATTTTTTTCTTTTTCTCCCGTGTTTGAAAATGGAATATACGAGGAACACACGTAAAGTTTTTATAACAGAAAGAACAATGGATTGCGATGATTATACCTCAGTAGACACGAAAAGAGGAAGAGTCGAAGAAAAGAGAGGGATTATTCAAGAATAGTAAAAAGCTAAGAACACCACAGAAAGAGAAAAAACGAAAGAGTAGATAAGATAGACAATTTGATAGAAATGATCAGAGAGCTAATGTCAGATATAAAGGATATAAAACAAGATCAGAAGAGATACCAACAAGAGATGAAGGAACTAAGAAAGGAGAATGAAGTATTGAAAGAGGAAAATAAGATAATTAGAGAAAACTTGAGAAGGATTTCAAGATGAGTAGACTGGAAAAAGACAACGTAAGCGAATAGCCAACCAGATGTGAAAATGGGTGTAGAATATTTTGGAGAGGAGTATGGACACAAAAGTATAGATTAAAGATGTGATAGAAATAGGAGCGACTATATACAAGATAGAACTTGGAAACACGGGAGATAAGGAAGCTGTAATGAAAAATAAGAACAAATTGAGAAACCTAAGAGAGAGAGAGTTTATATAAATAACGATGTAACAAGTGATGAACGGGAAATTCAAAAGAAATTGAAGCATATAGAAGAGAACGAGAGAAAGAATGGAAAAAGGGCGAAAATAGGATATCAAAAAATCGTAACAGAAGGAAGAGAATATAAATGGGATATTGAGGAAAAAAAAACTGAAAGAACAAACAAAGAATACTACGACCATCAAGTCAAAAAACTGAAAAAAAGGAGAGAGATAGGTAGATTGACGACGGCCCTGGCAAAGATAAAGGATACGGAAGAGAGGACTAGTAAAATGAATACAAATAAGAAGAAGATAATCAAAGAAATAGATAGGAAGAAAGAAATGGGAAATTATTATCGAGTTTTTAGATTGAGAACACGGAATAAGATACAAAACCTATACAGACAGAAAAAACTAATACAGATGAAACAAAAGAGGCAATCGGCAATTTAAACAGGATGGAAGGATATAGAAGGAAATATGAAAAAGACAGATATAGAATAACTCAACTCCACGAGCTTTACACTTCTCAAGGGGTAGAAAGGCATAAGGATTAAGTAAGTAAGTAAAAACATACAGTGATAAATGCTTACCGCATAGTTAGAGACCTAATTTGACAACTGATATGACGATAAATTAGTGAGTAAGTCCAGAAATTTGTTTTTAGAGTTGATTCTAGTTATTCCTAGTTTCATATTTTATTAAATCAGTATTCAAAAAAGGAACACTTACCAGAACGTCTACTTTTTGACCACACTGTTCTAAGATTTCTTCGGCCGTGATATCGTAATGTGTCAGAGGGTTTCCCGGATTTGAAAACTAAAAACCAAAGTGCTTTAAAACATACTGCGTTAAAATTCATTTTGTATATTAGTCAAAATAATCGTACAAACAATCTGAGTTTATGAACATTTCAGTTTAGAGTGCAAAGATTACTTACCTGATCTAATATTAAAGAGTCAGGAATTTCTTGTGTAACCGATTAGCTACACCGAATACTCCCTCTGGAGAGTGAGAACTAGCTGTCATCGGTGTACGAACTAACCTAGCACCAAGAGCTCTCAAGACGGCTTCTTTTTCATCTGAATTCTTTTTGTGCATAACGATTACGCATTTATATCCTTAAATAAAAATATTTATTAGAAATAATGTTAGATTTTTTGATAATTCATTAAAAACTAGTTTACCGGGACGACGACCGCCGGGAAGACCGTCCAAAAGGTGGATAGATAGCTGGCATTCTGGCTCCTAAGGGAGCCCATAAGGTTCTGGAAGTTAAACATACCAATGGTCTATAATAAGGATGAAGAAGAAGAAGAAACTAGTTTACAGATGACCCGCACCGACGAAAAACATTCGCTAACTTAAGAGAGGCATTTCTCAGCTTAATTTAGTTTTTTAAATTAACTTAATAATACTTGAATTTTTATTTCATATTGTATTCATTAAAAAAATCACCGTTCCAGATTTTTACATTTCTTTTACCTTTCAGGGTTCCTAAATCATCAAAAACACAATTTCAAGTCAATGCGTCATGCCAAACACGGTTAAATGCCTTGGATATATCAAGTGCAACCGCTTAAGATTTTTCAAAATGTTCAATTACATTGTTCTAAACATGTATGTTATACGAGGGTTGAATGATAAGTATCTGGCCTCGGCCAGCGACGACAAAATTTCATGAGTTAGGATACGAATTGCTTCAGCATCCACAATATTCGCCATATTTAGCCCCCAGCGATTATTTCCTATTTCCCAATATAAAAAATAGCTCGGTGGAAAAAAATCTGGCTCAAACGATGAGGTGATTGCTGAAACAAACGCCCGTTTTGAAGGGTTGGAGAAATCGTATTTTTTATATGGAATACAGAAGATAGAAAAACGTCGGAATGAGTGTATTGAGCTAAAAGGAGACTACGAGGCTGGTTTGAAAAGTCCGTGCAAAAATAAAAACTACTTATGTGTTTGGGGTAAACCTTTTTTATTTTTCGACATAGTCTCCTTTTAGGCTTATACACTTTGTCCAACGATGTTCTAGTTTGTTGATCCCTTCCGAATAATAGGATTTGTCCAAGTCTGCAAAATATCCATTGGTGTCTGCAATCACCCCCTCGTTTGAATAAAATCTTTGTCCCGCCAGCCATTTCTTCAAATTGGGGAACAAATAGTAGTCCGATGGAGCCAAGTCTGGAGAACAGGGGGGATGTGAAACCAGTTGGAATCCTATTTCCATTAATTTTGCGAACACAACTGCTGAGGTGTGTGCTGGTGCGTTGTCGTGATGGAAAAGGACTTTCTTGTGGGCCAATCGCGGGCGTTTTTCTTGCAGCTCGGTTTTCAAACGGTCCAATAACGATGAATAATATTCACCTGTAATAGTTTTACCCTTTTCCAGATAGTCGATGAGGATTATCCCTTGCGAATCCCAAAAGACAGTCGCCATAACCTTTCCGGCCGAAGGAACGGTCTTCGCCTTTTTCGGTGCAGATTCCCCCTTGGTAACCCATTGTTTAGATTGTTGTTTGGTCTCAGGAGTATAGAAATGTATCCATGTTTCATCCACAGTGACGAAACGACGCTTAAAGTCCTCCAGATTCTTCTGGAACAGCTGCAAACCATCCTTGCAACATTTCACACGATTCCGTTTTTGGTCAAGCGTGAGCAATCGCGGCACCCATCTTGCGAATAGCTTTCTCATGTACAAATGTTTATGCAAAATATTATGTATCCGTTCTGTCGAGATGCCCACAGCACTAGGAATCTCACGCACCTTAACTCTTCTGTCATCCATCACCATATCATGGATTTGATCAATGATTTCTGGAGTCGTAACCTCCACAGGCCGTCCAGAACGTTCAGCGTCACTTGTGCCCATATGGCCAGTCCGAAAATTTTGAAACCACTTATAAACTGTTCTAATCGAAGGTGCAGGGTCACCATAATGTTTATCAAGCTTCTCTTTAGTCTCCTGAGGCGTTTTGCCTTTCATAAAGTAATGTTTAATCACCACACGAAATTCTTTTTCGTCCATTTCTTGAAAATCACTCGACTTCCTTGATTCACACGAATGCCAAACACAAAGAAATAGACCAATATGACTGAAACTTGGTGTGCGTTCATTCAAGAGATGCTACTAACTAAACATTACCTCGATACGCGCCGGTGGTGCCATCTCTCGGACTTTGCACGGACTTTTCAAACCAGCCTCGTATGTTAAAATAAAAATTTTTTCTTGTCAAGACCAGGTGCTTATCATACAAACCTCGTAAATAAGAATAATAATGGTCCCTAATAATACTATCGTACTACGGATATTATGGAAAGCAGTGTCGTTAGTTGTTCGGCAAGGTCTTCTTGCCTTTTATGGGTATCGGCTGAACTGTAGCGCATTTTCAGCAGGAAGAAAATACTTGCTTCCTGTACGATAGGTTGAAAAGTCTACAGAAAACTGGCGTTAGTCCGCTCGCGCATTTTTTGAGCACTATGACAGGTATTCCATCAGCGCCAGAAGCTTGATGTCTAGCTTCAATGAAATATGTTTTTATGATACGCTGTTTGAAGACAATATCAAGGATCTTTGGGACTAGTGAGTGGTGTTTTTCCCTTTGAAATCTACAGAAGAATGTGAAGCAAAGTCTTCAACTAACAAGATGCTTCTCTCCACACTTGTTATCTTGGTATTATCTGGCCATTTTAGTGGTGATGCAGTTGATTTAGTGAAATTTTGACTAATGGCTTTGACGACCAACTAAAAGGAGATCATAAGAAGATCATAAACACTCTTCACCTCAAAGGAAGATGAAAACTCAGTCGTATTCTGGAAAGGTGATGGAGATCGTCTTTTGGGACTGCTAATTAATGGAGGGGTTTGCGGAACGACGTACAAAAAGCTGGATCAAGCCATTAAAGAAAAACGGTCGAATTCATGAAGAACAAAAACGTCATCAAATACCGAATTATCATTTTTGAGGTGGAAACTAAAAAAGTGTGTTTAAATGGAATGAAACAAATCAAGAAACGATGAATTAAGTGTGTTACTGTAGACCAGGGATGTCAAAGATACGGCCCGCGGGCCGCATCCGGCCCCCGGGACGTATCAATAAGGCCCGCGATCGCTCTTTTATAACTTTGATATAATTTTTAACAACCGTATATTATATACTATATAATTAAATAAATAAAATGTTATAATTCAGTACATTTTTTTTATTTGAATCTGGCCCGCCTACACATTCTAAATTTAATATATGGCCCTCTGCAAAATTGAGTTTGACACCTCTGCTGTAGACGGTAGTTATGTAAAAAAACTTCGTATTTGTAATTTTTGGGATTTTTAGAGTCAAAACATTTGAATATTAAATAAATTATTTGTTGTTCTCCATCCCATCTAAAGTAGTAGGGTAGTGACATGTAATTTTGAAATATTATTTAAATTTATGACTGTTATTTGTAGGAGAAGTCTTGGATAACTAACTTTACCAATTTATTATTAAGAATATATACCTTTTATTGCGGAAGATAATGCAATTCCAATTCCAGTATTTCCCGATGACGGTTCTATGATGGTCATTCCTGGTTTTAGTAGTCCTTGTTCTTCTGCATCCTCGATCATTCTTTTTGCTATTCGGTCTTTTATCGAACCTCCTGGGTTGAAATATTCAAGTTTGGCATCTTGAAATATTATGTATTATGTAAATAACCGGCCAAGTGTTCCCCACCAATTTAATAACCGATCAAGTGCAAGTCGGACTTGCGCAATTAGTATTCCGTATGTTGATTACTTTTAAAATAAAAAATTTTGTTACAGAGAGATAAAATGGTCAGTGACTTCACAAAACACACCCCAAATGAGTTTTCAAGAAAGTTTTTTTCCAACATTAACTAAAAACCTTGAAATTTTATTTTTTTTACATATCTGATAAGTTATTAAAGATAATGCAGTCGTGATAATTTTAATTTAAACTACACCCTGTGGAGAATATTTCACAATTTTTTCAAAATTTTTTGATCAATACCTTTCGAGATAAGTGGGCATAGCGATTTTTCGTAATTTTTTTACATTATATATATTTTTGAACTTGTGTTTTTGCACGCTTTCATTTGACCCCTCTCGACGAAAATTTCACTTCCGATCTCACCCCCCAAAACTAACCCCTTAAGTTATAATTTAACTTTCAAAACTACATAGGTGAGGTCATCAATGCCTATATTAGTGCCAAATTTCAACTTTCTATGTCAAATAGATTCGGAGAAAATCGGATGGTGGCTGTATTTTGTTCGTATAGATTTTGAAGAAGCTAAATTAAGTGATAGGGTGCTCCATCTGTGCTAAACTTCCCAAGTAGCACTCCACTTTTTAGTGTCAAATGCCTTCGAGTACTCCACAAAGCAAAGGTATGTCTGTAAATTGAATTCTAGGGATTTTTTTCCACGACTTGATGAAGGTTGAGGATCTATTCTATTTAAAATATATTTAGGACCTTCACTTAAAGGATGGAAACGATAATGTAGTAATAGGGGATATTGTTACAGAACAACATTATGCTTTGAAAACGACCAAATAGTAATAGCACAAGAGCAGGATGATTTGAAATATATGACTCGGGAATTAATCGAAGAATATGAAAAATGGGGTTTAGAAGTCAACATAAATAAAACATAATATCTGGTGGAGCACGACAAGACTAATTACTTGGGGACGGTCAGTAAATAAAAAATTGTAACAAATCTGGGAATGCAACTGACTGACGATGGGAAGTTGGATGACCCTATCAAGTATAGTTACACTTAGAGACGAAGAGCTATTGTACTCTTCCGTTAAGACAAAATGTGGCCTCGTTAGAAAAAACAATATTATGAATTAGGTTAGAATCATTATTGATTCGTTCCATCATGACCTCGCAAAATTCAACGCGTCTATCGTAGTCATCTTCAGATAATTCTTGCAATAGAATGGGTTTGTACGGATGCAGTTTTTCTTCATTCAGTATACGACTTAAGGTACCTTTAATTATGTTGTGTTCTAGATAAAACTGACGAGTGGCTATATGGAGATTTTCTGTAATTTCCCGTAAAACATCTAACTTTTTATCATCGATTGTTTTAACTTTTGGAGGTCCAGGTTTATAACGATCCTTAACATGACCTGATTGTCTAAATTGTTTTAATGTTTCGCTAATTACGGATTGGGTAATAGGTTCTCGATTCGGATATTCTGCGTTAAAAAGATCACACACTTCCGGTTGTGTTCTCCTACGGTCTCCGTAACCAACCATCATTAACAAAGTGATTCTCTGAGTTTCTGTCAAATGTACCATTATGATATTACGCTCAAATTGCAGTTTTACAAAATGCAGCAATAAACGCTTTCGGCAATAATCATTTTTTGACGCGTTAAGTCGTTACCTGGTAGTAAATGTTTGACAGAAGCCACCCCAAAATTTTTTTTTAAATTTGATCTCTTTAATTGCAAATATCAATAATTCCAAAACAGTTTAATTTAGATATATGATATGTTAGACAAATAATATCTAGAATTTTTGATAGGACTCAAAAATTTTAAATGCGTAATTTCTTCGAATTCACAGTTCAAAACATTTTATTGTCAACGTCAACATGTGCGCTGTATAACACCCTATAACTTTTATTTAAACATTTTTTTGATACACTGCTGTGGAATCATTATTCTATACATATGGGGCACCCTGTATAATGTAACACTTGCGCACACTTTTCTTTGTATTATTTTTAAAAAATGGCCAAAAATCGCTGCCCTTCCTTATCTCCAAAAATACTGGTCAGAAAATTTTAAAAAAATTCTAGAATATTCTCCACGGGGTGTAGATTAAACGAAAATTATCACGAGTGTATTGTTTTTAATAATTTGTCTGGTATATAAAAAAAATAAAAATTTCAAGGTAATTTAACAAAAATCGGAAACAAACTTTGTTGAAAACTCATTTGGGGTGTGTTTTGTGAAGTCACTGATCATTTTATACCTCCGAAACAAAATTTTTTATTGCAATCAACTTACGGAACACTAATTGCGCAAGTTCGACTTGCACTTGGCCGGTTATTATATTCTAAAGGTAAATAGAATGTTGTATTAAAAGTACTTTTTTGCATGAATTTCCAATTATTAATTTGTTTTTAGTGTTCCGTATGGAACACTTATAAGATGACTTCGGTGTCTGTCCGTCCGTCTGTCTGTCCGTCTGTCTGTCTGTCTGTCCGTCCGCCCGTCTGTCTGTCTGTCTGTCTGTCTGTCTGTCCGTCTGTCACACCCGATTTTCTCCGAAACTATTTGTCATAGAGAGTTGAAATTTTGTAATAATATAGAAATTGATGGCCTTATCAGAGCCATGTATATATATATATATATATATATATATATATATATATATATATATATATATATATATATATACAGTAGAACCCCGGTTATCCGAGGTAACGTGGGAGGACACCTTCCTCGGATAACTGAAAACTCGGATAATCTTAGATCTTAGTGGGAGACTGTTCATCCACCGCCGCTTCGTCATCGTCATCTGATTTTTCGGTTTCCTGAAAGGCATTCGTTATTTCTTCAATACTCATTTCTTCTTCTAAATCATCTGCTGTAATCCATTCAACAACATCTTCTCTTGTCACATTTTCGCAAACTTTTAATTTTTGCATTAATTCAAATGAACTTTTTTCTTTTTCTTCTATCTCGCTGTCAAAATTTGAACAGGACATTTCTCCATGGCTTCTCAATTTCAAAGCTAATTAATTTAATGGAGTATCATCTTCACTGTCATTATAGTCCTCAAAATCAATAACTTTTGACTAAGATTTTTGAATAGTGGTAGTATGCACAGAATCCCAAGCTTGACTTACCCAGTAAATAACATTTTTCAGTGTAACCTTTCTCATCCCATTGATAATATCCTCCTTTTCTGAGTATTCTAACAGATGTTCAAGATATAAACACTTATAATTTTTTTTAATGTTTTCGAGGATGCCTTGATCCATTGGTTGCATTATGCTGGTTACATTTGGAGGAAAAAATTTTTTACAACAATTTCGCCCACATGAAGTCCTTCTCCAAGGTGAGAGGAGGCATTATCCATTAACAAAATTGCTTTAATAGGAAGATGGTTTCTGTTCAAAAATTTAGTCACAGATGGCACGAACTCTTCTTCAAACCAGTTAGTAAATAAGGTCGCATCCATCCATGCGCTCTTCTAACTTTCGTAATAGACTGGTAGGGCTTTGGGTGAGATGTCTTTTAAAGCTTTTGGACGTGCAGACTTGCCAATCACCATCAGTGGGATTTTGTGCTTGCCAGATGCATTGGAACATACCATTATAGTTAATCTTTCCTTACTTCGTTTGTGCCCAGAAGCTGATTTTTCCTGTCTAGATGCCAATGTTTTTGATGGAGGCATTTTATAATTCAGACCAGGTTCGTCACACTTGTAAATTTGAGCACATGTGTATCCACAATCTTCGATTTGCTTTTTAAAGTTCTGCTTAAACTTCTCAATTGATGACACATCAGCAGAAAGTTTTTCACCACATACAGTCAGTTGTCGTACACCGTACCTGCGGTCAAGCCATCCAGAACTGGCGGTAAACTGAGCTATATCTGGGAATTGTCTACTAATCATTATTGCTTTCTCTTGTAAAATTGGACCTAACAGAGGCACACCTTTTGATCTCTGTTGGTTAAACCACATGAATAAAGCTTCGTTAACCTTTTCATAGCCGCCGGTTTTCATTGATTTTCTTCCTGAGGACGAGGAGGCTTGATTTATACACCACTCTTCTATTTTTGTGCGGTTTCTTTTCCAATCTCCAACTGTTACCTCACCTACCCCATAATCTCATGCAAAAACTTTAATTGTCTCTCCTGCTTCAATTCTTCTGATGGCTTTTAATTTTTCTTCAATAGGAAAGACGATTTTTTTACGCTTGTTTTGCTTCATTAACCAACCAAATAAATTATGTGAGTATGTGAGTCCAAAAACATAAATAGGAGAACCCCTCACAAGGGCCAGGGGGATTCCCCGAAAGCATCGACGATTTTAAATGGAAATATGTACATACATATTTTAGAAGCTCGGTTAATACGCAGTATAGACGCGCGTACCTCGGATATTTAGGTTCTTAGATTGGCTCCGTAAATCCGGAGCTCGGATAATCGCGACTCGGTTAATCAGAGTTCTACTGTAATGTAATACTTGCGCGCACTTTTCTTTGTATTATTTTTAAAAAATCGCAAGAAATCGCTGTCCACCCGCCTTATCTCGAAAAGTATTTATCAAAAAATTTTAAAAAAATTCTGGAATATTCTCTACGGGGTGTAGATTGAACGAAAATTATCACGAGTGCATTACCTTTAATAATTTATCTGGTATATAAAAAAACACAAAAATTTCAAGGTCATCAGTTTTCAGTAAAGATTGGAAACAAACTTTGTTGAAAACTCATTTGGGGTGTGTTTTATGAAGTCACTGATCATTTTATACCTCCGTTACAAAATTTTTTTATTTTAAAAGCAATCAACGTACGGAACACTAATTGCACAAGTTCACCTTGCACTTGACCGGTTATTTATTTTAGAGTAAATATTTTAAAATCAAACTTTATGGGACACCTTGTATGTGTATTAATTGCACAGTGAAATACAATGCAAAATATTTATCCACAACAATTTGTTTTCTGATCAACCATATATTTGCTGCACTATGTGGCTGTTGGTAGTGTTGTGTTTGTTTGGCGCGATAACTCTTGAACGAAGTGACATATGGACTTTAAATTTAATAAATTAACAAAGAAATCTATAACATCTTAAAGGGGAAAGAATAAAAGAGGTGGTGTCGATATATCTTACGAGATTTCAATGCTCCCTGTTATTCTTTTTTTTTTCACTCTGTTCGACATTTCGACAAATTTTTAATATTTGTTTAGTTAAGATAATATCGATTAAGTAAAAGTATATTAAGTAATTTATTGCTTCGATATAATAATTTTTATTTCACATGACTTCTGATTCATTATTATTACATCATAATACCACGGAACACTTTTAAATAAGTGCATAGTTTGGGTTTTAAAATATAATACCCACATACATCAAATAACCGATGAATAATGAATACGTCTCGTTAGTCTTGTTGATAAGGTTTAATACTTTGTAAGCAAACGATAAAATGATAATATGTAAACAATCTAACATTGTATTGGCATCTACATTGTATGTATAGGGAACAGCTTATGTGACCAGGAAACATATACATCAAATATAATCCGATGACAATCCATTTTTCAAGCTGTGTGCGTAATTTGTAAGATGAATAAGCATCAAAGAAGACTCTGCATACACCTGAATCATTGGGCAATTATTACAAGAAAGAACAATAAATATAGATACTTTTAAAGCATTATAATAATTTATCTGGGGTTTAATTGTGATAATGAAAAATCTTTAAGTAAAATGATTGTTAGTCAAATACATAAGGGGTTAAATGGGTGGAGAAGGGCGTATATATATATATATATATATATATATATATATATATATATATATATATATATATATATGTATATATATATATATATATATATATATATATATATATATATATATATATATATATATATATATATATACAGTGGCGAACAAAAGTATGGAAACATTTTTGTTATAAAATAAAAATTCCACTAAAACGAATAAGATGTCAAAAGTATTTGATATTTAGTGGGATATCCTTTTGCGTGAATTACTGCTCGACATTTTCTGCCCATAGTGTCAATAAGCCTAGCACAAAAATCGGGTAGTATTTTTTCCCATTCTTATTTTAATGCGATCCAAAGTTCGTCTCGGTTTTTTATATCTCTTTTCCTAATCTGTTTATCCAGATAGTGCCAAAAATTCTCTGTCGGGTTTAAATCAGATGATTGTGAAGGCCAGCGCATCATCCGAATCCTTTGTTCAGAAAACCAATTCTTGGCCAAGCGAGATGTGTGTTTGGGTCATTGTCTTGCCAAGAAAACTGCTGTTGATATTAATAAAGAACTAAGACAGTAATATCAGAGTGTATTAATGTCAGACATGACTACTAGGCGTCGTCTGTTATCTGAAAATCTTCATGGTATGCGTGCTGTTAAAAAGCCACTCCTTACCAAGCGTCACAGAAAAGAGAGATTGAAATTTGCTAAGGAACATAAAAACTGGACTTAAAATCAGTGGTCTCTAGTAACCTTTAGTGACGAAAGTAGGTTCAATCTCTTTGGAGGTGATTCTACTGGTTATGTAAGAAGACCAGTTGGTCTAAGATATGACCCAAAGTACCTCGTACCTACTGTCAAGCATGGCGGTGGAAATATCATGGTATGGAATTGTTTTCGACTGTCTGGTGCGGGGCCACTGGCTAAGATAATTGGCAGAATGGGTGCCCAAATGTATCTTGAGATATTAGAAAATAATTTGATTCTTTATGAAGAGGATTTGCCACTGTCATGGATTTTTCAACAAGATAATGATTCAAAACACATCTCGCTTGGCCAGGAATTGGTTTCCTAAACAAAGGATTTTGGTAATGCGCTGGCCTTCACAATCACCTGATTTGAACCCTATAGAGAATTTTTGGCAACTTCTGGATAAACAAATTAGGAAAAGAAATATAAAAAACCGGGACGAACTTTGGATCGCATTAAAACAAGAATGGGAAAAAATACCACCCGAGTTTTGCGCTAGGCTTATTAACTCTATGGGCAGACGATGTCAAGCAGTAATTGACGCAAAAGGATATCCCACTAAATATTAAATATTTTCGACATCTTATCGTCCTTGTGGAATTTTTATTTTATTATAAAAATGTTTCCATACTTTTGTTTGTGCATAATCTTGTTACGTTAAAAACTAAGCACATTTCTAATAACTGTTTCATATATATATATATATATATATATATATATATATATATATAATATATATATATATATATATATATATATATATATATATATATATATATGAAAGTATTTGCCCACCTAGAAATTTCAATGTAGCTGCCAAAATTTAATACCTAATTAAACCCCATTATTATATTAGGTAAATTTAATTGTTCTTAATAAGTGTCCATCGTAAAATTGCTCAGATAAGCCTTTTTGATGAACTCATAAATTAAAAACCAATTAGAACAAATTTCCAAGTTTTGCATGGTAATCGTTTTGAGGCGATTTCTGAGAATTCCAGTTGAAGTAAGAACTCATTTCAAGTTTCTAGGGATTATGGAAATGCCTAGTAACATTTTATGTTAAAAACTATGCTATAAATACCATTGCCCTTTTGGAAACTAACCATTTGCAAACAATACTTTGTCATTAATACAGGCTCAATTCAACGAAAGAAGTTTCCGTTGAGAATCAGGCTCTGATAATTGCGAGACATCAAAAGGTCACTCGAGTCGACAAATCGCGAGTGATATGCGGATGTCAAGTAGAACGGTGGACTACATCGTAAAAAAATTTGGGATATTCCCAACCAAAAACGTTCAGGAAGGCCTCGAAAAACGACTCCCGCTGAAGACAGAGCTATAACAATGTCCAGCAGACGTAATCGCCGCCTCACCGCACCAGAAATCACGGCTCAAGTAAACCTGGAGCGGCCCATCCCCATCAGCGTAACAACCGGGAAGAATAGGTTAGCAGAAGGTGGATTACACGGGAGAAGTGCAGCGAGGAAACCACTTCTTAGACAAGTGAGTAAACGTAAACGATTAGAATGGGCCCGAGAACATGAAATTCGACATCAGAATAATGGAATTCCGTCCTTTGGAGCGGCGAATCTAAATTCGAAATTTTCGGTTCAAATCGACGAGTTTACGTGCGGCGGTCAGCTGGAAAGAGGATGTTGGAAGCTTGTCAGTTGCTTGGTGGAGATTCAGTAATGGTTTTGGGGTTATTTTGGCAACGGTAAAGTTGGAAAAATCTTTAGGATAGAAGGAATTATGCGAAAAGACCAGTATTAAGAAAGGTTCCTAATTCAAATGCTTCCTTCCGGAAGAGATATTTTTCAGGGGAAATTTATTTTTCAGCATGATAACAACCCTAAACATTCTGCTAAACAAATTAAAGAACTCTTGGACCAATGGAAATCCGATAACGTCCTAGAAGTGATGACTTGGTTCGAAAACTCAATCCAATATCAGAAAATCACTTGTGGGAACTTTTACAAGCAGAATGGGTTAAAATAACCGAAGAAACTCTAAAGAAACTATTGGACAGAATGCCGCAACTCTGTAAAGCGGTAATTAAAAACAAAAGAGGTCACATAGGTGAGAAAAATTCTGGAAAATCATGTTTATTTTTCTGGTTTTCTAGACTGTAAATAATGTGAAAATAAAAATATATTATCTGGGTTTTTGTTGTCTTGGGACTGAAATAACTAGGTGGGCAAATACTTTCTGACGGTAGTATGTATATATATATATATATATATATATATATATATATATATATATATATATATATATATATATATATATAACGGAAGGGAATAAATGTGGAAGAAAGATTTCTGAATCATCTGCGGTTCCCCGACGACATAGTGTTGATAAGCCTAGATCCCGAGGAGTTGGAGTTCATGTTAAATGAATTAAATAAAGCCACAGAAGAAGTAGGCCTTGAAATGAACCTAGATAAAACACAAATTATGTCAAACAGCAATAAAAATTTTAAAATTAATAATAACATATTAACTAATATACAGGAATATCTATATTTGGGGCATCTTCTTAAACTAGCCAAAGCAAACCAACAGGCCGAAATACATAGAAGAATCCGATTGGGCTGGCCAGCGTTTGGCAGAATGTCATGGATCCTGATAAACAAAGATATCCCAAATTTCTTAAAAAGAAAAGCATTTGATAGTTGTATCCTGCCAGTTCTAACATATGGAACGGAAACGATCACTAACGGAAGACAATATCAGAAAGTTGAGAGTAGCACAACGTGGAATGGAACGAGCAATGCTGGGGATGAGCATAAGAGACAGAATCAGAAGAGTTGACATAAGGTCCAGAACGGGGGTTATTGATGTCATAGAGAGAGCAGCATGATGTTGGCAGATCGCAAAAACGTTAGTTGGATGATATAAGAAAACTTGCAGGCGGACGATGGTATAAAGTGGCACAGGACAGGAGAGGATGGAGGAACATGAAAGAGGCCTATGTCCAGCAGTGGGCGGAGATAGGTTGATGATGATATATATATATATATATATATATATATATATATATATATATATATATATATATATGTAGTAATGGTTTTTCGGGTATCCCGTGTTAGCTTGAAGTCCCTTGATGGACGGTTTCGCTGACGTTTCGATAGAATCTCATCCATCTTTTTCAAAGCGTTGATTACTCGTCGGTGTCTTGGCGTTGAATGTCGAGACTGGCCCTGAGTGCGCCGGTTTTATGTACTCGAGGGTGTTTCTATTGGTCGGACGGATCTGGCCAATAGAGGCTCGGCTTTGGCTGCGCGTTGTCGGTCCTGTGGTTCTTTGTAATGTTTGTGTTGGTGAAGTAACATATGGTTGAATTATTCTTGGTTGGACTTGGTACTGGGATAGAATATGTTTCCAAGAGTTCGGTAAACGTTGGCTATCATCCCGATTATTTAAGTTGTTGGGATAATGTAAGTAATCGGGATGATAGCCAACGTTTACCGAACTCTTGGAAACATATTCTATCCCAGTACCAAGTCCAACCAAGAATAATTCAACCATATGTTACTTCACCAACACAACCATTACAAAGAACCACAGGACCGACAACGCGCAGCCAAAGCCGAGCCTCTATTGGCCAGATCCGTCCGACCAATAGAAACACCCCCGAGTACATAAAACCGGCGCACTCAGGGCCAGTCTCGACATTCAACGCCAAGACACCGACCAGTGATCAACGCTTTGAAAAAGATGGATGAGATTCCATCGAAACGTCAGCGAAACCGTCCATCAAGGGACTTCAAGCTAACACGGGATACCCGAAAAACCATTACTACATTTCACACCCGTGAGAACATTCGTCAAAACATATATATATATATATATATATATATATATATATATATATATATATATATATATATATATATATATATATATATATATACCAGGTGTACAAGTATAAAAGGCGGATTTCAGACAACAGATGGTGCACCAATGCGTTTTGTGCTATAGAGATTTGACACTGCGCCATTTTGTTGTGTCATTAACAAGTGTCAGACACGTACGAGTGATAAATTGGAAAAGTATTTGTATAGTGTTGTGTTGTTGTGTTCAATATGTCGAAATTTATACACGACAAAGAGCATTCGCGGACAGCATTAATTTTTTATTTTTATTTGAAGAAAACGGCTGTTGAATCATACCGATTACTTCGAGAAGCTTATGGTGAACATGCTCCATCGCAAGATACGTGTGAACGATGGTTTTGGCGTTTCAAAAGTGGTGATTTCGATGTTGCAGACAAGGAACGTGGAAAACCGCCAAAAAAAATATGAAGATGTGAAATTGCAAGCATTGTTGGACGAAGATAATTCGCAAACACAAAAACAACTCGCCGAGCAATTGGGCGTTAGTCAACAAGCTGTTTCCAATCGGTTACGAGAGATGGGAAAGATTCAGAAGACCGGTAGTTGGCTACCACATGAGTTGAACGACAGGCAAATGAAGCCCAAAAACACGTGTGACATTTTGCTCGCTCGGTACAAAAGTCGTTTTGCATCGTATAGTTACACGGGATGAAAAGTGGATTTATTTTGAGAATCCCAAGCGCAAAAAATCATGGGTAGACCTAGGCGCACCATCCACATCGACCGCAAGACCGAATCGCTTTGGCAGAAAGACGATGTTCTGTGTTTGGTGGGACCAGAGGGGCGTGGTCTATTATGAGCTGGTAAAACCTGGGGAAACGGTTAATACTAAACGTTACCAACAACAATTGACCGGTTTGCTTGAAAAAAAAAGGCCAGAATTCCGAAAGAGGCAACACGAAGTCATTTTTCTTCATGATAATGCTCCATTACATACAGCAAAACCAGTTCGCGACACGTTTGGAAGCACTTGCTGAGCAGCGCTTTGGTTCGTACGAAGATGTGAAAAAATAGCTCAATGAATGGTTCGCAGCAAAAGGGGAAGATTTTTACTGGCGTGGTATTCACAAATTGCCCGAAAGATGGGAAAAATGTATAACAAGCGATGGAGCATACTTTTTATCATTCTTCCGAATTTAACATGTTTTTTTTAGAAAAAAAATCCGCATTTTATACTTGTACACCTGGTAGTTTGTTCTATTATTAGGTATTTAGGTTCGGTAATGAAACGATTATTTATTTTATTCTTGACGTTTCGTCCAATTTTTTGGGCATTTTCAAAGCTTCTGTTTTACATATCTTGACAGTATACACGTTAGTGTGTTAGTTATAAAATTAACATAAAAATCTTATGTAGCTCCAAAACATGAAGCGATTTCTTACTAAGATTTTCTGTACAAGCGATTCGATCATGATATCCTTATGTATTTTTTGACGGTGAAACCGAATTTAAGGTCAGAATTGCCCGACCTCGTCAGGATTCGTTCCTAACCTCAAAAACATGTAAAAAAATGACGAAAATCTCTTTAAATTTTCAAAGTAAAGATGGAAACTTTATATAACCGTGTTTGTGACGCTGAATCAGAAACCGATGTTTGATTAATTCCATCACGTCAGGATTTGTTCCTAACCTCAAGAATAGCCATAATATCTTCGAAATAGCAAAGTAAAGTCGGAAACTTTGTTTACCTTTGGTTTAAATATAATATAATTAATCATAACCTAATGAGGATGATTACGATCCATCAAAATTGTTTTGGTTGTGTTAAACTATGGATTTAGAGAAATTAACAAAAATATCAAATAAATCCGTTTATGATTATAAAGATTTGTTTAAAAAAAATTATGTGCAAAAACCTTTCAATTGATTGTTATTTAAACGATTGCTACAGATGTTGAATAATAGAAAGTTTTTCCTTATACTTAACAACATTATTAGACAATGCTTCTATTTCACATTCAACCGGAACAGATAAATCTACAATGAAAGTGCTAACAAAAAGTGTAGATGATTTTGTTGATGATTTTTGCAGTAGCCTTACAGTCTTAAAGCCACATTCATTTGTGGCTAAACAGTAGTCTTTTTATTACAGAAAAGAAGGCTAATCTAAGTGAAGACGAAGTTCTCGTTATGTTTTGATTTCGCACAAGATTATGCATATGTTCTTCAGGATGTTTCTCAATTATTTCATTTTAATTTTGATCAATTAACTGTTTTTATTGTAATTTATTATTATATGGAAAATGGTGAATTAAAACATAGAAGTAGGATGTTTTTATCCGACAGTTTACAGCATGATACTGCCGCCGTATATACTATTCAAACAATGCTTATCCCCGAGATTAAAAAAAGGTAAATAATCTTAAAAAATTGTTTATCAAATCCATGGAACTAAATAGCATTTTAAAAATAAATTTTAGATGTCAAATTTAATTCATCATAATGAGAATTTCGGTGTAGATGCGGAGTGGCATTTTAGTGTAACTTCCCATGGAAAAGGGGCATATGATGGAATCGGCGTAACGTTTAAAAGATACGCCTCTTGGCACAACCGACAGAGACTCTTTTAATCCCTAAAGCCACTTTAATAAAATGGAAATTTTTTATTTCAACAAAACTTATCAAAATTTGAAGAAAATCGAACAAGCGATTCGAAACTGTTCCTCAAGTTAAAGGAATTTTGACCAATCATGCTTACACCGTATTACCAGATAAAAATTATTTATGAAAAATTTTTCCAATGCAATGGCAGACAAGAAATAATGTGTATTAGTTGAAAAAATGTTAATTAAATAAATGTATATTACATTTTAATGCTTGCTAAAAATGTTATTTAAAATTGTTAATTTTAATTTGGGAAAACATTATATAAATTAGAACCTTGTAATTAACTACATGTTTATTCAGCTTAAAAATAACATTAAATTTAAGATAATCACAAGTTTTGCCAGTTAAAAGGCCATGCTGTTAGGTGAAAACTAATTTTTTGACATTGTAATCCTGAGAACAAAATCATATGCCATAAGTAATGAAAATAATTTCTTAATGATGCTTATTTGTTTACTTGGTTCAGGGTGTTGAATAATATTAAAAACACTGTAAAAAAGATGTTATAATTTTAATATTTGATTTCTTTAATATAAAAGTAGTTAGTAGAATTCTTTCCTATTCTCATTAGGTTATAATAGGTTTTGTCAGGTTTGAAGTTTGTGGTGTGGAAACTTTGATCTGGGAAATAATACATTAGATTCTTTTTTTATCCTTATCTTAGGTTAGGTTATGTTAAATTTACACTTCGTGGAACAGAAATATTATATTTCGTATTGAAAATTAATATTTTATAATTAAAAATTAATATTCTATATTTGAAAATTAATATTCTATATTATTGCCTATCCTTATTAGGCTATGCTTGATAAAAAAAGTTTTCGTCTTTACTTTGCTATTTCAGAAATTATGGCCATTTTTGAGGCATCTTTTGAGGTTAGGAACAAATCCTGCAGAGACACAAAAACATGGGTATATGAAGTTTTCATCTAAGCTTTTGCTAATTTAAAGAAATTTTCGTCATTTTTTACTTGTTTCTTGAGATTAGAGGTGCATTCTGACGTGACTGGATAATTTTAATCTCAGATTCGGTTTTAGCGTTAAAAAATACATCATGATCGAATCGCTTGTACAGAAAATCTTACTAAGAAACACGTTCGCGAATTACACATGATTTTTAAGTGAATTTTACAACTGTCAATACTATTCCTTGCCGCCATCTTAAAATTTTTATTTTATCTATCTATCTATATATATATATATATATATATATATATATATATATATATATATATATAGATATATATATATATATATATATATATATATATATATATATATATATCTATATATATATATATATATATATATATATATATATATATATATATATATCTATATCTATATATATATATAATATATATATATATATATATATCTATATATATATATATATATATATATATATATATATATATATATATATATATATATACATATATATATATATATATATATATATATATATATATATATATATATATATATATATACAAGGTGCATAACGACCAAAAGTAGTACGAACTTTATGAACCGTCTCTGGGAAATCTCCACCCTTTGTGAAGGAGATTTTCACCATTTCGCTGCGTGGTTGAAGCGTACAACGATCCATTTTCTTTCATCGTATAGTTATTATTTGACAGCTGTCAATAGAATGGCAGCTATTTAGTTGACCGATAAAAATAGCTCGTGGTCAAAACGGGTCTTGTAAACGCTAGTGAACCAAAACATCTTTTAAATTTTGAAAATCTGACACCGCTATACATTTGACTGAGTTAGTATTTTATGCAGTCAACAATTTTGAGGGCACAACAGATGATTGATAGTGTGTTTTAGTACAAATATGAGAGACTTTGATTCCTATATTTTTTTTAGGAAAACCAGTGGCGTCGTTAGAATATTCCAAGAAGTTATAATTTTTTAAAAGGTAATAATACTTACAAATATTACATTTTATTCCAGCTTCTTTTGGAATAGAGTTTAATTTTACCATTGGTGTATTTCCAATAAGTTTAAGTACATCAGGTACTATTTTTGAACTTTCCAGATTTCTAAAAAAAGGGAAAAAATCAAAAGAATACTGAAAGAAAAATATATAATTTGAATGAAAAAATATATTTTGTTACTAAAACACAAATACAAAAATCAGTTAAGCTCATTGCAAGGTCTTGCATCGCTTGGGATCAACAAATAAATTTTAAAATTCTTCTATCAATCCAACCAATGTATTTCAAACTCAACAAATAAAAATCACCTTGCAATTTTTATTGGTAAAAAATTGACAAAATACCAATTAATCTCAATTTTGTACACTACCATAAAATGTAATTCACTTTTTAGTAATAAATATTTTCGATATTTCAACAAAGTTAAAATTGGGACTTCTAGAAAATTCAAATCTCCCGCCAAACGACAAATGACAAAGGGCACTGTAAAATCATTTTTTTAAGTTTTAAGTACTGTAGAATCCACCTACAAACTCACTTTTTTTCTAAATTTAATAATAAAGAAAAATCCCATATGCACACTTCTGCTTATCATATATATATATATATATATATATATATATATATATATATATATATATATATATATATATATATATATAAAATGCAACGTCTCTCTGTCTGTCTGTCTGTCCGTTAGTGCGCTTATCACTGGAGAACCACTTATCCAATTTTCGTACTTTTTTTTTTTAAACATACATATGTTCTCCGGCCAGGTTATAGGCTATATTTTATTACGATAGGTAGCATAAGGAATGAGCAGTGACAATAATAGTAAATGAAGTCAGACAAAGTTTGAAGCTAGCGCTTTCTCTTGCAATACACAGTCCAAACCATTAAATATGGAACAATATTATGTAGCAGAGAATATCTATAATATATATAAAATGCAGACATTGTCCGTCTGTCTGTCTGTCTGTCTGTCCGTCCGTTAGTGTGCTTATCACTGGAGAACCACTTATCCGATTTACGTGCTTTTTTTTAAACATGCGTATGTTCTCTGGCCAGGTTATAGGATATATTTTATTAGGTGACATAAGGAATAAGCAGCGACGATAATAGTAAATTAAGTCGGAGAAAAGTTTGCCGCTAGCGCGTTCTCTTGCAATACACTCCCTAAAGCATTAAATATGGAACAATATCATGTAGCAAAGAATAGAATATATATAAAATGCAACGTCTCTCTGTCTGTCCGTTAGTGCGCTTATCACTCGAGAACCACTTATCCGATTTACGTGTTTTTATAAATTTATACATATGTTCTATATAATTCGATATAAGCCTAGATAATGGGAGATTAGGAAGATAAGGAGAAATAATGGGAGATAAGTCGAGATAAGCCTCGATAATGGGAGATAAGGTGAGATAATGGGAGATAAGTATAAATAATGGGAGATAAGGAGAGATAATGGGAGATAAGCAGAGATAAGTCTAGGTAATGGGAGTTATGGTGAGATAATGGGAGATAAGGAGAAATAATGGGAGATAAGGAGAAATAATGGGAGATAAGTCGAGATAAGCCTAGATAATGGGAAATAAGGTGAGATAATGGGAGATAAGGAGAAATAACGGGAGACAAGGAGAAATAATGGGAGATAAGGAGAAATAATGGGAGATGAGCAGAGATAAGCCTAGATAATGGAAATTATGTAGAGATAATGGGAAATAAGGAGAAATATTGGGAGATATTTTATTACGTTGGGTAACATAAGGAATAAGCAGTGACGATAGTGGTGAATCAAGTCCACGCGAGCGGAGCCGCGGGCCCGGCTAGTATATATATATATATATATATATATATATATATATATATATATATATATATATATATATATATATATACTACCGTGATCAAAAAATAGTAAGACTTTTAAATTTAAATCGCCAGGGCATTTCCAAAACGGATTTTTTTTTTTCGATTTTTAACATGAGTGAAAAAATTCAGCAGTTGCATTAAACTTTGTTTTAAAAATGATTTTTCGGCTTCCCAAACGTTCGAAATGATAAGAAAGTCATTTGGTGATGATGCTCCATCCAGAGCAAATGATTGGTATAAATTGTTTAAAGAAGGCAGAGAACGTGTGGAGGACGATAAACGTCCTGGTCGTCCTTCAACTTTTACCGATGAGAACCACGTCAAGCAAATTAAGGATTTGGTGCTCAAAAATCGTCGTATGCTAGAGATGAGCCCAGACCCAAGAAACCACGCCAAAGCAAATCGAAAATCAAGGTGATGTTAACAGTTTTCTTCGATTACCGTAGTGTTGTTCATTATGAATTCCTTCCGCCGGGTCAGACTGTCAACAATATTAATGTCAACAATTTGAATGAAAAAATATATTTTGTTACTAAAACACAAATACAAAAATCAGTTAAGCTCATTGCAAGGTCTTGCATCGCTTGGGATCAACAAATAAATTTTAAAATTCTTCTATCAATCCAACCAATGTATTTCAAACTCAACAAATAAAAATCACCTTGCAATTTTTATAGGTAAAAAATTGACAAAATACCAATTAATCTCAATTTTGTACACTACCATAAAATGTAATTCACTTTTTAGTAATAAATATTTTCGATATTTCAACAAAGTTAAAATTGGGACTTCTAGAAAATTCAAATCTCCCGCCAAACGACAAATGACAAAGGGCACTGTAAAATCATTTTTTTAAGTTTTAAGTACTGTAGAATCCACCTACAAACTCACTTTTTTTCTAAATTTAATAATAAAGAAAAATCCCATATGCACACTTCTGCTTATCATATATATATATATATATATATATATATATATATATATATATATATATATATATATATATATATATATTATATATATATATATATATATATATATATATATATATATATATATATATATATATATATATATATATATAATGCAACGTCTCTCTGTCTGTCTGTCTGTCCGTTAGTGCGCCTATCACTGAAGAACCACTTATCCGATTTACGTACTTTTTTTTTTAAAACATACATATGTTCTCTGGCCAGGTTATAGGCTATATTTTATTACGATAGGTAGCATAAGGAATGAGCAGTGACGTAAAATAGTGAATGATGTCGGAAATAAGTTTTCCGCTAGCGCGTGCCTTTGCAATATACAGCCTAAACCATTAAATATAGAACAATATTATCTAGCAAAGAATATCTGTAATGTATAATCTATAATATATATAAAATACAATGTCTCTCTGTCTGTCTGTCTATCCATTAGTGCGTTTATCACGCGGGAACCACTTATCCGATTTACCTGTCTTTTTTTAAATTCATACATATATTCTTTGGCCAGGTTATATAATAATAATCTATATCTATAATATATATAAAATGCAATGTTTGTCTGTCTGTCTGTCTGTCCGTTAATGCGCTTATCCCTCGAGAACCACTTATCCGATTTACGTGATTTTTAAATTCATACATATGTTCTCTGACCAGGTTATAGGTATATATTTTATTACATCTATGATATATATAAAATGCAACGTATCTCTGTCTGTCTGTCTGTCCGTTAGTGCGCTTATCACTGGAGAACCACTTATCCAATTTTCGTACTTTTTTTTTTTTAAACATACATATGTTCTCCGGCCAGGTTATAGGCTATATTTTATTACGATAGGTAGCATAAGGAATGAGCAGTGACAATAATAGTAAATGAAGTCAGACAAAGTTTGAAGCTAGCGCTTTCTCTTGCAATACACAGTCCAAACCATTAAATATGGAACAATATTATGTAGCAGAGAATATCTATAATATATATAAAATGCAGACATTGTCCGTCTGTCTGTCTGTCTGTCTGTCCGTCCGTTAGTGTGCTTATCACTGGAGAACCACTTATCCGATTTACGTGCTTTTTTTTAAACCTACGTATGTTCTCTGGCCAGGTTATAGGATATATTTTATTAGGTGACATAAGGAATAAGCAGCGACGATAATAGTAAATTAAGTCGGAGAAAAGTTTGCCGCTAGCGCGTTCTCTTGCAATACACTCCCTAAAGCATTAAATATGGAACAATATCATGTAGCAAAGAATAGAATATATATAAAATGCAATGTCTCTCTGTCCGTCTGTCTGTCTGTCTGTCTGTCCGTCCGTTAGTGTGCTTATCACTGGAGAACCACTTATCCGATTTACGTGCTTTTTTTTAAACATACGTATGTTCTCTGGCCAGGTTATAGGATATATTTTATTAGGTGACATAAGGAATAAGCAGCGACGATAATAGTAAATTAAGTCGGAGAAAAGTTTGCCGCTAGCGCGTTCTCTTGCAATACACTCCCTAAAGCATTAAATATGGAACAATATCATGTAGCAAAGAATAGAATATATATAAAATGCAACGTCTCTCTGTCTGTCCGTTAGTGCGCTTATCACTCGAGAACCACTTATCCGATTTACGTGTTTTTTTATAAATTTATACATATGTTCTATATAATTCGATATAAGCCTAGATAATGGGAGATTAGGAAGATAAGGAGAAATAATGGGAGATAAGTCGAGATAAGCCTCGATAATGGGAGATAAGGTGAGATAATGGGAGATAAGTATAAATAATGGGAGATAAGGAGAGATAATGGGAGATAAGCAGAGATAAGTCTAGGTAATGGGAGTTATGGTGAGATAATGGGAGATAAGGAGAAATAATGGGAGATAAGGAGAAATAATGGGAGATAAGTCGAGATAAACCTAGATAATGGGAAATAAGGTGAGATAATAAGCAGTGACGATAGTGGTGAATCAAGTCCACGCGAGCGGAGCCGCGGGCCCGGCTAGTATATATATATATATATATATATATATATATATATATATATATATATATACTACCGTGATCAAAAAATAGTAAGACTTTTAAATTTAAATCGCCAGGGCATTTCCAAAACGGATTATTTTTTTTCGATTTTTAACATGAGTGAAAAAATTCAGCAGTTGCATTAAACTTTGTTTTAAAAATGATTTTTCGGCTTCCCAAACGTTCGAAATGATAAGAAAGTCATTTGGTGATGATGCTCCATCCAGAGCAAATGATTGGTATAAATTGTTTAAAGAAGGCAGAGAACGTGTGGAGGACGATAAACGTCCTGGTCGTCCTTCAACTTTTACAGATGAGAACCACGTCAAGCAAATTAAGGATTTGGTGCTCAAAAATCATCGTATGCTAGAGATGAGCCCAGACCCAAGAAACCACGCCAAAGCAAATCGAAAATCAAGGTGATGTTAACAGTTTTCTTCGATTACCGTAGTGTTGTTCATTATGAATTCCTTCCGCCGGGTCAGACTGTCAACAATATTATTTGAGTGCTATGCGTCGTTTGTGTGAAGCTATTCGTCTCAAGAGGCCGGAATTATGGGCTGATAACTCTTGGTTTTTTCATCACGATAATGTGCCTTCTCTCACAGCATTGGTTTTTCACGACTTTTTCATCAAAAATTCAACTCATATCATTCCTCAATCGCCCTATTCGCCTGATTTAGCTCCGTCGGACTTCTGGCTATTCCCTAAACTCAAAAAACCGCTTCGAGGACATCGTTTTGAGTCTATTGAGGAGATTAAAACCGAATCGATGAAGGCTTTAAAGGCCATTCCAGAAATCGAATTCAACAACTGTTGAAGACTGGAAAGAACGTTGGCATAAATGCATTGTATCCAAGGGGGATTACTTTGAAGGGGACGAAATAAATTTGGAAAAATAAATAACCCGTTTGCGTTTTATTTCAAAAGTCTTACTATGTTTTGATCATATATATATATATATATATATATATATATATATATATATATATATATATATATATATATATATATATATACTTTTTTGCTTTCTTTTTTCTTTGAACATGTAACAATTATATTCTTTTTATAACTTTCTTGGGTTTAATGTTTATACTTTTAAAGACTTGTTTTATATCATTTGTCAAAACGTTTCAATCATGCGCTGTGGTCTTCATCAGTTATTTACTCTACAATAAAAATATATTTTTGCTTTTTTTTTTTTTTCCCTTTTTTAGGTATGTTGTCTCTATTTACATTGTGTCTGTCCTAGATACTATAATTGATTTTCAGCTTACCTGCCATTTTTTTCAAAATACTGTATACATACAAATTAAAACTATACATGAGCACACACATCACATGGAACATTTCACTTAGCATTTTTATTTGAATTTGGTATTAGCACTAGGGTGATAGAAAATTCCTTATATGTGATCTGTTTCGTTATTTCCCTGTTCGTAGTTTTTTTTCTTCCTTTTTTTTACTTTGGTTCTTTTTTCTCACATTTGGTCAATGTGGTTTTATATTTGACTGACGGACTCAAGCCAAGTCAGCACAAAGGCTATTACCATTGTGTATTAAGGAATGACGTGACAATGTTACATGTTTTCAAAATCACTGACTTCTGACTGTTTCTGTATATGTTTGTATTGAGTCCCAATTGTACTAAGTGTGGTGTGAATGTTATTGGTGTAAGGCCTGTGGCTGATATAATGAGGGGGACAATGGTGACTTTTTCTTGTTTCCATAGCTTTTTTATTTCCGTTCCAAGGTCTGTGTATTTGGAAATTTTTTCTGTGTATTTCGTTTGGATGTTCGTGTCGTTGGGGACAGCTATGTCAATTAGATAGGTGACTTTTCCTCTTTCGCACTGAAAGGTAATATCGGGTCTATTAGCGGAGACTGTTTTATCAGTATAGAAACTGATGTCCCAGTAGAGCTTGTAATCTTTATTTTTAAGTATGGGTGTTGGTGTGTATTTGTAGTAGGGTATGTGTTTTCTATGAGTTTATATGTTGTAGCTAGTGCTTAGTGAACTACTTTGGCAGCTGAGTCATGTCTGGCTGTGTATTCCATTCCGGCTAATATTTTACATCCGCTTGTTATGTGTTCGATCGTTTCTTTCTGTTGGTGGCGTTTCCTGCATCTGTCTTCTGTTATAGTTGGGTCTTTGATGATATGCTTTTGGTGATTTCTGGTTAATATGACTTTATCCTGGATGGCAAGTAAGAAGCCTTCTGTTTCAGAGAATAGCTGCCCATCCTGTAACCAGGTGTATGATTGTTTTTTATTTACGTGATCTTGTTCTATGTGGTATCTGTGTTTTCCGTGGAGTGTTTTCTCTGACCACGTTTTCATCTTTTCCTGTTTTAATTGGGTGTGACTGTGTGTGTCTGCTGAGTGGTCTGCCCGGGATAAATCGAGAGGTGTGTAGTTTTTGTCTGCTTTCACTGTCGCTGTGTGGAGGCTAGTTTGCTTGCTGTAAAAGTATTTCCTAAGTGCTTGTATTTGTTTTGTGTGTAGTGATCTGATATCTATGATTCCTCTTCCTCCTGCCTTCCTCTCGATGGTAAGTCTTTCTTTGCATGTGTTGGGGTGTAATTTTCTGTATTTGGTGAATTGAGAACATATAAGGATGTGAATGTTTTCTATGTCTGTTTGTGACCATTTGATGATACCAAATGAATATGTGAGTATAGGTATAGCGAACGTGTTGATGGCTTCAGTGAGATATTTGGAGTTGAGTTTTCTTTGTAAAACTTTAGTGAGTATGAGTTTGAATTCGGTTCTGAGCTCTGTTTTGATGTGAGTGTGGTTGAGTTTGGTGCTTTGTTGGAAGCCTAGATATTTGTATGTTTCTTTGTCGAACATGTTATCGAGTGTTTCATTGTTGATGGTTTCTGTCGCATGGAGGCCCTTCCATTGGCCTTTGTGGCCAAAGTGGAGCACTTTGCATTTACTTATACCATATTCTATATTCATATCTGAGGTGAAGTTCTTTCAGCTGTGTGTTTTTGTGGCAGCGTAGAGTTTTATGTCATCCATATATAGGAGGTGGTTTATTTTATGTTGATTCACTTTTTGGTGTCTGATGCTGAAGCCATGCTCTGTTCTGTTTAGTGTATTTGAGAGTGGATTGAGACAGAGGCAAAACCATAGAGCGCTGAGCGAGTCTCCCTGAAATACACACCGTCTGATGTATAGCTCTTCTGTTTGGATGCGTTCGATTTGTGTTTCTAGGCGTATTTTAGTTTTCCATTGTTTCATAATTTGCGTGAGAAATTGCCTGAGGTTTTTGTTGATTTTGTAGATTTCTAGGGCTCTGATTAACCAGCTGTGGGGTATGGATTCGAAGGCTTTTTTATAGTCTATGTAACCGATGTGAAGGTTTCTGTGTTCTTTTCTGGTTTGTCCCATAATCACGCTATCTGTGATCAGCAGCTCTTTGCCTCCTCGGCTATTTTTCCTGCACCCCTTCTGCTTTTCGGTGAGAATATTGTTTTCTATTAGGTGTTGTTCTATTTTCTTGAAAATTGTGACTGTGATGATCTTGTATAGGGTTGGAAGGCAGGTGATAGGTCGGTAGTTTGACGGGTTTGTGGTGTCTGAGCTTTTGGGTTTGACGTATGTTATTCCTTGTGTAGGGAATGTGAGGAATGTGTGTGGTTGTAGAATGGCTTTGTTCATTTGGTGTGTGAGTGCTCCGTGTGTGGTGATAAACTGTTTGTAGTAGAAGTTTTGTATATTGTCTATTCCGGGGCATTTCCAGTTGTGTGTGTGTTTGATTATTTCTGTAATTTCTTGTGTAGTTAATGTGGAATTTTTTTGTTCTGTCACATGTTTATGTATATCTTCTTCGGCTTTGATCTAGGGTGTGTTATTATTGTGTAGCTTGAGTTCTGACCAGATACTTTTCCAATAATCTGTGAGTTGTTCTTTGTTTGGTGGTTCAGTCACTGGTGTCTGTTTGCTGTACATAGTTTTTCGGTAGAACTGTTTTTCGCTTCTTCGGAAGAAGTTGTTAGTGTCTTTCCTCTCGTTTGATTCTTTGTATCTACGGAGTCTTGCGGCATATACAGATAGTTTTTGTTTCAAAGTATTATTATTATTATTATTTTTGTTTAGTTTAGATTAAGAATATCAATGGATTTTGTGGTAGTATAACTCTGGGCTTATTTTATTTAACACATAGCTATACTATCAAAAATACATCGATGTTCCTAATCTAAACCAAATAAAAATAATAACATATAAAAAAAAGAAAAAAAAAACTGTGGAAAGGGAAAAACGAAACAGATCACATATAAAGAATTTTGTATCACTTTAGTGCTAATACCAAATTCAAAAAAAAGTCTATGTAAAATGTTCCATGTGATGTGTTCATGTATAGTTTTAATTTATTTTAATTTGTATGTGTGCAGTATTTTGGAATAGATAACAGGTAAGCCGAAAATTAGTAATAGCATGTAGGATAGACACAATGTAAATGGAAACATTACAACATAACCAAAAAAAGGGAAAAAAGCAAAAAAATGTTTTTTGTAAACAACTGTTGAAGACCAGAGTGCACGGTTTTGACAAAAATTTATACTATGATATAAAACAAGTCTATAAATGTATGAACATTAAACTCAAGAAAATTGTAAAAAGAAAATAGTTGTTATATGTTCAAGAAACCAAAAAAATGATAAATATAACATGCAGGCTGAAAAGTTTTTGGTTTGACACATAGATGTCGCCCTTTTCAAAAAATCCATATGATTTTTAGGAAGTACCAACCTTCTAACGATATGTATCAAAATTTCATGACATTTCGATGATTAGTTTACAAATTGCAGTGGTTCTAGTGACGCTACTTTTGATATTTTTGAAAACAATGGAAAAAAATCGAATATCGTGTGTTGATTAAACACTGTTTTTGATGGGAAAAAATACCGTTCAAGCAAAGCAATGGCTTGATAAGTGTTACGGGGACTGGTATGCTGAATTTAAACGCGGTCGTATAGACGCAAATGATGTTGAATGCTCTGGAGGCCCAAATAATGTGGTTGCATCGGAAAACATCAAAAAAATACACAAAATTGTTTCGGATAATCGTAAAGTGAAATTGCGTGAGATAGCTGACACCCTAAAGATACGAAAAGAATGCGTTGGTCATATTTTGCATGAACATTTGGGCATGAGAAGGCTCTGTTCGAAACGAGTACCGCGTTTGCCCATATAAGTGACGAGCTGAATCCATATAGATATGATGTATTAACGCGACGTGTATCCCTACCATGCACTACTCCATGAAACACATTCCATGCAAGTACTTATAGAATGGACTCAATCCGTTAATCGTTCTTCGATGTTCTAAGGAATCAAGGCTGACGAGCTTTGGGCCTCCAATCAGGCGAATCTTTTAAATAGAGTCTCTGCGTATGTCTGGGAGCAGCGCTCTAAATATGGGAGCAATATTCTATCGTGGGTCGAATTTGAGCTTAGTACGGGATTAAGTGGTAGAGTATAAAGTTTCCTAGGAAATATTATCCTCAGGTTTTGAGAGGCAAAAAACAACACCGTGTTGTTTTTGAGCGCTGCTTGGACTTGTGTAGGCGCAATAAAAAGTATTTTTTTTATGAAATATATGACAATGGAATAATTTTCGTCGACTATGATGAGAAGGGAAAAAACTATAAATAGCGAATAGTATATAAAGTTACTGATGCGTTTGAAGGCAGAAAATGGCCTCAAATGAACAAGAAAAAAGGGGTCTTACATTAAGATAATGCACCATGTCACAAGTCAATGGTAATGATGGAAAAATTGCACGAATTGAAGTTCGAATTGCTTCCTCATCCACCGTATTCTCCAGATTTGGCCCCCTACGACTATTATCTATTCATAGACCTCAAAAAAAAATGCTCGCGGGAAAGAGATTTGTCTCCAATAAAGAAGTTATCGCCGAAACCGGTCTATTTTGAAGGTAAAGACAAATTCTTCTACAAGAAAGGTATAGAAATGTTACGAGTAGAAAAGCTTTGGACTGATTGTATCGCTCTTGAAAAAGACTATGTTATTAAATAAAGTCGAACTTTGCAAAAAAAAAATATGTTTTAAGTAGCTACACCAAAAATTTTTCAGCCTACGTATATATATATATATATATATATATATATATATATATATATATATATATATATATATATATATATATGTGTGTGTGTGTGTGTGTGTGTCCCAAAAACCAACATATTCCCTTGAGGGCTGATAGGCCAGCTCATAATTCACAAAAATATGATTTAATGAAAAATCGCTAGATTTCGAGCGAAAGAGCTAATTAAAATGTTTTTACTCATGATACTTACAAAAATGTTTTTTCTCCCACAGTCTTAGCACAATTAGTTTTATTTTGAACTGTGATCAACAGCAGGGTAATTCAGGATTACGTAACAATAACTAGAATCTTAAAAAAAGGAAATTTATATTCGTGGCACTAGATAAACTGATCTGAGGTGCAGTGCAGATTTTTACGAAATTCATAAGTGTCAGTATTTCAAAAACTAACGCTTTTTTACTAAGTTCCTATTTACATATTCTGGTGAGTTATGAGCTGGCCTATCAGCCCTCGAAGGGAATACATTGGTTTTTGGGCTCCCCTGTATATATATATATATATATATATATATATATATATATATATATATATATATATATATATATATATATATATTACATATATTTTTACTTACCGTTTCTGAGTTGTATGGGGAAATGGAACACCATTTTTCTTGGCCTCCTTACTCCACGTACACTTTTTTAACGTTTTAGGAGCCGCAAAACTTTCGCCATTCATTGGTGAAACATATATTAATTTCTCACCATTCCAAATTTTAGCATTACTACGATTTATTTTACTAAACGGACAACAATTTAAAGGAATATTGTCGCTCATTTTCGTTGGTGTTTTTTCTCTTTCTTTTTTAAGAAAACTAAAGACGTATTTATTTATTATTTAGTATTTTTTTAGAGTACACCTTTGCATTTAACTGGTTGGGCTTAACTAAACAAAAATTTCTGTCATCTGTGTTGACCCAAATGATGATAAAATAATGAATAAGGTTGCATCTTCTGAAAAGTGCTGTAGCTGGGTCTTTTTTTATACACTGGGCACACAAAAAAATAATAAACAATTTTATTTTCGCCTCTTAATAGTGCTAAAAAATCTGAACTATCGACTATATATTCGTTTGAAAATGGTCTGAAATGGTTGAAATTGGATTTCTGTTAAATAAAGAGTTGACAAGCCACTAGTTCTTGTACTCCACTCAGTTTATTTAAATTTAATTTTAATTTAAATAAATTTATTGAAATATAAGAGGAATAAATAACACAGGTATACAAAAAAATTCTCCGTCTTTTAAGTGAGACACCTGTTTTACTAAGCATTTTTTAATACTGAATCCAAGAAAATCAAAAAAAGACATTCACCGTGAGGTTTTTTTTCAGAAAATACACTTAAAGTTGCCAGAAAACTATTAAATTGAAAAAAATATATCTTAATAAATAACGTAAAACTATATAATCATTAAAATTATGGAATAATACTATTATTTCGGACATTTTAAATTTTCTAAGTCTACATCTATAATATATATAAAATGCAACGTCTCTCTGTCTGTCTGTCTGTCTTTCCGTTAGTGCGCTTATCACTGGAGAACCACTTATCCGATTTACGTACTTTTTTTTAAAGCATACATATGTTCTCTGGCCAGGTTATAGGCTATATTTTATTATGATAGGTAGCATAGGGAATAAGCAGTGACGATAATAGTGAATGAATTCGGAAAAAAGTTTGCCGCTAGCTCGTTCCCTTGCAGTACACAGCCTAAACCATTATATTTGGAACAATATTATGTAGCAGAGAATATCTATAATCTATAATCTATAATGTATATAAAATGCAATGTCTCTCTGTCTGTCTGTCCATTAGGCGAGAACCACTTATCCGATTTACGTGTCTTTTTTTAAATTCATACATATTTTCTTTGGCCAAGTTATATAGTAATAATAATAATCTATATCTATAATATATGTAAAATACAACGTCTCTCTGTTTGTCTGTCTGTCCGTTAGTGCGCTTATCCCTCGAGAACCACTTAGCCGATTTACGTGATTTTTTAAATTCATACATATGTTCTCTTACCAAGTTATATAATAATAATAATCTGTTTCATATATATAAAACGCAACGTCTCTCTGTCTGTCTGTCTATCCATTACTGCGCTTAGCACTCAAGAACCACTTATCCGATTTACGTGTTTTTTTTGATAAAATACAAAGGGAATAAACAGAGACAAAATGCTAATATGTAGGAAAAAAGATGGCAGTAAGTTTAGCAGTAAGCTTCGCAGAAAGACTAGGGGGAATACTTTAAAGAAACACTAAATGGAGATGAAAATGAGTTGAATGAGAAATAGGAAGCAAAATTAACTGAAGGGCAGGAGGCGACAAATAAACCCTGCAAAGAAGAAATAAGAGAAATACTCAGAACCCAAAAAACATAAGGCCCCGGGTGGGTTGAAATTGTAGAACTGATAAAAGCTCGATCTGGAAAAAGAAATATGCCGGTTGGTGCTAGAAATATGGGAAACAGAAAAGATGTCAGTGAGATGGAGAGAGTCGCTCATTTGTCCAATATTCCAAAAAGAGAAAAAACTATATGTGCTAATTATAGACCAATAGCCTTACTGGATGTCGTGTACAAGATAGTAGTTTGACTATCAAAAACAGACTAGCAGAGAAAGCCGAGTCTATTCTGGGAGAGTACCAGTGTGAATTCAGGAAAAATAGATCGGTTACAGACCAGATATTTTCGATTAAGCAAATCCAAGATAATAGCTTAGAACAAAATTTGGCACTACACTTAGTCTTTGTAGATTTCAGAGAAGCATATGACTCTGTAAATAGAGAAGGACTCTACAAGATAATGGAAGAACTAAAAATTCCAAGTAAATTGATTTGCATGGTGAGAATGACCCTGAATGATACAGAAAATATAGTGTTGATTAAGGGCAAAGTATCAGACAAGTTCAAGGTGAAGAGAGGATTAAGACAGGGGGAACCAGTGTCGACATGTCTATTTAATTTGGTACTAGAGAAGATAACCCGGGAGTCAGAAATAAAAACAAATGGAACGATATACCAACAAACTTGCCAATGCTTGGCCTATGCAGATGATGTAGCAGTGATTGCAAGAGCAAAAAAAGAACCTCAAAAAAGTCATAAGTAGGATAGAAGAAAGGGGAAGGATGAGATGACTAAAGATAAATGAGGAAAAAACAAAATACATAGAAATTACAAAGAAGAAGGATAATAAAAACAACAAAAGTTTAGATATAATAAACAACTTAGGGAAAAGATATATGTTTGAAAAAGTAGACAAATTTAATTATCTGGGAGTAATAATAACAGAGAGTGGACAAGAAAGGACGGAGATACAAGAAAGAATAGCGAAAGGACAGATATGTTTGGGGGCAATGAATCCAATATTGAAATCAAAGAATGGATCAAGAAAAGTAAAAGAAAGAATATATACGACAGTTGTCAGTCCCACGGTGACATATAGATGCAAAACGTGGAAACTGAATGCAAGAGAAAAGGAGACGTTGGAGGTGTGGGAAATGAAAGCTTTGAGGAGAATTTACGGAGGAAGGAAAGAAAAGGGGCTGTGGAGAAGAAGAATAAACTACGAATTAAAATGCCTATATACGAAACCCCTTATAAGCCAAATCATAATAAGCCAGCGATTAGGATAGTTGGGACACGTGGCAAGGATGAAGGAAGAAAGACAGGCAAAGCAAGCCCTAATAAGAGGAGTGGTTGGAAGAAGAGAGGCAAGGGTAGACTTCGATCTACATGGATTCAGGCAGTAAAGCAAGATCCGGAGTTGATGGGAATGCCGCACTGGGAAAAGCTAACAGGAGACAAAAAGAAGTGGAAACAAGTATGCAACCAAGCCATGGGCCTCTAAGGCCTGAGCTATATAATAATATAAACATAACGAATAAGCAGTGACGATAAAGGTGAATCAAGTCCACGCGAGCGGAGCTGCGGGCACGGCTAGTTTATCATAAACTTAAAAATATTAGGTTTTAGTGTCCATGTTTAACAAAAAATACGCATGTTTAACTAAGCTACGTATCAAAAACTGTTTAAAATAAATACGTGCAACCGCTAAATTAAAAAATTGTTTTTAATTTTTATTAACATTGAATAAAACTACGAGGATGGATTGAAAAGTTCTCTCCAAGCCTCTCCAAAAAATAATTATAACATTTTTATTATACTACCCTCAATAAGTTCATACTTTTTTTGGTTGTCACAGTGTAAAATTTTGTTGCTGTAGAATTTGCGGTTTTTAGGTTAGAACGAGTTTAGTGCGATCAAGTGCAGCGTTTTTGGAAAAATGGAAAAAATTGAAGAACGTGCGGTCAAGTACCTGCTCAAAAAAAGATTAACATCAAAGGGGGTCCACGATGATATGAAAACAACACTAGGAGAATCTGCTCCGTCATATACCACTGTGAAAAAATGGGTTGCAGAATCTAAACGTGGACGAGAGAACATCGAAGATGACGATGATGTGTGATCTCATATTGAAAGACCGTAGATTAACTATCAGAGAGATTGAGAGATCTCATATGAACGAACATAAAACATCATTGCCAACGAACTCGGATTTTCTAAGGTGGGTCCTTAGATTGCTTTTAGTTGAACAAAAACGAATTTGACTCACGATTTCTCGCGACTGTTTGGAGATGTTTGAGGCTGATCCGAAAGATTTTCTTAACAGGTTTGTGACAATAGACGAAACCTGGGTTCACCACTATACTCCAGAGTCAAAACAACAATCCAAGCAGTGAAACGACCCCAAAGGAAGCGAAGGCAATTCTGTCGGCTGGAAAAGTGATGGCGCCAGTTTTTTGGGATGCTAAAGGTATTATTATGGTGGATTACCTTTCGAAAGGCGAAACAATAAACTCGACTTACTATTGTAACCTTTTACGTCGTTTATGTTAAGAAATTAAAGAGAAACGCCTAGGATTACTAAGAAAGAAAGTGTTGTTCCATCAGGACAACGCTCACGTTCACACGTCTGTCGAGTCTATGGCTCAAATACGTGATTGTGGTTTTGAATTGCTGCCCCACCCGGCTTATTCTCCTGATTTGTCTCTGTTTCCAAACCTAAAAAACACCTCAGTGGCTAGTCATTTTTATCAAATGAAGAGGTGGAAGCTGCAGTTAACCAGTATTTTGAAGACCTTGAGGAATCTTTTTTTGAAACAGGTGTGGACGCTTTGGAAAGCAGGTGGAGGAAGTGCATAGAGCTAGGTGGAGATGACGTCGAAAAATAAAAATATTTTTGTACGTATTTTATTTTGTTTTCTTTACTACGCCGCGAACTTGTCAATCCATCCTCGTATTATTTCCAGTGTCTTTTGAAGTTCTTAATCCTGACTTGACATCAAAAAATAAAGTTTTATGTTCAGTTTCAATAAAAAACTCGTTTTTAACATTTACAAGGGTGCTATGCGGTTGGCAAAATGCTTTTTTAAGTAAATAAATGCAACAGCTAAACAAGATTTTTTTTTCGAACAAAACTATCATTTCTAGTAGTTTTTTACGTTTCAAATTCGAATTTGATATCAATTTATGAGGAACAGTGTTTAGTGTTGAAAGAAATATCCGTTTACTAGTTAGGAACAGAAGGTTGCAAAAAGCAATCTAATGTGTATCCCTTGACAGTTTTAGAAGTCAATTTTGTGAATAAATTGATTGAGTGAATATGGGGGAATTTGAGTGCGTGAGCGAAGTAGTGAGTGAGTGTGAACGAGCGAGAGAGTGAGTGAATGTAGAAGTGAGTAAGTAAGTATTAGGGTATGTAATTGAGTGAGTGTGTGAGTGAGTAACTGAGCGAGCGAGGGAGTGACCGAGTGAGTGAGTGAGTGAGTATGGAGGTGTGTGAGTGAGTGAGTAAATGAGCGAACGAGTGAGTGATATAGTTGTTAAGTAAATGATTGAATGAGTGAATGAGTATGATGATATGCGAGTAAGTGAATGTGTGAGTTAGTATGTAAGTATTTGAGTATGTTAGTGTGTGAGTGTTTGCTTATTTATCATTTATATTAACTGTTTTACATAAAATGAAAAATTAAATCTTTCGGCTATAAATTCGGTTTTTAATTTTCCTTTTTTTTCGTTTTTTCTATTAGAAATTTTTTATTTATTAGGGATAACTTTTTATTTTCTTTCTTGGTCTTTTCAATTTGTTTTGTTTAATATTAATAAAAATTAAAAACAATTTTTTAATTTAGGGGTTTCACATATTTATTTTAAACAACATTTTGCTACGTAGCTTAGTTAAAGGTGGTGTATGCGTGTTTTTTGTTAAACGTGAACACTAAAACCTAAGTTTTTTGATAAATGTAGATTCAGAACATTTAAAGATGTCCAAAATAATAGTTTTATTCCATAATTTTAGTGATTATACAGTTTTTCATTATTTATTATTTTTCTGGCAATTTTAAGTGTATTTTCTGAAAAAAAAAACCTCACGGTGGATGTCTTTTTTTTAATAAAATGCATGTCTCACTTAAATCTTTTTGTATGATGATAAAACATGTTTTTTAGGGTTAGGCAGAGCCGAATCGAAGTGATTTATCGACGTTTCACTTACAATTACATAAAATATCTTAAAAACGATTCAGAATAGGTTAAGGCCAAGGTATTTATCGGACCGTGTTCCAGTGTAGGCCTATTATTAGCTTTTATTTTGTGTCAGTGCCGAAATGGATATATTTTTTATAAAAATGAACTCCCACCACAACAAACATGTACGAGGCTGGTTTGAAAAGTCCGTGCAAAGTCCGAGAGATGGCACCACCGGCGCGTATCGAGGTCATGTTTAGTTAGTAGCATCTCTTGAATGAACGCACACCAAGTTTCAGCCATATTGGTCTATTTCTTTGTGTTTGGCATTCGTGTGAATCAAGGAAGTCGAGTGAATTTCAAGAAATGGACGAAAAAGAATTTCGTGTGGTGATTAAACATTACTTTATGAAAGGCAAAACGCCTCAGGAGACTAAAGAGAAGCTTGATAAACATTATGGTGACTCTGCACCTTCGATTAGAACAGTTTATAAGTGGTTTCAAAATTTTCGGACTGGCCATATGGGCACAAGTGACGCTGAACGTTCTGGACGGCCTGTGGAGGTTACGACTCCAGAAATCATTGATCAAATCCATGATATGGTGATGGATGACAGTAGAGTTAAGGTGCGTGAGATTGCTAGTGCTGTGGGCATCTCGACTGAACGGGTACATAATATTTTGCATAAACATTTGGACATGAGAAAGCTATCCGCAAGATGGGTGCCGCGATTGCTCACGCTTGACCAAAAACGGAATCGTGTGAAGTGTTGCAAGGATGGTTTGCAGCTGTTCCAGAAGAATCCGGAGGACTTTAAGCGTCGTTTCGTCACTGTGGATGAAACATGGATACATTACTATACTCCTGAGACCAAACAACAATCTAAACAATGGGTTACCAAGGGGGAATCTGCACCAAAAAAGGCGAAGACCGTTCCTTCGGCCGGAAAGGTTATGGCGACTCTCTTTTGGGATTCGCAAGGGATAATCCTCATCGACTATCTGGAAAAGGGTAAAACTATTACAGGTGGCCCACAAGAAAGTCCTTTTCCATCACGACAACGCACCAGCACACACCTCAGCAGTTGTGGTCGCAAAATTAATGGAAATAGGATTCCAACTCGTTTCACATCCGCCCTATTCTCCAGACTTGGTTCCCTCGGACTACTATTTGTTCCCCAATTTGAAGAAATGGCTGGCTGGACAAAGATTTTATTCAAACGAGGAGGTGATTGCAGACACTAATGGATATTTTGCAGACTTGGACAAATCATATTATTCGGAAGGGATCAACAAAGTAGAACATCGTTAGACGAAGTGTATAAGCCTAAAAGGAGACTATGTCGAAAAATAAAAAAGGTTTACCCCAAACACATAAGTAGTTTTTATTTTTGCACGGACTTTTCAAACCAGCCTTGTAAATATTTGTAAACCGCAAAAAAACAGGCCCGTACTAGGATTTCACCCTTCTTAAATGAAATAAATGAATATTTATATCTGAAATAATTCGTCAGAAATTTTGCTACGATTAATTTTCAACAGCTACAACATCTTCCAGAGCTTGTAAGTATGAATGAATAAAAATACCACTTAAAGTAACAAAGAGAAATATATTTTTTACTAAATTTCCCGATAAATCTCCTATGAAAAATAAAATTATATTATATACATGACTACAAAAATGATAAATATATTTTAAGATATTTCACAGCTTCCACAAAGGCAACCCATCGACTAGGCCAATGGGGAAAAACTACACGTTTCGATGCTATCTATGACCTTCCTTCAGATCGTCCTTCTAGAATTTTACCATTCAATAATACTTCTTCCTTAAGGTCAGAAATATTAGGTTTTTCTGTGTAGTCAGTTGATAATTCGAGTCGTTCATGGTTTTCGACATATTTCAGAATGTCTATGTTTTGAATAATCCCAAGTGGAATGTCTATTTGTGACGATTCAGTTTCTAAAAATGTCAAATTTGTTTCTTAAAATATACATTTTTTTTTGTTCTCGATTACATAAAAACACAATAAGGGTGATACTCAACTTTTGAAGTATCCTGCATAAAAACTCACCTTCTTGTTTTACTATAACTACACTGTCTTGAATGGCAAATAATCGTGACACTAGTCCAAGGGATGAATTTAAATCTGCCTTTAAATAATGTCTTGACATAACATTTTGTATTCTATCTGTGGGATCTATCTCATTTTCTAAAAGTTTTCTAACTAGATCTTTTTGAGATATCATGCCAGCAAGTTCACTAAAAATTAAAAAAAAATAGTTATCAATATCAACTACTAACATTGTACAAAGTCCGTCATTCAGCAGTCATTTACTATTCTTTCATCGATCTAGGATCGACAGAGAGTACCAGCATAAAAATACAGTAAAATACAGCAATTTACGTCTCAGTCTCAGCTTAGTGAGTTGCTAACAATTACCGTCAGGCGGCGCGAATGTTAAGGTTATACCACACGTGTATAAAAATCAGTATCAACTATTAAAACTGAACAAAGTCCATATTTCAACAGTTATCTACTGTTCTCTCATTAGTCAATCCATCTTGCAACGCGTTTCATTGTTTTACGACTCATCAGTAGAGCTAGGATCGACAAAAGAAAGAACATCCTAGGTAGTGATACGACAAAAATCGTTCTGAGATGGTTTAATAGATGAAAAAACAGTTAATATGTTTTGAACTATGGACTTTGATCAATTCTAGTAGCTGATATTGATTTTTATATACGTGAAATAGAATCGTAACGATTGCGCTGCCTGGCGGTAATTGATAGCAACTCGCTAAACAATTCCTTTATCGGCATGCGGTCTTAAACAGCCCCCGACAGAGGGCGGGTGTGCCTTCAAAACTAGGCTGACAGAAGTCATAAATGCAAATCTTTCTATCTTACTGATTAAAAAGTAAGCTACACTACCGTCAGAAAGTATTTGCCCACCTAGAAATTTCAATGTAACTGCTAAAATTTATTACCTAATTAAACCCTTTTATTATATTAGGTAAATTTAATTGTTCTTAACAAGCGTTCATCAAAAAATTGTTTAGATAAGCCTTTTTAGTGAGATCACAAAAAATAAAAGCGTCCATCATAAAATTGTTTAGATAAGCCTTTTTGGTGAAATCACAAAAAATAAAAGCAATTAGAACAAATTTCCAATAATCGTTTTGAGGAGATTTCTGAGAGTTCCAGTAGAAGTAAGAACTCATTTCAAGTTTCTAGAGATTATGGAAATTCCTAGTGACATTTTATGACAAAAACTATGCTATAAATACCATTGCCTTTTGGAAATTAGCCATTCGCAAACAGTACTTTGTCATTGATACAGGCTCAATTGTTTTGTGAAAATGCCAAAAACGAAAGAAGTTTCCGTTGAAAATCGAGCTCTGATAAATGCGAGACATCAAAATGGTCACTCGAGTCGACAAATCGCGAGTGATATGCGGATGCCAAGGAGAACGGCGGACTACATCGTAAAAAAATTTTCTGCTGGACATGGAATTCTCAACTAAAAACGTTCAGAAAGGCCTCGAAAAAGGCTCCCGCTGAAGCTATAACAATGTCCAGCAGACGTAATCGCCGCCTGACCGCACCAGAATTCATGACTCAAATAAACCTGGAGCGACCCCTCCCCATCAGCGTGACAACCGTGAAGAACAGGTTAGCATACTACACGGGAGAGTTGCAGTGAGGAAACCACTTTTTAGGCAAGTAAATAAACGTAAACCATTAGAATGGGCCCGAGAACATGAAAATTGGACATCAGAACAATAGAATTCCACCCTTTGGAGCTACGAATCTAAATTCGAAATTTTCGGTTCAAATCAACGAGTTTACGTGTGGCGGTTAGCTGGAGAGATGGTGGAAGCATGTCAGTTGCCTACAGTAAAACATGGTGGAGGTTTAGTAATGGTTTGGGTTTGTTTTGGCAACGGTAAAGTTAGAAAAATCTTTAGGTTAGAAGGAATCATGCGAAAAGAACTGTATCAAGAAATATTGCTGAACTGAAATGCTTCCTTCTGGAAGAGATATTTTTCAGGGCAAATTTATTTTTCAGCATGACAACGACCCTAAACATTCTGCTAAACAAATTATAGAACTTTTGGACCAATGGAAATCCGATGACGTCCTGGACGTGATGACTTGGCCTCCACAATCACCCGACTTGAACCCCATCGAATTGCTGTGGGACCATTTGGACAGGTGTGTTCGAAAACTCAATCCAACATCAGAAAATCACTTGTGGGGACTTTTACAAGCAGAATGGGTTAAAATAACCGAAGCAACAACTGGACAGAATACCGAAACTCTGTAAAGAGGAAATTAAACAAAAAGGAGGTCACATAGATGAGAAAATCCTGGAAAATCATAAATATTTTTCTGATTTTCTAGACTGTAAATAATGTGAAAATAAATAATAATTAATTAAAATTTAAAAAAATATATATTATCTGGGTTTTTGTTGTCTTGGGACTGAAATACTTTCTGACGGTAGTGTATGTCTAAAATTGAATAACGAAGAAAGATATACATATTTCATTCTGTTGTGGGTTGCTTCAGTAACAAGAGGAAGTAAGATAATGGGACACGTCTAATAAATGTAACAAATTCGTTACTTTTGGCGAATGCGTAGGATTATTCGTTGTTCATCATTCATTGGTGGTACTTCGTTCGAACATATTCTATTGAATTGCTTCTTCGTTCTCAGCGTTGCTAGAAAAAGCCTTCCCTAATAAGGATCACTAAGCGCTTAATATTATCTATTGTTTGCTTGCCATCTCTCTCAATCCTTTTACCCCAATAGGAGTATCCGTGATACTGTGCAGTTGCTGCCTCAACAGTGATTCTCCAGGCATTTCGATCCTGCTCGATCTGTCTTGACTCCGTGCCTATCCATATCAAGAAGAGATCTTACTTGGACCATCTTGTTGGACAGTCCCCTTGATCTTCTACTTTCTACCTTCCTCGTTACTACAGTCATGGCATCCACTTTCCTCATAATGTGACCAAAATATTTCAATAATTCTATTTGAAAGGCTGTCATTTGTACTAAGCTCTTCAAGAGTAGATACATTAGTACGGTGTAAGTAAGACTTTCATCGACATGCCCTAATCTTAAATACATCGATTCGTCTTTTGTCAGCTTGTTTAATGGTCCATGTTCCGATGCGTAAGTTGCTATGGGGAATATAAGGCGGGATAGTAATCTGAACTTTGTGTTTTTGTGACAGCTGAATCTTTCTAGAGCTTAGTGAGTTTAATCGTCGAGTTTCTAACCATAGCCAAACGTCTTCTTACTGCCGCTTGACAGCCACGACTAGTTATGAGGGATAGTCAAAATAGTCTACAACAAATCATTACTTTGGTTTTCGCTCTCTTAATCAATCCATAGTTTTTGCTAGTGATTTCAACGCGCTCCATAATTGATTCCAGGTCTTGTATTGAAGGTGCAAGTATAAAAGTATGATCCGCATATCTAAGGTTACTTAACTTTTCTCCAACGATTGTCACACCCCCACTCCAGCCATCCAAAACGGACTTCATTATATATTGACTATATATGTGATAGAATACAGCCCTGTTCGACGCAGGCTTCTACGTTAAAGGGATCGGAAAAAGAATTATTCAGTTTAATTGTTCCATTTCTATTCTCATACAGGAATCGTATAAGGTTTACAAGATGTATAGGTGTTCCCATGCTGATTAGAATCGACCAGAGTTTGTTCCATTGTATGCAGTTCAAAAATATAGGTTGTTATTTGGAATTCCCTGACTTTTTCTATTATCTGGCGTATGTTGAAAATTTGTTCTCTAGTCCCTCTTTCTGTTTGTGCGGTAGATATTTGCGGCAGTAGTCTTTCATTTAAGATCCAGAGAAACACCTTAGCAGCGTGTGATATTAGAGCATTTTTCTATAGTTGCTGCAATCCCAAGAGGATCTTTTCCTATGCAAAGGTATAAATGAAATATCACATCAATATTTCTGTCATCTGTCATTACACAGTTGATGTAGCATAGTCACGGCGGTTTCTTCTATCATCTATATTATTTCCGCAGTTATTTCATCAGTAACTGCTGCTTTTCTTTTCTTTAACCTTAGAATAACCTTCTTGACTTCAGATTTAAGCATACATGGCTCTTGTTCTTCTGAGGTTTCGTTGTCGACAATGCAGTCGCCCACGAGTTGAGGCACAAAAAGCTCTTTACAGTAATCTGTCCAAACGTCAATGATTCCAGGCATGTCGGTGACTCTTCTACCTTCCTTATCTCTAATTATTTGTGTTTAGGTTTGAATTCCTTCGAAAGGTATTTTACTTTTTCATAAAGTTCTTGTGGTGGATTGTTTGTAGCATGTTGTTCTATCTCCCCATATATGTTATTCAAGTATGTATTTTTGTCCTTTTTACAAGCCACCTTGATTTCTTTATTGATTGATCTGATTCTCACCTGACGATCCAATGTGTTGTTTGTTAAAATCATATTTCTTCTTGTTTCTATAAGCTTTAGCGTATCGTCGGTCATCCAATGTTTTTGAGAGTGTCTTTGTATTTTTGTCGAGCATCGTGTAGCAGCATTTGTTATCCACTTCTTAATATCTATTCACGTTTTGTCTGTACCTCCTGTGACTTCCGGAATGTTATTGTTGATTATTGTTTGGAAAAGTGTACTATCTGACACTGTAATTCTCTTATTTGTTGTTGTTTTTTAGGGATGGCTAGTTTTATTCTCATATAAGCCTTTAATAACTTGTGATTTGAACCACATACCGTGCCTGGGAGGGATCTTATGTTCAATATAGATGACTTCTATCTAGAGCCTTGTCATCTCGCCCCTAATATCAGTATATTGGGAGAGGATATGGTCTTATTCTAATATTTTTGGAGAAAGTTCGAACACTATTACATCTTCAATTTAGTACCGTATAGGCATCCTTTCCCATTTTCTCATAGAACATCTTACGAGTTCGTGTCAACTATCTTAATAAATACATCATATTATTGGCTAGGAAACCCGAAACAAATTCACACATATGAAAACATAAAAGTAGAGACAGAACAACCAAGAGACTGCTGGTGCAAGTCTCCCTGGTACCAAGTATTCTCCATTCTTTTAGTGATTGTGACTTAACCTATATCAAATTAGGGGTGACATGTCTGAACAAGCTGTGTAATCTTGACCGATGAACGCAGCAAATATAACACGTACAGCCAAGCCATCACTATCAACATTTAATTTCAGCTACGTCCAGAAAAAATCTCTTCGCATCTAGCCCTGAGACTGATAGTACAGTATGCCTAGCACGCATGACGCTTCCTCGCATTAAAGCATTAATTCAATAAAACGAAGGGGCTGCATTAAAGCATACGTCGTTGTTTGTCATTCCTAATACGCTTCTAGGACAATAAACCGCCTGGACATGGTGCGTTAGTTCCTGAGTGTGAGCAAAATCAAATAAAAGCTGTGTAAATTCGAGTAGTCACAAACTTACCTATCTGGTCCAAGTACCGCGACATCATTTAGCTGATAATATTTCATTATATCCAGAACTTGTCTACAAGTGTCATCTGTATCTACATTAACGATCCTAACTATTTTTAATTCCCTTACTGGCTTGTTCCACCACCTAAAAACAATAGGACAAATAAATCGGGTAAGTTATTAAACTTCAGTAAGTTTTTTTGTACATTTGTTCGGAAAACTATAACTATCTGGTTAATTTTCCACCCAGAACATGTTCTTTACCTCACAGTGTGTTTTTTTTATGGGTCTAGCACACGTGCTACAGGGAAGTCCCTAATGCGCTACAGGATCCACACGTGTGCGGAGAAAGCGATTCACGTTGTTCTTGAATCGCTGTAAATTGTACTCAATGGAAACACAGTCCTGGGCAAATTATTCCAAAGGGATGATGTTCTCCATATAAAAGACTGCTTGAAAGGCGTTGTACGAGGAGTAACAAACTGAACCTCATACGGATGTGAAGCATTAGCGCGACGTGTACTTCTAACATACACAGCTCTGGGAGGAATTAAGCGGGCTACATCCTTCGAACACTTTCCATGAAAATCTTGTAGAATAGGGTCAATTCGCCAACTGTTCTTCGGTATTCCAGCGAATCAAGGCCGCCGGTCAGTTCCGGGTCTACAATCAGACGAACACCTCTTCTCTGAATAGAATCCAACAAATCCAGTGTATGTTTGGGAGCGGAGCCTTAAACAAGGGAGCAGGATTCCATAGTTGGTCGAATTTGAGCTTTGTAAAGAATTAATAGTTGTTGTGGAGTGTAAAGCTTTCTGGTTCGAAATAATATTCCCAACTTTTGAGAAACTCTCCTTGCTATGTCTGCAACATGTTCATGCCAGGACATATTTGCTCCCAAATTAACGTCCAACAAATTGAGTGACGATGTTAGAGGAATGGAGTGCCTCGACATAACTATGTCTGGTTCAGCAACGTTAACTTTTTTAGAAAAAACTGCCGCCTGGGTTTTTATAGCGTTAAATTCCACTTGGTTACTGTCACCCCAAGACAGAATTTCTTCCAGGTCTTTGTTAAGTTGAATGACTTCCTGTTTTCTGCGGATATTCGTCTGAGTAGCCGATGTCCGAGCGTTCAAAATAAATGAAGAGATAAACGTACTGTCATCTGCAAAGCTGTAGATTGGATTCTCGGTCTTTTCCAGCAGATCGTTAATATAAATGAGAGAAAGAGAGTAGGAGACAGTATGGAGCCTTGAGGTACACCGGCGTTGATAGTGAAGGTGTTAGAAAGAAATCAGTCGACTTCGTCACTCGTAAAGAACGCTCTCTGAGGAGGAGGAGGAGGAGGAGGTGTTATTATATAATACTAAATATATTTACCAATGTTCGTTCTTATTGATAGGCTTTTGGTATCCTCGATATTCCATCCAAGGGTCGAAAAGAAAGTTGCTTAAATAATTACGAACTCCATCTGGTAACATCACGACCACATTCTGATTCTCATCTAAATCCTTAGCAGCTCTTAGTGCTGCGGAAAGTATTGCTCCACTACTGTTTCCTATACAAAATACACAAATTGAAAATAATGATAAAAAATCTTTAAAATAAAACAGTCGGTTTAGTTCATGTATGTATTTATTTAAAAGTTTTTACATCATTCGACAGTAAATGACTGCCGTTAAAATGCTAATGATTCTGTAGTTCCCATCAGCGTTGATGGTCGCCTAGCGTTTTCGGGGCATACTCTTAACGAGATTTTCTGCATATTCTTGGAGCAAAGATTTCCAAATTGTCTGAATTTGCCATGACAGCTGAATCACTGTGTACACCTTTTTACTACGGAGCTTCTGCTTGATGTATCATCACACGTTCTCGATTGGGTTTGGATCGAGCGACTTGGATGGCCAATCTAGTGAGACTATACCGGATTCCCCTTTCCACAGGCTACACCGCTCCTCATTTTTATCGACAAATCACCGTTTGGCAGTGGATACTAATGCCTTCTTGAAATCTAGAGCATCTTTTCAGTATTCAAATTGTAGGTAAAGATGAAGAGTCTTTCAGAACTCTTTTCCAAAAGACATCCCCAAACATTGATCTTCACAGATTGATTCATAGTCAGGCTCGTGGGAAGATAATATATCCCCAAAATGAGGCTTCATCGGAAAAAATTACATTGCTCCAGTCTCGATCTATGTGTTCCTCTGCCCATGCGAGTCGTTTCGCTCTGTGTTTTTTGCTCAGCAATGGTTCTTGATTGTAATCCGGCACTTCAAATCATCAGTTCGAGTGCGAACCGTTTTATACGATATATCCAAACTTTTCAGCTTTAATTTTTGCGCCTTTTAGCGCAAAATTAATTGAACAAAAACATATTAATACTCATTTTCTCCTCTTGAACTCCGTTCATCCACTTATTAACGAATGCCCTCGACTTGCCCATATACTTAGCAGCCGCTGTAGGCGTCATTTTCGGACCATTTGAATGATTACATAGGAACACAGCCTCGAAGCGTTAAGCATATGCAACGCTCAGGTTCGATAATGTACTACTTAACCATAAATGAGGTTAGAAGTGAATCCTTTTGGGCAGGCATTGTTCGCAGGGGCGTCAATAATAACCTCAAAAAAAAAGGAATTGTTTTTACCGACTACAGGTTATAGGCGACACGATCTTACTTGACCGACTGTACTGTTATCTGTTTAAATACAAGGTGCCCCATATGTATGGAATAATGATTCCACAGCATTAATTAATCAGTGTATCAAAAAAATGTTTAAATAAAAGTTTTAGTTTGTCTAACATGTCATAAGTCTAAATTGAACTGTTTTAGAATTATTGTCATTTGAAATTTAACATAAAAAAAGAGAAACAAATTATTAATAAATACTCCAGATTTATTTTTAAGGTAACAATTGCTCAAATGTCTACCGTTAACAGACCATCTGTCATAAACAGCCTGAACAGAGTTTTGCAGAGAATCCGGGGTGATCTGTGCTACTTCATATTGAATTCTTTGTTGTAAATCTATTACAGTTTCAGGTCGACTTCGGTAAACTTTGGTTTTCAAATGATCCCAAAAAAATCGAGTGGCATAATGTCGGGACTCCTTGCAGGCCATTCTACAGCACCTCTTCTGCCTATCCATCTATTAGGAAAAATAGCATCCAAATATCTATGAACTTTTCGTCAATAAATCATTTTTTGAGGCGTTAAGTCGTTACCTGACAGTAAATGTTTGACACAAGCCAGCTTAATTTTTTTTTTTAATTTGATCTTCTTAATTTCAAATATCAGTAATTCCAAAACAGTTCAATTTAGACATATAGTATCTTAGACAAAAAACATCTAGAATTTTTAGTAGGACTCAAAAATAAAATAATATACAGGGCTTTCTATTTAAAAAAAAATAAGATGGCGTAGTTTTTTCGAACTGACAGTTCAAAACATTTTATTGCCAACATCAGCATGTGTGCCATATAACACCCTATAACTTTTATTAAACATTTTTTAAATAGTAGAATCATTATTCAATACATATGGGGCACTTTTCATTTGGATACAGTATAAATATCAGAAAAATCCATTTTTGCCGTTTTATTTATTGAGTAACATTAGGTAGGCTTATTTATTCTCTTACCAACTAATAGACCTTCTTCACGAATCATTCTTCTAGCCATAACCATAGATTCTTTATCAGTAGTTTTGTACCATTTATCAACAACGCTTCTATCTAAAACTGGAGATACGAAGCAAAAGCCTATACCATCTACTTCGAAGTAATTATCATCAGTTTCATTTAGTTCTTCTGGTAGGGCGATTGTTGAACCCACTGGGTCTACTCCTATTATTTTAGTGCTTGGTTGACGTTCTTTTAGTTTCCTGCCTATGCCGGGTTGTGGTACCACCTGTGCCTGCACCGATAACCTAAAACAATAAAATGAATAGGAATTCTAGAATAACTTTGTGTAGTGACAGGCATAAAGTATGTAACATATAGGATTTTTGTTCATTCATTTCATTTGAAACCTGAAAAATAATTTTGCAATGCCGATTGTCCTTTGTCGTTAGGTGGGAAATTTGAATTTTCTGAAGTAAGTAAGTAAGTCCAAAAGTGACTCTGTTTGTTAAAATATCGACAACATTTATTAGGAAAAAGTGTTTCAAATGTGAAGAATGCAGGCTTTCACGACCAAATGTGGGTTTTTTTTCGGGAGTTGAGGTCGTGTTCTCCAGGTATTAACTTCCTGACGTTTCGTTGACACTGAGGTCAACATTTTCAAAGGCGATGTGACAGTCGTCGAAGGTTTCTTCTTGGCTGTTCACTGTCAACTGTGTTCGACGACGTAGCGTTGTCTGGTTTTGTGTGTTCCGGAGTAGGCGTGGCCATTTGGATTCTCCGCCAATCAGGTTACAGTGACATTTCCCTGTTTCTTAATGTTCTCGTTTGTCGTAATGCAGGCGGCAAACTTCAATAAAAAAGGCGAAGGGTTTAATCTCAGCAAAACTTGGTCACTTCTGGCGGCTTTTACCGGCTGCTGGCTCAGCTGAATGCCGATTTGATTCCGGTGTGTAGTGGTGGATCCATGTTTCATCCATTGTCACATATCACATAAAAAAATCCTTTTTATTGCGCTTAAACAAGCCCAAACAGCGCTCAGAATCATCAACACGTTGTTGTTTTTGGTCCACTGTGAGCAAACGCGGTATCCATTTCGAACAGAGCTTTCTCATGCCCAAATGTTTATGTAAAATATGACCAACACGTTCTTTTGATATCTTTAGGGTGTAAGCTATCTCACGCAATTTCAGTTTACGGTCATCCAAAACAATTTTGTGGATTTTTTATATTTTCCGGTGTAACCATCTTATTTGGGCATCGAGAGCGTTCAGCATCATTTGTATCTGTACGACCACATTTAAATTCAGCATACCAGTAAATGATGAGTGATTTTCCAAAAGTAGCGTCACTAAAACCACTGTAACTTGTAAACCAATCGTCGAAACGAATTTTGACACGTATCGTTTGAAGGTACTTCCTAAAAATCATATGGATTTTTTGAAGAGGGCGACCTCTATATGTCAGACCAAAAACTTGTCAGCCTACGTGTTAGATTAGGTCATACTAACGACACGACACCAGCTCCAGCTTGTCAGCTAAACTCTTTGCTTCACAGTCGACCGCTAATTTCGAGAAAGTCAAAAATGTTAAGAGCTGACTTTTACTAGGAAAAAAAAAAAATGTAAAAATATCGTAATTTGACGCAATATGTACGCCTATAATATAAAATTTGGATGCTATCTAGTTAAGGGGTTACATACACCTCGAATTTTTAAAAATTCGATTTTTTTTACGATTTCTTATTTTCTATACTTCTAAGAATTTTTTAAGAAAATTCCATTCCGTTACAAAGTTATACCATCAAATGTGACCTGGTGTCGGATTGGAACCGCTACTTGTTTTCAGACACTGTCTGCAATATTATTCAGTAAATTTTTTATATTTTTTAAACTTTTTTTTGGTTTTTAATCTTAATAATTAATTTTTTTACAAAATGTCGAGAAGTTTTTTAAATTTTTCTAATAGACATTTTCTTATAAATGCTGTAAATTTGTTTTTTTTGAAAAAAAATTCCTTCGGCAATTTTTAACCACTAAATTATTTTACAAAATTAATTTGTATTTTTTCAGATTGGAGTATTTTTTGTGAAGCTATCGTGCAGACAAAGAGGTGCCATAGTTTTCATCAGTGGTCCATTTACCCAGATAAAAAAATAATGTTAACATTTAAAACATATTTAAAAAAAAATTGTTTTCTTATAATTTAAGATACAATAAAATCGCCATTTATTTGTATTATTCACTTAATAACCCTCAAAGTATTTTTTAAATATACATACTTTTTGCAGCGTCCAGGTGTATGTAACCCATGGCTTTTATACATCACAGGAATTTGAATGAAAGCATATGTAACAGAGACTACAGCAATATATAATTAGTATTATTTTTAAAATTAATATCGTTAACTTTTTAAAATTATCTCAGTAGAAACTTACCACCATATCTACTTTTCCATCTAGTTGATCCAAAATTTCCTCAGCCGTAGTATCGTAATGAGCCAAAGGGCTTGCTGGGTTCGTAAACTGAAAATAAAAGTATAATAGATACCATATTTAAAAACACAGCAAGTAAAATGGGTAAATTACTATATGAGCACAGCAAATACCGAGCATCACTATATAAATTACACAGCCCCCCCCCCCAAAAAAAAAGTGGGGTATACTTTTGATGCGATATATCAGATCCGTAGTATTTTTGCCCGCTGATCACGAATCTGACGTCAGAATATCGCCATCACATCTCAATTTTTTTCTTACCTCAAAAAATAGGTAAAAATTAGTAAAAATTAAGAAAAATATACTCCTAAAAAATTGATTCAAGCTTTTTCATGAATCCAAAGATGTATTAATATGTATTCGGACACGCTAAGCTAATATTCCTCGGTTGGATTGAGCCATACAGTTCTGTTTTCTTTCTAACCTCAATAAATCAGACAGATATAGTGCTTCTCGAATGCAAAAACGAATTCAAATTAAAATTCAACCGATCCTTACCAAATTTGGTACACGGGGATTTTTTGGGTCGCTGATCACGAATCTGAGGTTGGATTTGCAAAATTCAAGATGGCAGATGTTTTCGCGCCATTTTGAACGCCGAGAAAATTCAACGGCCGATTTTTATTCTTCTACCTGCATTCAGGGCACCTCCACGTGGTAACGGTGGGCAACGGTGTTACTCCACTAGCCGGCAGAGTCCCTGGATAACGGCTTAGATGCCGTCATGGCAGGTAGAAGAAAGAGAATTACGATGCAGGGACTCCGAAACCCAGTATCGGCGGTTGGTTAGGGTGGGAAAGCGGGCCCGCAGCCGTCGTCATCCAGCGACCGTAGCTCTTCATGTGTGGGTGACTTGGCTCATGTAGAGTATAATGCTACAAGAAAACGGTCTCGCGGTACAAGGACTTTTCATAAGTGCGATAAAAACAGTGATTCATTTTGTTATATTTGCTGTCAACACGTATTGAGTAAAATGGGGTCACCGATAACGGATAAGATTAAAACCTTATATAAGGATTGTTTTAACATTGAAATACAGCACCAGGATACAGATTGGGTTCCCCACATCATTTGCAGTTCTTGCAAAATAATGTTGTACATCAATAAGAAGGCGATTAAATATTCCAGACCAGCAATATGGAATAGACCATACAGTGAAAATGATTGCTACTTTTGTATGAATGTTGTATCTAGGCATAACCGAAAAAATAAAAGCACTATTACTTATAACGATGTTTCGACAGTAACAAGACCAACTAAACTAATTCCGCCTCCTGAACCACTTGATGCTGATGTTATGGAAACAAATGATTTCACCTTATCAGTTCATGCCGAAAACATTGAGACTGTCGAAAAAGATTCAAACACTGTTACTAATGAATGTTCTAGTGACAACCTATCATATACTAGTGACACAGATAAAGAATTTCTACCATACAACCGTAAACCAGAACCAATACTCGTATCACAGTCAGAACTTAGTGATCTAGTCAGAGATTTAGGCTTATCCAAAGATGGTTCAGAGCATCTTGCTTCCTTTTTAAAGAAAAGACATTTACTTAAGCCAGAAGCTACGATTTCTTATTATAGAAACAGAGATGAAGAATTTCGAAAATATTTCACAATGGACGAGGAATTGTCACTTTCATATTGTACCGATGTAAAAGGTCTAATGGATGAATTTCAAAATAACTCATACGATCCTGAAGAATGGAGACTGTTCATTGATTCTTCTAAACGGAGCATTAAGGCAGTTTTGCTGCATAATACCAACGTTTACGCTCCCATTTCGATTGCTCATTCCACAGTTATGGAAGAGCAATATGAAAAAATGAAGCAGCTTTTGATAAAAATAAAATATGCTGATCATAACTGGAAAATTTGGGGAGATCTGAAAATTGTAACAATATTGCTTGGCCAACAGTCAGGGTTTACACTTTATCCCTATTATAAATGTCTGTGGAATAGCAGAGACAGGGAACGTCATTATAAGAAAAAAATTTGGCCAACAAGAGAATCGTTCACTCCTGGTGAAAATAATGTATTGTTTCCACCATTGGTAGATCCAGGAAAAGTTCTTATTCCCCCGCTTCACATTAAGCTTGGACTTATGAAGCAATTCACGAGAGCATTAGATACAAACGGCCCATGTTTCAAATATTTGCATAAAAAATTTCCGAAATTTTCTGAAGCTAAAATTAAGGCAGGCGTATTTGACGGGCCACAAATAAGAAAATTGTTTCAAGATTCATTATTTGTTACTAAAATTAATAAAGTTGAAAAAGCTGCTTGGCTTAGTTTTAAAGAAGTCGCAACAAACTTTTTGGGAAATAATAAAAGTCCTAAGTACAAAGAAATAGTCGAGAAAATGGTAAAAAATTTTCAAACATTAGGTTGCTTAATGAATCTAAAACTACATTTCCTGGACTCCCACATCGATGATTTCCCAGATAATCTTGGTGACTACAGTGAGGAGCAAGGGGAACGTTTTCACCAAGATCTGAAAATCATAGAAAATCGGTATCAAGCACGATGGGATGATCATATGCTAGCGGACTATTGCTGGTCGCTAAAAAGAGAAACAAGTCCTCAAAAGCGTTTGGGCAGAAAGCCTTTGAATAGGTCATTCGCGGAAAAAAGAACAAGATACAGCCAAAAAAAGGAAAGTTAGGCGCGGGTCTAACCTTCGCAATTCTAGGGCTTAAGGGTCTACTATTTGAGAGTATATGGTTTAAAAGTCCTGGTTTTGAGTTTATTGGGTCTCATTTTTAAAGTTACAGGGTTATTGAGGTCTATTTTTTGAGGTTACAGGGTGTGGGAGTCTAAGGTTTCAGGGTTTAGGGTTTAAGAGTATCAGGTTTGAGGATTCCCCAACTGTATACCAAATTTGGTAGGAATCGGTTGGTTTTCAAAAATTTTGTCCGCCATCTTGGATCCGCCATTTTGAATTTTGCAAATCCGACCTCAGATTCATGATCAGCAACCCAAAAAACTCCCGTGTACCAAATTTGGTAAGAATCGGTTGAATTTTAATTTGAATTCGTTTTTGCATTCGAGAAGCACTATATCTGTCTGATTTATTGAGGTTAGAAAGAAAACAGAACTGTATGGCTCAATCCAACCGATGAATATTAGCTTAGTGTGTCCGAATACATATTAATACATCTTTGGATTCATGAAAAAGCTTGAATCAATTTTTTAGGAGTATATTTTTCTTATTTTTTTACTAATTTTTACCTATTTTTTGAGGTTAGAAAAAAATTGAGATGTGATGGCGATATTCTGACGTCAGATGATTCGTGACCAGCGGGCAAAAATACTACGGATCTGATATATCGCATCAAAAGTATACCCCACTTTTTTTTTTTTTGTGGGGCTGTGTTATTAAAGGTAATGTATTCGTACTAATTTTCATCCAATCGAAACCTTACGGAGAATATTTGAGAATTTTTTCGCAATTTTTGGCAATTTTTAGCTTTCATTTCACACCCTACTCGATGACCTTTGAAATAATTGTTTTTTATATACTAGATGAATTACTAACTCGTAATAATTTTCATACAATCTACACTTTATAGAGAATATTCTAGATTCTTTACAAAAATTTTCTGGATAGCACTCTTAGCGATAGGGTGGAAGTGATTTTCGGCGATTTTTTCCAAATAATAAAAGAGAAGTTTGCGTGAGTATTACATCATATATATTTTTGAATTCTTGTTTTCACAAGCTTTTTTTTGACATCCCACTTTTTTTTTTCACCTCCGATTTCACTCCCCAAAACTAACCCCTTAAGTCAGAATTTAACTTTTAAAACTGCATAGCTCTGATTGGGCCATCGATTCCTATATTTGTGATAAGTTTCAACTTTCTATCTCAAATAATTTCGGAGAAAATTGGGTGTGACGGACAGACAGAGGGACGGACAGACGAACACCAAAGTAATTCCATAAGTAATCCGTTCGGAATACTAAAAATGAAGGATGTAAAAAATTATGTACAATAAATCTTAAGATTCCAAACCACAAATTATGGTTTTATATTGAACAAATTATAATTACCTGATCTAAGATTACTGAATTCGGGATTTGTTTGTGTAATTTTGTAGCAGCTCCAATAAAACCATCGGGAGAATCCAAATCCTCGGTGAATGGAGTCCTCACGATTTCTGCTCCAAGCGCAGTCAATACAGCCAGTTTTTCTGGAGATATGACGCTGAATTCGGAGATTATAATGATTGCCTTGTAACCTGAAATAATTGAGATGTTATTAGAGACAAAAAGTATAACGGACATTAATTAGTCATACAAAATGGTATTTCTGTAATAGAAATCAAAACATATTTTATGTATCTGTAAAATAAATGTTAATTGTGTCGCCAACTAGAATGAATCGATGTTTCCTAAACTAAAGTTTATCGTAAGACCAAGTATTTCCTTTGCACTTTTCGCGAGGTAAACCTCTCTTAATAAATAGCTCTCACAAATCTTAGTTCATGGCGTCAGATCTTCTTCAGCAGAGGATCTGGACTTTTTAAAACCTTACATGATAATCTCACATCAATTCTATTATGTAGAAATTTTAACCTTAAGAGCGTTCATCTTGATGGCGTAAAAGGTATACTTATTCGAGGAATCGATGATTGAGGATGGACATTTCAATGCATGTGTATGATTTTTCCTGTAGTAGTATTCCGACCAGAAGACTACAGAAAAACTACTTCTGTCTTCCCCGCATAGTTAAAGGCCCTACATTATTATTAGGTAGTGAGAGTTCTGGCAACCAGATCTTTTTTAAGACGTTTCCTATACCTCTGCATAGGACGGTAGTTGCTGTATTTTGTATACGCTGGTGTGCAATATTTAATATTTTGGAAACTGGCCCGAATAGATTGTCTATGGTGGTTCGTTTGAGCTATTTTAAAATGATGGAACATCTTATTATTTCGTATTCTCTGGATGTCCACAATATCGTCCCTAGTCAAGCTTGACAGGTTTATTTGACTGAATCAGCCAATTCTTGCTGGAAATCCATAACTAATTTTAGGTACACGAAACAAAATAAACTATTTTTTACTCTAAATTTACACTATAGTTCATTAGAATATCGAAGGCATGTTTCACTGCACTTTAGTTTTCCCATCTGAAGAAACTACAGTGTAGTGAAACGTGTCACGGATATTTAATTCAAATATAGTTGAAATCTCTTTCCCTGGAGCCATCTTTCATTTTTCGAATAATTGCTGGAGGTGATATCTCGTAAATATGGCGGAAGAGGAAGCAATTCATAGCTCAGTTAGTCCAATTTCACCATCGATTTTACGGACTTTTGAGCTGGTGCATTATCCTGTTGAAATAAGACTTTTCTCTTCGCTAAATGCGACCTTTTTTCTTAATTTCGCCATTCGTTCAGGCTGTATTCTTTCCCATCAAAAAGCAATGTTCTTTTTGTTGCATAGTTTTGCAAAAATCAAAAGTAATTGTAACCCGCAAACTAATACATAAAATGTCAGGAAATTTTTTCACGAATCTTCTGAGGGTTGACACTAACTGAAAATCATATGGTTTTTTGGTTTGTGATGCTATCTCGTGATTTTTCACTTCATGTAGTATTTTTGAAGGCAAACCTGCTCTCTATCGGAGGCCGTTTAAGATCGATAGTGTAATTGATCAGCGAGTTGCTAACAATTACAACTGATTTTTATTCAGTATATAATTCCTCTAACGATCTTCCTTAAGCTCTTTGATGAGGGATTAAGTGGCTTACGGTGATCTACAATAAAATCTATGATTTAGGCAGAATACCAGTGGTTAAAGTCTGAGTTTATAACGATCCCAAAAAATGCAAGCGGTAAATAAAATGCAGAGAATATCGAACAATTAGTCTCATAAGACATCTTTTAAAAACATTTTTGAGAATCATTTACAGAAGAATACACAATTTCGTGATGGCATGGGAACCAGAGAAGGCTTGTTTTCTATGCAGGTTTTGATTCAGCGATGTAGAGACGTCAATTGTGACGAATATCTGTGCCTAATCGACTACCAAAAGGCCTTTGATAGAGTCCAACATCACAATATGGTCGGAATTCTGAAAGATCTTGGGCTAGATGGAAAGGATCTGCAGATTATTGGAAACCTGTACTGGAGCTAGATGGCATTTATTAAAGCAGAAGGGAAGCGTTCAGAAGCAATATCGATTGAGCGTGGAGTCAGACAGGGTTGTGTCTTGTGTATATTGTTTATATATATTCTGAGTAAATATTTAGACACGCATTGGAAGAGGCTGATAGGGAGCGAATAATTCATATGCGGTATGTTTGATGATATGGCGGTTATGGTTGATAACTTAAAGGGTCTACAACATTTTATAACAAAAATAAACAAAGTCAGTAATCGATACGGCCTCGAACTTAATATCAGCAGGACAAAGTACATAGTGGTATAATGGCCACATTACTAACGAGGATGTCTTACGTCGCATGAACAAGAAATTGGAAATTATGCAAACTAGGTAGGACAATTGGAGTATTTAGAACACATAATGAGAAATTTTCTCAGATATGGGTTACAGCAAATACTCTAAGGAAAGGTTTTTGGAAAAAGGGGAACAGGACGCAGACGTATCTCCGGGCTAAAATATCTGCGAAATTGGTTCTCAACAAATACTACCGATCTTTTTAGAACTGCAGTGCATAAAGTAATAATAGCCAGAATGATTGCTAACATTCGAGCCGAATAGGCACTTTAAGAAGAAGAAGAAGATCGGTCTATGGCCTTGAATAGTTCCCAATAGAGAATAAGCTTATACTAGCCAAAGATATAACTTGTATCTTACTGATTTCTTGCGCTAGAAGTAAGTTTTGATCTTTTCTCTGATAAATCGTGATATGAAGAAACGCGTCCCGTTATGGATTGATACATGAGAAAACATTAAATAACTACTGAAATATGGACTTTGCTCAGTAGTTGACTTTGATATTGAATATTTTATTGGGTTCATCCAAAATTGATTTAATTATTATTATTAGTAAAAAAATGTGAACTGTTATAATAACAGGAAATATTTTTACTTAAAATAAATGGTGTGTTATTTAATTTAAAAACACTAATAAAATAAATATATAAAATTATAGGGCAATTACCATTAAAGTAACCCAGTAAATTAATAGACTCTACTTTAATGGTGCATAAACGTCAAACTAATATAAATAATTTTTTTTTTTATTTTTTAGGGCTAGTAAAACTGAAATTACCAATATTATTTATTGTTTCTTTAACCTGTTTGATTTTATCGATTTACATTGAACATGAAGGCCGTTCCTGGTTGAGAAAATAGAAAGGAACACGGTTTTGTTACAGAAATTCAAACCTTTTTCCAAAGTTTTATTAGAAAATGGTTAATTTAAAAGGTGCAGAGAAAATCTGATAAGTGGCGGATTGCTTTCAAGTGTGTTTTGTTTATTTTATGTTTTTATTTTTATGTACTAGTTGTAATTGTGAAGACTGAAAAAGGTTATTGGCATTAAGACGGGTTTTTAAAAATCGTATGAAAGAGGGGAAATGAGAACAATAATAAAGATATATTTTTATTTTAAATTTTATTATTATTTATTACTAGAGAGATTCTGCAAGGCTTATTTTGACACGTCTTTATCGTTTTCTTTATTTTAGGCATATTATTAAATATAAAGACTAGATTGTTATATTTATTTGGCGCATGCGCAGTCGTAAAATGATGGAATTGTTCTTCCACTTACGACAATGAAAGATGGGATGTAAAAGATAACCATGACATAATTGGAACACACTATGCTCACTCAGTATTAGAACAAAATAAAAATTCCTTTATTAAGGATAACGATCTCCCTTGTTAACGAAGCTATAAGAAAGGCTATTTGTTAGGGGCGTTATTTCTGTCGCTAATATGGTGTACGAACGTAATTGAAATTATAATATTTTATTACAAATAATATTCAATAGGTTATGTTGGGATTTTGGAATCTTTGGACCAAAACTTTATTTTTGTATTGGACATGCCTCTTTTTAATCATATTAACATCATCACTCCTGATGATGCTAACATGGTTAGCGTAACGCGTGTTGAGTGCAAAAATAAAGTGTATGGTGTAGTGATGATAACTGTTGTGTAGTGTTAGGATAAGATTATTTTTATCTCCATAATTGTATTTAGAAGTGAACTAAAATTATTCTGTGGATATGGTAAAGTATCATTTATTCAATTTGAGTGTTCACTCTTAACATAGATGTAATAAAATATTGTCACGTAAAATCAGACGTATGTTTTTAGAGAGGTTTCAGAGTTTAGTGCAAAATATGCTAATTTCAATTTATTTTTACCAAAAATCGATTTTACTCTTTAACATAGTTTCTGTCAAGAGCGATACACTTATTCCAGCGATCTTTTAACCTTAAGAAACATTTTATATTGTACGATTTGTCAAGCTCTATAATAAGCCTCAGTTTCCCATTCGACTTCATCTGAACCAAATCTTTTTTCTTCAAGCTACCTTTTTAAATTTGGAAGGAGATAATAATCATTGAGGCGCAGATCTGGTGAATACGGTGGATGAGAAAGCAACTCACAGCCCAATTCGTCGTATTTCACGATTGATTTAATGAACTTGTGAGCTGATGTATTATTTGGGTGAAATAAAGCTTTTTTTTGGCTAAATGCTGTCTTCTTTCTTAATTTCACCCGGCAAACGGTTTAATACTACTACATCTGGACTCGATTATATAATCATACAACCATAGGTTCCCTCCCCAATCCCAGCCTCCATGTGTCTCTTTCATACGCCATGTTCTCTTCCAAGTCTTAATCTCTCATGGCTCCTCAAATTCCATTCCAGGAACGTCGGGGTCTTCTTTTTTGTTCTTCCCTTCTGGTTTGCACGTAAAAACTCGTAACGCGGTTTGGCCATCTGTTTTCATCCATAATTAAGTGTCTAAACCACTTTAAACTTCTTTTTTCAATTCTATCTAGTACTGTTTATGTTGCGTTCATTGTTCTTCTAATTTCTTCATTCTTTATGTGTTCTAGTCTCGACTTCCCTGCACTTCGTCTTAGATAGTTCATCTCAACAGCACTTATTCTTCTTTTGTCGTCTTCCTTTAATACCCACGCTTCACTTCCGTAACACCATGATTGACATATTCTTTTTTTGTTGTTCCTGCTGATATTTTAATCTCATCATATAGAGTTAAGTGAGCCTACTATTTTTCGTGCATTTTGTATTCTTTGTTTGATTTCTTGCTTTCCTATATCATCCTTATCCACTATTGTTCCCAAGTACTTGAATTTATCTACTTGCCATATACAGTTGTCATCATTAATTAATATTTCAAACTGTGCATCCGAATGCACCACTATATACTCTGTTTTTTCCAAACTTATTTCTAACCCTCATTTTTTGTATTCTTGGTAAAGCCTACGAAGCATAAATTCCATATCAAACGCATCTTAGGCTAGTACTGCTTGATCGTCAGCAAAGTTTAAAGTAAAAAGGTGAGATTTATTAATCGGGATTCCCATTCCTTCACATGCTCGTTTCCAGTTTTTAAGTGCTATTTCTACGTCACTGTTAGAAGGTAGGGGAGATAAGCAACATCCCTGTCGGAGTCCTTTAGTTGTATTTATAGATTATGATAACATATTTTGTTGTTTAACGTACGAAACATTGTCTCTGTATAGTTCTTGTATATTTCTAATGAGATTGTTACTTACACCAATCGTTTTTAGGGCTTCCCATAGTTTATTTCTTGGTACATTGTCGTAAGCTTTTTTAAATCTATAGATGTAATATGAATTTCATCTCCCTTAGTAATCTTCTTTTCTATAAGCTGTTGTATAGTAAATAAATTATTATCAGTACACTGGAGTGAAGCCAGTTTGATCTTCTCCTATCTTATCACCAACTTCTTGCCTTACTCGTTTCTGTATTATGTTTCCCCATAGTCTGCTAAATGTACTTGTTATACTCAACCCTCCAAAGTTACTTAGGTCTTTCCTATTTCCTTTTTTATGTACAGACCAGATATAGCAGATCTTCCATTCACGTGGTATTTTTTGTTGTAGGACACACTGGTTCATCAGATTCGCAATAACATCCCATAGTTGATTTCCGCCACATTTTAAAAGTTCTGCGTAAATGTCTCCAGGTCCAGGTGACCTATTATTTTTCATTTCTTTAATATTTTTGACTACTTCGTGTACTGTTATTAAAGTGGGTTTTTCTTCCTTTTCGATGTGGATATCGTTATCCATAAAAGCTTCCCTTGTCTCTGTTAATAATTTACCATTGTGATGTACCAATTAATTGAATCGAATTCGTCTTTTGGTTTGTTTTAATGTTTTTTATGGTTTTCCATACCTCAGTGGATTGTGCGCCACCCATATATGTATTTATTTGTAGACATTTTTGTTCCCAAAATTTATTCTCCTCAGTCTTTATTTGTTTTCGTAGCTCTATATTTTTTTTCTCTATATTTATGTTTAGTTCCTTCTGATTTGTGCGCTAGAAATTTCTTCTATAGTTTATTTTTTTACACAATCAACTCTTTAATCGTCTGGGTAAACCATGCTGGCTGATTTTTTTATTAGTCTTTCTGTGTTCTCCTAGTGTCTCTCCTGCAATTTTTTGTATTATATTCTTAATAACTGTATACTCCTCCTCGACCCCTTGTGCACGTGTTCTATTGTTTATTTCCCTTTGTGATCTCCCTTCGTACAGATCTCTGATACTCTCCTGCTGGAGTAAATCCAAATTATATCTCTGTGTCTGTTTTTTCCTTGTTCTCGTAGTTACTTCTCTTCTATAGTTAAGTTATGAGGAAGGATATACTATAGAGTAGCAACTAGAAGATGATGATCAGTTCCACAATTGGCACCTCCTTTAACTCTTACGTCGTGAAGTGATATCCTTTAATATTTCCAAGGTAATACGAATGTGCGATAAATAAAATTTCATTTGAAATTAGCACTACACACAGTGAAATGCCATTGTGACAAGGATTAAAAAATCCCAACATAATCTGAACACTAATTAACTGTTTTCAGTGTTATTTGCAATAAAAGATTATCATTTCAATTTACTGTATTTTCTTAGCGGTTTGTATACCTAAGTAGAAGAAAAGGAGCTATTATAGTAGCAATAAGAATACCGAACTTCTTATAAGGGAAATCGTTATTCTTAATAAAGGTTTCTCTTATTTGGTTTCAATAGTGCGCAAGTTTCAAATGGTAGGCGCATGCTTCAAGTAACGATAACAGTTGAGTCTTTATATTTCATTTCTTCCCTTTATTACTGCGCAAGACCTACTAAAATAAGCGTTGCAACATCTCTCTAATAAAGGTTGAAGAATTTTTCTATTAACATCAAATTTAAGTGTCTGAGATATGCTAAAAGTTTCAGAGTCAAAGGAGGAAGATACAATAAATATGAATTCCGGAATAACTATAAAAAGTATTTTACTAAAGGTCACACTCATCTTGACTTAATTACTATAAAAATTACTTTCTCGGATTGTTAAGTCGTTCATTTTTTCTTACCTTTAATAGCGGCTTGCAAAGATAATGCTATTCCTGCATTTCCTGATGAGGATTCGATGACCGTCATTCCAGGTTTTAAAATCCCATGAAGCTCTGCATCTTCTATCATTCTTTTTGCCACACGGTCCTTTGCAGAACCACCTGGGTTCATAAACTCGCATTTTCCATCTAAAAATTAATGAAAAAAACGTTAAAGTAATCTACTTAGTATTTCTTCTACAACCACACAGTTCTAGAATCAATACTCAATTTGACTTTCTCACACTAAAGAATTAGTTATTATTAACAAAACCTTTATGATAAGATATTAATCACAAAAAACTAAAACTGAAACTTGATATTTTTCTCTACATTCTATTTTTGTTAAAATTAACAATAACATAAAAATAACACAACAAACTGTCACGCAGCTTTTTTAGGATTGTACCTACTGCCACCTATCGGATTGATTCGATACTATTTCACATACTTTCTGTATAGCCTAAATCCGGGAACTCTTGGATAGCACCACGTATATCTGTATCAAACTTGAAATCGATATCGTTAGTGAGTTATGGTGCCAATGCACCGACATATAGATAGACGGAAATGAGAGACTACTATATGTTTATCGTAACCCAGGAACCCTGAAAGAGGGAGAAATCTCGAAGGATGATTTTTTACGAATTCATAATTTTCTTTAGCAAGGGAAGTAATAGGAAGAGAAGCAAAAACACTACTATTTATAACACCGTTATAAAAAATACCTTCTTCTTCTTTACAAGCCACTGCTTCTCCAGTGCAGGGGATAGGCCTCTTCAAGTTTTTTCCAATTTTCTATATCCTGTGCAAGATGGAGCCATCTACTGCCTGTTATCACCTATGTGCCCCAGACATGTCCATTTTTGATTGGTCTTCCGACACTTCGTCTGCGCTCCAAAGGTCTTTATTTAAGTAATTTTGTTGTCCATCTATCATCATTCGTTCTAGCCACATGCCCCGCCTATTGTCACCATAATTTTAACACTTTTTCACTGATATCTGTAATTCTTGTTATTCGTCTGATATCCTCGCGTTTAATGTGTTCTCGTAAACTAACACTTAACATCTGTCTTTACGTGGCCCGTTGTTGACAAAGACTATTTTTTGTAAGGGTCATGGTTTCCAGCCCATGCGTACTTACTGGAAGTACTCAGCTTTCGTACACTTTTCTTTTTAACGTCATGAGAATATATCTATTTTTTAGAATGACTCCCAGTTTTTAAATTACAGTCCAGTTGAGACCAATTCGCCTTGATATTCCTGTGTTTGATTGTCCTTATCCAATCTAATCTCATGTCGCAAGTATATATACTCTTCCACTCTCTCGATCTCCACCGAGCCGATCTTAATTTTTGTTTTTTTGGGGGGAGGTAGAAGTTTCGTTTTCTTGATATTCATCTCGAGTCCAACTTTCTGTAAGGCTTGATTAAGTTGTTTTATCATGATTTTGAGTTCTTCTAGAACTTAGCTAATCAGTACTACGTCATCTGCGAATCGTAAGTGATGTAAATATATGCCATCGATTTTAATTCCCTTCTCTTTCCACTCAAAACTTTTAAATACACCCTCCAAGGTCAGGGTGAACAATTTTGCTGAAATTGTGTCGCCCTACGTATAGATGACAATTTGAGCCTCTGTATGAAACATCTTGTATTCGAGTTAAGCACCTTTACCGAACAATCGATGAATTATGGGTGGAATTACTTACTATATTTGATTTTTGAGTTTGTTTTTAAACCCAGATCTGCAGAAATGGTTGATTTTCCATTTTGCTGAACTAACTATATAAATATTTATTTTTCACCATTCGTATGGAAGAAATGCTTAACGAACTTAACAACAAATCCAGAGAGATTGATCTGAAGAAAAACATCGTCGAAACCATGTTCATGACAAATGCGATAAAGAAGCAATATTGAATACTGAAAACGCGCAAATCATAAAAACGGATTTATACATATATCTTGGATAAAACAAAGTAATATTCAAAGAAAACGGATCTATCAAGGAGAATATCATTATCTTGGTCAGAGTTTGGTAAACCGTGAAACATGTTTCTTTCCAATATTCTAAACACACTAAAAGTGAACACATTTAATCAATGCGTATTCCAGTATTGACATACGGAACGAAAACATGAGCCCTGAATCTGGGAATTTAAAATTATTTACAAGTTGCTCAAGGGATAGACTGATTAATGAAGAAATTCAAAGAAGGTCCAAGATCACTGATGTTGCTGAGAGAGTGGGCAGATTGAAGTAGAGCTGGATGTGTCACATCGCTAGAGTAATCGATAGACTCATAGAGTCTGGAGGCTCTGGAATGAAAAAAAGAAGTAGAGGACGCCCACAAGCGTATGGTCTGCCGACATAAAAAAACTAGCGGAATACAACTGGCTAAACAATTCCCAAGATCGAAGAAGATGGACGCACTTAAGGCAGGCTTATGTCCGACAATGGACTGCACAGCTAAAATGATGATGATAATCATTCATATCCCCCTCTCATATAAGCTTCAACTGTTTTGAATTTATGATAAAATATTTTACAAATTTTGCCTAATGATTTAGGGTTGAAGATTTTAATATGCGGATCGTTTAAGCATTAAGAAAAATTAGTACTTTTGATCTATAGAAGTTTTACAATTTGCTAAAGGAGATCTTCAGTCAAGAAAATTTATAATTTATAAAAGTCGACACGTAGTATAAGTTCAAATTTGCTTGGCTTATTGCGCGAATGCAACGGGCAGAAAGAGCGAAGTGGGAGTATAGCGGTTTCTGGAAATTCCTTAGCTATGATGCGTTTTATTAGAGGGTGCCTTGTGTATGTTATGAGTTTTACAAAAAATAACTATTCGACTATCACGTGGTGAAAATTTCGCATTTAATATCATCCACACGGCATGGATGAAGCTCTAAGTTTTCAGCTGATTAATAAGTGGGTGCAGAAGTTTGAAGAAACTGGTTTGATTTTAAGTAAACCTCGTACAGGGCGAAACAGTGGAAACGTGGAATACGTTTCGTACTTTTTTTAGAATGATAGAACCTGCACTACAACTGTTAATCTGGAGCGATGTATGACGATGATGATGTGAAATTTCTTCATACTTCCATGGTAAAATTTTGATAGTTATAATTAGAGTACTTGATATTGAGTACTGATAATTAAAACTTACAGCAAAAATCTTCGGTTTCTGGAAAAAGTAAAAAAAAATATTTGACCAGAAAGGGCAGTGGTCATGGAGACAATATACCGAGCTGTTATGAATAATTTGTTCACTCGCTTAGAAGAGTGCCAGGAACAAAGCACTTTAGAGGCTATTATTTTTAGGAAACCAAAACTATTTTTTGATATACAGTGAAGATTCCTTTCATTTATTAATTTGTTTGTTATGATAATTATTTAAAAATTAAATTTTTCGTAGGTCATCTTGTTTGTTGAAAATAAAGTCATCTTGTTTGTTGGAAATAAAGGTACATTTTTTCTAAAAACGAGTTTTTTAGTAATTAGTTAAACCATAATTAGTATAGATGTAAAAGCATTCTTAAAATTCCAACTTGTACATGTGATCTTCGTCTTTCACATTGATATGAATCCAACTTGTGGCTCAAGGGTAGTGATGACGGACTCACAAAATTATTCTTTTTTAATTGCAAAAAAATTGGATAAAAATATAAATAATTAATTAATCGTTTAATTAATAATTCGTCAACATTAGTAACAATCTATAAAAATAAACATATTTACATTAATATTCAAAAAAATTATTTGAATTAATTATGCAGGGTAATTGCTGGACTATGTTTTACAAAAATATTTTTTTAACTAAATAAGGAAATATTTATTTTTTTTTTAAATAACTTTCGAGATAATGAGAGTACGTGTATATACAACCGGATAATGATCTACGGCTGGACAGTAACGAAGAAATCGATAGAAATACTCAGAGTAGCATAAAGAGCTATGGAAAGATAGATGCTCAAAGTATCTCTAAGATAAGAAAAAAAGAAATGAAATTATAAAGGGTATAACCAGAAGCATAAAATAGATACAACTGGAGACGAAGGAGGGAGGCCCATGTCCAGAAATGGATATATATATATATATATATATATATATATATATATATATATATATATATATATATATATATATATATATATAACAATATTCAATCTAATGACTTATTATATTATCAATTAGCATCTTGAAAATAATGAAATGTCGAAAGTTACTTATAAATATTTATACTTACAAATATTGCATTTTAGCCCAGCTGCCTGGGGTATCCTGTTCAGTTTGACGAGTGGAGTGTTTCCGATGGCTGCGCTAACGTTTGGACAAATCTTCGGTTTTGACACATTTTTGCTGTAAAAAAACGAATTAAAAGTATACTTTTTATTAGAAATTACCTCACATTTTAATAAATAACGTATATATAGTTTTTCAAGTAGACAGATTTAAGGAGCGTACAAATTAATTTGTTAATCTCAATACTGGTAAGATTTTAAACTACTCAAAAACGTTTTTTAGGACAAGCTGCAAGGGGTCAGTAAGAATGTTTCGCCTATAACTTGTAGTCGGTACGAGAAAATTTTTTTTTTTTTTTGAGGTTATAGTTGGTATCCATACAAACAATGCTTCGTGGAAGGACCTTATTTATGGTTCAATAGTGCTTTATCGGACATGAGTGCAGCCTGTCTTTCTCGTTTCGAGTCTGTGTGCCTATTTAATCAGGCCCGAAAATGATGCCTACAGGGGCTGCTAAGTATATGGGGGAAAAGTGTCGGGCAAGGACAAAAAAATGATTGTTAACCTGTGAAACTAAAATAATTTAATAAAATTTAAAGACATTTTAAACAATTTTATAATAATAGATCCATTACCATCAGAAAGTATTTGCCCAGCTAGTTATTTCAGTCCCAAGACAACAAAAACCCAGATAATATATATTTTTTTAAATTTTAATGAATTATTATTTATTTTCACATTATTTACAGTTTAGAAAATCAGAAAAATATTCATGATTTTCCATTGTTTTTAATTACCGCTTTACAGAGTTTTGGCATTCTGTCCAACAGTTTCTTCGGTTATTTTAACCCATTCTGCTTGTAAAAGTTTCCACAAATGATTTTCTGATGTTGGATTGAGTTTTCCAACACACCTGTCCAAATGGTCCCACAGCAATTCGATGGAGTTCAAGTCGGGTGATTATGGAGGCCAAGTGATCACTTTCAGGACGTCATCGAATTTCATTGGTCCAAAAGTTCTCTAATTTGTTTAGCAGAATGTTTAGGGTCGTTGTCATGCTGAAAAATGAATTTCCCCTGAAAAATATCTCTTCTAGAAGGAGGCAGTTGAGTTATCTATCCTAAAGATTTTTCCAACTTTACCGTGGCCAAAACAACTCCAAACCATCACTGAACCTCCACCATGTTTTACTGTAGGCAATTGACAGGCTTCCAACATCTTCTCTCCAGCTGACCGCCGCACGTCTGGTCGATTTGAACCGAAAATTTCGAATTTAGATTCATCGCTCCAAAGGACGGAATTCCATTGTTTTGATGTCCAATTTTCATGTTCTCGGGCCCATTCTAATCGTTTACGTTTATTCCCTTTCCTAAGAAGTGGTTTCCTCACTGCAACTCTCCCGTGTAGTTCACCTTCTGCTAACTTGTTCTTCACGGTTGTCACGCTGATGGAGATGGGCCGCTCCAGGTTTACTTCAGCCGTGATTTCTGGTGCGGTTAGGGGGCGATTACGTCTGCTGGACATTGTTATAGCTCTGTCTTCAGCGGGAGTCGTTTTTTTCGAGGCCTTCCTGAACGCTTTTCTCCTTGGCATCCGCATATCACTTGCGATTTGTCGACTCGAGTGACCATTTTGATGTCTCGCAATTATCAGAGCCGGATTTTCAACGGAAACTCCTTTCGTTTTTGGCATTTTTACAAAACAATTGAGCCTGTATCCATGACAAAGTACTGTTTGCGAATGGTTAATTTCCAAAAGGGCAATGGTACTTATAGCATAGTTTTTATCATAAAATGTCACTAGGAATTTCCATAATCCCTAGAAACTTGAAATGAGTTCTTACTTCAACTGGAATTCTCAGAAATCGCCTCAAAACTATTATCATGCAAAACTTGGAAATTTGTTCTAATTGGTTTTTAATCTGTGATTTCGCCAAAAAGGCTTATCAAAACAATTTTATGATGGATACTTGTTAAGAACAATTAAATTTACCTCATATAATAAAAGGGTTTAATTAGATATTAAATTTTGGCAGTTACACTGAAATTTCTAGGTGGGTAAATACTCTCTGATGGTAGTGTAAATTAATTAAATAAATTAAGTATGCTATTTTTTTTTTAATAAATTAACATGTAGGCTGAAAAATTTTTGGTCTAGCTACTTAAAAAAGAATTTTTTTGTAAAATTCGACTTTATTCATCAATATAGTCTCCTTCAAGAGCGATACAATCAGTCCAACGCTTTTCTCAACATTTCTTGTAGAAGATTTGTTTTTGCTTTCAAAATAGGCCTCAGTTTCGGCGATAACTTCTTCATTGGAGCAAAATCTCTTTCCCGTGAGCATTTTTTGAGATCTGTGAATAGATAATAGTCGCTGTGGGCCAAATATGGAAAATGCGGTGGATGAGAAAGCAATTCGAAATACAATTCATGCAATTTTACCATCGTAGCCATTGCCTTGTGACACGGTGCACTGCATCTTTAGAGTGTCAGCTATCTTACGCAATTTCACTTTACGGTCATCCAAAACAATTTTGGGGATTTTTTTTTTGTTTTTCAGTGGTGTCCAGAGCGTTCAGCATCTTTCGTATCTGTACGACCGCGTTTAAACTCAACATACCAGTAAATGATGAGTGATTTTCCAGGGGCAGAGTCCCCGTAACAATTATCAAGCCATTGTTTTGCTTGAACGGTATTTTTTCCCATCAAAAAACAGTGTCTAATCAACCTACGAAATTCGATTTTTTCCATTGTTTTAAAAACATCAAAAGTAGCGAAACTAAAACCACTGTAACTTGTAAACTAATCGTCGAAATATCATGAAGTTTTAACACGTATCGTTGGTACTTCCTAAAAATCATATGGATTTTTTGAAAAGGGCGACATCTAGGTGTCAGACCAAAAACTTTTCAGCCTACTTGTTACATAAAATTTTTATACAATTGAGTTTGGAAAAATTCTTCCCCGTTATCGTGATGGAATTAATGTAAAACTCAAAGACCAAATCGAGAATTTGTCTTTTATTTTATATTCCTTATTTTATTCTTCAGTATCAGCATTAATTTCTCCCTCTTCAACCCCCATTTTCATCCCTCAAAAGGGTACATATGATCAGAATGATTCAGCGACTCTCGAGGAACCAGTTTTTAACGTGTTTTTTTTTTTATGGGTCTAGCGTCTGCGTGCTGCAGGGAAGTCTCTAAAGCGCTACAGGAGCGATACGTGTGCGGAAAAAGCAATTCACGTTGTTCTTGAATCGCTGTAAATTGTACTCGGTGAGAAGCACGGTCCTGGGCAAATTATTTCAAAGGGATGATGTTCCCCATATAAAAGACTGCTTGAAAAGCGTTGTACAGAAGTAACAAGCTGAACCTCATACGGATGTGAAGTATTAGCGCGACGTGTAACATGCACCGCTCTGGGAGGAATTAAGCGGACTACATCCTTCGAACCCTTTCCATGAAAATACTTGTAGAATAGGCTCAATTCGCCAACCGCTTTTCGATATTCCAGCGAATCAAGGCCGCCGGTCAGTTCCGAGTCTCCAATCAGACGAACAGCTCTTCTCTGAATAGAATCCAACAAATGCAATGTATGTGTGGCAGCGGAGCCCCAAACATGGCAGCAGTATTCCATAGTTGGTCGAATTTGAGCTTTGACAGCTGTTGTGGAGTGTAAAGCTTTCTGGTTTGAAATAATATTCCCAACTTTTGAGAAGCTCTCCTTGCTATTCCTCCGACATGTTCATGCCAGGAGATGAGTGACGATGTTAGAGAGGAATGGAGTGCCCCGCCATAACTATATCGAGTTCAGCAAAGTTAACTTTTTTAGAAAAAAGTGCCGCCTGGGTTCTTGTAGCGTTAAATTCCACTTGGTTACGGTCACCCCAAGATAGAATTTCTTCCAGGTCTTTGTTGAGTTGAACGACTTTCCGCTGTCTGCGGATATTCGTCTGAGTAGCCGATGTACGATCGCTCAAAGTGAATGAAGAGATAAGCGTACTGTTATCTGCAAACCTGTAGATTGGGTTTCCGGTCTTTTTAACTTAGCTCACGTGAACTTTAAAATTTCACCTCCCAATTCCGTGCTGCTTTTGGGATTTTTTTAAAATTTTTAAAATTTTGAGGTTATGTTTTTGCAAATCCGCTTCCTTTCGTTTATCTGCAATTCGCTTACGACAATTTTGAACGAAAAGTCCAATTTCTGGCCCACTGTGTATCGGTATGAATGAAAAACAATATTGCACTCTTTCTTTGAATGAAGTTAATTTAATTAATTATTAACTGAACTTTTAATCATGGATATTATCAGAAACGAGTGGCGCTGATAAAGTGATGATCGTATGTGTGCAGAGGAATCCGAGTAGGCGCCCGATCCCATACATGAAAGGTCAAAAGCTAGCAAATATATTTAGACTATTAAATTAAAATACTTGCATAAAAATTTAAAAGAGTATACATTACATCAAAAACAACTAAAAGCAATGCCTGATTTTTTATGTCCGAGAATTATAAGGGGGGGGGACTAAACAAATACGCTTTATTGTAATATACAGCGTTGTTATGTCTCTAATTTTGCAAATATTTATTTCTTTTATGGCTAGGTCATCTTTTTAATTATCAAGTTCAGATAAAAATAATATATTTTTAATATCATATTTAACAGACATTATTACATTTCTACAAAAACTGCTACCTACGTATGCTGACCTGCCGGAATTGGAACCCGAGACCCTCGATACCGTATATCAAAACGATAACCACGAAGGCAGGGCAGCCACAACTTTCTTAATACTGCCCGGAAATTGACAAGGAAAATCTTGTTCGAATGGGTAAAGAAAAGACCAATTTTGGCAGACTATCAACAGGGTTTCTGGAGAAGGAAATCATGGAAAAGTATATCAGGTTGTCTATATTAAATCGACCTAAAAGAACTATCCAACAGATTGAAACTTCGAGTCGTAATTCATTTTCCACACAATAGAGATAACTTTCCTAGTTATCTTCGTAACTCTCGAAAACATCTTTAGAAGTCACTGAATTAATGGTAGGATAGCGGGATAACTCACTGAATCAATAGAAATAAGAATCGGAATAAAACAGGGATACTCATAAAACCCGTTACAAATCAAGCTTTTAAGAAAAGAAGTTACCGAATGAGAAAAAAAAATATTTTACCAAACTTCCATATCTTTGAATATTGGAAGGTATGTATTATTTGAATTATCTCCTACTTCTCAACCTAAGTCTGTCCACTCCTGGACGTAGGTCTCTTCTAATCTTGGCCATGCTTCTCTGTCTTTTGCAACCTTTAACCACTACTACTCTTATATCATCGGACCATCGTTTCTGTGAACGTCCAACGCTTCTTCCTGTTTCTCTGGGCCTCCATTCTAGTCTAGTAAAAAAAATTTTAAATGCTCATTCATAGTTGAAGCCTGAATTTTTGATCAAAAATTAGTTTTAATACGTAGTTCGAGCATCAATAGTCAAAAATTGGAAATTGAATGGAAGGGTTCTAAAAAAAAAGTATCCCAAAAATCGCTTTTTCCGCAAATTTCTCGGAAAATATAAAATTACAAAAAAATGTTTCGAACAAAATCGATAGTTAATACAATTATCTACAAAATCGTCGTAAATCACTTTTCACGTATTTGCGATATAAAACGAGAGAGATATTTTCAACTGAAAATTGTTATTTGACGCACAGTTAGCTAAAAAACACCCGAACCTGAAAAATTCATAAAAAATAAAAAAATCAATATTTTTGAACATTTTTTTATTAATCGTATCTATTTAACGTAAGTAATTTTTTCAGACAATTTTTTTTTATTAACTTTTTTGAAAAGTTATAAACAATTATATTTTTTGAATTTAATTCTTTGTTGCTAAGATTGAAAAAAAAATTGTTATTACATTCTTTGAAGTTTTAGTTATACATAAATATCTATATAGGATTTTTTTTTCGATTTAAAAAATGAAAAATTATATTCAAAAAAAATAATTGTTTATACCTTTTCAAAAAGTTAATAATAAAAAAAAAATCTCTGCAAAAAATAGTTACATCAAATAGATACGATTAAAAAAAAGTTCAAAAATAATTATTTTTTCTATTTTTTATAATTTTTTTCTTTTAGCTAGTTGTGCGTCAAATAACAATTTTCAATTGCAAATATCTCGTTTTGTATAGCAAATACGTGAAAAGTGATTCACGACGATTTTGTAGATAACCCAGGCCAACATTTTTCAAACTCTGAGACCAGACTCTATTTTTTCGAAGGTTTTTGGTACACTGAATCCAAATCCGACCTCAGAATTGCTCCATCACATCAGGTTCTCGAGATATCCTAACCTAAAAATGCAAAAAACACGGTTTTTTCGCTATATTTGGGATTATATTACACCGGGAATTAATTTTTCTTCACAATACTGAAAGTACTACTCTTCCCCTTCAAAATCCATTTTCAACTTTTCAGATATTTTATTTCTTCTCGGAGAAATTAATTAGTTTCGCGTTTTCATTACAACCATACCAAAAAAAAATTGATCCGGCAGGCGAGAGTAGTGTAATTATATAATTTTTGGGACGCTGAATCTGAATTCGTTGTTAGTTTAACCCCATCGAGTCATAGTTTGTCCCTAACCTTAAGAAATTCAAAATGGCGGATCCGATATGACGGGTCGGAATTCTGAAAAGGCTAAATTACTCTAAAACTTACGTTTGCCTTTTTGTTGTGTTAAATTTTGATTCTTTTAGGATTTGAGAATATAAAATCTTTTATCAATTTTCACTCGACGCCTGAGGTTATGTTAGGTTCATTTGCCTTTATGCTTTTTGCGGAGTAAGAGTATTGAAGAACGGAGTATTATCGAGAAAAATTTTTCGAACTAGTTGTGTATTTTTACTAGAGAAATATGAAGCCATCATAAAAAATACGGGTTCTTGTTTAAAAAATCAAAGTTGACCTTGAAATGACCTTCAAAATGATCTTCCAAGGTCATCACAATTACATCATTTTGTTGCCCCTTCAAAAAAGTGTTGTCTGAAACTTTTTTCTAAAAGTTGACATAAAAAAATTAAGAAGCCTGATACATTAAAATGATAACAAATAAACAATGTTGTTATTGGAAAGATGATTTCTCCAAGAAGAAATAAATTATCTGAAAAATTCAAAATGAATTTTGATAGAGAAGAGTAGTAGTGTCATATGCCGCAACTAGTTTAGTGGAGAAAAATTAATTCGCGGTGTAATATAATCCCAAATATAGCGAAAAACCGTATTTCTCGCATTTTTAGGTTAGGATATCTCGAGAACCTGATGTGATGAAACAATTCTGAGGTCGGAGTCGGATTGAGCGCACCAAAAACCTTTTGGAAAGTATACTCTAGTTTCAGGGTCTGAAGTTTCGTCCAGTTTTGTCCGCTTGTATAATCGTATTATCTATCGATTTTGTTCGAAATAATTTTTTATAATTTTTATATTTTCCGAAAAATTTGCGAAAAAGTGTTTTTTGGGGTAGTTTTTTTACAACCCTTTCCAATTTTTGACTATTTATACTTGACCTACGTATAAAACTAATTTTTGATAAAAAATTTAGGCTTCAACTATGAATGAGCATTTAAAATTCTTATTTGCTGGACTATTCTGTGATCCTATACACCCATCTCTCTCCGGATGATCTAGCCACATGACCTGCCACTTCATTTTTGCCGCCTCGAGAGTTATGTCAGTGATTTTGGTTCGTCTCCTTATCCGCTCATTATGAATTTTATCCCTAAGGGAGATACGAAGCATGTTTCTCTCCATAGTTCTCTGTGAAGTCACGAGGTTTTAACAAATGCTTTAGTGATATACATCATTTCTAGTCCATATGCGCTGACCGGTAGAACATAGGAATTGTACACTTTAGTTTTTAGGTTTATGGGTAGTGTAGTACTTTTTAAGATATGTCCTAGTTTCCCAAAAGCTGCCCATGCCAGCCTTATTCGCCTGGTAATTTCTGCACGCTGCTTCTCCTTTCCGATCTTGGAGTTATTCCCTATCTGTATGTTGATATCTTCAGAGATCATAAATTTCGTTTTTTTTTAAATTCACTTTAAGACCTACCCTTGCAGAGACCACATTCAGCTGGTTCAACATTTGCTGTAGCTCATTGGTGTTATTAGCTATCAATACTGTGTCGTCTGCAAACCTAATGGAATAATTTAATTATGAAGCTACTATATTGTGATGTCTGGGACATGGAAAGGAAGAGAGTTGGAAATTTCACTACCTAGATATGAAAAAGGAGGGTTATTTAAGTAGAAAGTACTACGATATTGAGAAAAAGATAATTAAAACAGGAAAGAAATCCAGCATTTTTAAAGCTACTATAAGGATTTTTTTTATGGGTCTGGCACACGTGCTGCAAGGAAGTCCCTAAAGCGCTACAGGAGCGAGACGTGTGCAGAGAAAGCGATTCACGTTGTTCTTAAATCGCTGTAAATTATACTCGGTGGGAAACACAGTCCCGGGCAAATTATTCCAAAGGGATGATGTTCTCCATATAAAAGACTGCTTGAAAAGCGTTGTACGAGGAGTAACAAGCTGAACCTCATACGGATGTGAAGTATTAGCGCGACGTGTACTTCTAACAAGCACCGCTCTGGGAAGAATTAAGCGGGCCACATCCTTCGAACACTTTCCATGAAAATACTTGTAGAATAGGCTCAAGTCGCCAACCGTTCTTCGATGTTCCAGCGAATCAAGGCCGCCGGTCAGTTCCGGGTCTCTAATCAGACGAACAGCTCTTCTCTGAATAGAATCCAACAAATGCAGTGTATGTTTGGGAGCGGAACCCCAAATTTGAGCTTTGTAAAGAATTAACAGTTGTTGTGGAGTGTAAAGCTTTCTGGTTCGAAATAATATTCCTAACTTTTGAGAAGCTCGCCTTGCTATGTCTGCAACATGTTCATGCCAGGATATATTGGCTCCCAAATTAACGCCCAACAAATTGAGTGACGATGTTAGAGGAATGGAGTGCCCCGACATAACTATGTCGGGTTCAGCAACGTTAACTTTTTTAGAAAAAACTGCCGCCTGGGTTTTTGTAGCGTTAAATTCCACTTGGTTACTGTCACCCCAAGATAGAATCTCTTCCAGGTCTTTGTTAAGTTGAATGACTTCCTGCTGTCTGCGGATATTCGTCCGAGCGTTCAAAGTGAATGAAGAGATAAGCGTACTGTCATCTGCAAAGCTGTAGATTAAATTCTTGGTCTTTTCCAGCAGATCGTTAATGTAAATGAGAAAGAGAGTAGGAGATAGTATGGAGCCTTGAGGTACACCGGCGTTGATAGCGAAGGTGTTAGAAAGAAATCCGTCGACTGCCACTTGTAAAGAACGCTCTCTGAGGAAAAACATGAGAGCCACAAACAGAACTTTTCAGACATACCATAAGAGCGTAGCTTAGCCAACAGCCCATCGTGCCAAACACGGTCGAATGCCTTGGATATGTCGAGAGCAACCGCTCGAGAATCTCCAAAGTGTTCAATTGCGTTGTTCCAAACGTGTGTTACATAAGTCAGAAGATCTCCTGTTGATCTATTAATGATTTTAGAATAACACATCTGAGATTCTGTAGTCACTGGATAACGCGCTAATTACAATATTAAAGAAAATTACGAAAAATACATGGAAAGGTTGAATAAGCAGCGATGAAATTACAAGAAAATTGAAGGAAAAAAGATCAATTAATGAATATTAAAGAGAAATGGATAATGTCTCATAAGAAGGACAGTTAACAGAGTAATTCAGACGAAAATTACCACTGGGTAGAAAAGAGCATAGACCGACCTCATAAAAGATGAAGCGATAAGGACATAACCATAAAAATAACAGACTGTCTATATACAAGAAGGAGAACAAAGATCTTCAAATGCAATGAAGGGTAGCCTTTGATTGCATCAACAAGTTTGGAAAATACTTACCTTAGGGGCTTTCTAAAAGTACCTAAGATAATTATTAAACAGAAAGTTTAAATCTGTAATGCAGATTGGGTTTCAGACTAGAATTATTTGTAACATCCCTTCATTATTAACATTTCTTTTATATCTGTTAAACGTTCAGGTATGTATATTATAGTTATTTTTGTTTTAAAGGGTGAGCAAGAAGGATTGCTTTGCTAACTGCTGAGTCTCTTAACACTGTTTAAATTATAGGCCTTATTAATTCTTAACTTATTCTTTGATGTATAAAATATCTTGCTTACCAGTCTTGTGAGGTATGAGGATAATGTACTCCATCATTTTTGGCTTTCAAATGCCATTTACATCTGGAGGGCTGATTTGGAAGTTCGAAACTTTCATTAAGTTTAGAATAAAACACGATTTGGTCCATAGTCTGTAAAAGAAATGGACAGTATGTAATAAATAAGTTAGAAATACTATAATGATACCTTAACGAGATATTTCTTACTTAAATACAAATTTTCCTCATTGCAAATGGATTTTACAAAATCCTGGTACTTCACACTAAGTGGATGGTGGTATTATAAGAACTTAAAGGAACGCTAAGTTAGAAAGGTGGATCTACTATTTAATACACTGTCATTGTCCGCATTTCTTTTATTTCCCCTACATTGTTGATAACAATTAACAAGAATTCTACTTTAGATAACATTAGGTTAGTTTTGCGATTAGCACTATAATTTCAAGAACTTCTTGGGGAAGCACAGAAGTGCATCTAACGTTATAAAAAAATAATGAGTTCATTTTCAGGAAGGGTGAATTTTTTAGGTTTCAAGAGATTATGGCATGTTCCATATCTCTGTATATCTCATTATCCATCAGCCGTCCTCATCCACTGCTGAATATAGGCCTGCTCTAAGAACGTCCACTGGATATTAACCCAATTTCCTGCCATTCTTTTGATGTCAACACTCTGGAAGTGACTGCAACTTCTTATTTTTAATGGAACCCAGTATATTTTTTTTTCAATTTCAAAATTTGCTTTGAAATTCTCTTTCCAATCACAATCACATGTTGACATTTGCTTGACAGGTGACCGGCAAAAACTGGTTTAAACTCTTAGGCTTAGGCGGCCATGGCGGATATACTTGCAATTGTTTTTGTTCGTTTTATTTCACTTTGGAAAGAATTTAAGACTATCCATATACT